>CM032408.1:11192917-11889149 GCA_019049475.1 Eueides isabella | reverse complement strand
AGCCGCCCATGCGACGAACAAGGTCCCCGCCTCGACCTAACACCAACACTAGCGTCCACCTTGGTCAATACCACTCTTGCTCCTTGACTCCAATCCCTGCAACGCTACTCGTCACAGATAGTCTCCGATTTTCACTTGCCTGAGACAGAACAAGATCTTGACACACCATACCTCCAACAACTTCGCCTCCCCAGGCACAACCAACTCTCCGCCTTTCGCAGGCCCTTCCTCAACTCCGCCCTTCTCAGGCCCCTCACCCACAACACACCCGGTATCCGTCGCCCCCCGCAGATTCGTGGGGCTTGCGTGCCGAAGCACGGAGGGACTCTCCAGACTCGCTGGTACCCTCCTGCGGTAGATTAATATTCTTGTATACCGACATGTTGTTGTTGTGCTGATCCACAGCTTTGGCTTTTCTGTCGGGGTGTGCTCCCCTAGGCCGCGTCCATAACGATGGACTAAAGGCACGCCCATGCCTCGCTGGTTTTGGTCCGCGCCGGGAATAACTCCCGGTCCACTCGCCCGCGAGAGCGAGTGGTTTCCCCTATCCGCCACCTGGGGACGCGCCCAGTAGGAGGACCAGCAACTCCCTTGGAAGAGGCGCGCCAAACCTTTTTTTTTTTTTTTTTTTTTTTTTTTTTTTTTTTTTATCGTGAGGAAACCCTTTTACGGGTACGCCACCCGAGTGGGGACTGGAGTGGGTTATGTGGGACTAATGGACCGGCAGATATAGGCCGTCCACACTACCCACTAAAACCTCACGGTGCTCCTCCTCGACCGTCACAGGCCGGGGCTATGGGTGCCATGGATTCGTCCATAGCCTCGGCGACGGGAGCCTGCTAGGCACGTCTCGGAGTCGGGGGTGGTGGGCCACCCTCGACGGCCTGCTCTGAGTAGCGCGCGGGAGCAACCTGCGCGCGCCTACTCGGGCCAGGATGGTAGGCGATCAGCTTCCCCAAGCTGACCGCCCTCTGGCCGATTAGGGTGGAAGGCGGCGATCGTGTGCCGCCCTCCGGCGACCCGGTCTTTTGCGGCGGACGGCGAGTTCGGAAGAAGCCTCCCTCGCCCGCTCCGCCGCCTCCTTCTCGAGCACCACTGCCTCGCAGAAGGAAGAGACCGCGTCCCACGACGTCTCGCTGCCGGCCATAGCCTTGACTACGGCCGGCAGGGAAAGGTCGTCCCCTATGACGTCGCGCAATGCGCGACGTTGAGACGCCCATGCTGGGCACACCTCCAGCGTGTGCTGGGCCGTCTCTTCGAGGCAGTCGCAGTGGTGGCAGCGGGTGTCGGGCTCCCTCCCAGCGACCCGACACAGATATCTCCCAAAGCAACCGTGCCCTGAGAGTACCTGTGTGGTGCGGAAGGTTAGGACGCCATGACGCCTCGCTAACCACTGGCGGAAAACTGGACGAACCGCCTCGATCGTCCTCTGGCCGGCGGTTGGTGTTGCCAGCCGGGACTCCCACTCTTCCATTGCGGCATCCCGCGCCTCCTCCTGTGGTGCTGACCTTGCCGAAGCCCCGGACGCAAGACCTCGACGCCGGCAATAGACCGACGCCAGAGCAATCGCGTCCAGGTCCCACGGCAGGACTCCTGCCAGCACACACGCCACCTCACCGGAGGTGGTCCTGTACCCCCGTATCACCCTGATGGCCATCACCCTCTGCGCCCGCCGCAGCAGGGCGACGTTTTGCCGGTTCAGGGCGTCCGCCCATACGGGAGCACCGTACAGCGCCATCGATCGGACCACTCCGGTGTACAGCCGACGGCTCGAGGCGCGCGGCCCACTTACGTTGGGCAAAAGGCGCGCCAAGGCCCCCGCTGCCTTCAAAAGCCTCGGGACCAGTCGTATAAAATGGTCCCGAAAGCTCCACCTGTTGTCCAAGACAAGTCCGAGGTACTTCAAGCTCCTCTTCACACCAATCGTCACACCGCCGACGACGATGTGGGCCTCTGGTGGAGCGGCCCTCCTCGGAGCATTGAAGTAGATTGCCTCAGACTTGTCTAGTGCAACCTCCAGACCCAGCCGCCGAATCCGCCCGACGACGTGAGCCACGCCAGCTGTCGCAAGCACTGCTGCCTCGCGATAGGTTCTCTGCTGCGCTAAGACCAGCGTGTCATCAGCGTAGCAGAGGACCTTTACCCCCGGCAGGGTGCTACCCCGAAGCACCCAGTCGTAACCGATGTTCCAGAGGATCGGACCCAGCACCGATCCCTGTGGAACACCGCACGACACCTCCCAAACTCCCCAGCCAGAGCTTCCAGGAAAGGTCACAGACCTCTCGGAGAGGTAAGCCCCGATGATGCGGCGCAGGTACGGAGGCACCCGATGGTAGATGAGTGCCTCATTGATGCAGTGCCAGGGCATGGAGTTAAAAGCGTTGGCGATGTCTAAAGACACCGCCAAGCCTCCTTCGCCCCGAGCCACTGCGTCCTGCGCGTGGGACTTCACCTGCAGTATGGCATCCACCGTGGAGGGTCAACTTCGGAATCCATACTGGCTGTCCGAGAGGTTTGGACCTGTCCTCTCGAGGTGCTGGTGTAGCCTCCTCACTACCACCCTCTCGAAGAGCTTGGCGATCTCGCTCAACAGCACAATCGGCCTATAAGCCGAAGCTGACTCCGCCGGGCGCCCCTCCTTCTTGATGAGGACTAGTCTGCCTGTCTTCCACCACTGTGGAATTATGGCTTGAGCCAGACAGGCAGTAAATAGCCCTCGAATGCTTGGCCCCAAGATAGAATGGGCCAAAGCAACTACGCGCCCGGGAATGCCGTCGAGCCCTGGGGCGGTGGTTTTGCCCCGAGAGGCGCGCCAAACCTAACCTAACCTAACCTAACCTAACCTAACCGGTCGGGAATTAATTTTCCCAAACCAACCAAAACTTCAAGTTATTGAATTGATATTTTACAATTGTGTCTTAATATGTTTATTTGTTAGTAAATAAACTTCATTTCAAATATATTTTGTATAAAACACTTAGAATTTAATTTTTAAATTTCGTATATAAAAATAATTTTAATTTTAATTTTTATAAGTTTTAGTCGATAGATTTTCTTGATTTTTGTTTTAAAACGTAGGGTCGAGTTGGCTCTACGTCTGTGTATATATAATTTTGTCATATTTTTAAGTTTCGTGCTATTTTAGCGCGAAAAACTCTGATTTTTCACACATTTTGGGTTTTTCAGCGTTTAACCGCGCAATTAACCCCCCACCCGGACGTGACTCATACCAGATCGTAGGCCTTCACGAGCCCGATCTATCGACATCTAAATTTTTCAAATCCGTTCAGTAGTTTTCGAGTTTTTCGCCCGCCCACCTCACCCTATAGTCTCTCGGTAAGGTAGACTTTGTACAATCTCAAAATATATTTTTATTAAATTTTAATTTTTTCGTTCCGTTTTAGCTTCAATAAAATGGCATCGTCTCAGGCTGCTGATAGCAGATGTAGTTCTCCCGATCTCGACTCTCTCATGCTGGAAATGTCACCTGACAGAGAACTTATTTCAGAACCAGCCAAAACTAAAACCAAACCCAAAGCCCCTAAGGCACAACCGAAACCCCTTCCCGCCCGCGCTAACACAGTGAAAGATTTCCACTCTCTTAACGCTGTTCTCACTACTTTAGCTAGACACATAATTTATGCGGTACAGGAGAATAAAAGCGTCACTTCTATCAATAAAAGGTTTATTGTTGAAGCCGCGGAGGAAATCGGATTGGCTGCCGATGTGTACCTCGAGTCAATTTTAGAACCAGACTCTTTTATTCCTTCCACCGAATCACCACCTTCAGCCCCAGCCCCAGTTAGTGAGAACAGCGATTTGAAAGAGGAATTAATCACTGCCATGAGAGAAGAGATCACTAAATTTAAATCAGAAATTAAAGAACAACTTACCTTGAACACCAGCCCTTCTTACGCGCATATTGCTGCAAAAGAATCTCCTCCGCCCCCTGAGAAGTCCCCCAACCCGCTGTTTAAACCGGCCATTGTCGTGTCCCCTATAGAACAATCATTAAATAAAAAAGAAACATTAAATAAATTTAAAAAGAGCATCACATTCAGAAATAAAACTTATGCACCTTCTCGAGTTCAGACTTTATCTAACAATAGAGTCAGAGTCGAGTTTCAAAACGAAACACAGTGCAATGAAACATTACAACAGTTAAAATCATCAACTTTAGTCCAAGCCGAACCTGCCAAAACACTTCGCCCGATGTTAATCCTTAAGGGAGTGTCCAAAGACATTCCTCTTGAGGACTTAACTTCGATTATCACCCAGCAAAATCCCACATTAAACGAAGCAATAAAAGATCCTGATGACTTTAAACTTAGATTCCGTAGAAATAATAATAAAAACCCTCTTCTTTATAATGCTGTTTTCATAACCACTCCGGCGGTGTGGCGCAATGCCACGCACCTGGGCCGACTGAATGTAGATTATCAACAAGTTTTTGTAGGGGACTTCTCTCCTTTCATTCAATGTTACAAGTGTCTGCAATTCGGTCACATCAGCAAAAACTGTGCGTCCACTTGCAGGCCTTGTTCACATTGCGCCGATGTTAATCATCAGTCCGCAACCTGTCCGCACAGTCAAAGTAATGAAACACCCAAATGTTATAATTGCATGAAATATAATGATAAAACCAATAGTAACATCCAAACAAATCACTCCGCTACATCTCCTACTTGTCCGACTGTAATTTATATGCAAAATCAGGTGAAATCGAAAATTGACTACGGATATCACACAAATTAAAATACTTTTAATAGTTCATATCTAAATTCATATTTACTTAATATTATTTTTAACTAAAATCTCAATTTATTTAATCTTTTTAATTATATACTATATAGTATGTGTTTTATAATACAATATCTATAATATATATGTATATATAAGTTTTTACCGAAATGTGTCTCAAATACCAAAGTAATTAAAATTATTGTATGTAAATAAATATCCAAAGTTAAAAGGTAAGTTATATAAATAAATAGATGTTAAAAAATCTTATAAGTCCATCACGTCTGCATGACTGGCTCTGGCCGCCCGTATACATTAGCGAGGACCACGGTCGGAAGTGTAGACTGGATAATAGTTATACAAATTTTCGTAAGGGACCCAAACCCCAAAAAAAAAAAAAAACCTAACCTAACCTAACCTACCCTTTTTTTTTTTTTTTTTTTTTTTTTTTTTATCGTGAGGAAACCCTTTTACGGGTACTCCGCCCGAGTGGGGACTCGGGTGGGTTATGTGGGACTAATGGACCGGCAGATATAGGCCGTCCACACTACCCACTAAAACCTCACGGTGCTCCTCCTCGACCGTCACAGGCCGGGGCTATGGGTGCCATGGATTCGTCCATAGCCTCGGCGACGGGAGCCTGCTAGGCACGTCTCGGAGTCGGGGGTGGTGGGTCACCCTCGACGGCCTTCTCAGAGTAGCGCGCGGGAGCAACCTGCGCGCGCCTACTCGGGCCAGGTTAGTAGGCGATCAGCTTCCCCAAGCTGACCGCCCTCTGGCCGATTAGGGCGGAAGGCGGCGATCGTGTGCCGCCCTCCGGCGACCCGGTCTTTTGCGGCGGATAGCGAGTTCGGCTGATGCCTCCCTCGCACGTTCCGCCGCCTCCTTCTCGAGCACCACTGCCTCGCAGAAGGAAGAGGCCGCGTCCCACGACGTCTCGCTGCCAGCCATGGCCTTGACTACGGCCGGCAGGGAAAGGTCGTCCCCGCGCAATGCGCGACGTTGAGACGCCCAAGCTGGGCACACCTCCAGCGTGTGCTGGGCCGTCTCTTCGAGGCAGTCGCAGTGGTGGCAGCGGGTGTCTGGTTTCCTTCCTCCCACCCGACACAGATATCTCCCAAAGCAACCGTGCCCTGAGAGTACCTGTGTGGTGCGGAAGGTTAGGACGCCGTGACGCCTCGCTAACCACTGGCGGAAGACTGGACGAACAGCCTCGATCGTCCTCCGGCCGGCGGTTGGTGTTGCCAGCCGGGACTCCCACACCTCCCATGCGGCATCCCGCGCCTCCTCCTGCGGTGCTGACCTTGCCGAAGCCCCGGACGCAAGACTTCGACGTCGGCAATAGACCGACGCCAGAGCAATCGCGTCCAGGTCCCACGGCAGGACTCCTGCCAGCACACACGCCGCCTCCCCGGAGATGGTCCTGTACCCCCGTACCACCCTGATGGCCATCACCCTCTGCGCCCGCCGCAGCAGGGCGACGTTTTGCCGGTTCAGGGCGTCCGCCCATACGGGAGCACCGTACAGCGCCATCGATCGGACCACTCCGGTGTACAGCCGACGGCTCGAGGCGCTCGGCCCATCCACATTGGGCAAAAGGCGCGCCAAGGCCGCCGCCGTCTTCAACAGTTTCGGGGCCAAAGATGAAAAGTGGCCCCGGAAACTCCACCGACCGTCCAGAACAAGACCGAGGTACTTCATGCTCCTTTTGACGTCAATTTTGACGCCACCGACGACGATATGGGCATCTGGTGGTGGGCCCTTTCGAGGAGCATGGAAGTATAATGCCTCGGACTTGTTCAGGGCAACCTCCAAACCAAGCCGCCTGATGCGGCCTACAACAACGGCTACCCCGGCCGTGGCGAGCACAGCCGCCTCGCGATAGGTCCTCTGCTGCGCCAAGACCAGCGTGTCATCGGCGTAACAGAGGACCTTTATTCCCCCCAAGTTGCTGCCCCGCAGCACCCAGTCGTATCCGATGTTCCAGAGGATGGGTCCCAGCACCGATCCTTGTGGAACACTGGACGACACTCCGTACTCCTCCCATCCACCACCCGGAGCGGGAAACATCACGGACCTCCCGGACAGGTAAGCCCCGATGACACGGCACAGGTATGGAGGCACACGGTGGTATAAAAGTGCCTCCTTAATGCAAGGCCAGGGCAGGGAGTTAAAGGCGTTGGCGATGTCTAAAGACACCGCCAAAATCCCTTCACCCCGGGCAACCGCATCCTGCGCATGGGACTTCACCTCGAGTATGGCATCCACCGTCGAACGCCCACTGCGGAAGCCATACTGCAGGTCCGAGAGGTCCGGACCTGTCCCCTCCAAATGGCGTTGTAGCCTCCTCGCTACAACTCGCTCGAAGAGCTTGGCGATCTCGCTCAAGAGCACGATAGGCCTATAGGCGGAGGCTGAATCCGCCGGACGCCCCTCCTTCTTAATGAGGACTAACCTGCCTGTCTTCCACCGCTGTGGAATTATGGCTTGAGCCAGACAGGCAGTGAATAGCCCTCGCACTCTGGGCCCCATGGTGTTCAGGGCCAGAGTTAGCGCCCGGCCGGGGATGCCATCCAGGCCAAGGGCGGTGCTCTTGTGCCGAGATCGGCGAACAGCTTCTTCGAGCTCCTCCTCCTCCACCGGTGGTGTGACACCGTCTTCCTCCTCTCGCGCTGCAGAGCGGGCCATAGTAGGTGGTGAAAAGTTGGCCCGCTGCGGGAATAGCGACGACAGCACCCCTCGGAGAATATCCGGTCGGAGCGTCTGCGTCAGTGGTGGAGCCCAAGCCCGTAGCTTACCGATCACCATCCGGTAAGGCGTCCCGTACGGGTCTTGGTCTATCCCCGCAATCATTCGATCGTGCGACTCGCCCTTCGCATGACCGATTGCCTCCTGCAGCCGCGTCCTCGCCTCGACATAGACCTGGTACAGTCGGTCTTCCTCCTCCTGCACCTTCTGTACCCGTCTGCGATAGTGGCTGTACTGGCGTCTCGCACCAACGCAGGTGTTACGCAGTTGTGCGATCTCCCACGACCACCAGTACACTTGTCGCCGCTGAGGGCGACGCCCGGAACGGGGCATTGACGCGTCACAGATACGCGTCATCGCCCCCTGCGCCCAGGTGGCGGCGTCTTCTGCAGACGCCAAGCTCTGGGGCAGCCAGGCTTCCACTATCGCTGCCTCCTCCAGCAGTTGCCTGTCGAGACGACCCAATTGCCACCGCGGTCCGTACTCTCGCGAGGTTGGACTGGGGGCTGGCGGCTCCGCCGGATGTGTGGAGATCTCGTATTGGATGTAGAGGTGGTCCGAGAGAGTCTCCACATCATCCAGCACTCGCCAACCCCGAACACGACGCGCTAGGGCCGGGGTCGCAAACGTTACGTCCACGACGGACCCGCCCAACCTTCGCACACACGTGTTCGTCGTCCCCCGATTGGGGACAGACAAACCGGAGCCAATAACCCACTCCGACAGTGTCACACCACGCACATCCGTCGTTGCGGAGCCCCATACGTTGGATTTGGCGTTGAGATCGCCGGCAACTAACACCTCCGCCGGGCGATGCCGTTCTACCATTTCCCCCAATCGAATGAGAAACTCTTCGAACTCTGCGAGGGTTCGATTGGGGGAAAAGTAAACACCAACGACAACTAGGTCGCCGACAAGTGCCGCGACGCATCCCGCACCCCTCTCGACTCGTGAGAAAGGCGGGGAGCTCGCAGCTACCTGGGTGATAATAGTCACCACCCCGGTGTTGTCTGCGACCCAGTTATCACGTGCGGGGACACTATAAGGCTCCGCAACAACCGCCACCTGAATCGACCGCTGCGCCAGGCTTTGGACCAATAAGTCTTGGGCTCTGGCACAGTGGTTGATGTTCGCCTGTAGTATCTGCATATCCATTATTGGATGAGCATTGGCTGCACCTCCACGCCCTTACTTGTTTGGGCTTTAGGCGAGGCTTGGCTTGTATTACCCGCTCTTCTTCTTCTGCGCTTCGATTGTGCACATACTTTTGCACAGGCTGCGCTCCCCGCCAAGTGATTGGCAGGCCTCTGTGCTTCCTCGTACGCCGGGCAGTGTGGTTGCTCTGAACATGTAGCATGCTTGTGCCCAGGACGTCCACACCTGAAGCAGTGAGAGCTGCGATCCACACTACTACAATTCGCCGCCACGTGTCCTATTTCATGGCAGCGGAAGCAACGCAGGACCCTCTGCTGCAACAGTGTCACTTTTGCCGACACGAAACCTACCAAAAGGCGCCCTCCGCTAACTCTTTTGGCAGCAACCACCGGACAACGGACCCAGGCCGTGCCAAGGCCTGCACGGTCCCGCCGAACCTCTCCAACCTTAACTGTACCAAGATCGCAACCACCAGTTCTACTAACAGCTACAGCCACTTCTGCGGACGTTACCGAGTCGTCAAGCCCACTTACGCGCATTTCTGCGCACTTAGTGGGTCTTGAAACTTGGACTTCGCTCTCTTCTAATACACCACGTAATTTTTGGGCTAGAGCATCAGCCTTTTCGCCTGAGTTAGTCCCCGGAATTTCCAGAAGCCTCGCGCCAGTCGAAACAACCCTGAATCTCATGTCTGAGATATCCAATTCCGC
This sequence comes from Eueides isabella, assembly GCA_019049475.1. Classification (NCBI taxonomy): domain Eukaryota; kingdom Metazoa; phylum Arthropoda; class Insecta; order Lepidoptera; family Nymphalidae; genus Eueides; species Eueides isabella. The sequence continues at coordinate 11,879,796 of CM032408.1, read as the reverse complement.
AAGATCAACCTTTTCCTTGAGCTGCGTGAGCACTTGACTGTAAGTCACGTTGCTCTCCACCGCTCTGGGTTGGAGCTTCAGCGCAACTACAGCGGATCGTGGCTGTCTTAGTTTTGGCTTTTTCGGCGCCTTTGACTCCTTTTGCCCTGTCCTACTTTTAGGCTGCTGCTGGGCATTATCAACATCAGCCTTCTTTTTATTGCCTTTTCTGGCCACTAAATTCCACCCTTCTGACAAATCAGCTGGCGCAGGTGGTAGCGAGCGTGGCTGCGTTGTTTTTAGCGCTGGAGCTCCTAAGGTCTTATTAGGTGTACCTTTCCCTTTTCCCTTGCCTTTGCCTTTTGTGGGCATGTGGGTTCTTGGAGAAGGGTTCGCCGGGGCCATAAGCGTGGTATTCGTCGGCTCTACCCTCGCTGAACTTGCCGTTTTTGATGTCGCTAGCGGAGGGCGCATCCTCTTCTCCGGTCGAAGTCGATTCTCCAGACCTTCTATCCGGGCGCTCACCATCGTTCCGACTTCCATCATAATCGAGCGCATCATCTCATCGGAACACCTTGGTTGATTTTTGCCTGGCTCCACCACTTGACTCCTTTGTTTTTGAAGGTCAGCCCGTAAAAGACTAACCTCGTTTCGCAGCTCTGACATTTCGTAACGCAGCTTATTATTATGAGCGCGCAACTGCGCTACTTCCTCCGTTGCTGTACGCGTCGCTAGCTCATCGACCCCCAGGCTTATGGCTTTTGCCGCGTCCTTTAGGGCCCTGGTAAAGGTACCCTTCAGATTACCAGATTTGCTGGCTACCTTTCTTATTACCTCTAGGCTATCGGTCACCTTATGATGAAGATCAGACGCGAGTCTGGTTTCGTCCTGGTCTGAGTTGGACTGTAAGGACATAACCGATAGCCTAGAATGGACTCTAGAGCGTAGGACTGAGACGCTTTCTTCTAGCTCACTTTCTATCTCAGCCCTGTCATCCACCTTTTTAGCCGCCTTGCGGACTTTTTCAGCCTCCATTGAGGGCCTTCCCCTACCTCGTCTTGTGGCCACAACTTTTGAGGCCGGTCTATCGGACTGTCCTTCACCAGACGACTCTGCTTGGTCACTCGGCTTACGGGGTCTTTTCCGCCGATCCTTCAAATATTGTGACCGCGTCTTCGATTGCGATCCTACGGACATAAAGCTCTCGGAATCTGACTCCTTCGATTCCGATGCTCCCCACAGCCGTCCATATGACGAACCCGATCCCCGCCTCGACCTGACACCATCCTTGGTTGACACCGCTCCAACGTCCACCTTGGTCAAAACCACTCGTGGTTCCTTCACACCAATTAAGCCTCCACTGCCTGACCCTGCAATGATGCTCGTCACAGACAACCTTCGATGTTCATTTGCCTGTGCTACCACACCTCCAACTACTTCACCCTCTCCGGGCACAACTAACTCCCCGCCTTTCGCAGGCCCTTCCTCAACTCCGCCCTTCTCGGGCCCCTCACCCGCAACACACCGGTAGTCTTTGCCCCCCGCAGATTCGTGGGGCTTGCGTGCCGTAGCACGGAGGGACTCTCCAAACTGGCTGGTACCCTCCTGCAGTAGTAAATTATTCCTGAATACCGACATGTTGTTTGGTTGCTGATCCACAGCTTCGGCTTTTCTGTCGGGGTGTGCTCCCCTAGGCCGTGTCCATAACAATGGACTAAAGGCACGCCCATGCCTCGCTGGTTTTGGTCCGCGCCGGGAATAACTCCCGGTCCACCCGCCCGCGAGAGCGAGTGGTTTCCCCTATCCGCCACCTGGGGACGCGCCCAGTAGGAGGACCAGCAACTTGTGAACCTAACCTAACCTAACCTAACCTAACCAGGAGTCTGGATCGAGCAGCCGTAGCGTAAGCACGCGTCCACGGTTAAATAGTTGCTCTCCGGGCCAAATTACATTAAATTGTTATAAAAATTCATAATTTCGGTTTCTTAAGTTATAAAAATTTAAAAGTGATATCAAAAGAAGCGCACTAGCTTCAGCTACATTCCTGTGAAATTTGGTGAAACTCAGTGAAGTGAAAGTGCTGAAAAATTGTGAAAAACTGACTAACATAGTAGCGGAATGGACGCAAACTCAGTTTTAAATAACTAAAAAAAAAAAAGCAAATGTTGTTCGATTGTTATAATATTGTACACAGTGAAAGGTGAATAGTTTTTCTACATATTAGTAGGTTTTAAATAATAATTGGATTGTTACTTCCTGAAAAATTGAGGTTTTTGTGCAATAGTGTCAAAAAGTGCGCCTAAAAATACAGTTTTTCGCGTGTGGCTCGATTTTAAGATCGACGACCCCCCTTTTTTATAATTTATTTTAAAGTAATATAACACCCTCTACGTTCCTGCAAAATTTGGGATTTTTTCAACTCATATTTTGGGAGATATCAGCGGTTTTTGAAAAAGCACGTGTTCGGCTCGTTTCCAAACGGAGAGTCGGAGAGAGTCGACGCTTACACCAATCGACGAGTTGGATCTTCCTGTTGTAAAATATATAAGGTACTTTAAAATACAATTAATAGTTCCATCCATCCTCAGGTACTTACCTCCAATAATAAACAATCTATTGCAAAATCTACTAAATCCGCTTACAAACCAGCCATTGTTGTCACATCTAAAGATAATGTTGAATCTAAGGCAGATACAATAAATAAGTTTAAAAAAAAGTATTTTCTTTCGTAATAATAACTAGCACCAGTTCGAATCCAACCGATAGCTTAAAATAAATTAAGAGTAGAATTTCAAAACCAGACACAGTGCGAGGAGAATTTAGTTAATTTAAAAAATTCCACTGTTATAACTGCGGAACCTGCGAAAAAACTGTCGCCAATGATAATACTCAAGGGAGTGTCCAACGACATCCCCGTTGAGGAACTAAGCGACATAATAAAGCAACAGAATAATACAATAGGAGAAACAATAAACTCAGAAGATCTAAAATTAAGATTCAAAAGCAGTAATAACAAAAACACTCACCTTTATAACGCCGTTGTTAGTCCGACCGTGTGGCACGAAGCCATTCGCCTGGGCAGGTTAAATGTCGACCATCAGAAGGTGTTTGTGGGAGACTTCTCCCCCTTCATACAATGCTACAGATGCCTGCAGTTCGGACACATCAGCAAAAACTATGCGTCCGACTGCACGCCCTGTGCATACTGCGCCGACGCCACCCACCAGCTCGCCAGCTGCCCGCACGCTACCTGTAAACTAAAAAACTCAATTGTTATAACTGTGTAAAATATAATAATAAAACCAACAATAATATAGCCATTGACCACACCGCCACATCTATAAACTGCCCAACAATAAAATACATGTTAAATCAAATTAAGAACAAAATTGACTATGGATATTAATACACCAAATAATAGTAATAATAAGTTAAGAGAAAATAAAATTAATTGTATAAAATTTTTACAGTGTAACGTTGGACGTTCATATGGGTGGCACAACGAATTTATAGAATATTTCATAAAAGGTGATTTTGAAGTGGGAATCATCTGTGAACCGTACGTAGGAAATGGGAGTGTAATGAAGGGTATAGGGAAGTAAAAGGAATAATAAAAGAGGTGATGAAATCGATAATCTTGTATTCTCAAATGATCTCCATTTATGTAATATAGGGGATACACCAACATATAAATCGGTGACACACGGTCAATTAAGAAATTCCATAATTGATTTGACAGTAGTTTCTAATAATACAATTAGTAAAATAACAAACTGGAAAGTTAACAAATTAGCATGCCCACTATCAGACCACGAAGCCATTGAGTTTGATTTCATATTTAATCACAAAAAATTAAACATAAGCAATAAAAAATCTACATATAAACATAATACCAGTAAGGCAGATTGGCACAAATTCCACGTCATATTGACTGAGGGACTCTCTGAAACAGGATTTTTAAATAATAGCTTAAAACTTACCACTACACATGACATAGAAATAACAACTAGTAAATTAACTAACATAATACAAGATGCATGTAAGTTATCATTCGAATCGAAGAAAACAAATAAGAAGTCCTCCATCCCTTGGTGGAATGAAAAACTTCAATCTCTCAAAAAGCAGGTGATTTACATGCATCACAGAATACAGGACTTAGTTAAAGGCAAAAAACCAATAAATAATGCACTAAATGAGCGCGAAGTTTTAAAAAAGAAATATTCAGATGCCATAAGCAAAGCCTCTAGAGAGAGTTTTAAAAATTTTTGTAGTAAACAGGGCAAGGAGGACGTGTGGTCGCTAACGAACAGGCTCTTAAAAAATTCTACTGTATATAAGCCTCCTTCAACACTTTTTTTTAACGGAAATTATACAAATAACAGCAGAGAAACAGCAAACCTTTTAATAAATAATTTTTATCCTGACGATACAGAAGACACACTCTCAGAGCATAAAGAAATCCGACAGTCATAAAAAATTTTACCAAACACACCTAACGACTTAGAGTTCACCCTTGTAGAGATTGAATGTGCTATTAAGTCTATGTCCCCGAAAAAAGCCCCTGGTCCTGACCACCTCACGGCTGACATATGTCTCGCTGCTTTTAATACCAATCCCGCAATATTTAGTAATTTATATAATAGCTGTTTAAAAACATCTTACTTCCCTCAGATTTGGAAAAGTGCTCAAGTAATTACTGTACCAAAACCTAACAAGTCAGATTACAGCGATGCTGCCTCTTATAGACCCATCGGCTTATTGAATCTTTTTGGAAAGACTTTAGAAAAACTAATAGTTAACAGACTGAACCACCATATTTATTTTAATAATTTTGATAACCCTCGACAGTTTGGCTTTAAAACTCAAAAATCAACCCTGGACGCTCTATATTCCGCAGTAAATATTGTTAAATCGGCAATAAATAATAATAAACTCGCACTTGCCATCTCTCTGGATATTAAAGCTGCTTTTGACAACGCCTGGTGGCCGGCACTACTCAATAGACTCAAAAAAATTAAATGTCCCCGTAACATATTCCAATTGATTAATCATTACCTTTCTAGAAGAGAAGTTCATTTAAATTTTGCTGACACTTCGGTCTTTAAGACCATGACAAAGGGTTGCATCCAAGGTTCTGTATATGGTCCAGTCTTCTGGAACCTCATCTAAGATGAGCTCTTAGAGGGCAAGCTTCCAGAGGGCTGTCACATACAGGCTTTTGCTGACGATGTGCTACTTGTTGTGGAGGCCCATAATGTTAATGACTTACAAGAAAACGCCAATACCGCGATAAATAAAATTACAAAATGGGGCAAAACTGTTAAATTAGACTTTGGGCCTGAAAAAACAATACTAATTACATTTTCCAAAAAAACGAGAAAAGCAGTAATTAAATTTAATAATGTCACACTGAAGCATCACACAGATATAAAAATATTAGGCATAGTAATCGACCATAAATTAAATTTCATTAAACACACTCACTATGCAGTTGAAAAAGCTCAAAAAATTTTCCGTAAACTCTGTATTTTCACTGCGCCAACTTGGGGGATAGATAATGAGAATATTGCTATTATATATAGACAGGTTATTGAGCCTATAATTACATATGCGGCAGGGATATGGGGGTCAGCTACACAATACAAAACTGCTGTTAAGAAATTGTATTCATTCCAGAGAGGATTTGCCATCCGAGAGATTAAGGGTTTTAGAACCATTTCTACTACTGCTGCAATAGCTTTAGCGAATCAAATACCACTACATTTAAAAATTTCGTGGCACGAGTGACCTTCTTCCTACCGACATAAAATTACATAGGCCTACCTCCCCTAAATTTCTCTTACATCCTGCTCATAAAATAAAATTAACAATAGATTCAGCAGAAAACCAAATTGAGATAGATAATAAAACAACCATTTCTACAGACAAAATATACACAGATGGCAGTAAAGATTCGGAAGATAGGGTAGGAGCTGCTTATGTAATATACAGAAAACCAAATTTAAAGACGATATGTAAACTGAAACTCCATTCCAGCTGCTCGGTGTTTCAAGCGGAATTATTTGCGATACAACGAGCTCTGAAATGGATATTATATAATACACATCAAGAAAAGATCACTTTACTCTCAGATTGTATGTCAGCGCTTCAAGAAATTAGCAATCCTACCTCCACCAATAATTTTGTCACTTTACTCTCAGATTGTATGTCAGCGCTTCAAGAAATTAGCAATCCTACCTCCACCAATAATGTTGTCACTAAAATACATAAATATATTAAATCCTCAAACAGTCAAATTAACTTTTTATGGATTAAGGCACATTCAGGAATAATAGGTAACGAAGAGGCGGATATGGCAGCTAAATCTGCTGCACATTTGCATAAACAACCAGACTTTTGTAAATTTTCCATAAGTTATATTAAAAGTAGGATAAAGGAACTAAACTATATCGAACATAACAAAATTTACACCAAATCTGCTCAGGGAGAAATAACTAGAAAATGGTTTCCAGATTTGGCTGCTATTTCCAGTTTCTTTGATTGTAGTAAAATCTCATTTCATTATAAAATTTTTATATCTAACTCAGAAGAAAAAATCGGGCATTGCCCAAAATATTTTTGGAGCTACGTTAAATCTAAATTACCGTAAAGTGTTAAAAATGCTTCAAGGTATCAATGTAAACAAAGATTCAGGTTATGACGCAATACATCCCCTTTTTATTAATTCATGTGCGTTGGAGCTCTCAGTTCCTCTATTTTATACAATTTGTCTTTGTGTGAAGGTTATTTTCCATCCATCTGGAAATTTGCTAAGGTGGCTAAAATCTTATATAAGAACTCTTATATAATTCCTTTTCTCTTTACCCTTTACATTAATGACATAAACTGTATTTGTAAAAGTGCATCACATCTGTTATATGCATTATATGCAGATGATGCAAAAATTTATAGTATTATTATATCGAAAACCGATTGTATAGCACTGCAGATAGATTTGGACAGTTTATACAATTACTGTATTAAGAACTGTCTCTCGCTAAATTCTGACAAATGCATCGTCATTTCTTTCTCAAGAAAACCAAACTCGATAAAATATAAATACCGTCTACCTGGTAACATAATTCAGAGAGTGGAAGAAGGGAAGAGATTTAGGAGTAATAGTAGATTGTAAATTAACATTCAATCCCCATATTGTTGTCAAAAAGGCGTTTAAGCAATTAGGATTTATTCTCAGGTTATCGATACCTTTTAAACACGCTAAAACCTTGAAAATACTATATAATTCCTTCATTCGCCGTCATCTCGAATTTGCTAGCGTTATTTAGAACCGACAGTACGCTGTAAATATCAATCGCATTGAAAAAATTCAAAATAAATTACTAAAGGCATTGGAATTTCGCACAGGTAATGGCTTAATAGACTACAAAACTAGTGCACGGTAATGTCAGCTACCTTCATTGGAAATCCGTAGAAAATATCTTGACTCACTGTTTTTGTATAAAATAATGAATAATCAAATCGACTCGAGTACATTATTAGCTAAGGTTTTATTTAAAGTACCGTTTGCCTCATCACGTTCTAAGGCCACTTTTTATGTAATTTTTTCTAAAACTAACTATGCTAAAAACATTTTTTTCAGACGAGCAATGCATCACTATAATACAATTTTGGCTGATATTGACATATTTTACCTATCTTTACCATTGTTTAAAAAAAAGGTTGCAGAAGTTGTATTTGAATCTGACTGATCTTGTTGTACATATAATTTAGCATTTAAAAGTTATCTTCTTTTTTAATACCTACTTGTCTACACAAATGTGCATTACGAGTGCCTCCAAATTTATTTAGTACTAGCTGCTGCCCGCGGCTTCGCCCGCGCAGATCTCGATTTATTCCAAGTAGACCATCTGAGTTTTAACTACCGTCAGCACCTTAATTCTCCTTCGCATAATGATGAATAGAATGATTTTTTTTATGCTTCAGATCAAATATATTATTGGTATATTGTTTATTAATGCAATTATCATAGTTTTTGTAGTGTTTACTAAGATAACATTACTTTCATTGTAAAATTTTGCGTAAATTTGATTATTTATTGATCATGTATAATCGTATATTAAAGCTATATTTTTCTATAGCAGTATTTTCCGTGTACATTTGGAAAGAACTTATCTAATTTTTATCTTTATTTATTATATAAATCTATATTTATCTATATTATAATAAAACAATGATAAAATTATATCTGTATATTGAATTTATTTCCGGAAAAGCAGTGTAGGGAAAGGAGGGCGCTTAAAATAACTAATAGAACACGAACCTATTGTTTAAAGGATTTTTGTTTTTCTGTTTGTCTGTTTATCTATAGGTCTGTTTGTACGGGCAGATCTTCTAAATAATACATACTCCGCTTCACGCTGTATCCCGCACATGGCAGGGTAGGCAGAGGGATCTTGGGAACAGGCCGTAATAAATCTCGACCAACGTACCTGCGCGGCCAATCGTCTATAGCAGCACACATGAGGTCTATGTCAATATCGGCAGCTGCTTTGATCATGAATGCCTTGAGTGACTCCACATTAGAATGGCGTGTTGAGCAGGCCTTTTGCTTTAAGTGTTGCCATATTTTGTAATCCAACGGATTTAAGTCTGGACTGGGGGAGGGCCAGTCTTCGTACCGGATGAAGTCAATTTTGCGCGCCGTTAGTCAGTCTTGCGTGCTTTTCGCTCTATGAGCTGGTGCAGAATCTTACTGCAATATCCAGGGTCTGTAATTTAACATTGTATGAGAAACTGGTTCCACAAGGTTCGCGAGGACTGTATTTTGATACACAATAGCATTTATTTTTACGCATTTCTCAAAAAAATGTATATCTGTTAAGCCCCAATATGAGATTCCTAACCAAACCATGAGTGAGGATGACCTCGCTGGACACTCTTCTGTCTTCTTCACTGCTGTGGGCGTACATCTTATAATTTTGTTTATTTTAGCTCTCCTCAACGGTAAAATTTTTTTCGTCCGAAAAGAGAATTTGACGATGCTTTTTTCCCGCGTTTCAACAAAACGCAAGATCTCTTCAGTCTCATGTCCATTGGACACGCATCTAAATGATATCCTGTTTTTCTGCGATAGGCTCGTAGCCCTAGGTCTTCATTCAACACCCTTTTGACCGTGGTTCTGCTTAACCCCATTTGAAGGGCTAACAGTTTCTGTTTGCCTATGGGATTTCTTTGTATATTATGAAAAAACATCCAAGGTTCCATCCATTGAGAATATACGCGAAAATCAAAAATACTTTTAAGTAAACCCTTTATGGTTACATGTTAAATATTTTTACGAAAAAAGCATGAAGAGTAATAAAAATTTGTAATAAATCTCGACCAACGTAAGCGACGCATCCTACGCAAGAGAGGGGAAAGCGCCGCCATATTGTGGAAGTCCATTTAAGTTTTGATTATAAGTTGCCATCAAAATCCTTCGATCGCATATAAAATATTTGTTAAAAGTGAACGTAAGACGTTGTTAGAAGAAAAACATTGGTGTGGCCAGATGATACTTTTGGCAGAGTATAGACAGTGCATCCTTATATTCAGGATTGTTACTATTTGCACCAGTTGCTCCAGATTGTTTAAGGACTAATTTATTTTCTTTTTGAAATCTTATGATGGTATAGAGCATCTTTCGTTTCAAGAAACTTGCAGGACTCTTCAGCTACTTGGCATGGCAGTCTTGAGAAATTTTTCATCTGTGACAGCATACGCTATAATATTAATGTTTTGTGAATCTTAGATCCTCAAGATCTCTTCCCACAATCTTGAGGATCTAAGATTGAGAATATTTGAATTAATGACAAATTTTATTGAGAATATTTTTACGTGAATTAAAGACAGAAAACTTTAGGCGTAGTGCGGCAAATCAGGCAATATCAGTCTATAGAGTACAGAAAAATAGCAAATAATAGTTGCCTTTTTTCTATACAGGATATTATATTTTCCATTGGAGTCGATTCTTACTACTAATTACCTACCCTTTCAGTTCCCTTCGTTCCTTTAACAGAATCCAGTCAAACACGCAAATAGGGAATATAAAACTGATACTAACTATCGTCTTAGCGACTTAACTACTATAGTTAATGTAATGTATGATAACGCATCCAAATTTGTAATGTATGATAGCGCATCCAAATTTGCTACACAACGGAACCAAGACAAATATTTAGTAGGGTGGTCCAAAGAGCCTTCATTAATAAAGGCAAGTTGTTTTTCTTAGATGCTCTGGGGGGCACTGGAAAAACCTATCTGACAAGGGCAATTCTAGCTGAATTGAGACGACAAAAAGATTTCTCTTGCAGTGACCTCTTCGGGTATTGATGCTATATTACTTCCTGGTGGCAAGACAACACACAACATGTTTAAGATCCTAATTACTGTCGACAGATCAGTAACACCAACATAGTCTGGTACACGAAATTCTGACAAAGCAAAATTGTTTCTGGATTGCTGCCCTATCATATGGGAAGAGTCCACCAAATCTTATAAAAAGGCCTTTGATAGAACGTTGCGGCACATTCTACGATAACAGGTTAATGGGCAATATTACAATTTTATCCTCGGGTGACTTCAGACAAACTTTGCGAGTTTTAAGTCGATCGACCAGAGTTGATAAAATCAACGACTGTTTGAAAAGAAATCTTTGAAATTCTTACTCATGGTTCCAGATGGAAAAACTAAAACATTCATTTAAATTTGTAACCTAACTTGGTAGTTGTTATTAAAAAGTGGGTAAGGTCTCCTCCTTGAAGAAAATAATCAAATAAGTATTCTTGAAATATTTGGCAAACTGGTCAGCTCTAAAACGAAACTTATTAATCTAAAATTTGAGGACATTAATAACATACTAACTCTGGAGAATTCTTGGTTATGTTTACGCGCAATTATATTCTTGGAGATGAAGTGGTATTTATTTTCCTTGATAGGATAATGGATAAAAATGACGACATGCTTTACCCAGTTGAGTTTCTCGATTCATTAACAGCTAGCGCCCTACTCACAAATGAAACTTAAAACGTGTTCTGATAACGATGATGAGAAATTTGACTCCGCCGAAATTTTACAATGAAACCCGACTTCAAGTCAAAATATTGCAAAGAAATATTATTGAAACGGTAATTCTGGGTGTGGAACTGGTTACTTCGTATTTTTACCACGCATACCACTTATACCTAATAATTTTCCATTCCAGTTTTAAAGTACTCAATTGCTATGAGAATTTTCTTTATGATGACAATCAATAAGTCAGAGGTTGTCCTTTTCACTTATTGATACGTTTAAAGTCGCTGTTATCGATTTAAGGACGGAGGAGGTAATGTTTGAGGTCTGTATATATCGTCCCCTGAGAGAATAACTGCCACATAGAGTACAAAGAAATATTTTAATTTGTACAATATTTCTAATCTGTGTCTAAAATTGAGTAAAATATTTCTTTGTACACTATGTTGGCAGTTTTTCTGTCGGGGGCCAAAATGTACAGAGCTGAAACATTACTGACTCGCGAAAAAGCAACATAAAGTTGTCCATGGGTAAAGCAATCAGTCCTTAAGTCAATACCAGCGGCTTTAAGCATTTGTCCCTGTGACTTATTGATTGTCATCGCAAAGCAAGTTTTGACGGGGAATTGAGTACGTTTAAATTGAAACGGAAAATTGTTGGGTATAAGTGGTATGCGTGGTAAAAATACGATTTCACCAGCCCCACATCCATTTCTATTATTAAGTATATATTTATATTAAGTATTTCTGCTTCAATAACTTTTCTTTGCAATACTTTGACTTTAAGTCGGGTTCCGTTGCATAATTTCGGCGGAGTCAAATTTCTCATCAGCATTACCGGAACACCAACTTTGAGTGTTATTTTGTGAGCAGAGAGACCGCTAGCTGTTAATGAATTGAGAAACTCAACTGGGTAATTTGTGGCGTCCTTTTCATCCACTACCTTATCAAAGGACGTGTATACCACTTCATCACCAAGAAAATCTGCTAAATTTTTTTCATTTATTGCACCAGCTTGATCATTTTTTGACCAGTTTACCAAGTATTTCAGGAATTCTGATCTGACCATTCTCTTCAGGAAGGAGACCTTCTCCAACTTTTAATAACATTTCAGAAAATTTTAGAGAATATGAACAACTACCAAGCTGGGCTCTCATATTCATTGATAGTTATAGTTTTTCCACCTGGGGCCATAAATATGAATATTTTAAAGAAGCGTTGATTTCATCAGCCCTGGTCCCTCGATTTATAACTGGTAGAGTTTGTCTGAAATCACCTGAGAATAAAATTGTAATATTGCCCATTGGCCTGTTATCTCGAAGAATATCCCGCAACGTTCTATCAACGGCTTCTATGGCCTTTTTATGAGACATGGTACACTCATCCCATACAATAATGCAGCAATCCTTAAACAATTTTGCTTTCTCACAATTTCGTGTAATAGAACATGTTGGTGTTTCAGTTCTATCAAAATCGAGTGGGATTTTAAACATTGTGTGTGCCGTCTTTCCACCAGGAAGTAATGTAGCAGCAATACCGGAGGACGCCACTGCAAGAGCAATCTTCTTTTGTCGTCTTAATTCAGCTAAAATTGCCTTTGTCAGATACGTTTTTCTAGTGCCTCCGGGAGCATTTAAGAAAAACATCTTACCTTCGTTACTAACGGCACTTTGGACCACTTTATTAAATATTTGTCGTTGTTCCGTTATAATTTTGGATGCGCACTCATTAACTATAGCAGTCAATTCGTTGAGACTGTAGTTAGTTTCAACTATATATTCTCGATTAGTGTGTGTGTTGACTGAATTCTGGTAAGGGAACAGGTAGACCGTAGTCAGTAAAAGAATTGCCTCCAATTGAAAATACTAATAATAATTTTCTGTATCGAACAAAGGGAACTATTTATCGCTCTTTCATCTGTTGGGCTGATATTGCCTTCCGCATTACGCCTAAGAGTACGTAAAAAATCTTCTGATAAAAATGTTTTATACTTTTCCCACAATCTTAATGGATCCGAAAGAGCACAAAACACTAACATTATAGCGAATAACTGCCGTAAACTATTACGACTGTCACTGACACAAGATTCTTCAAGACTGTGGTCCCAGTGGATATCGTCTTCAAGTAGCCGAAGTGCCCTGCAAGCAGCTTGAAACGACGGATCCTCTACTCCATCAATCGTTTTTAAAAAAGAAAAGAAGTTGGTCCTTTAACAACTTGGAGCAATAGGCGCAAATAATAGCATTCCCCACTATTAGGATGTACTGTGTATACTCTAACTATGAGGACTTCAATATTTTGACAACTGACAGTAACATTTTTTTATATTTAAGGAAGTACTTTTTATATTTATTTATTATTATAAGTTATTTACTGATGATGAATATTTCACTTGTTCGTCTAGCGATAATGACGAAAGCAATATTTCACTAAATTCTGATTCTGAACAACTTGTTGATAAGCTATCGAAAATTTTAACTTATCCGTCTCTTTGCTTAGTACATATCAAGACTCAGAGCATTCCTGCTCACTCCACTGATTTTCTCACATCTTTTAGCTCCGGCGTTATTGACTGTATACTCATATTTGAAACTTGGTTAAGCCATCCTAGCTTTACTAATAGATTAGTTACTCTTAAATACAGCCTATGTCCTGCCCAGACTAAATAGCAATACAACAAAATAAATATTGCAATTGATTCAGTAGTTGACAAACGGACAAACAGACAAACTGCTAAAATTTTTAGAAGTTTTTAGAAGGCACTCTGGACCACCTCACTAAATATTTGTCTTTATTGCGTTGTAAATTTGGATGCGCTCTCATTAACTATAGTAGTTAAGTCGCTAAGATGGTAGCTACTTTCAACTCTATATTCCCTATTAGTGCGTGTTTGACTGGATTTTGCTAAGGACACAGTTCGAACGTTGCGGCCTGCGGCGATTTAGACGATAACTTATAATAAAAACTTAAACAGACTTCACGGTTCGACTTAATGCCTCCGAGTCAAAAAGTTGTTCTAATTAAAAATCGTGATACGCATACAAATGATAACAATATGACGGCCCTTGTTCTTCACTGACGTAAGATGCGTCGCTTACGTTTGTCTTGTTTTCATTTTTAATACTCTTCATGCTTTTTTACGATTTCCTAACTTTTTTTATGATTTCCACGGTCATTATACATTTTAAATGAAACAAATTTAACCGAATTAATCGGAAAAAAATGTTAAAAACCGATATACGTGATTTTTAACAAATGATTTAATCTGGTTGAAAGTCATTTCACTTAAAACACTTTTTCACTGTTTTAACACAGTAAAAAGTTTAAAATTGACCATCCTATTGAAGAACTTTAGCTAATCCTCTTTAATATGTTTTATACTTTTTAATATTTTTTTATTTTTTAGATAAAGATTTAAAAAAGTATTAGCAATTCATAAACATACGTGTTTGTTATAAGATCCATTTTTATGATACACTCACACCCAATTTTTCGTTCATTATGTTCGTTATCGTTCTTTAATGTTTTATATATAGATAGATTTTAACGACATTAAAACCGACAATCAAAACTTAAACGAACATATTAACTTCTCCCAGGCAAGCATTATACACTTTGATAAACATGAAAATGATAGCAAAATGCTTCATGTTTTTTTTGTAAAAATATTGTTATTATTCTTTAAATATCCTTTTCATAGTATTTTAATATATAATAGCAATGACATTAAAATTTATTCATCACAATGAACAACTTTAATAATAATAAATAATAATAAAATAATTTATTTCAGATATACATCCATATATTGTTAACAATTTTTCTTATAAATTATGTTAGTTATAGTTAATAGATAATTTTATTTTATTTGGCCCGTTATTATTTCTATCCAATGCTTTTGGATAGAACAATCTAGACGAGCCATTATTGTCTTGAGAATGCTGTTTTGACTTCCCCTCATACGCCGCAGCAAGGATGATGCTTTTTTACGCATTATAGCGTAAAACCCGTCAACCCGCGCATCCGTGAACATTCCTGAGGCGCTGCAGAACCGCGGCAGACGCAACAGCATTCTAAAGGCATTATTATATTGTACACGTAGTGCGTTGTAAGCTCGACGCGTATAGTTCACCCACAGGCCACCCGAGTAAAGCGATTGACAGAATGCCCGAAATAGGGTAACCTTGACATCCGTAGTACCACGGGCAAACCTGCGTGCGATCATACTGCTTCTTACCGCCAGCGCCCTACGCTCTCTTTCAATGTCTTCATCATCGTTCAAGCTATCAGTAACTACATGACCCAAATACTTAAACTTATTTACTTTATTTAGTAACGACCCGTTTAGAATAATTGGCGGCACATGAGTTGGTGAACGGTGTCCGGTTTTAAATACCATAATTTTACTTTTTTTTTGCATTATACAATAAGCCATTTGCCGCCGCATATGACTCACAGATATTAATTAAATATCTTAACCCTCCGATGGACGGACTCAGCAACACCATGTCATCAGCGTAGCTTAAGTTGTTGACGCATTGTCCGTCAATGTAGCATCCAACATGGACACTGCTGAGTCCCTCCACCAGCTGATTCATATAGAGATTAAAAAGGGTAGGGGAGCTAAGCCCACCCTGCCTTACACCACACTGAAGAGTATATTCATCTGACAAGGCACCCGCCCACCTAACCTGATTTTTTTGGTGTTCATACCAAAATCTAAATAGTTGAGTACATTCGGCCGGCATACCCGCATCTTCCAGCTTCTCCCATAAGAGCTTATGATTTACAAGATCGAAGGCTTTGGATAAGTCAAGGAAGCACGCGTATACCGGTGTTTTCCTCTTAGTGTAATACTTGACAGTATGCTTAAGGCTGAAAATAGCACTTTCTGTAGAAACCCCCTGAGTAAATCCAAACTGAGCGTCATTAAGTTTTACATATTTCATGAGGTAGCCGTTAAGCAAGCCGTCAAGCATTTTTGCAGCTGTAGTTGCAAGTGATATTGGCCTGTAGTTACTCTTGTCAGATGTATCCCCCGTTTTATTTTTCACAATAGGCACAACAATTGTACGCATTAATGCTTCAGGTAAATAGGTATGTCCCAGACACAAATTAAAAAGTTTTGCAAATATTCGAGTTAGGTGCCCCCCTGCATACTTAAAATGTTCTATGCTTAGGCCATCATACCCGGGAGACCTTTTTTTTGTCATATTAGTGATAATATTGTATATATCTTTATCAATAAACTTAACAGATCCCTTAGATAAAATATCATTATTGTTACCAGATACGGAACCCACTGGAGATATAACTGCAAAATATTCTTTAAAAATATTTGCAATAGCCTTTAGGTTGTGTTCGCCTTCTACGCTAACTGACACTGGGTCTATTATTCAATTTGTTAGTGTTTTCCCAAAATTTTCCAAAATTTTTCCCAGATATATCAGACGCCAAGATATCCATTTTTATTTGCTCTTGTTTGTTTTGACACCACTTTAATCTTCTCTTAAAACATTTTCTACTATATAACATTTCTTCATAAATGTTACCTGCACGCGGTTTTCCCCTTTCCACCCATATTTGAAACCTAACTCTTGCCTCTCTATGTGAGTCTGCGACATACCTATTCCAACCAGCTATATAACCTTTCTTTCTGGGACACTTACTGCGATACGTCACTGATGCAGCATCCGACAGAACGCGTATTACAGTATTATACACTTGGTCAATAATAGTCGTATGCTCGGGATTATTACAATAATCATTACAGCATTGACTTATTTCTTCCGGAAAATCTATTTTTCTAAGATTAGAATTACAAATTTCATTATATTTTGTAATTTGATAAATGTGCCTTTCACCCCATATTACTCTAAATTGATCATTACTGTGCCTAAAATTAGGCAATATTATTTTAGGTTTCACATTAAACAGATTACACTCAAGCACAAGTGGAAAGTGGTCAGACCAGTATACGTCATATTTAACATATACATTGCTTATTGTCTTAATCGCTGATTCTGTAGCTACACAATGATCTAACCACCTTACACATCCGTGCACATCGCTTATAAAAGTGTACGTATTCGAGCCTATTCCTAGGTTATTAACATCCACACACAACCAATTTTGTTCAACACAAAAATTTATCATTTCCCCATAGAATAACTCGCCTGGGTGAGCATTAAAGTCTCCTAAAATATAAAAACATTCAACACCCAAGTTCTGTTCAGTCTCCATTATAGACCTTATTGTACTTAAACACTCAGTGAAAATCGGTAAATTAGCCTGAGAACAAGTTGGCATATAGATACTAAACACCACTATAGACCTAGTACTCACAGTTAATTTGACGGCTGCAATCCGAACGTTATCACAATCTATTACCGACACCTTATCAAACGCACTTTTACGCCACAATATAGCTACACCTCCGTGGGGACGGCCGCAAAACGGCCCGGTCGAAATTAAATCCACTGCCGACGTGCCAGTACACTCGAAGTTCACGTCCACCGTGTTAAGTAAGGACAAGTCGTGGGGCAAGTTCCTGCAGAGCTATAATATCGCATATCTGGCAAAGCGATCTTATACCTTCAATAGACCTCTTAAGACATTTACAATTAAAACTAATTAGTTTCTGTTCTAATTTGTTATGTTTTTTATTAGCTTTGTAATTCATCATTACTTAGTTTAAATAAACTAAGTAATGATGAATTTGCATTTGTTTATTTTTGTGCGCGAAGTTTACGAAATGTCGATAAGACACTCCGTTCGGCCAAAAATCATCATTCATGAATAAGTCCAGCTTGTGTTTAGGTACAAATATTTTATAGGAATCGTAATCTTTTCTCATTCTCATATTCATTTTTTCTACAGTGACAGAAACGTTCGATTTCTTTTCAATGTATTCTTTTATGTGACACACCGTCACCTCCTTTGAGACGTTGTAAATATAAATTGGTATATTAATCTCAGCTGCTTTAAACTTTTCATTTGATTCCGTTTTAGCTGTACCAGTTTTCCCTATAAATCGATTACGTAACTTCTTTTTTTGAACCAATTTCCATTCATCGCTAGTATCTTGTTGCTTCCATTCGCCGGTACGAACAACATCGGCTATTGATTTATATTCAGTCGCAAGAGCCGTGTGTCCACTCGTTTGGAACTCAGTAGGCTGATGATTCATCGATACCGGGCTATGACCTTTGCTCAGCGCTTCGACTGCGAGGGTAGATTTTGCTTTACTTGTACAAGATATACCCTCAGAGATTCCATTATTAGGTGATTGTGAGTAAATGTTGGGCGATGCCTGTTTTACAATCATATTTTTTTGTTTTTCAAATGAGGCATTTTTTATTTCATTTATTTCTAATTTCAACAATGTAATTTCTTCACTTGATGCATAACACTCCTTAAACTGTGCAATATCTGACTTCATTTTAATAATCTCCTTCAGCAGACTAGTAACGTCCACATGATCAAAAGTAACCGGCGGCAGCTTTTGCAAATCTCTAGCTACGAAAACCGGAATACATTCAGGGTCCGTATCCTTCAATAGACATATAATATCTTCAATTTCTCTTTGCGTTTTACCTTCTTTTTTGCGGATTTTCTTTTTTGATTTAGGAACAGAGTCAAATAACAAATTTTTTGCAGTCGTAATTTCACTGGATGAAAACGCACTCGCACATATTTGACCGATGCTCTCCTCGTCCATAACATCTATTTTATTGCACATAAAAGCTAGTACTTCATTTATAACAATGTTACATTTCGTACATTTCACAGTATTAGACATCTCGCTTCCGCAAACGACCGAAAGCAAGCGACTTTAGCTGAGCCGCAATTTTATTGTTTATTGTTATAACTTATATTTCTTTAACAGATATTCCATATCAGAATTTTTTATGTTTAACTAACGTGGTATTTTATATTATTTTTAATAGTTTAGTTGGACCGTTATGAATGTTAATGAGATGTTCCATATCTTTGATTTTAATATGTCAATGTTAAATGCTCATCACGCTCAATAACTTTTGTTAAGACATCATTTCATTATTTCTTATACTTTAGCTGGATCGTTATGATTGTTCATGGGATGCTCCATATCTTCGTTTCTAATAGGTCACTGTAAAATACTCATCACGCTCAATGACTTTCGTTAAAACATTATTTCATTATTTCTTAAACTTTAGCTGGACCGTTATGATTGTTCATGAGATGTTCCAGATCTTCGATTTTAATATGTCAATGAAAAATACTCACCACGCTCAATAACTTTTATTAAGATCGCATTTCAATATAATTTGTTATAGTTTAGCTGGACTGATAAGGTTGTTCATCCGATGTTGCATATCTTCAATTTTAATATATCATTGTAAAATGCTCATCACCCTCTATAACTTGTATAATGAATGCGTTTAAATATTTCTTATAGTTTATCTGGACTGATGCTGTTCTGCATCAGGTGTTGAAGTATTTGATATAAAGTATAGCCTATGTCCTGCCCAGACCTGATAGCTATACAACTAAAAAAATATTGAAATCGGTCCAGTAGATAAGAAGATGTGCTGGTACAAACAGACAAACAGACAGACAAAAATTTTAAAAATTGTAGATTCGTGTCCTATCAGTTATTTTAAGTCCCCCTACATTGTTTTTTTTAAAATATATTCAATGTACAGACACGACTTTTTTACTGTTTTATTATATTAATAGATTATATACTCATATTTAAGGAAACTCAAGGTCTTTTTATGTTATTATGAATATTATTATTGTTATTTTACGACTGAATGTTTTCTGAATATACAAATAAAAAAAAGAAAGTAAGTTCACCGAAGACGGTGACTCAAACACATACAGAACCGTGCAAAATGCAAAATTTTCCATTGTGAAAAACTTTAGAGCGTTTTTCTAAAACTTGGTTTTTTTAAGTCCGTGAGCACGATAACGCAAAACTTACTGGATCAATCGTTTTGAAATTTGCACAGTATTAGTAACATCGAGGGGATTTTTTTAATACTTACAGATTTAACAATAGCAAATTAGATTTGATTTTTGTCGTGTTTCGACTTCTAAGTGTTACAAAAAGTTGTTAAAAAAGAAATCTCCTTTAACTAATGTACTTTGATTTTTTGGTTTCAGATGATATTGTTACGAGTTCTGTGAGTGATGTTCACCGCAAAACAACTTTTCTCGAGAGCCTTCCGGAGATTGGCGGTCAAGTGTTAATTTTTTAATATTTTTTAATAAAAATTTAGGAAAAGATAGTTTATATTAAATGTTATTAACGGAACACTTCAACATTATCTGTATCGTCAATAAAAAATCTTGAAGTCATGTCTTTATTCTGCCCCTAATTACAACCACCGATGTGGTCATCATCCTTCCATCTTGATGTAGCAAAATGAAAAGAGCATATAGATGTTTTAAATAGTTCAATAATAATGACAATAGTGTTTATATTTTATTACTCTAAATAATATATACAAATAATAGTTAAATGCGAGGTATTAATCTTCTTCGTGCGGTGAAAAAAGTTTTGCTACTTCGAAAAGATCTTCAAATTTGCCCTTCGCCAACACCTGGAACATATTGTAAGAAAACATACTGAAATCTACGTTTTATCGTTATCAAACAAAAGTTGAAATTGTCATTGGAAACTTCCGGGCATTAGGAGGACAGTTAATGTTCCTCTCCTGAGTTGATAGGACTGTCCATAACATTTACCATGCATGCTGTTTATCTAAGAGTTTAATTATATCCCAGTTTCAGGTGATAGACAGCTAAACACTTTGCATCAAATATTGTTTGCGAACAAATATTGTAGTATGTTGTGTTTTGACACGACAGAGGACCAGGACAAGTACTACTACGACTGTCTGGACCTTCGAGGACTGGAAAAAGTACATTTTATTGGATTAAATTAAGGACTCTCAAACTTAAATTTCCGCCTGGAGGGCGCCATATAGTATAAGTGCGTACCTGCCGCGCGACCTGCATTCGGTTAAACAAGTTCCACAGCAGCACGCCCACCACGCGCTCGTCGCGCAAGTAGAACACCACGCCGCGCTCGTACCGCCGGGGCGCCTCCGCCGCCCCCGCGCCCTCCTCCGCCCCCACGCCCGTCCCCACTGCCGCCCCCGCCCCCTCGCCCTCCCCCGCGGCCGCCGCCGCCACGCTCGTCACGCCCAGCACCGCCTCGGCCACCTCGCCCGCCTCCTTCACCTCGGCCGCCTCGCCCCCGACCGCGTCTGCCGAGAACACTCCAACCGTCTGCAGTCGCGAGTCAATGATACCTATCGCCTGAAAAATACACAACTGTAGTGTGGCGGCCGTGTGTGTGCGTGTGTGTGTGTAGTGACTACAAGTCATCGTAAGCTTACCTCGTAACCGAACTGCGAACCGACGTCGCTCCAGAACATGCTCTGGTGGGTGTAGGCCTTGGGCGGTGCCACTCCCGCCATGTTCTCGCCGGCGAGGCGGCCCGTGACCACGGCGTGGTCGTGGTGCTCCACGCGCCGCCGCCCCAGCGCCGGGTCGTAGAAGCAGGCCACGTCTCCGGCCGCGTACACGTCCGAGCGCGCCGCCAGCTCCGCGTTCACCACCACGCCGCCCAGCTCCTCGCTCAGCTCCAGCCCCGCCGCCGCCGCCAGCTCCGCGGCCGGCTCGCTGCCCGCGCACTCCACCACCAGGTCAGCCCGCAGGCGCGCGCCGCCCGCCAGCTGCAGCTCCGCGTGGCGCGCGTCCGCCGCGCTGGCCAGCACCTCGCAGCGCGCGTGCAGCTCCACGCCCGCCGCCGCCAGCCGCCGCGCCGCGTCGCGCGCCAGGTACGCGGGCAGCAGGCGCGCGAGCGGCGCGTCCTCGCGGAACAGCAGCAGCACGCGGCCGCGCGCGCCCAGGCGCTCGGCCAGCGCCGCCGCCAGCTCGCAGGCCAGCAGGCCGCCGCCCACGAGCGCCACGCGCACGGGCGCGGCGGTGTCCAGCGCGGCGGCCAGGCGGCGCGCGTCGCGCTCGCTGCGCAGCGCCAGCGCGCGGCCGGCGGCGGCGGCGGCGCGCAGCGCGGGCAGGCGGCGCGGGCGCGCGCCGGTGGCCAGCAGCACCTTGTCGTAGGTGAGCGTGTGGCGGCGCGCGCCGGCCGCCAGCAGCGCCTCGCGGCGCTCGGGGCGCAGGCGCTCCACGCGCCAGCCGCGCGCCAGGGCGGCGCCGGGCGGCGCGTAGAAGGCGGCGGGCTCGTAGGCGAGCGGGCGGCGGCGGCCGTTCCACTGGCGGAAGGAGAGCGCGCCGGCGGGCAGCGCGGGCTCGCGCCACAGCTCCTTGCTGAGCGGCGGGCGCATGTAGGGCAGCGCGCGCTCGGCGGCGGCGATGAGCACGGCGGCGTCGGGGCGCGCGCTGCGCAGGGCGCGCATGGCGGCGAAGGAGGCCGTGCCGCCGCCCACCAGCAGGTACTGCACGTGCGACGGAAGCTCCTCGGCGCTAGCGGGGATGGGCTCTTCGTTATCTTCCTCCTCGTCCCCGATTTGCTCCCCTATTTTATCCTTACCTTATTAAAGAGTATAATATTAATAGCAGCCTACATATAAAAATCTCGGTCTCCAGCAGTTTAAACAGAGTCAACTTGCTTGTGATTTTATCGTTTTAATATTAGTCGATAAAGACTTCCCGTCTAAATAATACCTACGATTCAGGTATTATTTAGACGGGAAGTCTTTATCTACATTCAATTGTTACAAAATAAATAGTAACAATTTCAAATCGTTCTAAAGACAAATTAGTAAGGTCCGTTTTGTTCCTTTTTGAGACTTATTGTATTTTTGAAACTAATAAAATACCGATACCCCAATGGACAATGTGTTTAGAAGTACTCATTTAAAAAACAGAAGTAACTTAAATAGTTTTAAAATGTACCAATTAAATTTTGTACAAAAAGTATGCTATAAATTTTGACTTACTTATAGTTTGATGTTCTACTTTATCTCCGGCTTCATCGTTTGTTTTGCGGTAGTAGTACACCTGTACGGACCAATCATATCAGATTACTTCACTTATTTGCTTATACAATCGATTTGTAAATTAAACATAAAATATATATATATATATATATATATATATATATATATATATATATATATATATATATATATATATATACATATATATATATATATATATATATATATATATATATATATATATATATATATATATATATATATATATATATATGTGAAAAATCTGCGAGGCATCTTTCTACTGTGCCAATATCAAACGATACTGTTTTACGGCGAATCCATGATCTGGCAAGCTACATCACACGGCTACAAAAAACACGCCTTGCAAATGGATGAGTCAACTGATGTCGCTGGTCTGGTCATCTTGCTAGTTATCGTGAGATATCCATATGAAAGTTCTTTTGAAAAAGACATGCTTAAGTGTTCTCCGCTGCCTACAAATACTACTGGGAAGAGTTTTTTAATGAAATAAACATATTGTTTGAAGAACATAATCTTATTTGCCATAATTGCATTGATATTTGTACAGATGGGGCCAAAGCTATGACAGGCAAAACAGCAGGAGCAGTATCACGAATAAAAAATAAAGCGCCTAATGCACTTGCGATCAAGCAAATGTCATCAAATCTAAAATTAGTTATGGATGAAGCGATAAAAATAATTAATTTTATCAAATCCCGACCACTACAATCCCGATTGTTCTCATTATTGTGTGAAGATTATGGCAGCAAACATAAAACACTGTTGCTGCATACAGAAGTGCGATGGCTCGGGGTAAAGCTATAACAAGATACTACGTTGAATTTAAAAGACCGTTTGTATGATAATATTTGGTTGTTCCGATTGTCTTTTATGGTGGATTTAAAAACTCAACGAATGAAATCAATTGAATGTATCATTGAAAGGTGACAACATATTCCAGACATTTAACAAAATAACTGCCTTCAATTAATATATATTCAATAATATAATCAATTTTTGGATTATTTGCGTTGTTAAAACATTTCTGAGTCGTTATCGCTAGATAACGACTCAGAAATGTTTTAAGATGTGTTTGAAGAATTGGTCTAATATCTCACTTCGATGCGCGCGTCTTTTGAAAAGTATTTTTCCGAGGAACAGAATAAATATATAATAATAATAATAATAATATATAAATAATAATTGAAACTGAATTCTTGGATTCATAATTCCTTTTTGCCCAACTTGCAAAAACCCGAAAGTATGTCAAACGAGATATATGAATCTCTTTTAGAAATGTCATCAGACACAAGTATGGCGTCACTGTTCAAAACGACGACTCTCAACGATATACGGATAGTTTAACTGGTAACTGAAGGTACAAGCTTATTAGCCCTACAGCAAAACAAGGTTTTTTTTTAATCTGTCCATAAGTTCCGAAGATTAGGCTGTGAAAATAGACAATATTTAATATTTACAATTTAAATAATAATAATTTTAAATCAAATTCAATTTTAAATATTTAATGTTTTTATTTCTTTGCTCTGGTACAAGGCAAAAAAAACGCAGCGTTGAGTTCCGCCACTCAACACGCATTGCCTCAAATTCGGTAGAAAGTGGGGAAGGGAAGTTACCTATGCGTCTGCCATATGCGGGATACCGTATATAGATAGATATAAACGTAAAGGATTAGTATTAAATAATATTTTACAATGACGTTAGTTTATAATTTTATTTTATGTAAACTTATAAAATATCGGTAACCTATCACTGTATCATAGGGGGATTTTTATAAACGTTATAGTGCCCAGAATTGGAAGTGTTCATATGTTTGTCTATTGTGAGATAAGGAAAGATGACTCATTAAAAATAACTTTACAACATCTTTAATAAACATCACCAATCATATTCATCAACGAAAGAGAAAATTCAACACTGTAGTAACACTTAGGAAGCGAAGAAATAATAGACTAAAGTTCTAGGAAGACGGAGGAGGAAGGATGAGGGATATAAACAAAGAGGGAAATATTAAAGAGCAATCGCATTAATCTGTCGACTGAGAGTTGGGAGAGGGATACGGAAGTAAGTAGAAAGTGCCGGATGAGGATAGCACTATCTCCATGGAGAAGCGCTACATTCTGAAACTCTTTTCAGTTAGGGTTAGGTTAGGTTTATTCTCCATGAGGACACCATGAATAGGTCCATATGTTTATTAATATTAAGTAACTCATTCTTTTTAGGCCGAATATTTTTAATATTTCATTGAAGGGATAACAGTGGAGCCATTGTGTTGGATTTTAGTTCTTTCTGAGAGACTTTGGGCAACGTGGAAAGGGAAGTTCGTCAGAATTTATGCTCAGAGAGATATCTGTTAGGGCACCTAAGAGATCCTTTATAGCCACTGTTGAATTATCAACATCTTCCTTGAAAGCACAACCATTACTAGGGGAAAGGGAGCAATTCCCAATTATGGATTGGTGAGATTTTAATCGATGTAAAATTCTCGCAACCGCTACGTGTCACATGCATGCATCACAATCACATGCATAACCGTGAGTGATCCATGATCCTGGAAACATATCCCATGTACAAGTGTTGCCCGTTAAGGTAATTTTCCTACCATTTCTCACTTCCAATAGAACCATACATATTCCCAACAATCGAATTCAAAAATTAATAATAATAGAACTACACTAAGGAACGTGTTCAAGACGTACCGCTGTGGACGACCATCGACGTCTACCACATCCAAAATATCAAAGATTATTGTGCTTGAAAATAGTTGATTGACTAGACCTCTCAAAAATCGTTTGGAAAAGATAATGGAAAGCAGAAATATAAATAATATAATCTTTGATTTTCGCAATTATAACATTACATTTTAAATTAAACAAATAACCGAATTAATAGCATATGTTGATTATTGGTAGCAAATCAAATATTTTTATTCAAAGGAAGAAGTTATGAGCTTCATTTTTTCATCAATGAGATAGAATCTACAGGAAACAAAGTCCATGGAGAAATTATTAATGCCCGTTACGGTCCTGACAATACTCCGTCATTTACATTCTTTGTTAACTTAATGTCAACAACAAAGCAGTTATAAAAACAACAGTTATAAAAACAACAAAGCAGAATTAGAATATATCTATCACCAAAAAAGGAGTTAAAATAAAACATCCTCGAAAATCAACAACAATTGTTCCGTGTCGGCGCTATCAACAATATGGCCATTAAAAAAAAAACTGCATGAAGTATGAGGTTTTCTGAGTCCCATGCCACCAAAAATAGTTCCTGTCGCGTAAAAGATTATAACATTTATTTTACTCCCCATCCTGGCAAAAAAGCTCATGTGGGTACTGCTATAATCATAAGGTCAAATCTTAAGCATACAATAATGGATAACTACGTCACGCAGCATATACATGCTACTACAATTAGTACAATTAGATTAGACGTTCGAACTGGCCCTATCACATTATCTACTATTTACTGCCCACCCAAACACAATTTTTCTACCCAAATGTTTTGAGATTACTTTTCTCAAATTGAAGACAAATTCATATCTGGAGGTGATTGGAATGCCAAGCACACGTTCTGGGGCTCCACATTACTTTACCCAGAGCTCGATATCTCAAAAGCAGCTTCAACGCTCTTCATCTTACGCCAATATCTACCGGTGAGCCGACGATTTAGCCAACGGATCATAAGCGATCTCTAGATTTACTAGACTTTTTCGTAACAAAAGGAATCAGTCATCTTTATTCATCTGTTGAATCAAGTCTTGATGGCTCATCTGATCATGCACCGGTAATCCTTAAGTTGAGCACTTCTGTTATTTTTGCTGAACCTTCTGCTATGCTTTGTAATCGAAAAACTGACTTCTGCTATGCTTTGTAATCGAAAGACTGACCAGGTTTTCGTAGCTACCTAGAAGAAAACATTTGTCTTAATGTTCCTTTTAAGACCCCTGAAGATGTTGACAAAGTGTGTGAGTCACGCACAAATTTGATTCAAGTGTCTGCTTGAAAATACTCACCTTCGTCCATTTTCCTCCAAAGCGTTAAACTTCCAATCTTCGGACATCAAGAAAGTCGAAAAAAGACGACTACGTAGAATCTGGCACCAATTTCAGCACCCGGCAGACAAAACAGCCTTTAATTAAGCTGCAAAATACCTGAAGTTGCTACTTCCAGAAATAGCAAACTGATGGCATCATGGCTCCGTTATACCCTTGAGAAAATGTCACCTCAAGGAAAAGGTTATACTCTTCTCTGGAAAGCTGCTAAAACCCAAATAAGCCGCAAGAACACATTCATCCTCTTAAACTATCCAACTTATTGGCGAGAACGGATACTGAAAAAGCAGATGCGTTTGCAAATCATCTGGGAAATGTGTTTCAACCTAATGATGGTGATGACAATTACGACGTCGATTGTGTACTCAATCAGGATCTCTTAAACACTCCTGCCATCTGTACATTACGTGAAGGTCCACCCTACGACCTACAAAGGATGTGATCTGTAAAAGAGTCAAATATCACTATAAAACCACAAAAAACAAAATATAATATTTGAGAAATCAAGACACATAAACAAAAATGCCACAGAAACACAACTCTTTGACGACGTTTTGACAACATATCCCACAACAAATGTTAATTACTTAGAAATACTCCTCAAACAACAAGCCTTACAGCTAAAGAAATTATCAGATCAAAGGGCAACTTGAAATGGCAATTCTGAAAATAGCATCATGGAACACTAACGGGTTGATAAACACAAATGTGAAGTACAGACTTTATTACAATATAAAAATATTAATATACTTTTTGTATCTGAGACACACTTGAAGCAAAATCACAATACCATACAAAAAATATAATAAAGCAGCTGTAGACCTAAAACAGTACCTTAAGAATAATAAAGATGAAAACATATAAAATACTCTCAATCTAATAAACCTAACCTAAACCTTGTATCCCCAATCTAAAAATGGGGAACTCACTCAAGAATGTAGTAAAAAGTAGCATGTTAATCCCCAGGTTGCACAACATGCAATCCTCCATCTTCTTTCTTCTTACAGACCAATTTGTCTGTTGCCAACATTATCGAAATTGCTTGGGAAGATCATGTTGCGTTGATTATTGGCTTCGACGTTTGGCCACGACATAAAAGCCGGGGTGCCGCAGGGTTATACCATATTGGGCGCTACTCCATATTTTCTCTACAATGCAGATAACATTTTATCCCCCACATTTGCTGATGAAACGGCTGCGCTCTGCAATCATGAAACAGCCAGTGAAGCCTCCCTACTGCTGCAGCATTATCTTAACAAAGTCCATAAATTGATGGAAATGTGGTGTAACAAAGCCAGTTCAGACAAATCAATCCAGTTACCAGTTACCTTGAGACAGGGTAACTGTCGACCTATTAAACTTGGTAATGACGCTCTACTATTCTGGCTTAGAATAGGTTCACCCTGGTACTGATGATACACAGGGCTGTGGGCGATGGTGATTACTTACCAACAGGTGATCCGTACGCTCGTTTGCCGTCTTTTAGTAGTGTGTTTTAATACAAAATATTAGACTCACGCCTCCAAGTGATGCAGTCAGTGCAAGAGCGGCCAGCGCAGACCATGTGCGGGGCGACTTTGGGGGAGGAGGGGGAGGGGGAGATGAAGGCGGTAAAGCTCCCCCGCCACCACCACTATCACCATTTAGGTTTACTGCAGAGTTCCCATCAACAATCTTCCTGCTGTCGTGACTCAGGACGGTCTGTAATGGTATTCATTTCATTTATGTTAAATAATTCCATGTAAAGAATAAATAAAATATTGTTATAAATATTGTACTTATAAAGCATCAATTGTAATATTCGTAATTCAATGTAAACCATATGGAGCACCATAAAATAAAAACTTATTAATCAATAAGTGTTGTTGTAACATTTTTAATTCATCTGATGAAACCCACGCTAAGTCTATTTTATTGGTTAATTATAGCAAATTTTGAAAGTATAAATTCTGATGAGATTTATAAAACTTACAACAATAGGTAGTATGGTACATTTGATAAGAGGTTTTCTGTAGAATTAGAGTCTATCCAAAACATAAAAAAGCTCGAAATAAAATTTACAATTTTAAAAATATTACCGTTTTATATTTCCTCAATTTCCTTGTACGCTTGTAAATAAAATATTAATTAAAATCTGATTAATAATAAAAACAATATAGCAACTATCTAAGAATTTATATTAATACCATTTTTAGTAAATAAAGTTGAAATATTTGGTGTGAGGAAAGATGTATTCTCTTTAAATACTTTTTAAAGAGAATACAAGATGTATTCTCACTCCTATAGATGTAAAATATATTTGTTATTGGTATGCTTAAAAGTTTAAAACTTAATGTTTATTTTAGATATGACACATACATTATAATCAATAGGAAAAAAAATTAAAATACTAAAGAAAACTTATTTTATGAAATTAACTATTGGATGAATAACTATATTATATATTATATAATAAAATTACATATCTATTAGGCCTATTTCATTTTTTTAAGTATTTTTTTAATCTTTAATTTTTAACAAAGTTATTACAGAAATAATCACTAATACAATATAATTTTACTATGTGGGTAAAATTATTTTGATTGTATTTTCAATCATTAGTATATACCATAATACAATAAGCGAATAAATACTGGATATGCTATTAATGTTTATATTACTTTGGTTAAAAATATTTGTTAATTTAATATCGAAATATTTTTTGTGAATCTTTAATATTTTATTATTCTGAACTCACTTGTTCTCCGGTTGCCGCACTTGAATAAGAACATACACCTAAAATGATAATAAAATATTTAAGTTGGCTTAAAAAATGAGATAAATCATTTTTGTCGTCATATACTCAGACATTATTAAAAAATCTACAGTATACGTTGATATTAAGATTTTATCAATAAGAATAAGATTTTTAGCACTTACGAAACAATCTGAAAACATCTCTTCGGGCTATTACTTGGCCCTCGATGTACATACACGTTAGTGCTCTTAACATTTTAAGTACTTAAAAAAGACTCGATCAAACACTTTACTTAAAGATATCTACATTTAAGTCTCGATAACATTCTGTTTTATCACATTTTATACTGCTATTTAAAAACAATTCAATACATTTGCAGGTTATAGTTTTGACATTTTATTCCACAGACTGTGTGTAATGTATAATAGTGATGTTATCATATATCGTAACGTGCTCCATTGGTTAGATCCAGACTTTGGATTCTGTGTTCCCTTTTTGCCGTGTGATTCCGGCTTAGAATAGGATCACCCTGTTACTGATGGTGACGTAAGAGGCGAATAAAGTATGTGTGGAAGTCATGTTGTCAGCAAAGGCAACATGCATAGGCAGACTCGACCGGATCGTTACCACCCCCAGCATTAAAAACCGGCATTAAGTAGTGGTTTCGGCCACTGCGTTTCACATTGGGTAATGCCGGACCCAGGTAGCCTATTCACCTTAAAGACCGGCAGCCTATTCACCTTAAATACCGGCACCGCTTCTGTAGCTCCTCTGGTGCTACACGAGGCCGTGGGCGGCGGTGATCACTTACTATCAGGTGATCCGTACGCTTGTTTGCTATGTCTTATCCATAAAAAAGAAATCTGCTAAAATTTATGTTTCAGTTCCAGCTGAGCTCTAGATTCCTTGATCTGTTAACGAGGCACAACGAGCCACTCACCGCGTTGTGCCTCGTCAACAGATGGAAGAAATAAAACCATTAAGAATTTTATTCCTTTAAGTGTGAATCAGATCCACAATCAACGCTTTAACTAAGGTCACATCATTGTGCCACTGCACTACGACGGTTTCAATAATTATCGTAAGTTTTTTTTTTTCAAATATATTTAGACTTTTATATAATACAATTTTAACATACATTGATAATATAAATATAATATTTTGATATTGTCTACGGCATCAGAAGGCACCACAAAGTATAACAGCTGTCTGTTTGTGAAATGTGAACGAAGAACGTATAAAAGAAAATATTGTGTCAATGTCACTTATATCGGCCTTTATGTTGTGCTAGTATTAAATTATTATTTAACAAATTTTATTTCGTAGGTTGTCCGTAAACCTACAACTGTAGTCACAATCTCAAACGTGTGTGAGTAATCTCTTATCAAAATTCCACCAGCTGCGATAAACGAAGGAAATTCTCTCCGAACTGCTAATTGGTATGAAATTACGCTATATATTGGACAACAATGATCAAATAACAGCCCTAAGACAAACTAGGGTGTTTGTTCGTTTCAATACAGTCTTATTACACGTCTCTATTTTCGGCTAGAGAAAAGAAGTGTGATAGGTAACTGTCAGTTGAAACTACAGAAATCGTACCTTTTTTTTTTTAAATACCTATTACATATTAAATATATTTTTAACAAACTTTAAACAATTGGCTAGAATGATTGGCTTGCTTAATAAAAATTTTCCATGCTTATCATTACTTTTTAGAGCTGTTGTTTGTGAAGGAAGAAATGTAGGAGTGAGACAAATAAAAATAATCACTATACAGATTAGTCTACTTGTTAGTATATTCGAAGATCTATATCTATAGAAAGAAACAAACAACATATATTAAAAGCAATTTTGGCAAAGAAACCTTTTATATTAAATCTAATTGAATATTATGAAAATGAAAAAAAAAAAACACAAAATACAAAACAAAAAGACTAAAATAGTAAATAGAATTCATTGATTGCTGTGATAACTCTGCTTCTAAGCCTCATCTGCTTTTAAGCCTCATTGTAATTCAAAATATTTAAATAAATATTAAAAATAAAAATTGATAAAATTAGAAATTTTATATATATGAAGCTATTTTTAATTTTATATATTTTTAATAAAAAAGTAATAAAAATAAAATTTTAATGCAAGCAAAAATAAATTTAGGTATTAATTTGCTGCTCTGTATCTATTTTGTGTAAATGATTAAAATAATTTACGTTAGACAGCAGTTATAGTAAATTAACCAAGTGGCTTAAACTTCTATTCATTGCTGATTTGCTTATCAGAATCAATGTGTACTAAAGTTCTCTAAGCTATATAATTAAATTATCCAGCGCAAAGCCGGGTCCTGCTAGTGGATCCTAGGAATCTGAGGAAAGATACTTTTTTTTCCCATTACTAGACAACTTTGCTTTTAAAAATTTTAGTGAAATGTCAAATAAATGTACACAATAATGTTGCATGGTTGCAACATTATGTTATGGCAAAACAGTCCCATGGTTTTGTGGCATGGCAAACCTCTTATAATAATGAAGCCTTTATTCTTTTTTATTTTTTTTAGATCTTTAAGTGCCTAATATGCCTTCCATTCATTTGTTACTTGAATGTCAATTTCTCGTGGCATCTGGTTTTGAAATGATATTATCTGTCCTAGATATTCATATTCACATATTCTATTTGTTAATTATCAAGAATTATTACATTTACAACAAGCCCCTATGACCTTAATAATAATAAATGTTTTGAAATGTATTAAGGTGGTCGGAGATGTTAGCGGCGTGCGAGTCGGGCGAGGTGTTCGCGTTGCTAGAGGCGCGCGAGACCCTCGACGGCATAGCGGCGCTCTACAGCAGCGTGCGCGAGTCCTGGCTCACGCGCGCGCTGCTGCAGTACCACGCGCGCACCGGCTCCGCGCGCGCGCTCGAGCTGCTGGTGCGCGCGCCCGACGCGCACGCGCGCCACCTGCTGGACGCGCTGCACGAGCAGCTGCGCGCCGAGCGCCCCGCGCGCCTGCACGCGCTGGCCGCGCTGGCGCCGCTAGTGGCGCGCCGCCCGCCCTGGTTGCACCGCCTGCCCGCGCACCCGCTGGCGCGTGACCTGCTGCGGGCCGCGCGCCTCGAGCGTGACCCGCTGCCGCTGCTGCACGCGCTGCTGGCGCTTGCCGCTCTGCTGCCCGCCGAGCCCGCGCTGGCTGCGCAGCACTGGCCGGACCTGGCCGACGCGCTGCTGCGCCCCGCCGCGCTGGAGCCGCCGCCGCCGCCACCGGCACGCGCCCACCTGCAGCTGGCGCAGCTCGCGCTCTTTCACGCGCTCTACGCCACGCACCCCTGCACGCTGCTGGAGACGCTGCGCGCCGAGTGCGCGGCGGGCGGCGCGCGCGCGCTCTGGGAGCGCGGCCTGGCGCCGCTGCTGCGCTCCGTGCGCCTGCACCCCGCGCTGGTGACGGGCGGGCGCGCGCGCGAGGCCGACCCGCCCGACGTGCTGGCGGCGCCGCGCCGGCCCGCGCCGCGCGCCGCCTCGGCCGCGCCCGCGCCCGCCGCGCCGCCCGAGCCCGCGCCCGGCAGCGGGGCGCACGCCACGCGCGCCGCCTCCGCGCTGCGGCCCGGCGCCGAGCCCTGGTTCCCTCTGGGCGAGCGCTGCGGCGCCGACTCCGCGCCCAACACGCCGCTGCCGGCCGACGCCGACGCCGCCGAGCCGCCCGAGGCCGCCGTGGAGGCCACGCCCGAGAACACGCCCGCCAAGGAGACGCGTGCGCAGTTCCGCTTCCCCGCCGAGTCCGCCGCCGTGCGCGCCATCGGCCGGCGCTCGCAGCCGCCCTCGCCGCTGCGCAAGGAGACGTCCCCGCCCGCCGGCGACGCGTACGTGGGCCGCCTGGCGCGCGTGGCGCTGGAGCGGCGCGCCGTCGAGTCGCCCGTGCCCTTCGGCGGCGGGCCCCCGCCCGCGGGCGCCGTGGCGCGGCCGGAGCCCAGCCGCGCGGGCCCCCCGCCCGAGCCGGAGCCGCTCAACGTGGAGGACCGCGAGGTGCTGGAGCTGACGGAGCGCGCGCGCGCCGAGCGCTCGTGGGCGAGCGCGGACGCGCGCACGCCGGAGGCGCGGGACCCGCGCGCGGCGGAGGCGGAGGGGGCCCGCGCGAGGCCGGCGGCGCGGGGCGCGGGGGGCGCGCGGGCGGCGCGGCGCTCGTCGTCGTGGTCGCGGGGGCCCCGCGCGGGGGCCCGCACGGCGTCGGTGGCGGTGCAGACGGTGGACGTGTGGCCGGCGCCGTACGAGTTCCTCATTGCAGACTTCTACCGGAGTCTACCCGACGAAGAACACAAACAGGTTAGTGGAGTCAACGAACAAGATATTTAAGATAAAATCAAAAAGAAATCATCACGAGACCTCAATACCTTACTATTTCACCCCATGTACGTAACCGTGTTTAGTGATTTAGCAGATATTTGGATCTATAATCTATAATCGTTATCTTCTCAACAAAGCTTTAAAAAGTAGAGTCACGTTGTCAGCAATGACGGTGATCACTTACCATCAGGTGACCCGTACGCTTGTTTGCCGTGTCTTTCCATAAAAAAAAGAAATAAGTTAATCATTTAGATGGAAACGAAAGGGGAGAAATTAAAAAACTAATATAATGATATAAATCAGTCATCAATTAAATATATTACGACTTTTGTACATGGCCTTAGCTAACTCGGTCATCGGGTACGGTGTTAGTAGCTATGGCAGAACCTGCAAATCTAACATAGAAAATGTATACAACCTTCAGTTAAGATTACTGAAAACGATTGTACCTAAACCTACCTTTTCTTTTTTTTTTTGACAAACCCGTGAGGCTTTCGTGGTACTTGAAGTGTAAAAAAATATAATTGTAATGTATTAGACAAATAATTAAAAAAAAGTATTTGCCAAAAACAAATTTGAAATAGGAACAGTTACAGAAATACTGCAGTAAATATATTGCAAAATCTTTGAATAATATAACCGTATTGAAGAATCCTACAGTCCATTTGTAGCAACGGTGACTTTAGCAATTAAGAAGGAAGGAAATAAAAAGTCAAGATTATATATAGACTTCAGATATATAAATAAAATAATAGTGTCATATGTTCAGTCGCTCAGTGGCCATTTTAGGAAGACCTAAGGATAAATACTTAATTATAATATAAATATATACCCTCTTACCTACCACGGATGTAAAATTAAACTATCGAACTGGTAAAAAGGCAAAGCGCGGCGTTGAGTTCCGCCACTCAACACGCAATGCCTCAAAATTAGGCGGAAAGTAGGGAACGGAAGCGGAACGGAGTGTCCTAACACTAGGTTCCCGGGTTCCCTCTGCCTACCCTGCCTCGTGCGGGATACAGCGTAAAGCTAAAAAAAAAAAAGAACTGGCTATTATCTTTAAGCTACGATCAGACGGAAGACCTATTGAACGCCTAATTGTAAGCTTACACACACACACACCTAAAACGCATGTTTGTGTATACACAATCCCTTTAATTGTATTTATATTGTTTATTTTGTTTTTTTTTATATTATTTCTATTAATTGTTCCCTAATATGTACAATTAATTGATTTTGTATTATAGTATTAGTTAAAATTGATATAATTTTTGTAACGACGTTTGTGAGGCGGGTGATAATTGCTGCGACACAGTATTATACTTCTGCAGTTATTATCGTTATCAAATGTTCTTGTTAATCACTAATCTCGAAATAAAGAATTATTATTATTATTATTATTAATTGTAGTTATTTAACAAGCCTAGACATAAACTGGGCTTTTTGTTCCATATGTACCTCGTAAGAGTAGAAGGCATTCAGATTTGTAATACGAAATTATCACTTTTAATAGACTTGTCTAGCATTTGGCTTAAAGATAGCACATATACATACAATACATACATTTACATTACACTACATTACAAATAGCTTCACGCTGTATCCTGCACATGACAAGAGGAAATTTGGGATCCTAGTGTTAAGACACTTATTTCCGTACCCAACTTTTTGCTGATTATTAAGTACTGTGGTGGCACCCAACTCTATGCTTTGCCTTGGCAGTTGAGCGAACAGAATAGGTCTCCTGGCAGCTTCGTGTCCAAAATTACCAAACCAAGCAATGAATAAAGATGATAAGAATGTACTAAAATAGTTAAAGACTTTAATACTAATAATAAATATATTTTAGATATGAATGAAGATAAGTGATAGATGAGTGACAGGTTATGTTGATTTGGATAGTCAATGTACTTAAATATGTCACAGTATTGCTATTGAACTTAATTTAAAATGATCTCTAAAGACCTTGCCTAATTGGAGAAGTTAAAGCTATAATCTTATTTTATCACTTGCTATTAAAGTTAACATTAAAGTTCAAAATGTTTGCGAAACTGTTGAAATGTTAATTGTACCTGATGACGTTATCAATTATCCTGTACTCGTAAATCATTCATGTTCGGAAAAGCCGGGTATTTTTATTACACTACGAGGCTTAACTTTAGCACGAAATTGTTAAAATTAAAAATATTCTTTATTCAAATAGGCTTTAGCAAGCACTTTTGAATCGTCACGAACATAAAATTGTACCACCGGCAACCACCGGCAACCGGCAAGAATGCAGTTCTGCTGAGAAGAGCCGGCAAGAAACTCAACAGTTGCTCTTTTCAATATTGAAGTTACAATTTCATTGTTTAGTACAATAGTGACTATTCTGCATGAAATTCAAATGACCTTAATTAAATACATTTTTATCATTCAAATATTCTTCGACAGTGTAGTACGCTTTCTTAATTAACATTTATTTTAAATTTCTCTAGTGGCAAATTCAAAATACACTGCGGAATACTATTATAGATACGTATACTCAGACCCATAAATGATTTATTTACTTTTTAGGTGCGATAACTAGGCGTCACAAGTTTGTCCATCATGTGTCTGTCACTTTCTTGCTAAAGGACTGCATATGTTGCCGGACAAACAAAATATTGTAAAATATATATTGAGAAGCAACCGTAAGAATACGTGTATCCTTAAAAACGTCTCGCAAAGAATCTCGAGCTTTAAGATTATAAACAGATCTTACGGCTCTTTTTTGCAGTATAAATATTGAATTTATATCAGCGGCGCTGCCTCGTATGCTACTATGGGGATACAAGAAAGAATACTATGAAAATAACTAAAATAAACTGGTCGGGGAGTATTAAAGTCCCTCATTTGCCTTACCTTCTTAACTACGAATGCTGCTTTGCTGAGTTTATCTGCGAGGGTTTCAAGATGGGAATTCCACTGAAGCTTGGAATCTATAGTTATACCTAAAAACACAGTTGATTCCGTCACATCGATAGTTTTACCTTTAATAGCAAGACAATTTTTTTCTTTTTAACATTAGGTAATTCAAATTGAATTCATTTCGTTTTTTTTTTTTTGCATTTAACATGAGGTTATTTACGTCGAACCAATGAAGAATATGCGACAATGCAATATTCACTTCGTCAAAGTTATCTTTATTTAGGTCAGTCTTAAATATAAGAGAAGTATCATCTGTGAACAGCACAATGACGCATAAATTCTTTGCATAAAATGGTAGATCGTTTATATATAACATAAACAAAAGGGGACCAAGAATTGAACCTAGTGAATCGCCCATCCTTAGAGGAGATCCAGATGATTTTACATTATTTATATTAACCTTCTGGATTCTTTGAGTTAGATACGAGGCAACAAGATCAGGAGCTACGTCCTTTATGCCGTAGTAAGTTTTAGTAGCAAAGTTTCGTGATCTACACAGTCAAAAGTTTGGATAGATCTCAAAATACTCCAATCACATTTTGCGCTCTCTCCCATGCGTCATAGATGTGCTTGAGAAGTGCAACACCCGCATCTGTCGTTGACTTGCCTTTGGTGAAACCATATTACTCACTGCTGCTATGTATATAATATTTTCTATGTATAAATAGTGAAATCTGGTCAAAAACTATTTTTTCAAATAATTTACTTAATGATGGTTAAATCGATATTGATCTGTAGTTTCCAGGATCAAGTCTATCTCCATTTTTGAAAAACGGTACTATTTTACTATATTTCGTTAATTCTGGAAAAGTACCGGTTTCGATACATCTATTTAAATACACGCGAGATAAGGAGCAATACTACATATAATAGAACCAAATAATTTAACTGACATATCCCATAAATCACCAGTTTTCTTTAAATTAAGAATTATGAATACTTTGACTACTTTTGAGCAATAATGTAATGTCATAATACCTGCGAGAACAGTGGGTCGAGTTTGTTTTATGTCCACAGTTCCTTGCGACGTCCACAAAAATGTGAATTTTATTTAAAGCCAGGAGAATAGAAAGTTGAAAATGGTTTAGATTCAGTTTTAGTATTAAATATTAGTATCTGTTTGCGATCAGTGTTGACCATATGGAACAGCTTCTGCAAAAAATTGAGCATGTAAGCTTTAAATAAATCATACTAAGACCAAAATAATGATCATCGATTGAGCAAACAATAACTTGCCAGAAGTAGCTCAAATTGCGGGCTGCGAAGTAGTATCATCGTCGATGGGAGCTCTAATATCTCATAATGGTGGATGCGTAGATGAGATTAAGAGACGCATGACAATTTGTAGGTCTACCATGAACAAACTGAAAAAAGTTTGGAAATGCCGTGACATAACAAAGGCAACGATAACACGGCTGATGCGGACGCTTGTGTTCCCCGTGTTCCTTTATGCGGCGGAGACCTGAACCGTGCGAGAAAGTGAAAGAAAGGGGATAAATGATCTCGAAATGTGGTACTGGAGGAGAATGCTCGGAGTGTCGTGGACTGAGCACAGAACGAATGTGTCCCTTCTCCAAGAACTGAAAGTGAAGCAGCGTCTGTCTTCTATTGTCCAAGCCAGTATACTTACCTTCTTTGGGCACGTATCTCGCAGAGGAGGAGAATCGTCTCAAATGGCGAAATTAATAACATTATAGTTAACTAATTCTTATA
This sequence comes from Eueides isabella, assembly GCA_019049475.1. Lineage (NCBI taxonomy): Eukaryota > Metazoa > Arthropoda > Insecta > Lepidoptera > Nymphalidae > Eueides > Eueides isabella. The sequence goes on along the minus strand of CM032408.1, from coordinate 11,840,982 downwards.
AAACAAATATATTATACTTCGATATTATATAGAGATATTATATTTGATGATTATGATATTAATGTTAATAATTGCGATTAAATTTATGATTTAAATATGAAATTAGTGCTGACACACAGATGATTACACTAGCAGACTATAGTGCGGGCTATTGGGCAGAAGCCACAGATAATTTTTATAGTCTGCGCAGATGTAGGCTTCAGATATATGTCACATGCGCATATGACAGAGGACATTCTGTAAAGTAGTGAGTGAAATTGATGTCATGGATTGCAGCAGATTGCAGCATTTATAGGACCGTGATTTCGGCATGGACTTTTTATACATGGTCGAGATTCAATTGAAGACGACTCTCGCTCTGGGCGGCCAGTTGAGGCCACCACATCAGATATCGTCGAAAAATCGAAAAACTTGTACTCGAAGACACACGTTTGAAGAAAAAACAATTATCTGCATTTCTTGGAGTATCAGATACAACCATTTTGCGGATCCTGCACGACCACTTGGACTTAATTAAAATAAAATACTTTTATTTTGTGCACTACTACAATAATAAACGTCTCTTGCAAGGTGTATTCGTACAGATTTAGTAATAGGTAATATAATATAACTAAGATATACAAGTAGCGGTACAACCAGTGATTCTTTTGTTAATAGGAATAAATTATTAAGTTATGTAAATATAATAAATCGCCTAGAGTCTAGATCTGAATGTAATATATGTGGTGGAATTATATAGTAATATATAATATTAACATTACTTATGCGAAGCTTACATATTCTACAGAGTTCTAACGAAAAGACCGAGACTGTGGTCCCTCCCTGCGAGCGTCTCGACAACTACCTCGCGGAGCTCTACTCCGGGCGCGTCGTCGCCGGCGCCTCCGAGCTCGCCGAGCAGCTCGCGCTCGTGCACGCGCAGCTCATGTACGAGCGCTGGCGCCGCGAGGCCCACGCCGAGCGCAACCGCCGCCTGCTGGGCCGCTGTCGCCAGGCGCACGCGCTCGAGCTGCAGAACGCGGCCCTGCGCGACCGCCTGCGCGCCGCCGCCGCCGAGCGCGCCGAGCTGCGCGCGCGCCTAGAGCGCGCGCCGCCCGCCGCCGCGCCCGCCGCGCCCGGCGCGCCCGGCCGCGAGCTGCGCCTCGAGGCCGCGCTGGCCGAGGAGAGCGCCGCGCGACTGCGCGCCGAGGCCGCACTGCGCGAGGCCGAGGCCCAGCGCGCCGCCGACGCCGCCGAGCTGCGGCGCGCGCGCGGCTCCTCCTTCGAGGCCGCGCGCCAGTTGGAGGCGCTGGCGCGCGCCGCGCTGTCGGCCGAGCGGCGCGGTGAGCACGCGCGCCGCCTGCGCTGCGAGCTGCTTGTGCTGGCGGAGCGCGAGGCGCGCCTGAGCGAGGAGATGCGCGCTGCGGGAGGCGCGGCCGCAGGCGCGGAGGCGGCTCGCGCGGCCGCGGAGGAGCGCGCGTTGCGAGCGGCGCTGGCGCGTGCAGAGGCGGAGGCAGAGGGCGCGGCGGCGCGCGCGGAGGCGGCAAGCGCGCGCGCGCACGAGTTGGAGGCGGCGCTGAGCGCGCGCGACGCGGCGGTGGGCGAGCTGCGGCGCGCGGCGCGGCTGGCGGCGGAGGAGCACGCGGCGCGGCTGCGCGCGCTGCAGGACAAGTGCGCGGCGCTGGCGCGGGTGGTGCGCGCCACCGAGTGCCAGCGACTGGAGTGGCTGGGGGAGGCGGGGGCGGGGGCGGGGGCGGGAGCGGGGGCGGGGGCGGGGGCGGGAGCGGGCGCGGGGGCGAGGGCGGGAGCGGGCGCCGTCGACAACGACGTGGGCGACGACGAGGAGGCGGCGGGGCGCAGTTAATACCGTGGGGTTTATTTTTTGGCATAGACGCTTTGTTTATATTTAGTTTGTGATTTTTTTTTTTTTTCAAATAACATGACTATAGATAGTATATATCGTCTACTTGGTGTTTATGCGACGACGTACGGACGACCGTCCGCTCGACACGATGATTTGGCTTTTGTCAAGTTTCTAGATTTACATTGTAATAACTGAATATTCAAAAATGTAAATATATGTAACAATTATAATTCCCAAAGTATTCAATCGTATAGTACCTACCGCGAGTGTGTCTCTGAGTGTCTACGTAAACTTACACTCGACTAACACAGTGCTCGTCTTATATATCCGCTATGTATGTTAGTTGCTGCAAGTGTTAGAGCAGAGATGTTTTGTATAATTGGTTCCTGTTACAATCTACACTACTTGCAATACATTATGTTTATTAAATAATATTTTTACAGTTAATTATAAATTTATTTATAAACCTTAAGGCGGTCTCCACTTTTGTTAAAAGATTTTTTTATGATTCAAATGCGAGATGAAAGCGATTTTTATCATTTGTAAATATTATTGAACACCGCCTTTCATATTGCTTACTCAAGTATTACATGTAAACATATAGTGTAAGTGTAGGAGTGTGATATGTCAGCTCGGCGCCGCCCCGAGCCGCCCCGAGCCGCTCTCCTTCGGGGAGGTAATAAATAAATAAAGAGATACAATCAAACACTTGTTTCATTAGTAATACTTTATATTCTATAATACAAATTCACATTTCACATACGCTAAAGTATATTTGGTACAAAATTCACAACGTAAGTATAATATAGTATAAATAGTTAAAATAGAAACAACTCTGTATTTACAATGTACAAAATATACATAAATAGTTATAAAAGAATCAACAACATAGGTGTAGGGTCAGGGGGCCCCGGGGGCTAGTGAGGGGGCCCGGGGGGCTAGGGCAGGTGCTCGACGTAGTTCTGCGGCACGAGGCCGCTCTTGCCGTTGAGCGTGCCGCGCAGCCAGCCCGGCTCCGCCGACTGCGACACGTTGGTGATGATCTGGTTGGGCTCGAACGAGAGCTCGCCCTCGCTCTCGCCCAGGCACGCGTACAGCGTGCGCACGCGGCGCGCGCCCGGCGCCGGGCCCCCCGCGCCCGGGCCCCCCGGCGGCGGGGCCCCCGGCGGCGGCGACGCGCTGTGCGACGACACGGACTCGGAGCTGCTGCCGGCCGCGCGCGCGCTGAACTGCTGCAGCAGGTGGTGGTGGTGCGGGGAGTAGGTCGCCACGCTCTGGACAAGCGACGCGCGACTTAGTACATACGTACATCATGAACACGAGTGTAACAACATTATAAGCTGAAAACTAAAAAAAACTCCTGAGGCAAAATCGAGAACATTTAGGACTAATTATTTTCTTAGTGAAAATTGTAAACCTTAAAAATTTATGATTTCTGCACGTGATTTAAGACAATTTAAAACAATTAAAATCCTCAACTCAAAATATTACTACCCCATGTCAACTCCAGCTTGTAACTTATCGATAAAAAATGAACTCAAATGGAGTAATACACTCAACAGCTACGACGGACAGATAGGAATAATTTTTAAAATACTCTGATAGAAGACTTTATATTTCATAATAACTTTACGCTAACGGTGTAAAAACGTTACTTACAATATCATTCCTTGAAGAGAGAGGCAGCGAGGCTGGAGAGGTTCTGTAACAAGCAATACACAAGTTTTAGGACTGCAGTGTCAACACAATCATTTGTAATTAAAAAAAACATTTTGATATTCTTGTACAGTTGGCTCAAACAAACATCGTAATGTAAAGTAAGAAATATTATTGCCTTGATTATATGATTACACTTTCAGCAAAAACACATATCAAACTAGACATAGTATCAGATGTAGCACACACACAGTTGTTCATGTATCCACAAGTGCGCTGAAGTCTGCTACATACAGCCTACTACAGCGATGTACCCCACGAGAAATAATAATGAGCAATTTCGAAAGTCTTGATTACATAAATATAATATTTAATTACTTTTAACTAAAGTAATACCCAATATATTTATCAAAGTATTTTAAGCTGAAATAGATGTATCACGAAAAACGAGTACCAACCCGGCGATCACAAATCCAGAGAGACAGATGATCATGTTGCGACGAGATATGTTTACACTTAACACTACGCTACTACTGTCGAGGGCTCGGCGAGCGCGCGCGCACTGGCGGCGAGCGGGCGGCCGCGCGGTATATATGCGCGCGAGCACGTGCGCCGGTGCGGTGCGTACGTCACGGACGTGGAGGAAAATTGCATTCATTCTAATTAACTTTATCAGTGTAACGATTAATGTAACACTTAAACGCACAACACTAGAGAGCGCTAATTGCACTAGTTATTGAAACAATCATCATAGTTTACGGGTTCGATCAAAATGATTATGCGTATATATTGTGATTATTAAATTACTTTGAAACTCATCAGTTTCACAAACTAATTGATAGATATGCGTTTGTTATTAAATTACTTGCGTTAAAAAATAAAACCGCTGTAAGTATCGTTCTTTAGTTCTTTAGTGGATTACATTCAGTGTATGAACAGACATCAACGTCATTAAGTAAGTAATCGCAATTGGGCACCCGCGCGGGCGCAGGTAGCGTGTGGCGGGCGCGCGGGGGGCGGCGGGGGGCGGCGCGGGGAGGGCGGGGGATGGCGGGCGCGACATCTGCTCTGTGCGCGAGATGAGCGACGGCGACAGGTGCGCATTCCGCGACGCAGCTGCCTCCTCCTAGCTCAGCGACTAGTTCCAAGGCCTCTACCCTTGATCCTCTCCGTAATTATGTACGTATACAAAATATATGTAATATTATATACAAGATTTTCTTTCAAAGCAAAGCGGTATCTGAACACTCCGACCGCGCCCACACGCTCGCGTGCGTCGGATGACCTCTGAGATTGAAATGAACTAAACGACATCGCAAAGTGATCGCCACCTGGCTTCCGGCCCTCGTTACTCTCGCACTCCTCGCACTCCTCATCACTGTCGACCTCTCACAAGACAGCCTTAAGAAAATATTATATAATGGCTCGTCCGTTTTGTGTAACATTTATTTTTATTTTTAACACGTTTAAAGTTTAATAATTAATACATACAGAACCTTCAGTCGAACATTGTATCACAAATCAGCAAAGAATTATTAAAGTCGATATTTGAAGACATAAATGTATTCAAAAAAATTCAATGAGTTCGTCGGTTTATCTAATAATAATTATAAGTTGAAATGCCTTGCGTCAGGTTTTTTGCCGGCTCAACAGCTGCGCACGCGCAGCCTCCGCACGGCCGACTCATTATCTTCGATTTATTCATAAATTACGTAGGATCTTTTAGGTTGACACGTAATTTATATTATACATGTTTGTATATATATATATATATATATATATATATATATATATATATATATATATATATATATATATATATATATATATATATATACATATATATATACATATACATATACATATACATATACATATACATATACATATACATATACATATACATATACATATACATATACATATACATATACATATACATATACATATACATATACATATACATATACATATACATATACATATACATATACATATACATATACATATACATATACATATACATATACATATACATATACATATACATATACATATACATATACATATACATATACATATACATATACATATACATATACATATACATATACATATACATATACATATACATATACATATACATATACATATACATATACATATACATATACATATACATATACATATACATATACATATACATATACATATACATACATATACATATACATATACATATACATATACATATACATATACATATACATATACATATACATATACATATACATATACATATACATATACATATACATATACATATACATATACATATACATATACATATACATATACATATACATATACATATACATATACATATACATATACATATACATATACATATACATATACATATACATATACATATACATATACATATACATATACATATACATATACATATACATATACATATACATATACATATACATATACATATACATATACATATACATATACATATACATATACATATACATATATATATATATATATATATATATATATATATATATATATATATATATATATATATATATCCTTGGTGTGGGTGGTGCGCGTGTTGGCGCAGAGTCCGCAGGTGGTGGACGGAGGGAGGAGGGCGCACGCAATGCAAACTACATTGTGGTACTGTTTCTTCAGTATCCTTTATTTATGCAACACTCATAACTTTAGCAAATATATTTAAGGACAACTTTTTTCAAACAACTTACAGAATATTTTTGAATGCACCAATATTGATTATAAACGTTTAAAGAAGGCTTGAAGGGGGGCTGAGGGGAGGGTGGGAGGTGGGGGGAGGGGGCAGTTTGTTGTTAGCGGCAGATGTTCCGTCATTATGCACACCTGATTGCCCGCGCCGGAGCCGGAGGAGGCGCGCGCGTCACACCGGGCCGACCGCGTAGCGCGGGCTAATAGCGCCTTCATCTTGTTAATTGTATGTGCTTTCTGAATGATTTAAAGTAACAAACTCCTGAACAATAATTCTTTAAAAGTACAAGTAAACAATTAAAATGTTTAAAGTAATTATTTAGATTCAAAATTGGTAAATAAATCATGTTATATACAGCAAAACGAGACGATCTATTTCTTTAGATGAAATTTGTGATGTATCAATAAGTCGATAAGGAGATACGTACGTATTGTGAAATGTGATTGTAACAAGAGCGGCTGTGCCGGTGAAGAGCGCACGCCTGCAAAAAACACAAAGGTGTGCGAAGACGAGGCCTGCACGACGCGAGGCGGAAGAGACACGTGGCCGCGTTTTTATTTGTATTGATTGTTCGGCGACGCACTGACACGGACAGGGACCGCCCGGTCCTACATCCTCATACAGACCTAGAGGTGCACGTGCAGCGCGCAGTTCGTCTATCCCATTTCAACATAAAAATTATTTTGATTGTTTTTATCATTTTGCGTCGGAAAAAACAAGCTACTACTAAGAATATAAAATATTTTCACAATTTTGATAATATGTCTCCCTTATACATGTTGAAGAACCTGAAACTCCTGGAGCCAAGTCGTAACTTAGCTCGCAATCAGGCGTGCACCATTCACGACACACAGTACATCGATGACACTGAAACATACATTGACCCACTTCGACGTATGCCGGCGGCACCTGGCCGCCGCCGCCGCCGCCGCCGCGGTGCTACCTACAGCTGCACCTGCACAATGCGTCCATTCCGATTGAATATTATTATACGACTATTTGAAATGTAATAATTCATTATTATTCATTTAGAGAGAAACGTAACTCTTAGTGTTCTATCGGTACAACATTGACAAACGACATAAAACGGCAGATGGATGTGCTCCAACAGTAGTTCACAAGTCGCTGTGAGGGCCGGCAGCGAGGCAGGCCCACAGACGCCACACTTTGTAAGGCTACGCAAGTACACTTGCACCAGCGGAATGTCGCCTTTGGTCTCGCATATGGCGATGCGTCTCAATTTTCATGGGAATTTACTGAGATTTAAACCAAAATCTATGGAAACCTTGCAAAATACGGGTCCTTCTCCTTCACTGTGCAAGTGATTAACTCAGAATATTGACATATAAGGTATAGCGCTTTAATCGTTTTTTTAAATTCCACTTATAAGTTTAAATAAACATTACAATTTTTAGTCTAAAAATAATTCCTTTGCGCTTGAAACAAAATATAAACAAAGAACACACGGATCTCAAATTTTTATTTTAGTTTCTTTTTTTTGTGTATGTATTTATTAAATGTATACTAAAATGTATATATACTACAGCTTGTAAATGTATATATACTATGTTTTATATTATTATTTTGTATAACATTGTTCTGGTGCTCTTATACAAGTAAATAAATTGAAGTATCTATGTCATTTCAAAATTCATGTGATTTTTTCTATTAAAAGAAGAGGCCCGGCGTGACTGTAAATGCGACAGGTTGTGGGTTCCATCCCCACTCGAGGAAATGAATTATTTGATATTTTCATTTATTTTACTATGGTAAAAAGAATTCACGCTGAGCTCTGCCACTCAACACGCAATGCCTCAAATTTGTCGGAAACTGTCTTAACACTAGATTCCCTAGTAGTCTCTGCCTGCCCTACCCCGTGCGGGCACAGCGTGACTCTAAAACACAAACATTTTAAAATTATTACCACTCTGACCAGACTCATCCCCGAACAGCTAATTTCTACTTGTAATAATATTTTCACTGAAAGCCTCAAGCTACTTGTAGGCTAATCTAGTGCTTCTACATTGAAATTTAAAAAGTTTCTCAAGTACAGACCATATATTAAAATAAAGAAGAACATTTTTCTTACTTTACTGCAAGGTTTAAAAACTTTGAGGTGTTCGTTTCCCGAATGCCAATTGGAGGTTTATGTTACCCGCGCTAGAACCGCTACACGGATTTACATGATTGAAGTATCGCTAGAGTCTTAGCAGCCCAGGTATTCTATAGGTAACTTTAAAAGAAACAGTGGCGGCCGCGCCACGCCACTGCTCTTAGTAAAAATATATATATTTTAAATATTACTATACGCATATCAAATTCAAGGGATCGATACATAGATTGCAAAAACGTATATCATAATTATCACTATCGTAAAACCAAACTAAGTAATATATAATGCAAAAGTATAAAAATATGAGTAATTGATTTTTCACTTTCTGAATCCAGTGGGTTCCCCAAGGGACAAGACCGGGGAGAGTGCAAGCACAACGCAACGTGCAACGTATGCACTTGCTGCCACCAAGCTTGAAACGGATCATAATGCAGTTTTCACCGTTATTTAGAGATTTTAATGAGAAGCGCGGAGCTGGGACCGGTCACTAGTGAAGTACCTACACATACATACGCACTTTAAGTTTTTATATTTAAAACTAATTTTATCACAAGCCCTTGTTTATTGAATTTAAATAACAGTTCAAGATATATCTCATTTTAAAGCTTGTTTTTTGCTTGATATCTATAACAGGTATTGTCAGTATCACATTACTGATCTGCCCTTTTTACGAAAATCGAAGTAAACAAAGACAACAAATTATTATAAAAATTTGGAAATAAAAGTCATTTTATTGTAAAATGAAAAGCATGACATTGAGATTAACAGTCGGGATTTGATTGATGGAAGAGGAGAAGAGGAGACCCCGACTGTTAATATTAATGAAGTATGTGGCTTGTTTCTTTTAGTCTCATGCAGTCGGGATTTATTGAGTTTCCTATAATTATTACTTTATTTCAGTTTTATTCTATCTAGTGGACCATACGCCGATAAAGGAAGACAGGATTTGTTGCAAAGGCTTTCGTTCAGTCTAAACTACAAACAATTCGTGTCCAGTGAAGAAATTAGTCAAAGAGCTCAACTTTGCCCCGAGTGGGGACTGAACGAACAACCATCTCAATGAAAAACAACACCACGATGTCCCATTGTCCTTTGTGAAAACAAAAACCCTAATTTTAGGTAAACGTCTTCCTCTTTATTTGTTCGGATAAATTACCAATATTTCATTTAATAATTATTTAATAATTAAATATCGGTAACGCGAAAACATGTTATAAACACATAACGCGAAAACACGTTATAAACAATGAAGTTTTTTTTCGTTTTTTTTTCAGCTTCACGCTGTATCCCGCACGAGGCAGGTTAGGCAAAGGGAATCCGGGAACCTAGTGTTAAGTCACTCCGTTCCACTTCCGTTCCCCACTTTCCGACGAATTTGAGGCATTGCGTGTTGAGTGGCGGAACTCAACACGCGCTTTGCCTTATTACCAGTGCGAAGAAATGAAACATTAAATATTTGAATTGAAAATATTAAATATTTCATTTCTCGACTGGGGATCGAATCCAGAACCTGTCGGTTACAGTCACACTCTTGTGCCGCTGCGCCACGACAGGCCTCAAATGTAGTTATATTATTATTTGTGTTATATTCGAATTAAATTGATTCTGAATTCTGAATATTTGCGTTTATATATTGCGAGTTCAATACTGACATCAAAGAATGATTATTCTCGTATAGAGTTTAAAGTGATTAAAAAAACACAACTTCAACATTTTCTTGCACATTTTCCAGGGTTCTGTAAAAATACGAAAAGCCTTGAAATGAAAAGCGTAACCCCTAAAGGATCACGTGCTTGTTAGTTCCTATAGACCGCATGGAGGTATCCAGTTGAAATAAATATCAAATATTCAAGTCTGACCAATGATAAACTTTGACAAGACCCGCAAATATTAACTTTGACAAGAAGTGACAAACTTGCACACGTAATGTACCTATCCTCTCCTCATCGTTGTACTTCATTTCATACAAATGTTAGCATTCATTAAATAATTAAACAGTATTCGTTTCATTTTTTGAATGCTCACTTTAAGGTCAATATTCTTAGTCATTAAACAGGAAAATAAATTTGACAACTTGCTTTTAGCACATTTCTTATTTAAAAAGTTCAAAAGTGTGCGTGTTAATGTGCGCGCATACGAAGTGAAGCTTTTTCATGATACCTATATTAGTTATTTTGTAAATGGTCGTTTTATACGGCATACATATATTTAAATATTTATGATTAACTAAAAATAAATAGTTTTCGGAATACAACAATTATGCAGTATCTTCACGTTGTCTCTCGTAGCAGCAGCGGCGAGGGAACTTGAACTGCGACACTTCCGCTCCTTCCTGTCCACCGAATATGAGCCATTGCGTGTGGACTCAAAAATTCCCTCACGATATTACATAAAAACATATGTGCCATATACGTGCCGTGTGGTTCCGGTTTAGAATAGGATCACCCTGGTACTGATGGTGTCGTTAAAGGCGACTAAAGTACGTGTGGGAGAGTCACGTTGTCAGCAATGGCAACACGCATGGGCGACTCGACCGGGTCATTACCACCCCCGGCATTCAAAACCGGCTTAAGTAGTGGCTTCGGCCACTGCATGTGACATTGGGTAATGCCGGGCCCCGGTGCCCATCCACTTTATAGACCGGCAACGCACCTATAGCTCCTCTGGTGCTACACGGGGTCGTGGGCGACGGTGATCACTTACCATCAGGTGACCCGTACGCGAGTTTGCCGTGTCTTATTATCCATAAAACAATTTAAAAAATATATTTTTTTCATATATTTAACTAGTTAGAAAAATCAATTGTCTAAAGATTAAACTTAAAGTTAGTACTCACGAATAACCCGCGGCTTCGCCCGCTTGAATTACACTATTTTATTTATTAATCAAAACTATTTCTTGCTCTGATTACTTTTAAGATAATCTATAGGCCTGTCGTGGCGCAGCGGCACAAGCGTGTGGCTGTAGCCGAAAGGTTGCGGGTTCGATCCCCACTCGAGGAATTGAAATATTTAATATTTATAAAATAAATATTTAATAGTTCAATTTTCGCACTGGTAACAAGGAAAAGCGCGGCGGCGACTTCCGCCACTCAACACGCAATGCCTCAAATTCGGCGAATAGTGGGGAACAGAAGTGGAAAGGAGTGTCTTCGTCGAAATTAATATTTTTAAATTGATGTCACTTTTTATTAACCGATTTGAAAAAGAAACACTATTTTAAGCCCTGTTTCACACATAAATATAAAATTTTTACAATATATCTCCTATGTGCAAACAGCGAGGCGTGTCGTGGCACAGCGGCACAAGTGTGTGTCTCAAAACGACAGGTTATGGGGTCGATCCTTACACGTAGAAATAAATTATTTAATATCTTCTATTTAAACATTTAATGTTTTCATCTTCTTCGCTCTGGTAACAAGGCAAAGCGCTGCGTTGAGTTCCGCCACTCAACACGCAATGCCTAAAATTCGGCGGAAAGAGAGAAGTGAAACAGAGTGTCTTAACACTAGGTTCCCAAGTTCCTCCGGCTTAACCCCCGCTGTACTATAGAAAAAATCAAAATTAAATACAAAACGAATATAACTAGTATAGGCCCGGTAATGCAGGTTTGAATAACTTTAGAAATTTGTACTTCCCGGTTGTTAATACAGAACCCTCGGCTCGCGAGGCATCATTGTTTTTAAATATGGGAAATGTATTGATGAACCTTACGAATATAATAATACATCGTTTCGATCCAATATTGACTGTGGAATTATTTTTTTTTTTTTTTTTTTTTTTTATGGAAAAGACAAGGCAAACGAGCGTACGGGTCACCTGATGGTGAGTGATCACCGTCGCCCACGGCCCCGTGTAACACCAGGGGAGCTACAAGGGCGTTGCCGGCCTTTAAGGTGGAGGTAGACGCGCTTTTTGAAGGTACCCATGTCGTATCGACCTGGAAATACTGCCGCGGGTAGGTCGTTCCACAAATGTGTGGCGCGTGGAAGAAAATTCCTACGAAACCGCACAGTAGTCGAATGCCACGTGTCCAGATGATGTGGATGGTACTTTAGTTTGTGACGTACTGTGCGGTTGGAAAATTCGGCGGCAGGTATCAAGTCAAACAGTTCTCCAGAACACTCCCCGTGATAAATGCGGTAGAGAACGCACAGGGAGGATACGTCTCTACGCAAAGCCAAAGTATCAAGCACCACACAGATCACTGGGTTCCCAACGATTCGAACGGCTCTACGTTGTATGCGATCAAATGGTTCAAGCTGATACTGGGGTGCACCAGCCCAAAGGTGAGAACAGTATTCCATATGAGGCCGCACCTGGGCCCTATACAGGGCTAAACGGTGTTTTGGCGTGAAATACTGTCTCGCTCTGCTGATGACCCCCAGTTTCTTCGAGGCCAACTTGGCCTTGCTTTCCAGATGATCGCGATACTGGCAGTCGTTCGAAAAGCTGAGACCCAATATACTGATACAGGGCGCGGCTTTAAGGGGAGTGTTCTCGAAAACTGGTGATACGACAAATGGGGTTTTTTTAGCGGTTAACGCGCAGACTTGTGTCTTCTGGGGGTTGAAGTGAACAAGGTTCTTTTCACCCCATGCGGAGACATTCTCGAGGGATGCCTCAACGCAGGACACAAGTTGATTTCGGCACTGGTCGACGTTTTCCCGAGAAAGACTTGCATGGCCGGAGTATACAGCGTCCACAGTGCTATCATCTGCATAACAATGTATGTTAGAGTCCTCTAACATGTCATTGATATGCAGAAGAAATAGCGTAGGGGACAGCACGCAGCCTTGGGGGACGCCGGCGTTCACGGGCATGTATTTGGAGCAAAAACCGTCGACAGCGACCTTGATGCTGCGCCCAGTGAGAAAGCTAGCAATCCACTTGCATAAATTCTCGGGAAGCCCGTAAGATGGAAGTTTCGCAAGGAGCGCTCCGTGCCACACACGATCGAAGGCCTTTGCCATGTCCAAACTAACTGCCAGGCCCTCTCCCTTGCTATCAATAGCCGCAGCCCAGCGGTGGGTTAGGTAAACCAGAAGATCACCGGTTGAGCGACCCCGACGAAAGCCATATTGGCGGTCGTTAATCAATCGGTGATCCTCCAGGTAAACCAAGAGCTGGCTATTAATTATGCTCTCCATAATTTTTGAGAGCAGGGAGGTAATAGCAATAGGCCTGTAGTTAGTTGGATCGGCACCATCGCCTTTTTTCGGAATCGGGTGGATAAGAGCGCTCTTCCACGAATCTGGGACTATGCCAACTGAGTAAGAGTGCCGAAATAGACGCGTTAGCACCGGTGTCAGCTCAGGAGCACACGAACGGAGCACAAGAGGAGAAATGCCATCTGGCCCACTCGACTTGTGGATGTCCAAGGAAGACAGAGCTCGCCTAATGGCTTTCTGACTAAATTTAATGTCAGGCATTGAGCTCTGACACCGCGGGATGGTCGGCGGCGTTGTTCCTCGGTCATCCATAGTCGAGTTTGAGGCAAAGAGAGCGCCCAGGAGATCGGCTTTCTCTTTCGCCGTATGGACCAGGATGTCATTTTCTGTGCGTAGCGGTGGAAGCGATGGCCGGCTAAAGTTGCCAAGCGCAGCCTTTGAGAGGGCCCAAAACAAATAAAACTAAATAATATGCATTCTACACTCGCGCTGTAATAAGTACTTGCCGATAGTTTATTTAGCTAAGAGATTCACGAGAAAGTGCCATTTTTACAATTATCTTACAATAAATATTATTCTTCTCATTTCTTAAAATGTATTCGATGACAAAACAATGAAACCTCCCTTTAAAAATGAATTCTTTGGGCATTAATCTGTAAGACTGTCTAATCAAATAATTAATTCACATTGCATATAATACAATAGGGAATATGTATGGCTTCTTTCATTTCTCAAATTAAACATTTCGAACTTCATAACGTAGAAAGCAATATAAATACACTTCAAGAGATGCAAATTATATTTTACATTGAATTTTATAATATTTTCAACGTTTGACACCGAACACCACGACAAAAGTGGCGCTAGTGATAGACGTCAAAGATCTCATACGGTGAGTAAGTATTCTTTGAGCGTTTTAGTACTTATCCAGACAAAAAATTATGATTTCCAATCAGATCATGGAAAGAAAAATGTTAAAAAATAATATGTTTACAAGTATTGTATTAAATAGAAATACACACGACGACTAAATAGAAATACACACGACGAAAGTTATTTCGTATTCCAAGCGATGTGAAATTAGGAAAACAATGGTGTAAAGTGATGATAGTATAGAAATAATGTATGCAAGAAAATTATATTGTGTTATATACATATTACTACACTATTTTATTGAATGATTAAAAAAGCCTTATGATTACCAGTAATAGGCATTGAATTATGTGAAAAAATATAAATAAATACTAGATCATGCAATAATTACAGCGGTTTGGTAGCGTATAGCTTCAACAGCTGTTGGTGAGCGAGCGAGTTGGCGTTTGATGCGAACAATTATATAACTTCGGCAATAACAAATTTTCATTTACCTCTAATCAAACTATAATGAAAAAAACGTCAGAAGACAGCATTCAACTAACTCTCCCCCAGCAATGTCTCAAATAATAAAAGAGCTTTGGAATCGCCTGGCTTCAGCGCCGTACCCCTTTTTATTCTGTAACATGCTGGATCGTGGAGACCTTGCGTGCAAAGTGTTCTAGTGTATCTAGACGACTTTCTTCTAGTCAATCATTACCAGCTCAAGTTATGCCTACAAGCTGCGGAAGCTGTGCAGCACTTGGTGTTACAGTGGCCGCGGGCCAGGCCAGGTGACCCACCCGTACGCTCGTTTGTATGGAAGTGTCGCTGCCAGTAAGGAGACGAGACAAGCTAGACATATCTAGGGCTCAAGTACTGTTGATACTGCAACAAACTGTATGCAGTGGTAGTAGCAATACAAATATGTAAGTACAAATCTACTAAAAAATACTTCACAATTGTACAATCGGGCAACCCCGCGTTGATTACCTACATTCAAAGGAGGGAGGAACAAAGTCCATAGCATTGTCAACACTCGCGGCGAGATTGCTACATATCCTGGATCAAAACAAAATAACTGTAACAACCCATTACCTTCCAGGAAGATACAACACAATAGCGGATAGATTGTCAAGAAGAACCATCCGAGTGGCATCTTCTTCCGTAAGCTACACTAGAGGTGTTCCAGGAGTGGTCAATTTGAAAGACGATTAAGCCATCAATCACAACGGATACTAGAATACTTCTAACGTAGAAAGTGCCTTTTATCAAACCGACACAAACAGATAATTTGGTCGGTTTAGATCGTAAAATGACCCGTTTATTATTGTTAGCTTCAGGGCGCAAATCGTATTTCAAAAAAAACGGGAGGATGCTGTCGTCAAATAGAACTCTCTAGGGTATAAAGAAATTCTGTTTTTAATACGTTTGCATCATCATAGATTGATGGCAATAATGATTTCTGTTATCTTGTATTATTAATTTTTATATGTTACACAAATAATTAAGTCTACCTTTCGATTAGCTGGCAATTTATTAAATATATATAAACTAAACGTTAACGTAGTTTTTCATTGTATTTATAATCATCATAGCGTTCTTTATTTTCACCAGAAGATAACAAACACGTCTTTATAGCAATGCTGTATGTTTTCCGGAGGCACAATAATTTATCGGTTTTGCATTACAATAAAACCATTATTATTTGCCAAGAGGGAAACTATACAGCCTTACCGAAAAGTCTTCCTTTCAAAGTCTGTATGATTTGAAAGAGGTGTTCGTTTCCCAGATCACCTTGCTGGTATTAAAACAGGCGCCATTTATAGGTATAAATTAACATCTATGTACTACTCTATAATCTATGCATACAATCACGTGTCTATGGCTAGATACACAGTGCTTCTTCATAGCAATGTTATCCCTCTCGGCACATAATAACGGTTTTATTGTAATGTAAAACCGATATGCTTATAGCAATGTACTCAATATAAGTAGTTGGTGCAACACCGACCACTCCGGACAGCGTCCGAGACGTTGACAATACTTGGATAGTTCACAGCACAGCGAGGAGACGACCGTAATGTTACGGTGACACATACGTCAAATATTACAATGTTATGTTCGTATTGTTACAGTAATGTACAACAATGATACCAACACTACACAATCAACGTTAGACCATTCATATTTAATACGAACACGCGTCGTATTATTAACTTGACTCAATCAAATATTTATTTATTTATGTTTTAGAAAACATTACTAACTAAATGTTATCTAAGTATAGAGCTACACCTCAGTTGCATATACCTACTGTTGACAAGAGTATGTGTATCGATTATAAATATTAAAAACAAAAAAAATATAGCAAAATAAAAGTACAACAGTAGTAATAAATAATAATATTAAAGATAAAAAACAGAAAATGCGCCCATGTAGGTAGTCGCATCCAAACTTATCTATGCATCCGAACATGGGAATGTGTGTGTGTGCGTGTGTGTTGTGCGTGTGAGTGTGTGTGTGTGTGCGAGCGCGAACGTATGACTCTGTGTGTGTATGGATGTATGTACGTGTATGAATGTGCATGCGTGTGTGACTTAATAAATACTGTATAAAAAGTTGTATAGACTGACTACGTTTAATTTGGTTTTTAAAAGAAACTTTAGATAAATGGAACAAGTCAATTTTAGAGTACTTTTTATTACACAATAATGGCACGCGTGAGAAAAAGGGGTTTGCTGCATAATTAATATGTAAAATAGGTATATATAAAACAGGTTACTTTGGGTTAATCGGGTTCTTTTTGTAGGTACGTTAAAACTTAAGCATGAAAGCAATTCTGGTGAATCAACACTGCCCTATACATGATTATTAAGAAACTGTAAATCCAACAACTCGCGACGGTGACTAAGAGATGTTATATGTAAATATTGACAGCTTTCCTCGTAGGTCCCAGAATTTCTATATATTTTAAAGTTAAAATGTTTAATAAAATATCTCTTTGGACATTACATTACACATGAAGTGCGCTACAAACAATTGAATCATATTCAGTTTATAACACGCATCAACATCATCATGTTGTGTAAGCAGGCGATTTCAAGTTTAAGAATCACTCACCTGAGTGCGCCGTTGAGTGCGGGCGGCGCGGGGGGCCCGGCAGGGGGCCCGCCTGGGGGCGCGGCGGGAGGCCCGGCCGCTGGCGCGGGGGCCTCGGCGGGGGCAGGCGGCGGCGGCTCGTCTGCGAACACCAGATCGAAGTCGTCGAGCAGCGCCTCCACCAGCACGTTGTAGAATTTGAGCTCGAGAATGGAGGCGACGGTCTCGCGCTCGGCGCGCAGCAGCGTGGGCCCGAAGCACACGGCCAGGTTGGAGGCCGTCATGAGGTTGCGGTCGCAGAGCGCGGCCACGCGCGTCAGGTGCGCCAGCACGAGGCGCAGCATGTCGCGGTTGCGCGGCGGCAGCGCGTGCACGAGCGCGTGCAGCTCGGAGGCGCGCGCGGCGCGGGGCGCCTGCGCCGCGCGCAGGAAGGGGCGGTGCAGGCGGCGCGTGAGCAGCGGCTCGGGCAGCGCGCGCAGGTAGCTCTTGAGCGCGGAGGTGAGCGTGCGGCTCTCCCACTCCAGCGGGTCGTGCAACGCGGCGGGCAGGCGGCGCTCGCGCGCCAGCGCCACCAGGCGCGCCACCTTGGAGGCCACGCCCGCCACGCGGTACAGGCCCTGCTCCTCGAGGCCGCGCGCCTCCAGCTCGGCCACGACGCGGCGCACGAAGGCGAAGCCGGCCTCGTCGAGCGCCCAGAGGTCGGGCGCGGGCGCGGCGCGCGCGGGCGCGGCGAGGCCGGGCGCGGCGAGGTCGAGCGCGCGCAGCCAGGCGGCGCGGTCGCGCTCGGCGAGGGCCTGCAGCGTGAGCGGCGCGCGCTCGCGCTCGGCGGGCAGCGCGTCCCAGCAGAAGCGCCGCTCGGCGTCGGCGAGGGCGCGCGCGCCGCGCACCGCCACGCTCTCGGCGGCGCCCACCTGCACACACGCACACACACACACACACACATACATATACATACGTAATAGTAATATTAAATAGGTAATATTAAATATTAGTAAGGATTTCACTCTTTGTTGCGTGCTTATTTTCGTGTGTTTTATTTATTAAAGAACTGTAAATTAACGTCAGTATTAGCTTAATGTTATAAGTTTAGGTTCAATGATTGAATAAACATTTATATTGTGCTTAAAATGCCACAAAGACAATAAATGTTAACGAATATGCCACAAAAACCGACTACAATTAATATACATAATTAACAACCGAAAGGTAAAAAAAGACAAACAAAGCAGACAATGTTCAGATCCAGTAAAGTGGTGTTCAAGGAAATAAAACGTTTTAAAACAATTATATAGAAATAAATTTATTTTAAATATTAAATAAATTTATTTTAAATATTCACTTGTTTTTTTATTAAGTAATTATACAGACACATATATTTTTAATACCTTTTAACACATATATTTTTAATACCTTCAAATATATATATATATATATATATATATATATATATATATATATATATATATATATATATATATATATATATATTATATATATATATATATATATATATATATATATATATATATATATATATATATATATATATATATATATATATATATATATATATATATATATATATATATATATATATATATATATATATATATATATATATATATATATATATTATATATATATATATATATATATATATATATATATATATATATAATATATATATATATATATATATATATATATATATATATATATATATATATATATATATATATATATATATATATATATATATATATATATATATATATATATATATATATATATATATATATATATATATATATATATATATATATATATATATATATATATATATATATATATATATATATATATATATATATATATATATATATATATATATATATATATATATATATATATATATATATATATATATATATATATATATATATATATATATATATATATATATATATATATATATATATATATATATATATATATATATATATATATAGCTAAACAACATTTATAAGACAACGTCGTTTTCAAGCAATGAAAAATTACACACTATAATTAAGGTGTAATAGCTCAGATTGGAGACCGGTTGTCTCTTGTGGTCATAGTATTTTTTTTATTTTATCTTTTTTTATTTGTTTCTTTTTTATTTTTGTATCTAAATACTAAATATAGTTTCCACAAAAATGGTTTCCCACAAACAACTTTATTGCTTGCAATAAGTGGTATATCGTTATTATATATCGTTTTGTTTTATTATATATCGTTTAATCTTAAACAAAACACTCTAAATTCATATACTAAATTAATATATGTGGGTACATATGTTAAATATATTCATTTTAAAAATCACGTCTCGCGACGAGACGGCACGAAGGGAACACTCCTATGCTAGCTGTACGATTTAAATCGTGTAGATGTTATATTGCTCGTTTAAAACTACAACGTGTCACAGTGGCATAACACAGTTTAGAGTTATTACCACCATCTTATTCACCGCCCTCGAATCTATTTAGTGCAAAAACGTGGTATAATTTAAGCCAATACTGCCGAAAATATGAGAAAAAGAGAGGGCATGTCACGATGTAGCGCTGTCCTGTTCGGCAGCTAAGCTTATTTCCACACCGCGCCACCTCAGTGTGACAGTGCAGTGCGCGAGAGTACTTGCTCGCGATTTAAGACAATAACGTGTCACAACCTGCATAATACCTTCTTGCACTAAAGGTAAGTTATTTTATTATTTATTAATTTTATACTATAATGTGTCACACTTGTTATGTCGCATTTTGGCATAAAAAATCTGTGGATCGCACTTGATCATCACTTTAATAACACGTTGTTTCTTTAAAAATTACGAAAATAAAATTGGCTTGTGTTAGCATGTCACGTTGTATGCAATAAACTTTTATACTTACTTAAATTCACGCTTCGTTTATAACAGGATATCGCAGTATATCTTTGAGATATTGTCATTAAATTAAGAAATTCATCGCTTTGTCACATTGTTTATAATAATATTTTACTAATAAAGCTTATTTTTTCTTTGGGGTCACGATCAAAAAGAATAGTAGAAATGGCGAATAAAAATTATCATCAAGATAAGGAAACTCCAGCAAAGCGTCAGCGTAGTAATTCTTCTAGCAGCTCAAGCTCATCTAGTAGCTCAGGTGAGGAATCCTTTATCGAAGATAGCGACGATTCAGTTCGAGACCCGAATTTCACCGTCAACAAAGTAATTGAAGAAAGTTCAGCTGATGAAGAAGCTTACACCTTGACAACACTGACTACAGTACCTCTAAACGAATTGTCACAAGACTTAATAAATAGTACAGGCATAGAAAATTGTATTTCCAGCCCTACAGACCAATTCATAGCTACATCTGAAGATTCTATTGTTGCGGATTTAATATGCGATCAGGAAGAAAATGTAAACACAGTCCAGGATGAGCCTTGTCAAGACGTCGTGGCAAAGAATATTGAAAATAAAACAAATGAAATTACTCCGACAAAGAAGGGAAAGAAGAAACAAAGACGAGAAGAAAAGTGGAAGAAAAATATCGCGAAAGAACTAAGAAACACCGGAAAATCCTACATTTCCATCAGAACTACGAAAGTTGTGCCAGAACGTTTAATGAAGGAACCTTGCAAAGATAACTGTTCATTTAAATGTCAAATTAATTTTACCGTAGAACAGCGAAAACAATTAAATGAAGATTACTGGAATTTGGGTAGTATTGAAAAACAATGGACGTTTGTTGCCAACTCAACCGAAGTTATCGTTCCCAAAGTTCGATATGTAAAAATAGACTCCGAGGGAAACCAAATTCAATCCAAGCGTGAACATGTCAATGCGTACTATTTTATGTCATCAGGTAAAAAAATTAGAGTGTGTAAATTATTCTTTAAAAATACATTGGCCATCAACAACCGTCCCATAGAGACAGCTCTGAAGAAAAAAAATAATAAAACAAACATTGGTACTATGAAGGATAAGCGTGGATCACATGGAAAGCAACCCAAAATTAATGACAATTTGAAAGCTGGCGTATTATCTTTTATTAACGCTATACCTAAAAAAGGATCGCATTACACCCGAGCTAATACGACCAAACAGTACATTAATGGTAGCAAATCTGTAGCAGATCTGCATAGAGATTATGTTGAACTATGCAAATCTAACAATGCTCCTTACACGAGTTATGCCATTTTCTATCGCATTTTTTATCAGGACTTTAATATATCGTTCTTTACACCCAAATAGGACCTTTGTGATACCTGCGAAAGTTACAAAAATAGTTCCGATGAAGAAAAAATACTTATGAAGGAATCCTATGATAAGCACATTCGAGAAAAAGAACTTTCCCGAATAGAAAAGGAGAATGACAAGAAGAAAACTGATACAGTGGTAGCGGTCTACGATCTGCAAGCTGTGTTTCAATGCCCGAAAGGAGAAATATCTGTATTTTATTACAAATCTAAATTAAATGTTCTGAACCTAACAATCTATGACATACAGCAAAACCAAGTTGAAAGCTTTGTTTGGGACGAATCCAATGCGAATAGAGGAGTGAATGAAATAGGAACTTGCGTCTTTAACTATCTGGAATAGGTTTGTGGAGCAGGTAAGGATTTAGATGTCATTTTTTATTCTGATAATTGCCCTGGGCAGCAAAAAAATAAATTCATGGTCGCTATGTACTTATTTGCGGTACAAAAATTAGCAAACTTAAAATCTATCACACACAAGTTTCTGATTAAAGGACACACGCAGAATGAAGGTGATTCAGCACATTCTCAAATTGAAAGGCAGGTGAAAAGACAATTAAGAAGTGGACCCATGTACACTCCAGATGCCTTTATTGCTGCAATAAAAGCTTCTAAAAAAAGCTCTCCTATTCACGTTACAGAAATGTGTTATTCAGATATTTATGATTGGAAGGATGTCTGTAGTCAAATGAATTTGGCTATCAACAAAGATGACAACAACAAATTTGTTAAATTGGCAGGTCTTAAAGTTATCATGGTTCAAAAGTCTGAACCAAGAGCTATTTATTTGAAAACATCATATGAAGAAACAGAATTTCAGAAAGCGGTTGTAATAAAAAGGAAGAAGGATATAGACATAGAAGTTAATAGAGCTTATATTAATAAGCCAGGATTGGCTGACAGAAAAAAAAGTGACCTTATAGATTTACTTGACAAGAAAATGATACCGTCCTATTATAGGGCATTTTTCGAAACACTTTAATTTTTTTATAATATTTTTAATTTTGTTATTGTTTTTTGGAGTTTGAGAATTTGACATTTATCTTATGTTTATTATATGTATCATAAATATTTTTAAAATAAGATTACCTACCTACTTCTAAAGTTAATGTTGAGACTGATACTGTAATAAAGGGAAGTGAGATTAATATTACTTCCTAGTTCTGTTCCTCAAAAAAATATTGATTGTGATATTTCCTAGATCTGATATATTTTTTCAAATAGTCAATATACCTAAGTCATTATGGTTAATGTAAAAGAAGTACCTGCCTTAGTATAAACTATTTACATAAGCTGCATTTATAAAAATGTTTTATGATTAAGTAAGTATTATAAAAATAGTTAATGTTACCTAAGTGCCTTGTGATATTTCAGCAGCACTTTTCGCAAGTTCTTTGTTTTGTCACAAATTTTGTCGTATACGACACTATGATTGACTTGACTGATAATTAAGGTTTCAATTCAGGTATAAAAAACGTAACATACTTATTTTTGTGTTATTAGTTTGTCTGAGACTGATTATAAAACTCGTAAGTTACACTTCAACTAATTGTTTTTTTTAATAAATACTCTTATAATTTCAACACAGTGTTATTATTCTGTACCACTTTCTAAAATATCTTTATTTTTATTACCTATAACGTGATATACGCCCATGTTCAATCATTAAGTTCATTATTTTTATAGGAATAACGTGACATGTAGGGACTTTTTTTTTAATTAAAATGTCATTAAAAAAATATGCATAAATCAATGACATTTTCACTTAGACTGATAGTTTATTAGTGAAATTTAAAATGGGCATTTAAATCTTTTTTGTAGATATTTTACTTTAAAGTTATAAGAATAAAAAACTTTCAAAGTCGTTTTCCCAAAATTCTAGATTTTCGTCGTGCCACGTTGTAGTTTTAAAGGAGCGATATGTATATTCATTTGTCGTACGCTGAACGTTCAAACTTTTGATATGTTTGTGTGCGGATTTCATTTTCGCTTTGTTTTCCATGAACTCATAGAACAAGTAATAAACTTTAACAAGCTTTGAGCTTGCAATCAATTTTTTGTAAGCTAATCGATCAATATTAAACAATCTGTTTAGTATGTCTGTTCAATTTTAATAAATGTGTTCATCGCATGATAAGTCAATATAAATAAAACACGACATCATGCTGTCCGATGATCGTTAGAAGTTAGTCGTTGAAGGCCTATCGAAGCGGCGCAAGCATGTGACTGTAACCGACAGGTTGTGGGTTCGATCCCCACTCGAGGAAATGAAATATTTCATATTTTCAATTTAAATATTTGATGTGTTCATTTCTTAGCTTTGGTACAACTCAACACGCAATGCCTCAAATTCGGCGGAAAGTGGAAAGGGGAACGGAAGTGGAACGGAGTGTCTTAACATTAGATTCACAAGTTTCCTCTGGAATATTAATGTTCATACGTTTTAACTCCACGCTGTATGCCTAGCTACGTATTAGACAGAACGGAGCACCAAACGCTACGGTCTCCCCTCTCTCTCTTACCACTCATTTTTCCTTCACAAATCTTTTTTTGTCATTCTTTCGTGACGTGGCACTTTCTTCAGTACTTCTGGTATATTTTCGTT
Source organism: Eueides isabella (assembly GCA_019049475.1). Classification (NCBI taxonomy): domain Eukaryota; kingdom Metazoa; phylum Arthropoda; class Insecta; order Lepidoptera; family Nymphalidae; genus Eueides; species Eueides isabella. The sequence goes on along the minus strand of CM032408.1, from coordinate 11,816,587 downwards.
TCCTCTGATGTATTACATTTATTATTTTAATTTCAATAGAATTTTTATTTCGGTTTGGGTTCGGTGTGCACTGTGTCACCTCACTTACCGTCTTCACATTGATCTGGTTGTATGGCATCAGTGTCAGCGTGTGGGATTCCTTCGCGTACGTACAATACTGTTTGCTCCACGTCGTTCCGAACGCCTCTGCCGAACAAATAATATTGCATTAAAGTAAGAAAATAAAGAAATTATATTGTATTAAATAAGTTAGTTGAGAAATGTGACTTACTTTTCTCCATTAAGAAGAGGTACCCGGCCCGACACACGCCCGCGTCCTCCGCCCCCTCCTCCTCCTTGGTCTGTAACACAAGGGCGATGACGTCAACGCAACACTCGCAACAACACTACTCACCACCTCCACTCCAGTACTGCCCTCTACTACTCACCATCTGTCTCACTTCCATCATTTTTTTCATGAGCGACTCAGTTTGTTTACTCGTTTCCTCAAAATTGCTTCTCGTCTGTAAGGGAAGTGGTCTAATAAATAAGTGTGATCTACTCGCGAGGTCGAAGCTGGAGATAGAGCAAAGTGTTATGATGTTTGGGAAGCCCACACGCGCACGCGCACACACACACACAGTCCACGCGCAGGTTTGACACCCATCGTGACGGCACACGTCGTGTTGCGTGTGACGCACACACACACACACACACACACATCGACATTGAATGTCGCATCAAACGCACACAACATGCGTCTTTGAACACGCGCAAAATTCAAAGTGAATTATACCTACATAGTTCTAGAATATAAAACAGTACTATAAGATGATCAAATTGAATGCAATCAAAATATCATTAAGTAAACAAAAACACACAAAACGTTATTGAAACTAAAGCAAATATCGTTAGTGTGTCCTGCGACAGCGTGCCAGCTGCGCACCTGCGCGCCTGCGGGGGCGGGGGCCCTGCGAGGGGCCTAGTGGGGCCCGGCGGGGGGCCCGGTGGCCACGTCGGGGATGGAGTGTGTGGGTGGGACGGTACCCGCTGTATGCGCAGCTGCAGGTCGCGCACGAGCGGCTCGGCGTCGGCGTGCACGTCGTGCGCGGTGTGGTGGAAGGTCCACCAGCCGAACACGAAGCCCAGCAGCGTCTCCACCAGCTCGAACTTCTTGCGCTCCTGCACGGCCTGCAGCTGGAACACGTACTCCAGCGACGCCTGGCAGAAGTCGCGCTCCGCCATGTCCATCGCCGCGTCCGCCTGCGACACGTAGACAATGGGTCCATGTTGAGATCAATGTATTTCTATTATCGAAGGTGCCCTGAAGGAACTACGCGACCCGCTTACCTCCTGGAACACGGCCTCGGGCTTCTTTGTGGACAACGATAACGTTCGTTCCTGGCTCTGGCAAAACTTTGCAGTTTTTTTGTCAAATTTCTTCTTACCCTCCTGAAATAAATAAGAGAAGATATTGTAAAGTAAAGAGAGAAAATATTGTAAAGTATAAATTTACTTTTTTACAAAAATGTAGTCTGAACACGTTACCTTAACGGCGCCGATGTGTTCTTTGCGAAATCGTTCTAACGGTTGTATGATCTGCTCGTGTGCGCGCCCCACCTGCAACCACGTAAACACACTGTCACACAATGTTACATAATATTTACTCTTAATTGGACTAAGTTCCATAAGAACATATTTATCGCCGAAGTTGAGAAAAAATGTTTTGAAAACAGATCTTTTCTATATGTCACAAGCTATGTATTAAAGTTTGAATACGGACCGTCGAAGAGATAACATCAAAATGGAGAAAAACGAAATTAGAGCACTCATCAAGTACCTGTGTTTAAAAAAAATGTCAACCAAAGAAATACATAGCACGCTGGCCTAAAGAATTTAAGTTGGGTAGAACATCTACTGAAGACTAACATCGTAAAGGACGCCCGTCCATCTCGTAGCGTTCAAAGGATCCCTGTGAACGAATTGCATATAAAAAAGGTTTCCTCACGCACGGTAACGCGAATGTTAGCCGACGAACAAAAGCAAAAAAGAGTCGAAATGTCGACTCTTTTTTGCTTTTGTTCTTCTGTTCTTTGAGAGGCAGCTTTTTGAGAGCGAATCTCAAAAAATTCCAAGCAAACTAAGTTTTTTTTTGTCACGTTTCGTAACCATAGACGAGACCTGGATCTGTCACTTTGATCCTGAAACAAAACAACAATCCAATGATGACTTGGAAGAAAGCCTCCTCACATCAAAGTGTCAAATTCGACTTAAAAAAGTAAAGAAAAGACGCGGCAAACTGCGAGCTGGAGTGCTGTTTTACCAAGACTACGCTCCAGCTCACGAAGCCGCAGTTGCGATGGCTGCGATTCAAGACACAGGATTTGATCTGCTTGAACACCTACCCTACTACTACCTCGGCCACCGTAGAGGCACAAAATTTCAAGACAATAGCGAAGTGATGACGGCCGTGGAGGCATTTTGAGAGAGTCGAAATTAAAATATTTTTTAAAAGGAAATTCTAGGTTTAAAAAAAGATGGACTAAATGTATTGACTTGTGAGGTCACTCCTTGTACATTGACCAGAAGTTAAATTGATTTCACAGCCCAAATTGGATGATACAAATTCTATAACATGGACTATATTTTTTTTAACTGAATCATGCTTGATTAGATTACAATAAATAATAGTAAGATAAATATAAAACATTATTTATTTCAATATGATTTATTATAATCAAATAGTTTCGGAAGCGTTAACTTTCATATAATATTTAATCAACAAAGCCGCGGTTGTTTATATTAACATTCCGCCGGAGCCGACAGGAGCTAAGCTCCAATACGTGACCCACATACAGTACTAATGATGCCTTACTTTATTATAATAAAATGAAATATCATTATGTTTCAAATATCGAAGACATTACCTACAGTAAACGTATTTAGGTATTTGTTTGTTTTACTCATGGCGATGAGGGCGATAAGACCCAGCGCGCATTCCTGCGCGTGCGCGTCACGTCGCACAACGTACTCATTGCAATCACTCCATGCCGGACGGTCGACAGAGTCGTGTCCCTAGACTAACGTTTTCTGAACTTTCACGTTTTATTTACATCTGCAGCTTGTCTCCTGGAGACAGCTGTACAAATCTATTCTATAAAACTAGCATTAGCTCTGTCATCATAAATACATACCGGAGACTGTTCTACCGTTTTCCTCCTTGTATGGTAATCGCAATCAACTATGTAAATAAATGTGATTTCAGACATGTATTATGGATGTGTTGCCTAGGTAATTAAGACACGAGGTCTGTCGTAGCGCAGCGGCACAAGCGTTTGACTGTAAACGCTTCGCTCTGGTAACAAGGCAAAGCGCGGCGTTGGGTTCCGCCACTTAACACGCAATGTCTCATGAGGCGGAAAGTAGGAAACGGAACGGAACGGGTGTTTTAACACTAAATTTACAAGTTCCCTCTGCCTACCTTCCCATTTGCGGGATAAAGCGTGAAACAAAAAAAATATCTAAATGTTAAAAATTTTATATTAAAAACACTGCAAAGACAATTCGATTCTTTATGTAAATATAAATAGTAAACAATGATGTATTAAAGTAGCAACTACATATGGAACGTCCCTGTTACTTAGAAGCTTACTTAGGATATAAGTCTCTGTATGATCCACCTGCACGTACTTAGCTGTACATATGTAGTGCACCGAACAAGGACATGTCTCGTGACGAGCGATACTTACTAGACTTGCTTTACTATTACAACAACTGGACACGATATGGTTTGTTTGAAGCCTTACGTCATGCTCATTATATTAACGAAATAAATATCGACACCGATTGTCCGTTCTTTCCGGAACGTGCGAGAAACATTTATTCACCTACCTGATTCATAATAAATTAAGTATACATGTATGATTTATGACACTATGTAGAAGCTAGATATATATAAACTAATAATAATTAAATACATTCCTAAGGTCGAGAGTTATGAAAGTGATGTTTGTCCATGAACTTTAGCAATTCTAATAGTGCATATTGTGAACTGGCTTGAAAGTGTCTCGCAGACGTTGCACGTTCCTTATAGAAGAGGAAGGACACTGATTCGTTAAGTGTATTGAGCAAGGTCGCGAGGCGCGCGGCGACGGGCACGAGGCGCGAGGCGCGCGGCGACGGGCACGTCTGCCCGCCTCGTCGGCATGCGCGAGGCGGCGCTAGTGAAAGTGATGCGGGTCACGACTCACGAGGTGCGACGCCACAACAACTGTCGCTCTCTAACGCTAACGTAACTAACGTACCATGCGGTCGCGCTCGTCCTCGATGGTGCGTATGAGGTGCGCGAAGTGCTGCAGCGAGCGGCCGATGACGCGCTCGTCCTCCGTCTGCGAGGCGCCGATGCACGCGAACTCGAACTGCTCCATGCTGGCCGCCAGCGCCAGCTGCGCCGCGCCCAGGCCTGTCGACACATGTCACCCTCAATTAAACGTAATACATTTTACAACATGTGATATCTAAACTTGACTGAGTTTAGTGGTCTTTTGTAGGAACCAGAAACAAACTGTTTGTACTTGTATAAACGTGAAGGTCGTTTTGATAGCATAAAAATATGGCATATCAATTTTAACTGACATATTATTATTATACCTATTTGGAAAACGTATAAAAAATTTAACGTAGCGGTACGAGTGAAAATCGCCCAAACGCTCTGACCATAGTCCCATACGTTCTCTTACACCTACGTCGAAATTCTTATACGCTTCTTACAACTTATTTATTTTTTAGCGGAAATTTGTAAAAATCTCTTTACAGATATTTTAAAGAGATTTTTACAAATTTCCGCTACTCAAAGACAATTTCTTTGAATTATCATAAGGCTGAAGAGGATGCTATTCATTCAATATTTTCACAACTTTTTTAAAACTAATAAACCACACTTAAAGGACAAAAATATTTATTCAGAAACCGTATAAATATTTACGTACAGAATTTGCGCCCACTAAAGACGCTACTGAAATTAACTGTAAATGATTAATACTTTACCTTTAAATTTACAAAATGTTATCAAGATTTATATTATAAACTATAATTATAATATGCGCCCACTTCAATTACACTATTTTATTTGCGAATCTCAATTACTTTGTTGTTCTAATTCCATTATGACTTTTACGACAATATCTATACATTAAAAAAAATCAACTAAGTTAGTAAAAAAAATCAGCAAATTTGTCGAACTAAGTATTTTAAATTAACGTAACTTTTTTATTTATCAACCGCTTTAAATAAAACAAACAATGAATATTGAAGGAAGGTTGCCAAAATATAAAAGTAAAAACTGCATTTAAATCACTGGTTGTTGTTGGTCAATTGTTAGTCATTTCCAAGATTTCCGCGGACAAATTTAAAAAGTCACTATTTTGGGCCTTATTAAATTAATACTCATTAACTCAGTGTCCCTTCACGCAGTGTCCCGCACATGACAGGCTAGGCAGAGGGAACTTGGGAACCTACTTTTAAGACACTCCGTTTCACTTCCTTTCCGCTGAATTTAAGGCATTGCGTGTTGAGTGACGGAACTCAACGCCGCGTTTTGCCTTGTGCCAAAGCGAAGAAATGAAAACATTTAATATTTAAATAAGTAAGTAAATAACTAAGTAAAATATTTATTATTCATTCATTTCCTCGAGTGGGGATCGAACCCACAACATGGCGGTTACAGTTCAACGCTTGTGCCACTGCGCCACGACAGTCCTCGAAATTAATAAATGTCTCCTATATGATTTGTTTTAAAATATCTTCCATATACAGACAGTGATCAGTTACAGATTTATTACAAGTATAGACGAGAACTTCCAGGTGAGGTGAGAACTTCGTCCTAAATTTCATAAATGTCAGTCTACCGGCGTTGATTATGCGGCGAGTTTAAAACACGCCGCAGCTGCGTTATGAAACGAAAGTATTTACAAATATAAACATTCCTTTAAGTATAAATCGAACCCGCAGCGCAGACGATGTATGCGCCACATTGGTGAATAATATAATTACGAAACGTAAAATATTTCTAATAGCTGTATTAATGCAAGACAGCCCGTGTTCAAGGTCGTGATTAGAACATACGAAGATAACCATGTACTATCTGATAAAGAACGCGAACACTTCAAAATTAAATATTAAATACTTTAGACAAATTACATGATTCATGTTCTTCTATACTCATAATAGACCTGTAACTGGTCGCTGTCCGTACATGGAACATATATTAAAAAAAAGTGATTTATTATATTTTAGTCTGTGCGTTTGTACGCGCTAATCTCAAAAATGGGTTACCAGATTTAAATGCAGTTTTCACTTTTATATTTTGGCAACCTTTCCTCAACATTTACTGTTTGTTTATTTATTTATTTTTTGTTTGTTTCTTTTTTTAAATCGGTTAAAAAAATGAAATTAGAAAGTTACGTCAAAATACAATATTAATTACGTCAAAATACTAAAATTTTTTTATTGATCTACCTGAAAGTTTATCTTAAGTGATAATATTATTAGAACAAGTATCGCGCGTCGCCAGTAATACATATGGGACAAAACGCTTTAAATTTTATGTTGTACATTTTTTCTGGCAGCAGTCTTAGTCTGCAAATAAAAAGACAAGGCTAAAAAAGCAGGGCGAAAGATTTACTTCACACTAAATCAGGCAAATGTTGCGACCAGGTAATGACTATGTAACAGTATAATTTATTGTTTTTTAATTTCTCAGTTGTCTGCATAGCGTGGTCGACAGAAGAAACTGATGTTACGGGCCTAAAATATGTCAATATTTTAACATACTAAGTAACAAATGCAATCATAATTGTATGACGTCACTCTTCCGATACAACAATGTGTTTGTTATCAGCACTGTTCCAATAAGCCACAGCCACCGCTTAAATTCATTATTAATAAACTAATTACATCCAAATCAGTTTGAATTTCTTAATAAATATTATTATCCTAATAGAAAATGCTGAACTGTTTTGTATTAATCAAAACTGTTATTTTAGAGCCATCATGGTTTTTGCGCTCACAATCATCCCGAATGGAGATTGGATCCACCTCCGAGGTGTATAGCAGCAGTCTGCTCCACTGCGCCGCCACGGCAATATAAGCAAGCAACAGTAATATTTAAAGTACTATATTATTTCACATACGGCTAAGGAGTGCTAGTTGTGTCCAATGTTTCTGTGTTACAATTTTCTCCAAACATCTTGTCTAGTGAATTTTACCATCAGTTATTTATATCAATGATAAGTATTGAAAATGGCGAATTTAATATTAAGCTTTTATGTAAAGCGACCCACTTGAGGCTTCGCCCATTTAAATGACACTTCTTTAATTAATAATCTCTATTTTTTTCTGTTTCCGATAACGTAACATATTGAAAACTGTAATTTCAGCCAAATAAATTAGCAAATTTTATCAAAAATATTTTAAATTAATGTAAGATTTTTTAATCAATTTAAATAAAACAAACTGTGTTCAAGGAAGGTGGCTTAAATGTAAAAGTGAAAACTGTGTTTGATTTTGTTAAACCATTTTGAGATATAGCCAGTTCAAAGACACAGACAAAAATAAAAAAAAATACAGATTTTTTTTGTTCAGAAGCTCTTTTACATCAATAAATGTCCCCAATTACATATATTTTTTAATTTCTTATTTGTACATGACAGACAGTGATTAGTTCATTATAGAGGTTAGACAGGATCATTATAAGTATAAAAAGTATGAGAATTATAATTCATTCAAATGGATTTGTGTGTCACACTCGCCAACATACTGCCAATATGTTGCAGTGTCATAACTAACAAGTGGTGGTAAACACTTAAACAATGTATTAGGTAGGATGTTAAACTGTTAAAACATTATATATTTAGCACATTTGTATTATAAAAAAGGTTAGCATTTGCAATACAATGAGAAATGGTAATACATATATTAATTATTAAATGTGCGATACAACTTTATACATATATATCAGAACCATAATTATGACAGAATGCAAATACTGTGCCTTAATAAATAATGATGAACACCACAAGCTTGTGTGCTGCTGATAAGCCGTGCTGTTGACATGATTGTTATTGATCTTAGTGTTCGTGTAGGAGGCAGTTATGGCAAAGGATGACCAACTCACTGACTCAGCTTACACACACACATATATAAATTATTATAAAATAGCACATATATTTTTTTCTTTCTGTGAGGCAATTATGACACTGTGCCTAACTTAAAAGTGACGGTAATGGGGTCAATGCCCACTAAGGGGATCAAGATATTTTTCTTTCCACACTCTGGTAACAAAATAAGGCGCACCATTGTAATCCTCCATATATATCTTAAAATAAGAATATTGTTCCATTTGGCACATAAAATTGTAAATGATAATATGTAAGTTAGTTTTACAATTGATGAATTCAGAAGTCTATTATTATATAACAACACAGTGGAAGCACACAAAGGGCAGCTAATTCAATAATAGGATGAGTTATTTCTGCCACTTAGTGAGTTGTATATTTTAAGTAAAGTAATGCCCGCACTTATCATGTGTTTGATACAAGCACTGACTGTTACTGTAATGGTTGACAGTTAGTCAGTTCCAACTGTTAATACTAATGAGCTTTATTTAGGATATGTTTTCTTTTTTGCAATGTTATCTTTTTTATTTCTGCAGGTTACAAATTCTAAGTAACCTACCCCAGAGGACTCCAACATTCCATCCGCCTCAAGTCGGAAACCACTCCCTACTATACAACTTTTTATCTTGAAGCTAAATACATATTTATCCCACTCATAGCCGGGTTGGCAAAGAACCTAGTGTTAAGATACTCCTTTCATATCAAAACAGTTCCTTTCCTGTGTGTTAAGTTGCAGCATGTAACTCCATGCTTTTCTTGATTACTAGAGCAAGGAAAGAAAATATTAAATATTTCATTTCTTTCAGGGGGACCAACCAATCCCACATTCAGTTGTGCCATCAAGTAGTTGTATACATTCGCACCTGCTCACCAAGACTTGATAAGGCAGTTGTTTAAGGATATTTATTAGTTTCAAACAAAACAAGTATTTATTCATTCAATAGAAATGTTTCTGACAGCAGTACTAACAAAAGAACTATTTAGTAACATATTATTATGTGAACAACACTTTCAATTATGCCACAAGGTTATATCATCTAGAGTCATCAAGGGCAGGCACTTGTCAGTGGGTGATCTTGTAAAGTTCTTAATGTTACTTTTACTTTTTTAATTCCATTTTATTATTTTCCTATAAACATATTATATATAAAATTATAAAACTGAATATATTTTTCATGTTTTAGCAAGATACATGACTTTTTAGCTCCAAATGATTATACTAATTGATATATATATATAAGGCATTCTACTAGACTATGATTTTTAACTTTTATTAGTTAAGAATTATAGTCTATCACCTAACAATAGTTACTGTTATCATTGCTGGAAACGAAGCAAACGTAGCAGTATAACATAATGTACAATCACGTAAATAGTGTGAAGCATCAAATAGCAACCAACAATACCTATTATAAACATAAATAAAGTACACGCAGGAACGTCAATATTGTATCTTACGTTTGGCAGCCTGTACGACATCCTTGACCTCCTTGATGAGCCTCTTGATCTGCTGGCTGGTGCGCTCGAGCTCCTTCTCGTGCCGCTGCAGGTTGTCGCGGAAGTGCGGGCTGTCCGCCAGGCACTCGGTGAACTCGAGCGGCTGCAGGCCCACGCCCATCCTCACCCACCTCGTCTGACCGCCTCCGTTACTGCTAACACTCGCACTTATTACACTTTCACCGACTCTCCGAACACATCGCGCTTCAACGTTGCTTCACATGGACGGAATATTGTTCATATATCATTCACACCACTACACTTATAAATAGGTACGTCTTAAGTAAATACATCAAAAAATTATCACCATTATTTCGATAGAGACAAACAGTCTAAGCACTGATATGTAAAGTACTATATAGTAGTATAGAGTATAGACTACTGTCATTCAACTCCAATTACAATAGATACCAATTACAATGTTGCCATTAACTTTTTTCTCCATTTTTTTTGGAGGAGAAAAGTTGATTTAAGTAGATAATTGGTAGGAGGACAAAGAAATAAGGGCTGTTTTAGTATTTTTGGGTGTAAAGAAATCTAGTTTTAATTATAAATTAAAATATTAGTATCCTGTATTTATATTTCTCTCTCTCCATTTCTCTCGCTTTGAAATTAGAATGAAAATCCAATATTACTAAAATGTAACTACAATCTGATTTAAATGTTTAAAGGGTCTATTCCGAACATTAGATATAAATTAAATATTATGCGTCTAGAGGTAGTTACACGAGTACATAAGAGACAAAAGCCAAAGGGGGGGTAAAGTCAGATTACCTCTTCGTGTGCTCGATAGCCTTTTTCGTATCGTCCAGCTGCTACACCATGGGCGGCTGGTTATTATTGCTTAGAGGCTGATGACGTCGTTCTTCCGCGTATTCCTCTGATTAGCAGATGACACCGTGTGAGACACTAGGACGGGCGTGCGTGGTGTTGACTTACCCTATCGCCATGTAGGTGCAGTGATACGAGTGCAAAAAACATGGGAACTGCATTCGTAGTTTCGGTCATGTCTAGTAATTATTAGTGGACTCACCTCGAATCTTCGAGTCTTGCCTTATGTGGCTGGACTACGAGTAAGAAAGCCTCTATAAAAATACTACTACTATAATTGCTGAAATAGCATATAATTGCTGAAATAGCGCGAGGGGTTCGTGGCTGATGAAAAGATCAGTTGCTACTGACGTTCAGCCACATGGCCGACACCCGTGGCATAATAAGGCTTATAGAGGAGTTTTTGAATCTGTTTCGAATTTGGGAGGGGTATTCAGTGCGACGTATAACGCGAAAGAACAAGCTTGTAAAAAATGGAGACAACTCATGCTGGGGAACAGAGGCTGTGCGTTGTTTCAAATGCCACATAGCGAGAAGAAATAGACCTTGGCGCTGTTGTAACATGACCTGGTAGAGAACAGAGGCAGATGGAGATGGACTTTGAAAGATGCCTTTCAGATTGGGCATCAAAATGCCTGCTTCTTGTTTGCTCAGGCGACAGATGCCTAATGTGTCTTGATGGTGGATGATCAGAAAAATAGTCAGTGTTTAGCCGATGAGCTGGGGTACGTGCCCAGCTCATCGGCTGAACACTGAGTATTTTTCTGTCAAGCAACATGCAGCCTTAATACTTGAGGTAGCAGCGAAATCCTGCTGATGCAAGCCCTGACAGACATCGTTATTCGTACTGAGAGTAAAGAGGTCCACTGAGCAAAGGAGGAGAACCGAAGGCTTACTTAAGAGGTTAAAAAACTGCAGACCGACCTGCAGTCTTATAATAAAGACGTGCAAGAACTGAGAGTGGCCCTATAAAGGGAACTACTTAGAAGTATCCACTTCTTCTTCGTCGACTCTCAGTGTCGATGAAGAAGAATTGGAGGAACTGAAGCGCTATATAGCCCGCTATATGAAGACTGTAATTATCGTTTTGCTGGAATCGATGCGCGTCTCTTGCCAAAAAAGAGAATGCATTCTCTATTTGCTTAAAGAAAATCATCGTAGCTCAACCTAAAATAAGAGAAAACACGCCAATGCCTAATTCTCTTACTAGAAAATAAAGAAGAGGAGAATAGTTCTTGGACTAAAATTGTAAAAAGGGGAAAATGAAATCCTAAAATTCTGCCACGAAAACGACAGTAGTAGTCGTTCATTCGCCCAGGCCTAAAGTAGCTACACCACCCCTCACGAAAACGGTTATAATAACCAACTCCACTCAACGGCAGAGACCTAGGTAAAAGGGGTATTTACCCAGGCACAGAAGCAGAGCTGAGAGCGATACGCTGCAAGATAACTATATCGGGGATCTTTGGGTGGTCTCTTTCCCCGAATATAGTTGGGGTGAGGGGTACGAGGTTAACGGTCGTTAAGCGCCTAGAATTAACTATGCCGAACTTTAAGAACAGAAGCTTAACTTAAGCCTCGATAAAAAATAACGCAATTTTGCAAGGCGTGCAACCATCGCTGGAGGATATCACTTGGATCAGGAGAGCGGATGAAGCCCTCATCCAGCGATGTAGGGAGGACCTGGGGACTCCAGCAGCAGGTCTAGCCTATATGTAACTTGCGATTGAACATTGACGTAAAAACTTTTAAACAAATTTTGTTAAAACTTTTTGTGTTATAAAACAAATAATTGAAGTATATTATACTCAAAATGAGACTGTAATTTTTTTTAAAGGTTTAATTAAAAACCTTTCACTGTATAAAAGAGAAGAAAAGTTGGCCAACATAAGCTCTTTCTGTTGACTTAAAGAATCAAACATTGTATAGTATTTGAAGATCTAAACACCTGATGTAAAACTACACGTCCCCTAAGGAACCTATATAAGTTTTTTCCCTTTAAATGTACCTCTTAGTTTAATATCATCTTTTAAACGGTTTTCATGTCAATATTGAATTTATATAGTTTATACTTCATTAGCGTCGAAGTTAAACAACTTTTTTGGAAATGTACAAAATGTTAAATAAAAAGATTTTTGTATAAATAAATTTATATATTCAAAAATATACATTACAGTCAAGTTACAGTCATAGTCGAGGTTGTGATTGGTACATAATGAAAGACTTGTGAATAATGACAATGTTAAAGAAGTGTTGCCATTGCTATTTATTATTGTTACCTAAATAAAATTAAGTTTACTTAGTTGCTGTTAAGCCTGCAGATAAATAAATAAAATTGTGATTCAAAATTTAACATCAGATTATTGAAAGAACGGAATAAAGAAATAACATATTTCTTTTATTTTGAAGTATAAACAAGATTTATTTTTAGGACTTTTTACTAGCAGAGGCAGCGTCGGTAGTGGTAGCGATAGCTGGTTGTGCCTCATCGGCCGACACGTCCTCATCCTCGTCCTCGTCGTCATCCTCGTCTTCGTCCTCGTCGTCGTCAGATCCCGAGTACGAGTAGTCGTCCCCCTCCGCGCCGCCGTCCCCTCCCTCGTCCCCGACTTCACCATACCCGCCGTACGCGCCGTATCCTGCGGTTATGAAATAAGCTCTAGTAAATGACAGCACTGCATTGGATGCTGCCTCGCGACTCCTCGTATTGGGGGAGTGGGGGAGTGAAGGGGCCTCAATGTGCTCTGTGACTTACCGGAGTGTCCGTAGCCGCCGTCGTAGTCGTCGTCGTCGGCCGCCGCCGCGCCCTGCCGCCCGTAGCGGTGCGAGCGAGCTGCGACAGACAAATGTTTGTTGTGTGTCATTTTAAATGAATATAAAAAGATAGAAACGTAAAAGTGACATATATCGGTAGACATGGTGGGCACTGACTGGACATGCTGAGGTCGGCGGTGACGTGCACGGCGTACCCGCAGCGCGGGCAGGGCGGCGCCCCGCGGGCCGGGCGCGCGCCTCGCCGCCGCACGTGCTCCTCGCAGAAGCAGGTCTTGCAGCGCAGGCACGAGTACTGGCCCAGTCGGTTGCAGGACTGGCCTGCCAACACCACACACACACATTAGAGTAACTATATCTTGTACAACATTAATATTAAGACATATTAAATATTAAAAAAATATAATATTCATACTTATAAGTAGTAAAATAGACTTTAGTAAAATAGAGTTGAGCCACTCATATCTAACTTACATTTGTATGTTTCCGACTCCAGCACCTGGCAAGAGGCTTGGTGTTCAAACTGATCATCTTCACATAGAAATCCTTGACAGAAACAGCAACGGAAAACTCTACCCCCATGTTCCCAAACTCCTACAACAATTTTATGCATTGTTTATTAACTATACTCTTTACAATTAGCAAAAATAAAATGTTTCCAAATTATTATTATTACACTGATAATCAGATTTTAATCAATAAAATCTCTTTGCCTTTTAGCAAAGACCCCTCATTTTTCATGATTATCTATGTTAATAACAGTTAATATAGAGGATTATCATATATTAAAGTAAGTACATTTGACTGACCTCTTTCGCACTCCAGACAAACTGCATCCGCCAAGGGACAGGTGCAGGCGTGCGAAGTGAGGCACTTGCGTCCGTGACACACCCATGCCTCACAGAAGTCACAGATTGCACCCTGTTAAGTCAAACAATGTAATGCACCATTCACTGATATCAATTTAAAATATTAATATTATAAAAGAGAAAAAGCTTTCCATTGTTGATTTGGTAAACATAATAATAGAATAATTATATAAATATATGCATTATTAATAGATTAGATAGTCGAGGCCTGTCGTGGCGCAGCGGCACAAGAGTGTGACTGTAACCGACAGGTTCTGGGTTCGATCCCCAGTCGAGGAAATGAAATATTTAATATTTTCAATTTAAATATTTAATATTTCATTTCGTCGCTTTGGTAATAAGGCAAAGCGCAGCGTTGAGTTCCACCACTCAACACGCAATGCCTCAAATTCGGCGGAAAGTGGGGAACGGAAGGGGAACGGAAGTGGAACGGAGTGTCTTTACACTAGGTTCCCGGGTTCCCTCTGCCTACCCTGCCTCGTGCAGGATACAGCGTGAAGCTAAATAAAAAAAGTTAGATGGTCTGTCTATAGATGAATACAAAAAGTAACATCCTTACAATTGTTTCTATGTAATCTATACATACAACCTGCTGTTTACTACTATGTAACATTTGATGTTGCGGGAACAGAGAATCAAGTTCTACCTCATATCATATCTAGTTCATATTAAAATACATTTAATATAACTCAAATTATAAAGAATACTTGCCACCATTCCTAGTCCAGTAGTAAAAACTCCAGCATGTCTGACCACACAGTCACCAGACTTAAGCATACATTTAATTTTGCCACACTGTGCACATGCTGGCAGTCTCTGCACTGCAGAACAGAAGTAGCAGAAGGCACGGCTCTTTTGTTTTCTGTAATATTATTGATTCTTTAAGTTATAATATTAAAACAAATCTATGTATATATTGTGAGTTAACATCTGTGGATTAGGTAATATAAAAATCATTTCTCACAACTTTATATAGCACTCAAGACAAAATATCAATAAAAGAGTAAAATAAGAACAAATTTGTATTATATTTTAATTAATAAATGCAAATATATTACAAATAATTCATTAACAAGTTAGTATTACATACACCTTCATGTATGAAGATATAAAATATTACGTACCCAAGTAAAACAAGAAATAAGCTATTTGTTTAGTAAATATTATAAATTGATCACAAAAAAATAAAAAATATATTTACTTTTGACATTTATCGCATTCCATAGGCAGGTTGCAAGGATGTTGTGCTAAGTCAACGTGTTCCCTTGCATTACGAATTTCTTTTTGACGTTGTTTCTGCTTTTCTGCTTTTTTACGTTGACCTGTTTTTTTCTTCGGCATTTTATTTTATTTCTACTATTTTAATATTTTTCAAAAAAATCTTTTAATGAAGCCTCGGTTCTACTTTTCAGCTTTCAAATAATATATGACTACGAAATTGTATGAAATGTCAAAGTTGTTAGCAAAAGGTTGAAGTTTGAACCGTGGACGGTCCACTTGTCATTTGTCAGTTGTCTCTGTCACCGGACACCAGTTATCAAGCCACGGGCCTGCTCCGTAATGTGTTCACAGTGCTCATAGAGCGCCAATGTTCGGTCCAAATTGTGCTTTTCACGCTTACTGTTAGCGTTGTGAATAGTATGACGTCACCGTGTAGTGCTTACAGTGCTGACGGGTCGGAGCGTTAGCACCGTGAGCATAAATATAATGAACGTCAAAATATAATAAACGTATAAATGACCTCAATTTGTTATTTTGACGTTTATTTGACGTTTAATATATCCTTCACGTCAATGTCACTATCATAAAATTCAAATATTTTTATTTAAAATAAGAAGTTACATGTTTAGTAATCCCTGATACCCCGACTCCCAACCTCACCATCGAGGTAATACACCATAAGGACCCCCAAAAAGTCAAACCCCAAAGCCGCGCCTATATTGATAGGCGCCGAATGACACCTACGGCAAGAGGGCTCTAGCCTTGATGCCGTCACCTCTCTCCCCCCTAGGGGGTCGAGACAGAAGAACACTCGAGAACCTAGTTTTTTGAACGTCAAACAACTTACCACCAGTGCTGGAACGAGCATTTTATTCCCAGGGCGTGTTATCATTTATAAAATCGTTAATTTGGTAATAACCTTTAACACACAAACGTCTTGTCACAACTTTTTTGAAATGTGAAATAGAAAATGCTCGGACGTTTTCTGGGATCCTATTGTAAAAGCTTACACCCTATCCCATAAAAGAATTACGGACTCAATGCAGTCGAGTTACAGGCGCACTAAGTTTAAGCCTATTTCTAGTATTAATCACTGATTTTAGTAAGTATATTAATATTTTTCTTGACATACATAACATTTTCACCTTTTCAACTTTTGTCATTTTTCTCAATTGCGGAAAATGCTTTTATACAAGCATTTTTAATCTTCATCGGCTACACCGCATATTCCACTCATATTTATATAAAAAAAAATCTCTGTTAGGTACTTACGAATTTGACAAGTTAAGCATATTAATTTGTCAAAGTTGTAAGCGCGCTCACAAGTGGTCCGAATTATTAGTCGTAGACGTTGGCGCCCTCTCTAATATCGGACCGAACGTTAGCATTGTTAATGTTAACGTTGCAAGCACTGTGAGCACTATTCGGACCAGGCTCCATAACGACTGGTTAATTGATAAGTTGCAACCACAAAATATAAATTAGTTTACTATTTTATAAATAGTAGGTGCTATTTGTAAAATAAGAAATTTACGAACGACATTTGTAATTATAAATATCACTCTTTTCTTTTATGGTAATTATAAGAATAATTAACAATTGAACTCCATATACCGCCTAGGTAACATCGTATATAAATTAACTAATACTAAAATACGATAGATATACTTTTGAGGATTTAAAGAATAGCTCTAAAGAAATATAATCTTAATATCTAATGACTTAAATTACCGTACATTACTGTAGTGCTAATGTTTTTTTTTTTTTGGAATTAAGATGACAAGTAGCGCGGCAACCCTGTACGTTTCACAAATCACAACAAACAAGAAGCTTTATAAAGTACGGTAATAATAACATTTATTCAGTGATGAGTCGACGTTGTAGTGTCGTTGACGCACCTCTCGCCAGTCGCCACAACCACAAGTACCACAACATGCGCAGGCCGCGGCCGTAGCCCGCTTGCACATCGCACTCGCAGCCGACAGACGGGACTGTACGGAGCGCCGAGGACAGTGGAGTAGTGGAGTAGTGGAGTAGTGGAGCGAGGCGGAGGCGCCAGCCAGCGGAACTCGTTACTTATTGTTTCGTGCGCAGTAGTTGCGATCACTTTTCATCAACAACAGCATTGTACTTTAATAACATGATATCTTCCAGTGATTTGGTATGTACCTTTTTAATTTAAATATTTAATACTAGATTTGTATACACATATTACGATGCAGAGTGTCTAACATAATTAACTAATTTGTATAGAGAGTAAACATAAAATTGTTTGATTTTTTAAATCGGAACTGTGTATTTATTTATTTACAAGACAAAGTTAGTAACATTTGTGTTAGACATGCCGCCCCTGTACTACACCAGTACAATGTATAGACCTGTCTACGAGTGCCCACTGCTCACTGCCCAGTGCCCACCAGTGCCCATTGCCCAGTAGCCACCGACAAATATATAATCTTAGCCTAGGACTAGCCTGTATCTCGTCCCCATCCTCCATCTCGTCTCGTCGCTCGTCCATAATGCGGATGCGGACGCGGATGTTCGCATCGCAGGGGATCTCGCACACTATTTATAAAACCATTTACGTTTTATGGTTCTTCCTTTTGTCAGCTCAATATATTTTCGTCGACTCTGAACTGACTGTAACTGCGACGGATGTTAGGTTGATTTTCACTCGAGAGATTTAATTACTTTCGTTTTCTCCTTTTGGTAGGAAGACAAAACGTGGTGTTCCGTTCAACGCGTAATATTATGTTATTTGGATGTGAGGAACGTACTGTGTAAGGGAACATGGGAAAATCTAGTGTTAAGACACTCTGTTCCGTTTTCAAATTTCCGCGAAATTTGAGGCACTGCGAGTGACGGAACTGAACGCAGGGCTTTGTATTGTTACCAGAGCGCAGAAGTTATACCATTAAATATTTATTTCGAAAATATTAAATATGTCATTTCCCCGAGTGGGCATCGAGCCCACAACCTGTCTCGTCTACAGTCACACGCGTGTACAATGTACCGCCGCGCCACGACAGACCTCACATATATTATATGTTATCATACATTTTCATAGTTTGTTCATTAAACAACTAAATTGCATTAACGTGTATATTAAAACACAAACGCGTGCGTGTGTGCGTGTGCGCGTGTGTGTGTGTGTGCAGAAGACGGCGGTGAGCCGCGTGGGCGGCGGGCGGCTGGTGGTCTTCTTCAAGGCGGTGTGCGTGTACTTCGTGGCGGGCGGCGGCGCGCCCTCCGCCGGCGCCGCCGCGCTCAAGTGCGCGCCCGTGCTGTGTCTGCTGCTGAGCGTGCTGCTGCACGCGCACGCCGCGCCGCAGCCGCAGTACGTCCCGCGTCCGCCGAGCTAGCTTGCTTCCAAAACTAAGACTTCATTTGAGTAAGTGGGATCGAACCCACAACCTGGCGCCTTTACACTCGTTTGTAAGGTATTCTGATACATGATGACTCAATTTACAAAAACACTAACATAATATTTCGTTGAGTTCCGCCACTCAACACGCAATGCCTCAAATTTGGCGGAAAGTAGGGAACGGAAATGGAACGGAGTGTCTTGACATTAGGTTCCAAGGTTCCCTCTGCCTACCCTGCCTCGTGCGGGATACAGCGTGAAGCTAAAAGAAAAGAAAAACTAATATAAAGAATGTTATCAGTAAGAGTGTTTATTACAGGTTATTGAAATAAACAATACTGTGCTTTGTACGTGATAAGGATGATGTTGATCCTTATATTTTATCTTGTTTGAGTCGGAGCGCTCGTCCGAGTGACTTTGCATTACCTCCGCTATATCGGTCAAGTCCTTGTTATCTACTCGAGGACCGAGCGCAGGTGACTGTACGGCGGGTGTCAGGCCACTGTCAGGCGACTGTCAGGCGGGTGTCAGGCGGGTGTCAGGCGGGTGTCAGGCAGGTACACAGTGCGCTCGCCCGCAGGCGCGGGTACGCGGCGCGCGTGGCGGCGGGGCTGGCGCTGTCGGCGGCCGGCGACGCGCTGCTCGTGTGGCCGCAGCACTTCGTGGCGGGCATGGCGGCCTTCGCGGGCGCGCACGTGGCCTACATCGCGGCGTTCGGCGCCAAGCCGCGCGCGCTCGCGGCCGGCGCGGCGCTGTACGCCGCGGCGCTGGGCTACGCGCGCGCGGTGCCGGCGCCGGGCGGGCTGCGCGCGCTGGTGCCGGCGTACGCGCTGCTGCTGGCCACGATGGCGTGGCGCGGCGTGGCGCGCGGGCTGGCGCGGCCGGGCGCGTGCGGCGCGCTGCTGTTCGCGCTGTCGGACGCGCTGCTGGGCTACAGCCAGTTCGCGGGCGCGCTGCCGCACGCGCGCGCGCTCGTCATGGGCACCTACTACCTGGCGCAGCTGGCCATCGCGCTCAGCGCGCTGCACGACGACCGGGACCGTGACTAGTGGACGTGACTCTCTTGAAATTTATATTAACCAAGTAGTATAAATAATGTTGATGTAGCGTAGTGGAAGTGACATCTCCTTAGCGATACAAAGGGACGTGTACGCTGGTACAAGGTTCGAGTCCCGTGGTCCGAAGTACGTTTTGTTTTATTTGTGAAACGGAGGAACTGTGCTGTACTCTTATTATATTGATCACGTGTAGTAGGTACTTGCGCTGGACGCACACCGAACATCGTCTGAGGCGAGTGCGTCGTACGTCGTACATATCTAGTAAATGATTTAATAAAAAATAGCACTTGTATTTTGTAAAATTATTTTAGCTGTGAGCCTATACATTATATACACACGCACACACACACCCACATATATATATATATATATATATATATATATATATATATATATATATATATATATATATATATATATATATTTACACCAACACATACGTACATATATAATAATTTAAACGTAAATAAATTATACAGTTCATCCACTACACGGTGGTGTCCGGTGGTGGCCGGTGGCCCCGTCGACGCGTCGCTCTCTACACACGTGACTTGATCTACCGGATGTACACCGGCCGACTGGGACTGGGACTGGGACTGGGATAGTTTCACTCAATCGTATAAGAGAAAGAGTAATAAATGATGTTTTGTTAGTTTATTTAAAACACAACATATTTACAAATATTATAACATTTATTTAAGAATTCAACGCGTGTATAGGCAATTTAGTTTGTATGTATGTTTGTATATACATTATACATGGCCGTCGTATTTCTTAATATCATTCATACATAGTGTTTGTAATATTCATTCGAGATTTCCACAGCGTACCGACGTATGTACTTTTAAAACCAAACAATTTTACACATTTTAGCGATTCAATTAGCAACAGAACAGTACATGTCATCAAGAATTGTCAACAACTCGGCCTGCACCGTGTGTCACACACGCGCACGGCACCGTACACGCGCACACACACACTCTGGGGAATAACGTGGAACACAAGCGTCTGTACTGACGCTTGTGTGTGTGTGTGTGTGTGCGTGTGTGTGTGTGTGTGTGTGTGTGTGTGTGTGTGTGTGTGTGTGTGTGTGTGTGTGTGTGTGTGTGTGTGCGTGTGTGTGTGGTCGGCGACGAACTGACTCAATACATATGTGACATGAATTTATGATATTTTAGTTGATTGCTGTTGGAAATGGTTAATGACGGGCGTCGGGCGTCGGGCGCCGTGTTGACGCTCACTCGCGGCGCAGGTTGTCGAGGCGCGCCTGCAGCTCGGCGTCGGCGTCGCCGGGCCCCCCGGGCGCGGGGCCCCCGGCGGCGAGGCCCCCGGCGGCGGGGCCCCCCGCGGCCAGCGCGGAGGGGCGCGCGGCGGCGGGCGTGGCGAGCGCGCCGGCGGGCTGCGGGAGGCCCGACAGCTGGTCGTTGAGCTGCAGGCCCAGCTCGTCCAGGATCTGCGACACCACGGCGTCGCTGCACACACACACACACACACACATACACTCAGACATTGGACAGTACAATAAGAAGTGTCTGGACGCTGCGGTCGCTCTGTGTACTATATACTTTCTCAACCATCACTTAAATCCCGCCACAGAATAACTGACCGGTCCTAATGAAAGTAAATAGATAAAGTAACTAAAATAGTCCTACCACTATATACTTCACATGAGAACAATCATACAAAACACAAGAGTTACTACCTCTCCTGCTCGTCGTCGTCGCCCTCCATGGCCTCGTCGATGGAGTCGTTCATCATCTCCTCCTTCATGTCCATTATCTCCGACTGCTTCTCAAACTCCTGTAATCGTTATTGTAAGCATTATTACATTATTCTAGTTTTAAAACGTCCATAAATTTGAATACTATCTATCAATAGTAAGTAAAGGTTTTTCGTAGTATAAACAAACAAATAAACGCAACGCACGTAGTACGTAGTACGTATCGCGTATCGCGGCGCGGAGTCTCTCACTCACCTGCAGTATCTTCTGGATCTGCGGCAGGTTGAGGGTGCGGTTCATGCTGGCCATGGCGCGCGTCACGCCCTTCAGCGCCTGCGCCATGCTGCTCTGGGACTTGAGGGTCTGGATCTTGAGAGACACCGCCTGGATGTTGGCCTTCATCAGCATGAACTTGCGCACGTAGCGCCGCGTGCGGACCAGGTCCTTCGCCATTATCTTTACTGCATCCTGTCATGTTATTAAAAGTTAATCCATCTATACGATACGTGGGGAAATCTTTGTTTAGGTTGTACGCCATATGTAAGCTATATACGTATATGTTATATACGTACGTAAATGTATATGCTAAGTATTTAAAATGCCAAAGTTGTAAAATCATTTTCAGTTCCTGTTATCATATTACATTTAATTTAAATTTAGCTTCATGTTGTGTCCCTAACGGGGTCGCGATTGAGAATAGAGATCCAGGTGCTACGGTCCCGGCATACCTATTTCGCTTCCACTGTCATCAACCTTCTCATACATACGGAGGTCTTCGTGCTTTTCACGTGACCCTCCTCCAGTATCGTAGATACTATTTTTGAAGGTCAACCGAGGTCTCCCCCTCCCTCTCTTACTGCTCACTTTTCGTTCTTATTTTTTTGTCGTTTTTCATTACTTCACCTGACGTGCCCAAACCACCTGAACATGTTCTACTTCATTCTCACTGTGACATCTCACTGTACGCTACTACCTACCATCCTGTGTATCTATTCATAGGGAATGCAATCAGCTAAAGTGACTCCGCATATCTTACGTAGAGATCACATCTCCACTGTCATACATTCTTCTTCTGTATTACTATTATTGTTTCACTGCCGTATCACAGTCGGCATCAACACTACATTGTGTATGGCCAAACGTAAAGCTGCTGATAGCAAACAAATCTTCCAATGTTGACTCTCATATTACACATTTAATAAAAATAATTGAAAATTCAGTCTCATATTTTTAATATTGACACTGAGTTATGGCTAACATGGCTGATGAGACCATCGACAATATATTGCAATGTGCAATCATATAAATACAATTAAATGCTCAACTAAATTTTATAGCTTTACTCTAAATTCCATATCCAACTAACTACGCAGAGAGGAAACCTACTGTTCTGTTCTGTACATGTGAATAGTAAGACTCCATGTTTTCCTTAGTAACCACACTAGAGAAGATAAAATAACTCATAGTCTAAAATGGAATCTGCAACCATCATACTTACTGTTGAGGCCCTC
This sequence comes from Eueides isabella, assembly GCA_019049475.1. Taxonomy (NCBI): domain Eukaryota; kingdom Metazoa; phylum Arthropoda; class Insecta; order Lepidoptera; family Nymphalidae; genus Eueides; species Eueides isabella. The sequence continues at coordinate 11,793,591 of CM032408.1, read as the reverse complement.
CCCCAAAGATACATGCTTTAGCTTTAATAAGTTACCTAATTGAGACATTGTGTTGATTAGCAAAACACAACTCTGCTTTGCCTTGATACCACAGCAAATAAATGAAAACATTTAATATATCATTTGAAAATATTAAATATTTCATATCCTTGAGTGGAGATTCAACCCACAACCTAATGTGTTTTTAATTACAAGCAAGGGCATATTTTAGGACTGATATAGCGCACCCCGGGGTCTTGTAACTTTCCGCCCCATCAAAGATTGTAAAAGAAACAAAAAAAATATAAATTTTATATTTTAAATTATTTTTCTGTGGACAAAATTTTAAATGTGAAAAAAAACCTGCAAAAATATAGATGGTTCAACTGGTTCCGGAAAGAATAAAGGGCGGCTTGCATATTTCAATTACTCAATTTCAAATTCCTTCAGATATAAATCTGGAAAGGTGGCTCATGGGCATTCTAGGTTTACATCTTAAAATAATTTTTATATTTTTCAAACGCCTACCCCTGGGCCACCTCTCGCTGCATGCTGCTCCGGGCTATAGCCCTTCTGGACCTAGGGTAAATACTACCTTGGTTACGAGCTTGTACCACTGGGCCATGGCATAGATTATATAATTGTTATACATGTATTGGTGGAGTCAAGTGATATGAAGGTATAATTAGTTGTATACTACTTTATTACATTATATACTAGCCTGACATGACACAAGCCGATAACAACTACCCCATTTTACATTAATAATATAATAATATTTGTGGTTACATACCATCTGACCTTCTTTTGCTAATTTTTTTATGTCAGCAATAATTTTCTTTTCTTGTTGCTCCATCTTAAGCCTTTCACGGTCTAGGTCTCGCATGGCTTTGTTAAGTGCTCTCTGGTTTTTACGTAACATCTCATCTGGTGTCATTCGATGCCCAAACAACCACTCCATTTTTAAAGAATATACTGGAGACATATATTACAATGAGTAATGTTAATAATGTATTACAGATAAATTGTACTAAAAAGCACAAGTTTTCATTTTTAAAGACATGAGTTCTTATTAATAATGTAATAATATAAATTGATAATAACAGATGTTTTTATAATTTTGTCTTCTTATTACATTATATGACATTTGTAATTATATTACATATAAAATGTAATATATAAACTTGAATAATTTGACCACAAAATTAACTTCTAATGTAAAAATTGTAACATCTATTATTTTTCAGAAATATAACTTCCTAAAAATGCTTAATAATGTATAATGTATAATTTCAATAAAATTCAGATAGAGTTTTTTCCTTTGAAAAATAGAGTACCTGTAGCTACACAAAGTATAAAAACAACTGCTTTGTAGATGATGATTCACCACTAAAAGTTACTTCTTTGTAAATAAAAATTATAGACTTCTAACGATTTATTGTCATCAGTTTAGAATACATAGAATTAAATAATTGAGATTGGTAATTAAAAATAGAATAGGGAAAATAATAACAATAATATATTATAAACAAACGTAATCTATTAGTAGAAAGAGAAACATCGTTTCTAACAACTATCTATACTAATATTGTGAATGTCAACTTTGTCAAGTGTCACTGTCTTTCATAATAATTAAAATTATAAAAAACCGATTATACGCTGGTGATGTATGGCAGGCTCCCGTCTAGACGTTTGTGAGCGCGATAGTAAATTTTAATATGTATGCGTGACGGATGTCAATATCACAATGGATATATCTCGATATCTGCTCTTACATTACGCTTGACATTTTTTTTTTCCTTTTTTACTGTAAACTGTCACCAACACGTTATATTCAGCGGTACCAGGCAGTGCAACCTACTTAAAAATAATTTTGTACTTTTACTGCAGCTTATTTTGAGGAGCTTAAGTCGGCGTTTATATTTTTTATCATCTACAAGGCTTTAGACAAGTGCATTTGGATGAACTATTGTTCTTTTATTTTGTGTGTTAATAAATATAGGCTCTATTCTAGATCTTTTTACAGTTCCTCGTTAGTCATATACCAAGGGGCGTTAGCAATAATACGCGGCATTTTATTTTAGAAGTTTTGAAGAGGCTGTTCCCCATAGTTGTCTTCCGTATGTCCAAATGGGCTTAAAAAGAATTGTATAATATTCATTTGCTTTTCAAAGATAGCTGAGATTTGCTATCAATGAGCTAATAGAGTTGAGAGTTTTTTTTAGTTGTTAGCCAAGTTGTATCCGTTTTATGAATATATATACCTGGTTTATGAATGTACATATGATATTAAATATGTATTTGCTACTTAAGGACTTAGCAGAGACATTCATTCATTTATTTATATATTCATTCATTCCTTTGCCAAAGTGTAAGCTCAGATATAGAACATGATGTGCTTAAGAATTGCCACATTATTGAGTCTGACTAATGGACGTAGGATTTTAGATTACAAATTTTGCTTACGTGATACAATAGCATTACATTACACTAAATAATTGGTTGGGTACATTTCACTGAGCTAGTTTACTGCGTCTTTTACCGATACATACATTTATCACACGGAGCGATTCGGGTACGTGTATTAATCACGTTCTCTTAAAAACAAGACTTCCTTTACTTACGTTGCCCATACTACTCTAACTGATTACTCCACTATATTAACAAGCATACAATTCAATGCTTACCGTACTTAAGGCATCTCCAAGAAAACTGTACTAGATATATAACAACTCAAAAAAATATCTCCAAAATAAATTGTGAAAAGATTTATCTCTGCGAGGATCTGAAATTAGCCCTAAAATACTTAATTGAATTTATCAAAGTTATTTAGAAAAAAACACATTCTCGTCAAATTAAATATCTTGAAAATCTAAATTTCTTGCCAGTAACCAATACGGCTTTTGTAGAAATAAATTCACAGAAAAATGCGTCCTCTCTCACACATAATACATAATCTCCAAGGATGGATAAGGGCAAAAAATGCTTGGATAAGGACAAAAAATGCCTCACTATTTTTTTACACTTAAGACAGATTTCAATATGTCAAGGTTATTAACCATACTAATAGTAATCTCAAGGTCTCTTTTGATGTTCCGCAAGGAAGCGTTCATCATACAACCCAATTTCAAATCAACATTAATGATCTTACCTCCTTGACTTCTTGTCTTGTGTATCTGTTTCATGATCGCCTCACCGATCATTTAACAGATATACTATGCCTTATGCCAGTCTCTCCTGAGTTACTGTATAACAACCTGGAGTGGGGCTGCTGAATCTAATATAAATATTATTGAAGTTACGCAACGTTCTATCCTTAGAGTCTCAACTTTCAAATCACGTTTATTTCCTACCTATGAACTTTAATTGTATCTATACAATATTATTCTCAAGCAGTACTCGAAAATAACTTATGTTCCCAACGTTTTAGCTAAGCGTTGAAGACACATGATCTGCGATATGTCGCAATTTATGAACCTCTTTTATTAAGCATTTTTACAATTACATTGGTTACCTTATATCTACAATAAAATTCTCAATATTTATCTATCCTACAAAAAAAAACTGCAAACAATAGTGTAGAAATTTTACTACTCTCTTACGAAGAGACAGAAAATCTTCTTTACTTGGATAAATAAATTTAGTAATGATGCATGTTTTTGTATATGTATCTGTTACTATCTACTACACATACGTACATTCACACAGGCACTGTCGCAAAACACACAGACAGAGGTCACGGCACACAAATGTTTAAAATGCTAGATTATTATTATTATTTTTTCTTATGAGGAATGTGTGTACCGGAATACAGGCAACTAGTTCGGATACAGAAGAAATCTTTCATCATAAATATACTTCTTTTTAGCCTATGTTACTGAAACTTATGTTAAATGTATGTATTTATGTCAAAATTGATAATTTTGTTAAACCAATAAAGTTATTATTAATATTATTATTAGTACTTCGCTGACAAACAAATTGGACGGTAGTTGTTAGAAACATTTGTACGGATAAAGACTAACTACAAGTGCCACTTATTTATTCCTTAATTAAATTTATTTGTAATTTGAAGAATATATTGTAATTATTTGTGGTTTTATTTGTATTTTACTACAATAAATCTGAAGGAAATGCGTTTTTTTACTCTTTAATTAACAAGCAATGTTAATTATTATAATGTTGTGCAGCTAAGCACATACAATCAGCACGAGTTTATGAGTGAGACTGAATAGTACGCTCCAACGTGGAAACACATGGAAGCACTTGCCACAACCTCTGATCGAGATCGGTGAGAAACTCTCGCAAGCTGTCTTAAGCCGAACCAAACACTCTTATAGCTTGGTCGTGTCGGTAGACGCTTGGCGTTGTGGCGTGACAATTTGACAACACCTAAAACTTGTTGCAGTGACGTTTCAAATCGAATGTCTTTCTTTACTCTTTAGTTGACATTGACATTTGGCGCGAAGTCTAATTATCAAGTAAACATTTTTCAATTGCTAGTTTTACAAAAGCTAAAAAGAAATAAGTAAATATAACGATATAACAAAAACAAACAGTATGTGTGACAATGATGTGATAATGGAAGTAGACGATATTGAACTGAAACCTGTTAAACCGTCTGTCAGTCAAAGCAAATCTAATTCTCATCTGCCTTGGATAGAAAAGTACCGGCCTCAAACCTTTGCAGATATTGTAGGAAACGAAGACACAGTTTCGCGATTAGGAGTGTTTGCCCGGACGGGGAATGCACCAAACATAATAATAGCAGGTCCGCCGGGTGTCGGCAAAACAACTACTATACTTTGTTTAGCTCGTGCGCTTCTTGGTAGTTCATTTAAGGATGCTGTCCTGGAACTTAATGCTTCCAATGATCGTGGTATCGACGTTGTCCGGAATAAAATAAAAATGTTTGCTCAACAAAAAGTTAGGAAATAGAAATTCTTTGTTATTATTAGTTTTAATTGAGTATAAATCTGCTTACTAAAAGATATATTTCTTTTATAGGTCACTTTACCAGCTGGACGACACAAAATAGTAATTCTAGATGAAGCAGACAGTATGACTGATGGTGCTCAGCAAGCTCTTCGTCGCACAATGGAATTATATTCAAGCACAACTCGATTTGCCCTTGCAGCCAATAATAGTGAGAAAATCATTGAGCCTATACAGTCTCGGTGCGCCGTGCTCAGATATACAAGACTTACTGATGCTCAAATTATGGCAAAGGTAAGAAGAGTGTATTCAGTATCTTTATTATTATCATAATTAACTGTGAATGTGTGTTTTTGTTTAAATATGATAAGAAATGCAAAGGAAACCTAGTGTACCACACTTGTTTTCCAAACCCCTTAAAACTGACATGTTGTATTTAAATAGTACTTCAACTAGATTAAACTCCTCACCATAGCACTGCAGACAGGTCAGGCTGTCCCACTGCACCACAAGTTCCTCAGTGACATATTTATGATACCAAATTCAGTTTTATTTTTATTAGTTTTTTGTTTTAATAATTTAATTTAACAACAAGACATGTTTTGAATATTGTGTTTTCTTTTGCTTGGGTTTTAATTTGTCATAATCACAACAGTAGTCTATTCAATTAAATTAAAGAATAAATACATTTAATTTTTTTGTTATGGCGGACTTCAGGTATACAATCTATTCATTTATAACATTTTTAGGTGATAGAAGTTTGTGAAGCAGAAAAGCTATCATACACAGAGGAGGGTGTGAGTGCGGTGGTGTTCACTGCACAGGGCGACCTGCGCGCGGCGCTCAACAACCTGCAGGCGACAGCGCAGGGCTTCGGGCACGTCAGCCCTGACCATGTGTTCAAGGTTATATATTTATTTATGTATATGTTTTAAGCACTTGTAGTGATAAGGCTGCCATTGCACATAATATGTTAGTTTAAGTGTTATATGTATGTACAGTTTTAAATTAAGTATTTTATGTGCAATAAAGTGTTATTATTATTATTGAATGCTAGATTTTCTATAGCTATACCGTGACTTTTCTAAATCAATAAATAAGAAAATTGTGTACAGGTATGTGACGAGCCACACCCGCTGCTGGTCCGGGGCATGCTGACGGCCGCGGTGGGCGGCGACGTGAGCGCCGCGTGCCGCTCGCTGGCGCAGCTGCTGCGGCTCGGGTACTCGGCCGAGGACGTGCTGGGCGTGGTGCTGCGCGTGGCCAAGACGCTGGACGCGCCGGAGGGCCGGCGGCTGGCGCTGGTGCGCGAGGCGGCGCGCGCGCACCTGCGCGTGGCGGACGGGCTGGCGTCGGCGCTGCAGCTGGCCGCCATGCTGGCGCGCATGTGCGGGGCGCAGTCCGCCGACGACTGGTGACTGTGGTGACCCCACCGGCCGATCTCGACTTGATACAACTTAACAACTATGTTATACATATTCTTTGTGACACTCATTTGGTTTATTTAAAATGCTTAATTTTTTTCCCTTAATTGTCACTTAGTCTCAAGTTTGCTTTATTATTATTTTTTTAATATTATCAACTTATGCGTTATCTAGAAATATTTGAGAAATCACCATTTTTATAATTTAATAGAACAGTAACATGATGTGCCTTAAACTATGCAAATCAAGATAAACACAACTTTATAAATTAGAGCAAATGATAGTGAATGTAGTTGTGAACTGACTGCTGTAATTATTAATAACTTAATTATCATATAAAAAAGTTATAAAATTCAAAGGTGGCACAATGTATTTTATAATGTATGTTAAAAATTTAAATACATTTGTTAAAAAATAATATGTTAGGGCATCTGTTCATATTATCATCTTACAATAGCTTAAATTTAAAGAAAAAATAAAAAAATACCAATAACAATTTTAGTATTTTATTATAAAATATAATTTGATAAAACTTACAAATGTAGATGAGAGCACTTTATATATACATATACATATACATGATTACTGCCGAGTGGTCCGCGGGGGAGGGCGGCGCTGCGCTCGCTACGCCGGCGCTATCGTCTTGTTGTGCTCGTCCATCAGACTCTGCAACAAGCACAGCTTACTGTAGCACGGCACAGCACAGCACAGCACGGGTCAGTGCAGCACGCGTTGCTCCTCCTCGGCGCCGCACTCGAGCATCTTCTGGTGCTCTCCGCTCAGCGCCTGTCACACGTGATACTTTCACACATCAGTCTTATTAAAAAACAAACATTGACCCCTCCATGATAAAGCTAATGCTCAGGAATGCATGCGGTGTGTATATGTGTGTGTGTGTGTGTGTGTGTGTTTACTAACAATCAGTGTAAATAATGAAGTCAACTTGCAGTATTGCATAATTTAGAGTGCAAGTGGCAAAGTGAATGTTAGAAGTGAGTGATCAAAGATGTACCTTGAAGTACTTGACGGTCTTGACGCGCAGCTCCAGCGTGGCGTCCTCGTCGCACACGAAGAGCGTCTGCGCGTGCTGCTGGAAGGCGGACACGGTCCACATGTGGTTGACGCCCTCCTCCACCGCCTTGGCCAGCGCCAGCGCCTTGTGCGCGCCCGTGATGAGGATCATCACCTCCTTGGCGTCCATGACGGTGCCCACGCCCACGGTGAGCGCCTGGCGCGGCACCTTGTGCACGTCGTTGCCGAAGAAGCGCTTGTTGGCCTCCAGCGTGTCGTAGGCCAGCGTCTTGACGCGCGTGCGCGACACCAGCGAGGAGCCGGGCTCGTTGAAGGCGATGTGCCCGTCGGGCCCGATGCCGCCCACGAACAGGTTGACGCCGCCCGCCTCCGCGATGAGGCGCTCGAAGCGCTGGCACTCCGCGATGAGGTTGGGCGCGTTGCCGTCCAGCACGTGCGCGTTGCCGGGCTCGATGTCCACGTGCTTGAAGAACTCGTTCCACATGTAGTAGTGGTAGGACTCGGGGTGGTCGCGCGCCAGCCCCACGTACTCGTCCATGTTGAACGTCTTCACGTACTTGAAGGAGACGCGGCCCTCGCGGTAGAAGTCGATGAGGCGGCGGTACATGCCGAGCGGCGTGCCGCCCGTGGGCAGCCCCAGCACGAAGTAGCGGCCGGGGCCGGGGGCGAAGGCCGAGATGCGCTGCAGCACGAGGCGCGCCGCCCAGTCCGCCACCGCCGGAGCGTCCTCCAGGATTATGAGACGCATGCTGTCCTGCAACACGCACGCCCACACTGATATCAACTACTGAGCCTGACTGCCCTACACTCTATCTTTATTATTGACTGCTTGAATGATTGTCCTCTGACCTCGACAAAAGGTCGACGATAGCGTGTGTTTCTCAACCGAGGTGAAGAATCATCGCAAACATGACACTAAGTGCAGATAACAAGTCATTGTCCTAAATATCGATAGCGACCACAAACAATCCGGGTCCTACACGCGGGCGGGCGCCCTGAGCGCTATGAGCGCCCCGAGCGCTGTAAGCAAGCAGAACTACTAAGGCTATTTAAATCGACTCCGAGTTGTAGAGGCATGAAAATATATGACTGTATAAATAAAATATTTGTACATAATTAAATTAAACGCGTACAATTTTGTTAAAATGTTAAAGTGCAATGATTTATGTCAAAGGTCTGACCTTTTAGTTTTATAAATAATACAATTTTTTTTTGTCAAACCGAGTCAATGTGATGTACCTAACATCACATTGACTCGGTTTGACAAAAAAAAAATACAACACTAAGTATTTCCGTGTCATTTTTTTTACTAAAAACATAAATATAATATTTGTATAAACATTAATCTTCGCAATTATTTGTAATATTTTTTTTTGCAATAACTATGTAAAATGTTATCAATTTCGTTGCGTTTTTGAGGTCACTAACCTTATAAAATGAGCTGGTTTGGCGAAATAGTGTTTATACAAAAAAAGCTATAAAACAAGCGAGTATGTCACTGTGGTCACCCGCCGCCCGCTCGCAGTCGCAGCACCTCTGTGACTGTTTCTAATAAGTTTCAAAACAACTCCGCGGCGAGCGGCGACCTGAATACTGAATATCTCTCACGGAGTCACGGGCAGATGTCTGTGTGTCGTTCTCGTTACTACTTACTTAGTACTTACTACTATCAGTGTCACCAATTGAAAACTAAAATTGCTAAGATTAGCCAATCTATCGTAGCGTATTAAGTAAAGAACACTGGATTGGACGGCAATGTACGACCGACGTGTACACTCGAGTGTCGACCGACCGTCAACGAGGCCATTGACACCTTTGACGTTGACAGTTGACAGGTCACGGACGGACACCGGCGGGCGGTTGTTGTTGAATGTTGCTCTTTGCTTACCCCAAAATATCCTGTAAAAAACCAGCCAAGATCTTGATGAAGCTTCGCGCAGTAACTTTGTTGCCCTGTAAAAAGTAATAAAAATCAAAATATTCTTTATTCAAATAGGCCATTACAAGCACTGTTGAATCGTCAAGTTACATACAATTGTCTGTAGTGTCAGTCCTACAGGAAGCTACCACCGACTCGGAAGGCGGGTCTGCTGAGAAGAGCCGGCAAGAAACTCAACAGTTGCTCTTTTCAAAGTATCAATTAAAAAAATATATATAACATAGCTTCCTGAGTGAGTACTAACAGCGTTTAATCTCACACATTCTTATCATGGTAATATTCATGAATTGAGTAATATGCTTTGCCCAACAATATATTTTTAACTTTGACTTTAAATTTTTTAAGTGGCAAATCTAAAACTACTTGTGGAATATTATTATACATACGTGTACCATGTCCTATAAAAGTCTTACTAACCTTTTGAAGACGAAAACTAAGAATGATCATCTTGTTTTTACTTTTTGTATTGATATCACGTCTGTCACTGTACTTTAATAAATTGTGGCTAATAAAAGCGGCTTCACATAACCAAGCCAAGTCCAACGCACTAAGGAACTGGTTTTTTTATGAATATAATTAAATATTATGTGTATTACGAAATACTCTAAACTTTACTTTTTGTACATCAATGAAAAAGAACATTCTGAATAAATTTTGGAAAGACTGTATGATAGCTGGGCTGACTGGGCTGTTCTGTTCTCACGAGGGTCACCAGGTACTTCAGACATTTGATGTTCCTACCTTTGATAGTTTTCCATTTATGTAGGTATTAAGTCCTACTCCTTGACCAATTTCAGATCTACAGGTACACTAGTACTATTTCTATGACAATAATCGATGAGTGAGTAAATGAATGACTGTCCTTACATGTACACGTGATATCTCACTGCAACCCTACTTCCCCCCTGTGATATTTCGTGATTTTTGCCCAACCCCTTTCCCCGTCTTTCGAATCTCACGTGATTAATGGACGGCCTCTTATGCCCCCGGGTATCTATGTGACATGTTCAACGCATGTTTTCCGACGTTTGCACGCCCCAAAAATTATTACTATATTTTTATAGAACACGTGAAAGTTATTTATTTTAAAAATGTTTCATTTTGCATCTACGGTGCTTACTCCGACTTTAATTTTATAATATATCATACAATACAGCACACTTTTGAAAGTAATAAAGTCATCTTTTACTTATTCTCAGCTTCACGCTCGCACATGGCAGGATAGCAGAGGGAACTTGGGAACCTAGTGGTAAGACACTCCGTTCCACTTCCGTTCCCCATTCTCAGCCGAATTTGAGGCATGGCGTGATGAGTGGCGAACTTATTTCAGTAAAATTGATCGCTTCATTCGCACCTGTATAAAAAGGAGTAAGTATATGTTAGTCAGGCGGGGTAGGGCACTCTGTCTATAATAACTAATTGTAAGGTTTTAAATGATTTATCTAATATTTAAAGATGCATCTATTCAGGCTATATAAAGATTTTCAGGATGTAACTGTTAAGGATTGTCATGATGAAGGCAACAGCTTAGCAAATTGTTGCAAGGTTTTTTTTAACATTTAGTGTCTGTTTTATTTAATCTGTAAATGTTGAGTGTTTCTTATTTCATATATAATTAAAAAGTTAAATTTTAATACATACTGTTCATCAAATTTAATATAAATAAATGTTTTGTAGAATTTGTTAAAACTTTACATATATTAAAATATGGTAAAGGTTGGTGTTGTTTGTAAAATAGTAAATAGCGAGAGTAATGCAGATTAGCCAGACATAGAACAAATAATAAAGCTGATATTCCAGTAAATGTGATTTATTTACTAAACAGTAGTTACACCGATATTACCTAAAATATATACGACATAAAATCTAAAGTAGCAACATACGGCCAGCTTACAACTGCAATCCCCTCGGAGACTCACTCTCCTTCCTTAAACCTACCTTCTACGTAACAGTATATTTCAACAGAGAGCGCTTCCTACGTACTCGCTGTCGGTACCCACAGTACAGGCCAAAGCGAGTAAATCCATACTCGTTTGTGCCTCGTCTCGCCTCCTCCAACAGATTAGTTTAAATAAATTAATCATCTTCTTGTCGTACTATCGTCATAAAAATGGTAAAATAATAAAACTCCGCACTTTCCCAGCTCGACAGCTTACTCGTGTTCCGGGGAAATTTTATTGAAAGTATATTCAGTGATGTATTTTGTGCGAACATGACATGCAAATATGTCAGAGCGATCACAGTCCGTCGCAGTCGTCGCGCGCGCGCTTGGCGGGCGGCTCCCCGCCCCCACCGCCCCCGCCGCCCCACCGCCGCCCCAGTGCGCGTACTCCGGCAGCCACTTGAGCAGCTGCGCCTCGAAGAACTCCTCCAGGCGGCGCGCCTCCTGCTGCAGCGGCGAGGGCGGCGCGTGCGCGCGCACCAGCCGCCGCACGTCGGCCACGAACTGCGCCACGTGCGTGTAGCGCGCCTCGCCGCCCGCGCCGCCCGCGCCGCCGCCCGGCTGCAGGCGCAGGCGGATGGCGTCCAGGCACACGGCGCGGCCGGGCGCGGGCGCGCGGAACGCCAGCGACAGCTCGTACTGGCAGTACAGCTCCAGCGTGATGCGCTCCACGAGGCGACGCGCGCGGCCCTCCAGCGCCCCCGCCCCCGCCCCCGCCGCCGCCGCCCCCACGGCGCCCTCCTCCTCCGCGAAGTTGACGCACAGCAGGCACTGCCAGGACTCGCTCTCGTCGGGCAGCTTCTCGATGGTGGGTATGTGGCAGTACTGGTGGAACACCTTGGGGCACTTGTCGCAGCACATGAGCTCGCCGCCGTCCATGCACACGGCGCACCAGTCCTCGTTGGGGTCGGCGCGGGGGCGGGCCTCGCGCGCCTCGCCGCCCGCGGCCTCGCGCGCCTCGCCGGCCTCCCCGGCCTCGCCCGCCTCGCCGGCGCCCGCGTCCGTGGACGAGTGCACGATGGCGGGCGAGGGCGCGTCGGCGCAGCTCTGCTCCGCTACCACCTGTTTATTATAATCTATATTAATATCTAATTCCAGTTTCGCCTTGGAAACAAATTGGTGATAGCTGTCGCTGAACAATTTATATATAAGGACTATAAGCTTAATGAACTCCGAACATTTTTTATTAATATAATATAAAAGAATCATGCAATTCTATCATTAAACTATATAAAATAAATCTGAAGAGGAATTGTTTTTGTACATTGAAAATATCAGGCAGTTTGACTATTTTACTTGTCTAATATACATATACACTCAACGTTTGCACAGCGTACACTTTGAGGATACATAGAAGAGCACTACCTACAAAGTAGTGCAGTATCAACACAATGCCCTCCTGACCAATGACCTGCTTAGTACTCAGCTAGCACTAAGCCAGGTGTAAGCAGAGGGAATTTGGGAACCTAGTCAAGCGCTCTGACCAACTAAGACATTAGTATTTTCTGTCCTAAGTGTGGAATAACACTTTAAAAATAGTAAAAATATTAAAAAAATTGTATTCTCTCTTTTCTTTCTTCTTTGCCAATCGATAATACTTACGAGTTGTCTTTGGGTAGCGGAAATTTGTAAAAATCTCCCTACAGATATGCTAACAACATAAGTAACTTGTAACAAGCGTATAATAATTTCGATGGAGCTTGGTGAGAACAAATAGCTTAGTTGGTCAGAGCTCTTGAACGGTTTTCAAGAGGCGCGGGCTCAACTCCTGCTTCGTTCAAAATTTATATACGCTTTTTAAATTTATGTTTATTATTTCGTGTCCTAAGTGTGGAATAACACTTTTAAAAATAGTAAAAATATTCTAGTGTTGCTCTTATCTGTTGTAATTCCTTTACCAAAAAATTATCATTCTTGAGTTTATGATTGGAAATCTGCACCGCAGCAGGTCTATATCGCAGTTTAGATAATAATAGAGATTTAAGTTTAGAAAATAATTATAATTTTTGAAATAACAATACAATTTACTATTGTGTCAGACTTACGATTTACGATTGTGCTAGAATTTGACGGAAATTCTAATTTATTAACTAGATTTATTAATATTGAGGCCTGTCGTGGCACAAGCGTGTGGCTGGGGGCGACAGGTTTTGGGTTTGATCCCCACTCGAGGGAATGAAATATTTAATATTTTCAATTTAAATATTTAATGTTTTATTTCTTCGCTCTGGTAATAAGGCAAAGCGCGGCGTTGAGTTCCGCCACTCAACACGCAATGCCTCAAATTAGGCGGAAAGTGGGGAACGGAAATGGAATGGAGTGTCTTAACACTAGGTTCCCGGTTTCTCTCTGTCTACCCTGTCTCGTGCAGGATACAGCGTGAAGCTAAGAAAGAAAGAAAGAAAATTTATTAATATTTGTGATCACATTGTAAGGCAATATCTAAATAGTACGCCCGAAGTTAATTATCTATATTTTTTTTTTGTTGTACGGAATTGTAAATAAAATGACGGGAAATGCCGCTTCTCCATTAAATTCTAATGGTATACCAGGTAGTTGGTATTCATTTTATAAATTCAAATTAATCTTTGTTCAAATAGACTTTTGCAAAAGTCACTTGGAAAATCGTGGTATGAACATAAAATTACCACCGGCTCGGAATGCGGTTCTGCTGAGAAGAACCAGCAAGAATCTGAACAGTTGCTCTTTTCAATATTGAATAAGGTTACAATTTCATTAAATACAATGGTGACTTTACTGTTTGTAATTTATATGATCTTAATTAAATACATTTTCATCGTTCAAATATTCTTGGACAGTGTAGTAAAGTAAGCTTTCCTAGTTAACATTATTTTAACAGTTAAAATTCTGAAGTGGCAAATTCAGAATACATTGCAGAATACTATTATAGATACGTATACTCAGACCCATAAATGATTTATTTATTTTTTGGAGGCGATAACTAGGCATAGGTGAATAGCGATAACATCACAAGTTTGTCGCGGTTTCTCATCCGTGCTGTTTGTTTTAGGCAGGGTAGGCAGAGGGAACCCGGGAACCTAGTGTTAAGACACTCCGTTCCACTTCCGTTCCCCACTTTCCGCCGAATTTGAGGCATTGTGTGTTGAGTGGCGGAACTCAACGCCGCGCTTTGCCTTATTACCAGAGCGAAGAAATGAACATATTTTAAATTGAAAATATTAAATATTGCATTTCCTCGAGTGGGGATCGAACCCAGAACCTGTCGGTTACAGTCACACGCTTGTGCCGCTGTGCCACGACAGGCCTCGACCGTAAGAATATAAGAATGTATAATAGTTTCAAACCATCTTCTCCATTGAAATAGGGGATTATTCTCGGGATATAACTATTTTTAAAGTGTTCCACACTTACGAGAAAAAAACTCAATTTTTAAATTTAGTATATATCTATTTTTCTTTGCGAATATGTGTGGCTTATGAAACCCGATGTAAAGGTTGGATTTGTTCCCTGTATGCTCACAAGCTGCTCATTTTGATACATGCCTATTCTTGACATCGGAGATGTGTTTCTTCACCCTAACACCGATGCTGTCGACAGTCTCAGTAACAATCAACATATATACACTGCAAAGGAATATTACTTTTCACTAGTCTTCTGCCCACCATATACCACCTGGGACCCACTCTTAAAAAAAATAAAGTCTCTAACACACCACATCAGAGGACCAGATAAAGTAAGCTCAGGCTTAATACCGCATAATGCCAGTAGGCTTGGGTCACGCATCACCGACCACGCGGAAAGGGCTGTATTCAACCTTCTTATGGTGAATGGATTGTTCTCACCTCTGGGCTGGTGCATCCCAGTATCAGCTTGAACCATTTAATCAACGTAGAGCTGTTCGAATATTTGGGGACTAATGATCTGTGAGGGGCTTAATACTTGGGCTTTGCGTAGAAGTGTATTGTCACTGCGCGTGCTCTGCCGCATTTATCACAGGAAGTGTTCTGGAGATCTTTTTTTACCCGCGTACTTTAATACGTCACAAACTAAACTGATACGTGACATTGCAATGCTGTGCGATTTCGCATGAATTTCCTTCCACGCGCCACATATATACGGTCTACCCGCGGCAGTGTTTCCAGGCGGCCGGCAACGCTCCTGTAGCTCCCCTGGTGCTACACGGGGCCGTGGGCGACGGTGATCACTTACAATTAGGTGACGCGTACGCTCATTT
Source organism: Eueides isabella (assembly GCA_019049475.1). Taxonomy (NCBI): domain Eukaryota; kingdom Metazoa; phylum Arthropoda; class Insecta; order Lepidoptera; family Nymphalidae; genus Eueides; species Eueides isabella. The sequence goes on along the minus strand of CM032408.1, from coordinate 11,778,124 downwards.
GCCTTGTCTTTTCCATAAAAAAAGGTATCCTTATCACTCGAGGAAATGAAATATTCAATTTTAGTACGCGCCATGGTGTGGCGTGATGAGGCGTGGAGAATTTACAAGACTGCATAAAATTAATCATCACAGTATTCTAATGACATCACAGAATGGTAATATTGAACGCTTTCACTCAGCTACACTAGAACACCTTCGAATCTCAATGCTACTACCTAAATACGAGCCTCCACGTAACCTTATGTCATATGCTATTTTAGCAAATAAAAGCTCTATACACAGTTTGACTAAATGTAGACACTTTAATTTACTGAACAGACATTTTGACACAAGACAAATTTATTTCATTTATTATAGCAATATGTTTTTAATCATAAAGAAATTGTATTACATTAATAATATTACATCCCTGGAAAACTTCAGAGCTTGAGTATACACCTTGTCAACATTTTTTTGTAACAAATCCTCTTGCTAGTTGTTAAAAGATAGCACTACGGTATACCAATTCACATATATACCTCGAGAAAACGTGCGCCTATAGCCAACCCCGCCTAAAACGAGTTCCTAAAGGAGCTAACTTGATACAGGATTTTATTACCAGTCAGTTGAGAACACGGTATGACGAAAAGAGCATCAGTGAAAGGAGCATCTAAAACATTTGTAGCTGAATTTCTATAACATCGAAGGATTACGTGATCTAGGCAGCTTTAGTTCTTAGTAGGAGAGTAAAGAGTGGGTTGGTGTCTACCATGTATTGCACAAATGTTTAAATTCTTTCTCCACTTTTGAATCATATGTCAAGCTATTTATATTAATATTGATGTCACCAATCAAAAGCAATGTTTTAAATGTGGTTAATGAGCTAAATACGTTATTCAAACTATGTAAAAAAGTATCAATATGAAGTACGAAGAGAGTAACAATAACATCGGTGGAAGAAAGCTTAATTTGAAGGCAATGTACCTCATCAAAATTTGGTTAAGTAAGTATAAGGTTAAGCAATACCGTCATTTTGATATGTACGAGCTGTCTTAAAAGAATAGATGAATGGTAAAACTGAAACTTTGCTCAACCTACATTCAGAAAATGTCAACTTGGAAACTTATTAATAGTAAGTACAAATTACAATTTATGCTACGTGTGGCGACGTCAAGATTTTTATTTTAATGACACAGGGGAACAAAGCTGCGAGTCCGATGTCAATAATTAATCAAAGTCTTCAATTATGTTTCTATTCATTATTTTTCAATTTTGCATAAAGGCATGTGTTACCAATGCTCATGTAACTCCTTGAGGCACCGTGTAGCAGCGGTACAAGCGTGTGACTATAGCCGACAGGTTTTGGGGTTTGATCCCCACTCGATTCAATTTTAGCCGTGTGATTCCGGCTTAGAATAGGATCACCCTGGTACTGATGGTGTCGTAAGAGGCGACTAAAGTGCGTGTGGTAGAGTCACGTTGCCAGTAATGGCGACCCGCATGGGCAGACTCGACCGGATTATTAAGACCGGCGTTAATAGTGGCTTTGGCCACTGCGTTTCGCATTAGGTAATGCCGGGCCCCGGTGCCCTTCCAATTTAGTCCGCTCCTGTAGCTCCTCTGGAGTTACTCAGGGCCGTGGGCCACGGTGATCACTTACACCAGGTGACCCGTACGCTCGTAGTCTCTAGACTCCAACAATTTTATTTGAAGAAAATTTTGCTGCTTTTCTTTTCCTAGCTATCTGTTTGATGATTGCGATAGAAACTCAACTGTTGTTTGCATTACACCATTTTGTAATTTGCAATAAAGTTTCTAGCTTATGGTTTTGTTCCTTCTTATGGTCTCAAGCAGTTCTTTGAATTCAGTCACACACGTCGATAATGTCTAGCTAATTTTGTCTGAATAGCGAGAGTCTACGTTGTTGTCGAACAGACACATTAGGGGACTACGCTACTCTGGATTCAACGTAAATATCTTTACTAAGACTCGCTTACGAAATATTTTGAAGAAGTGGTGATAATAATGATGATGATGTAGGAAGTGTTCTTTTTAAAAGGTATTTTGACATGAACACTGTTATTAAAGGTTAATTAATAAAAAACGTAACGGTTTGAAATCACAAGTACACGACAGTAAAGTCTCGCAAACAGGAATAGTTCAGTTCTAAAGTCAAACGTTTCTCACGTCTGACGCCTCACTGTCGGACAAAGCACTGCTACGTTACTTTATATTGTTTATTACTTTTTTATTTTAACAGTAAAGACAACATAAATAAAAAAATACATATGTACATTTTTAAAAGTTTAATTCGACAGAGCTTTACGTAACACGTACACTTCACCCGGCCCCGCGGGAAAAGAAAGTTCGCTGGGAGCAAACTATACATAATGAACAAACGAACCTGCACTCCGTTAGAGTCCAGCTTGGCGATGGTGGCCATCAGGTCCTGCACGGACTCCGCGCACACCTTGTCCAGCTCGGACGCGCAGGCGCCGCCGCCCGCGCCCCCCAGGCCCCCGCCGCCCGGGCCCCCCAGGCCCCCGCCGCCGCCGCCGCCCTGCCGACACACCACGCACAGTGAGCGCTCCGCACCACGCGGACAGGACGCACACACACACACACACACACACACACACACACGCACACACACACGTCGGTACGTACGTTGAAGCTGGGGCTGGGCGTCTTGGGGTTGGTGGAGGTGACGGCGGAGTGCGCGCGCGCGCGGCCCAGCGTGATCTTGTAGTCGGCGCCGCCGGCCGGGCCCCCGCCGGGCCCCCCGCCCGCGCACGCCGCGCCGCCCGCCTCCAGCCCGCCTGCACGCGCACCACACAAACACCGTAAGGAACCTCTTTGTAGTGTCAAACTATTATTTTAAAAGGTATAGTTAACAATAAATTTCATTTTTTCTTCTGGCTATACTTTTCAGAAACTAGCATGGTGTACAAAGCTACAAGCCTCACGAATATAACATAACTACCAAATATTTGTATAAGTGGTCACTTCACATTATTTCCCGCACAGTAGACAGAGGGTACTTGGAAACCGTATAGTCAAGTCAAGACACGCCTTCCCGTTTCCCACTTTTCGACGAATTTGAAGCATTGCGTGTTGAAGGGCGGGACTGGGACGGTCAACGGCCCGCTTTGCCTCTAGTTACCAGAGCTAAGAAATCAGAATATTAAATATTTAAATGCAAAATATGAAATATTTAATTTCCTCAAGTGGGGATCGAATCCACAACCATTTACAGTTATATGATTGTACTCCTGCGCCACGGCAGACAACTGTATATTATTATAGCTCAAGTGTTATAATACCTAGTAAGTGTAAAATTGAGACAGTTAAACTTGAAAGGTAATAACGGAGTGAGGTCATATTAGTTTACAAAATATTCACAAAGTGTCAATCACATTTCATAAAAACTATATATTTTTAAATGATTGTATGTTTAAATAAAAAAATGACCGTTTGGTAGAGCCTGCTGCGGTATGTGCCACTTGGCGGCGGCGGCGGCGGCGTGGTGCGCGACGTGCGCGGCGTGCGGCACGTGCGCCACGTGCGGCACGTGCGCGTGGTGCGGCGGCGCCGGCGACGGCGTGCGCGGGCCCCCGCTGCGCCGCCCGCTGCTGGCCGCGCCGCCGTACGCGGGGTTGTACGCGCCCATCACTGGAAACGACAACATTACATCGTACATTACAACCGACTGATGTCTGGGCTCGCAAGCCGAGCCACATTTGTTATTTTATTTTGATAATGTATTATTCGGCTTTCTGATGATATATTTTTGTAATAAATGTTCCAACATGTGTCGTGATACAATACGGCGGGCGCTCACTCTGGTGGTAGGCGTGCTGCACGGCGGGCGGCGCGGCGTGCGCGGGCGGGCGGCGCGCGCCCGACGCGTTGAGCAGCCCGCGCAGGTTCATCTCGTTCATGCCGTGCAGGTGGTGCGGGTGCGTGGTGGACGTCACGTGCGCGTGCCGCAGCGGCGTGTGCGCGCGCGCGCGCCCCGCGTGCACGTACCCGCCCATCACGCCGCCCACTGCGCCCACTGCCCCCACTGCGCCCGCGGCCCCGCCCGACACGGCCTGCACGTACGACTGCGGCCGGACGTGGCGCATTAGTGCTCTTACTAACTCATTGCACACATATAACATTAAATTCATGCAACATTCAGATTTAGTTTTAAAGCTACGTAACTTTTTTGAGAAAATTCTATATAATAAAATAATATTTGAAAATAAAAAAAGACTAACGAAGTGGATACATATAAAATATTTGTCAACTGACCAACCTGGTATCGTGCCAAGGTCTGAGACATGAAACACAACACAAGACGGTAACGTGAGTACACCTGTGCACTGCACACTGACACTACAGCACAGCGCGGCGCGCGCAGTACGTACCTGGTGCATGGCGACGTGCTGCAGCGCGGCCACGGCCGAGTGCGGCGGCGGCGCGCCGGGCGCGGGCGGCGCGGCGGGGGCGGCGGCCGGGGCGGGGGCGGCGGGCGTGGGGCTGGGCGCGCCGCCGCCGTCCACCTTGCCGTCCACCACGATGGCGCCCAGCGAGGACAGCACGCGCACGAGGTCGGGCAGCTTGTCGAGCGCGAGCGCGATGCGCACGGGGATCTCGGGGTTGGGGATGTCGGCGCGGCGGCTCTTGATGCGCTGCAGGTGCGCGGCCACGGCGCGCTTGCTGTGCAGCACGGCCGTGTCGCTGCCGTGCTGCAGCGCGGCGCCCACGAAGCGCACGCAGTGGTCCGTGATGGCGGCCAGCTGCTCCAGCGCGTCCTTCTTCTCGCCCAGCGTGCGCTGCTTGGCGTCGCACACCTCGTTGAGGCGCAGCACGAGCTGCTTGCCGCGCGTGTTGACGGCGTTGGTGAGCTTCACCACGGTCTGCGTGATGTCGTGCACGAGCGCGCGCTTCTTGTCGGCGATGAGCGCCTGGCGGTCGCGGATCACCTTCATGGCGGAGCCCAGCAGCACGCGCTTGTAGGACACCTCGGAGAGCAGCGCCGCGAGCGCCGCGCGCGCCTGCGCCGCCATCTCGGCGCTGAACTGGTAGCGGTGGTCGCGGTGGTGCTGCAGCTGGCAGTCGCGGCACGTGAGGCGGTCGCAGGTCTCGCAGAACAGCGCCAGGCGCTCGGCGGGGTGGTCGCGGCAGAACATGTCGTGCGCCGCGCCCGCGCCCGCCGCCGCGCGCAGCTCGGCCACGGCCGCGTCGCGCGACTTGATGGCGTGCTCCTTGGTGATCTTGAGGCGCTGGTGCGCCAGCACGCAGCTGTCGCAGATGAACTCGGCGCAGTCCACGCAGTAGCTGGAGGCGGGCTCGGGCTCCTCGCAGCTGTTGCACTGCTGCTCGCCGGCCGCGCCCGCGCCGCCCGCCTGCTCCATGGCCACCTTCTCGAGCACGAACCGCTGGTCGATCATGTTGCTGGGCTGGCAGTGCAGTCGACACGCGGCGCACAGTATGGTAACGCGCCCTGCGCCTTAAAATAACAAAAATATGAGCAGTATAAGTGAATAAAAAAAAAGTCGTTGCGCAGGGATTTGTTGGATCGATCTTCATTTCTTCGCTCAGATAATAAGATAACGCACGTATAGAGTTCAAACATTCCACTTACATTCCTATGTGCTAGACATGACACGTACAATGTGAAATTGTCAAAAAAATACAAGAATAAATATATTGAATTCTGGAATACCTAAAAAGTCTCTACTCCCAGCAAGTTTCTCCTCTATCTTAGTCTTGATGCAGGGCTCACAGGCCGAGTGCAAGCACTCCATGAGCTTGGGCGTGCCCTCGCTCTGCGCCAGGCACTGCTGGCAGAACACGCAGCGCATACTGAGGAACAAGGAGCGGCCGGTGGGCGAGGCCAACGAGTCCGCGCCTTCGCCTTCCACCTTGCTGCCACCGCCGCTCTCCGCGGCCGCACTCGTGCCTGCGCCCTCATTAGTACCGCTTACCTAAAAAAAATTCCGATATGAATTGGTTTTTTTTTTCGCATTATTACCGTATGTTTTTTGTACGTCAAACAATTTACCACCAGTTCACAAAAGTTACTGCCTCAGACCTGAGAAGAACCGGCGAAAGAAACTCAGCGGGACATGTTTTTTTTTAAACAAAATTTTACATCATATAATCAATTATGTGACAATGATACATTTGAAATAGCCTGGGGCGAGCATTTTATTCCCAAGGCGTGTTATCATTTGTGAAATCGTTAATTTGGTAATAACCATTTAACACAGAAACGTCTTTTCACAACTTTTTTAATTGTGAAATAGAAAATTCTCGGACGTTTTCTGGGATCCTATTGTAAAAGCGTACACCCTGACCCATAAAAGAATTACGGACTCGATGCAATCGAGTTACAGGTGCACTAAGATTAAACTTATTTCTAGTATTAATATTATGTATGTCCCCGGTTTTGCTAAATTCAATATATTTTTTTAACATACATAATATTTTCAAAAATGTATTGCGATGCAACGGTCATTATATTAATTTCTTAAAATTTTTCCCTTAAATAATCCTTTGGGCCTAATTTACAGATTGCACGAATAGCTTGCTTCTGCAAGACAAAGACCCCAAAGTAAAATGCCGTAGGACATAATACTATGAAAGTAACTAAAATAAACGAGGCGAGCCGTTACCACGTCTGTTAATATTCTGTTTTTTTTAACCGCAAAGGCTGCTGAGCTAAGTCTATTCGCCAACCTGTGTCTACCCATGACCACGGATAACTGTAAACATACTAAACTTAAATTTAAAAAGCGTATAAAAATTTTGAACGACGAACGAAGGATTTGAACCCGCGCCTCTGGAATACCGTTCCAGCGCTCTGACCAACTAAGCCATTCGTTCTCACCGAGCTAATTTCTTATACGCTTGTTACAACTTATTTACGTTGTTAGCATCTCTGTAGGGAGATTTTTACAAATTTCCGCTACCCAAAGACAGTTGTCTTTGGGTAGCGTAAGAATTATCGTTTGGCAAGAGAGAATACTATTTATTTTAATATTTTTACTATGTTTTAAATTGTTATTCCACACTTAGGACAGAGAATACTAAACTTAAATTTAAAAAGCGTATAAAAATTTTGAACGAAGCAGGATTTGAACCCGCGCCTCAAATCCTGCTTCAAATCCTGCTTCGTTCAAAATGTTTTATACGCTTTTTAAATTTAAGTTTAGTATTCTCTGTCCTAAGTGTGGAATAACAATTTAAAACATAGTAAAAATATTAAAATAAATAGTATTCTCTCTTGCCAAACGATAATTCTTACGCTACCCAAAGACAACTGTCTTTGGGTAGCGGAAATTTGTAAAAATCTCCCTACAGAGATGCTAACAACGTAAATAAGTTGTATGTAACAAGCGTATAAGAATTTCGACGGAGCTCGGTGAGAACGAATGGCTTAGTTGGTCAGAGCGCTGGAACGGTATTCCAGAGGCGCGGGTTCAAATCCTTCGTTCGTCGTTCAAAATTTTTATACGCTTTTTAAATTTAAGTTTAGTATTCTCTGTCCTAAGTGTGGAATAACACTTTAAAACATAGTAAAAATTGTAAACATGTTTAAAAATCAATATACGCGTGTAAAGTGTTTCATTTAAAATGTGTAACAATTATCACCATCATTCATCATTACAGGTCCCCACTGTAATTGAGAGTCAATGGTGATCTAGAGAAATAGCGTAGAGTCAACAGGATCCACGGCTTTACCATTTAAAGGTACACTGGCTTTTACAATTCTCGTGTTGGGTGTTTATTATTATTACACATTTAGTTTTTTTACTAATTAAAAGTAAAAGCAGTAGCACTAAACCAATGTACTATTTTTAAGAGAGCATTGTTTACATCTTCATATACTTTTTGTCTTTTTTTTTTTTTCATTTTAAAAATTACCGATGTATCATCCGCAAACAATACTATCTCATGGTTCTTTTCAACTAAATATGGTAGGTCATTAAGAAGAGAAAAAGACCAAGAATAGACCCCTGTGGGACCCACATACTGATTAAGGATTGATTTTTTTCAAAAATTTTACTAAAGTACTACCTTCTAGTACCGATATAGGTCTTAAATTACTAAACTTAAATTTAAAAAGCGTATAAAAATTTTGAACGAAGCAGGATTTCAAAAAAAAATTTATACGCTTTTTAAATTTAAGTTTAATATTTTCTGTCCTAAGTGTGGAATAACACTTTAAAAAACAAAGTAAAAAGGTCTTAAATTGTTAGGATTGGATGTACTACTTAATTTGAATATACGTATGATTTTACTAAATTTCATTAGGTCAGGAAACACACCATACTCTATAAAATCATTAAATATATCAGCAAGACGAGGAGCAACAGCGTCTATTATAGAACTAATCAATTTGACAGAAACACCCCATAGATCTCATGTTTTCTTGATATCTATGGTCTTAAATGTTTTAACAATGTCTCTAGAGTTGACTAAGTAAAATTTACATCCCACAGTCGCCCAATCATTAAATGATAAGAAACTCTTGGATTTTACTGTTTTAGAAGTAAATACAGCATTAAATTCATTTTTGATAACATAAAAAAAATCTCATACAATAAATTGGTTTTATCAGTACATTGTAAATATATGACTTTAAACCTAAAAAAAATAACTTATAAAAGTTAATCAAAAAAAGATATATTGCCATAACAGAGATATACTGACATTGCTATGATTGATATACCTATTGATGTGTTATTTATTTTAGGTGTGATTTTAGTATTCGTTTTCTGTGCTAGTGTTCAGTATAAACGAACAAACTACTAACTTAATTCACGAGGCACACATAAGTCGAATGTGTGAAAGGAAATGTAAGGATGTGCGAGTGAAAATCAGTATGAGAAGATGACAGTTGGAGATCCGTATAAATAAATAAATTCATATGTTCTAATTGTTTAATTTATTTTTGATACTATATGACCATTTATATTTATTTTTGGCCCTAAAATATCAAAAGCTTTGTATCATCTAAATATTGAAAGTAGATATCAGGTATAAAATTGTGTCCATATCGTCTACCTCGACTACGATTCGCTACAGGCTGCAAATCAAGTATTCAAGGTTTTTCTTTTATTTTCAATACGTTTACATAAATAATTCCATATATGTTATAAGATGATTACATATTCACTCTTTCTAGCATTTTATTTGTGCTTTCAGAATACACCTTATATGGGTTTGAGGATTTGCCAGGACCTCCAGAAGTATTAACGTTAGCTTCTTGCGATGTTGTGGTTGTAGCAGAATTAAGATATGCATCATATTGATTTTAAATTCACCATCCAACCATGTTGAGTGTTAACTTTTAATACGTCGTCTTCAAGCCTTCGCTGAGCCTTTGTCCATCGTTTGTTGCATTTTGTTACATTTTTTTTATTTTTTTTGGTGTTCATTATAGACTGTACGTAACAATACAAAACAATATCTATAAAAATAAGTAAACTACACTAGTTGAGCAGTATCAAAAAAAGGTTGTAAAATAAAAGGTTTATTTAAAAACTAAATAAAAATGATGTTTTTCGACTTAAAACAAAAAGGATTTCATTTTGATGATAATTTTTGTTTCTTTACTTGAGAGGGGATATAATTATAATGTCAACTATGGTTTAATCAGTATTCATTAATAGGTGTAATAACACTCGTTAACAATAACTAGAACTCAATGATTCAAAATCTATGAAAAGTTCGATTCGATCCTAAGCTTTCAAAGTGTTTATGAAGACACAAGAGAATGGTCCAATTAGATTAGATTTTTTATATTAAAATCGTGTTCAACCGAGCTTGTTTAGTTTTAATATCAATACTTCGTCTTTGTGTGAACTAGTCATTAAAACACAGGAGCCATGTTCCGTGCTTAAAGAATTCAACCACATGATAAATTTAGGTCGTTAATTTATCAACAAAGAACATTTTAAATATATGTATTGTTGTAATCGTCTGTCGAATTATGCGTCTACATTATTTTTATTCAACTTTGTCATGTAAACACTTTCCATGCAGTAGCAAAAAAAATATTTATGTAAAAAGTAAATACCTAAAAACGCTACTCTATTATGTAATAGATCCACAAACCAAAAATCGTGACGGAGCAACTAAATAAAAATCTCACAATTTGAAGATAATTCTAATGCCATTATTTTAAATAATTACATATCGTTAACTAAAAAGAAGTTTCATCTTTCGGAAAACAAAAATTGTTTGATTTCAAAATACTTCCTCGACTTCAAATTATCAAAGATGAGATGATGAAGAAGACACTCATTATTTAGGCATCGCTCCACGAATGGAAATTACAATTTGTACCAAAGCGAACAAGGCATAGGCAGGGGTAATGCCTCAAATTCGGCGAAAAGTGGGGAACAGAATAGGTTCTCAAGTTCCCTCTTCCGACTCTGTCTATGTGCGGAATACAGCGTGAAGCTGACTATATAATATAGCGTTAAGACTTAAAGGAGTAGAGAAAAAATAAAAAAAAGGTAAAAGAACTGTTAAACTCTCGTAAAAATACCATGTAAGACAGCATGGTTCAATTCTCAAAGTTCTAAATGTATAAAGAGACGATCGAACTTAGTACGGCCGTACCACGTACGCGGTCCGCCCCCTGACCATATTCGATCTTGTGGCGTGCACCTCACGCCGCACGATGCGAACATTATTGTTATTATTATCGGTGCGGCTGGTTCAGAGCTCTCGCATCGCATCAAATGGACGGCGCACAGAACCATTTCGTCGTACAGTTGCTCTTAGACCACCTCGGTATGATAAGACCGCGGTATATGTCGCAACGAATATGAGAAGCGCCAAGAAGCCAACATATTTTCGAATAAGAAATTTTTTGAAATTAACTTTTGGACACACATGAAGACTTATCTCGTTTGTGGAATACAGTGCACAGCCTTTATTATAATAAAGAGATAATATATAAGGATAATAATGGTATCCTTTTCCTCTTTGTTGGTAATGATGATGGAGCAACGATAGTTGCCACAACTAATGAGATTCGAGTTCGATCGTCTATTTATACTCTTAGACTGTAAATAGACGAGCGCACTTGTAGCGGCCGCACCACCCGACCGTGCGGTGTGGCGTACGAAGACAACCGTAGCGTACTCCGAACCGTTCAGTGTACTCGATATGCCACCTTTTGATAGAAACAGGCTAAAGTCTCATTGGTTGTGGCAACTTTTGTTGTTACATCATCATTACCACCAAGAGGAAAAAAGAGAAGACAGAAAACGCTTTCTTATATGAATAAAAGTAGTCGCCCTAGCGTTCCATATCTATATTTGTTGTGACATGTCCTGCTTACGGTGACCTCATAACACCTGAACCAAGAACTGCTTCGGTGCGCCGTCCACACGATCGAATTCGGTCCGGGGCCGCACCGCGTCCAATGTGTAGGTATAGTTCAGGGGTCGGCAACCTGCGGCTCGCGAGCCACATGCGGCTCTTTGTCTGGGAAGCTGTGGCTCTTTAGTTCCGAACACAAATATAATTTATTTTATAAAAAAACATTTTAAAATTTTCTGAATCGACTAACACAGACTCGGCACCACTTCTATCTCTCAACCACATAGTCTTTGCTTGTACCCGCTTTACACGGCACCCTCCCCCGCACCCGCGAGAGTCTTATATTCGACGCATGGAATAGTCTTCCAGATTGCTACAGTGAGGTGAAGAAATTGGCTTTTGGAGTGCTGACTATCTTTGGATCGACATATTCTTGCAAGCAAGCGTTCTCTTGCATGAATATAATTAAAAGTAAAGTAAGAAGTCAACTAACAAATGAAAATTTGGAGTCGTGTTTTCAACTTAAAATGGACTAGTTATGAGCTAGATTTATCCAAATTATCAAAAACCATGCAAAGCCAACGTTCGCATTGAATTTGTTTCCTCAAATATATGTTTTATTAGTTTTTAATTATTAACTACAAGTTACATTGTTTAGTAAAGATTTTTTTTTTTACTTAAATAACTATGCAAAGCCAAAGTTCCTATTGAGTTTGTTTGCTCAGATATATGTAATGTTCGTTTTTATTTTTTTAATTACAAGTTACTTTATTTATGCAAGTACTATTTATTGTGATTGAATCACCATGATTGACTGAAAGTAGTTGATTCCGTGCATCGTGGAGCACGTTAAGCCGTCGGTCTTGCGCCTGATCTCTCATCGGTCGTGTTGGTTAACCGTCCCATCGGATATAGAGAGTGGAAGGAAGAGAGAGTGAACTTTAAGAATGCGAAACCTAGTTGGTCACAATAAGCAAAGTCCTGCGCAGTAAGTTGATGTCAGTGAGAGTAGGACTACATTACTTATTTATTGTAGGCATAAAAACATTTTGTGGCTCTTTAAAAACTTAAAAATGTTGTAAATTGTAACTTTTGGCTCTTTTGACTCAAAAGGTTGCCGACCCCTGGTATAGTTCGATAGTAGTAATGTCCGGACTGCCGTGCGGCGCGCGCCACAATATCGAATATGGTAAGACCGAAAAGATACCATCGTTTTAAAACAAGATAGAGAGGTCGTCGCGGCACATCGGTGGTAGTACTGGCACAGCGCGTACCCATAATAATATTACATTTCGCGTTAATTTTATTTGGATTTGCAACGTCAAACCTTTTTGTTGTGTTAAGTAATCCATTAATTGAGAATGGCTATACGCTACACTAACGACCCGCTCGCGCTTTCAATATTTTATATACTAACCGTCACTTGCTTCGTTTAAAGACACTCCGTCCCCACTTCGCCTTCTAATAACATTATCCCTTTTAAGAGAATATATTGTACGTTGAAAAGCGAAATTTTAACAAATTAAATAAAAATCTAAATATACTGATCCGATGATCAATTCAAATAAAATTAACACTAAATGTTAAGAAAAGGTTGCCAAAATATTATACTGAAAACTGGATTTAAATCTGGTTAGCCGTTTCTAAAATTAGCGCATAACAGACAAATGCTGATAGTGTGACTAAGTACTGATTTATTATAAGTTTAGATATAGATAACTGCACTTTAATAGTTTTAATGCAACCCATTGGATTGCAGACAGAGAGTTATCGGTCTCCGAGGACGTGTCATTTATATACATACAACTCTTAATTTTATAAATAATGACACGCCTTGAGAACGAAATGCTCGCTCCAGTGTATTTCAAATGTATCCTCCTAAGGCCCACGTCACAAGCTTTTTAATCTTCCCAATTTTCAAGCATTTTAAATTCCCCTTTCAGTAGATTAAAACATTTTTTTTTAATCATTATGGAGGTCCCACAGAGGTATATATGTATATAGATATATATATATATATATATATATATATATATATATATATATATATATATATATATATATATATATATATATATATACATATACATATACATATACATATACATATACATATACATATACATATACATATACATATACATATACATATACATATACATATACATATACATATACATATACATATACATATACATATACATATACATATACATATACATATACATATACATATGCACCTAACTCAATTGCATCGAACATATTGATATTGTTTTTAGTAAATCTTTTATAGGACAGGGTGTATGATTATCCAATAGGATCCCAGAAAATTTCCGAATATTTTTTATTTCACAATTTAAACAGGAAAGGTTTTAAATTGTGAAAAGTGTTTGTATTTTAAAGGTTATTGACAAATTAATGGTTTTCTAAATAATGATACGCCTGTAAAGTGGTAAGAGTTTCTTTTTGTATTTTTCTTTTCTTTTTAATTTTAAAATAAAACAGACAGGTAAAAAATAGAGCCCTCAAAACACTCTTTAAAACAAATAATGATGTCAATTCAAAAAGTTCAATTGGTCATAATCAGATTTTTTTTTAATTGATGTTACTATTTTTTGTGTAAATTAGACTAAAATGTTATACATATTATGCTGTATATCCTTTATGATTTATATTGAATAAAGAAAATATATTTCACAATATTGTTGTTACTTTTTTCAAATACCCATGATATAATAACACATTGTATTGAATGAAAAATTTCTCCTTGTATATATATTGCACAATAAAAATGTATCCCTGCCAATCAGGTTAAGAAACTGTGTGTATAATATATAATATATAACTTCATTAACAAAAAATAAATGTGCATTAAGTATAAAAAAGTATTAAATATCAAGGTTTCATTTGGCTACACATCAACCTTGCAGTATAAATAAGTTACTTGTCCATAACATACAGATAAGCTAATTAGACAAATATAAGATATGAAGAATGGTAATTAAATTTATTATATTTGGTATTTAATATTTTATCGCTATTATAATATAATTGTAACATGACTTGAGTATACAAAAAATAAAGTTAATACTAAGGTACAAATACATTTTAAAATTATCCATAGAATATGACTCCGTTTTCTCAACCTCATGCTGTATCCTGCATATAGCATATTAATTGCATTTTAATTTTGTAAAAAAAAAATAATAATTAATGTTTCCTTTACTCTATTATTCATACACAGAATAATATTAAATTAATATAAAAGAATAATAATTTCTATTTCAGTTATAAACAAATTAGATTTTTAAATTTAATCATATGTGTTAATTATTCAAAAAGTAGAGATTTCAAATTTTAGTTATACTTTTCAGTCTGCCAGCAAGGTAGGCTAAGAATTTAAGAGAAATGTTAATCCAAATAAAAGTATTTTTATAAAATTAAATATAATTCTTACATTTCCTTGTGAAGCTGTTCTATCAGGAAGTTCATCTGGAACTTCCTCCTTGATCGTAACGCCGAGCAAAGGGCCCAGATCCATTAACGCGCGTTCAATATCATCTCCACATTCCCCGCCCGGGGGAAAATTTACGTTCTCCATTCGCGGTATGTTCTTGAACACTGTCTGGTTCACTGAAGTTGTTTGAGTCTCATTTTCACCAAGGAAAAGTTAATCCAGAACTTTCACTTATACCTAAATCTCGACGCTAGCGCACGTCAACATTATTAATTGACCACTTATTGCAAGACGAGGCTTCAGTGGAATGGTTTCCACCTCAAGTTATTATAAGTAATAGTTTTCTCGCTAAGATTATTTTTAGATTATATAAAACTTATTAAATGTTAACAATTGAAATGTAAGAAAGATTCAATTGTTTTATGTAGTTTTTTAAAATAAATATTTTAACACTTCAACATGCGTCCTTTCAGACCTGCACTAGCAACCAACTATAGACAACATAGAATTTTATGTCACATTACGAAATATGGATTTGCCATTATATTTTGATAGACAGAAATGGTCAGAATCTCAGTAAAATGTTGTAGCTTTAGTTTCAAAATAATAAAAAATATTTCAATAACTTATTTAGTCAAAAATTATAAGAAAAAGCTTTTTTTTTAATGTGTTCCTTACACATATTGAAATAAAAAGCTTTCTATTTGTCAAAAATTTACCAAATTCTCACCTGCCAAATTATAATAAATTGTACAATGTACGGAAAATTAAAATGAATATTGTGGCATAAAAACATATACAAAAAAATAGTTTATTGAAATAAACTAAAATAACTTTATTGACATTAAACGTCAAAAAAATGTGATGACAGCCTCATGCCAACGTCTGAGTGTGTGTAAGTTGTGTGACTGTAGTGACAGTGAATGAATCGTGTTTCTGGTGTCGTGACACACGTCAAAATTGTCGAAAATGGCTGACTCCGGACCCAGTAAAAGCGATATTGAAGCAGTTTTTTTAAGATTAAGATCAATTCCCGCTAATAAAGTGTGTATAATTCTATGTATATACCCATATAGTATTATATAAGTCACCAGTAATCAACTCATGTGAATTTTCCCGTGCAGATATGTTTCGACTGCAACGCAAAGAATCCTACGTGGTCGTCGGTGACGTACGGTGTGTTCATCTGCCTGGACTGCTCGGCGGTGCACCGCAGCCTTGGAGTGCATCTGACTTTCGTGCGATCCACGCAGCTCGACACCAACTGGACATGGAAACAGTTAAGGAACATGCAACTCGGCGGCAACGTCAATGCAGTATGTTGATCTCTTTTTTTCGAAGTTCTTTTTTTATTGTAACATATACATTTAACTGAGATATAAATACTTTAGAGTACTATTTATTGCGGTGGTTTTATCTTTTTTCATGTCGCTAATACAATTTATCTCGTGTTGTATTCAGACACAATTCTTCCGCACAAATGGTCTGACGACAGATGATGCTCGACAGAAATACAGTTCTCGCGTTGCACAACAATACAAAGATAAATTAAGTGCTATGTCAGAACAGGCTATGAAGACATATGGAACTAAGGTAAAATATTTGATCTAAAGTAGCTTATTATAAGTTAATATGACAAATTGATGTGACACTTAAGCTTATTGTATATAAAATTTGTGAACTTGGCAGTTACACTTGGAGCCAATATCTGCAGAGATAAAAGAGGAGAAGAAGGAAGAGGTAGACTGGTTTGCAGAGCATGAAGAGTTTTCTGATACTAATGCTAATAACATTACAACTCAGGTAACCAAACTGCCATCATAGACGTTGGTAGCTGTGTTTTGTGTCTTCAGTACAATGTTACTCATTCCAATCTAACATTTTCTGAATATGATTCTTCATAAAAATATCTTAAATAAAGACTTTTTTCAACCAATCTGAATAATCTAAACACTGAACATGAACTAATTATTGTTAAATAAATATCTTTAGGTCAACATATCATTTACTTTTTAAAATATATAAATTACTTTGAATTTCTCTGGCCTCTATTTTTATCCAGTGTAGGAAAGACATGACATGACATTCTACTGTACTTGTTTTGTGTTTGTGTTTAATTCTTCCATATGCTTAGAATACATCAATATATGATATAAAATTTATGACAATTGAAATTATAACCAATGAATGTTCTATATATATTTATTTGTTTAAGCCAAAGTTTGATTTATTAACTACTGATTGTTACCATATGTTAATTTAGTGATATGATAAATATATAATGTTTGTTTTCATTCAATACCATAGGCTTCTTTAAATATGGGAGGTCCAGGGGGAGGAGGAACTTTGAGTTCGGAGGCTCGTCTGTGGGGCTCCACACAGAAAACCACAACACCTGCTCGCCCGGGTGCGAGGAGATCAGGGGTATGTACATTATGGATAATTTTAATATTTTTAATTGACAGAGCACAATTATTCTTTTTTTTATCTCTTTAGAGGTGTAAGCTAAGGGAATGTAAATTATTATAAAGTTGTCATTGTGGTTTTAGTTGGGGGCTCGCAAAGGTGGTTTGGGAGCAACTAAAGTGGCTACAAATTTTGAGGATATTGAAAGAGAAGCTATCATGGCAGAGAAGTTAAAAATGGAGGTAAATATTGGAGATTATGTATAATTTAATATGGTATATATTGTATGTCAAGTCAAAGGGTTTTTTAATTCAGTCTTTATATTCTGATACTATAATTTAGTATCTGAGAAAGTTAGTTATATCTACCTCTATATATGTGAGAGGTGATAATTTTGTAATAACTCTTTGCAAGCTATCCATTCTGTGGACAATATTATAATTGAGCATGTTTTTGTGTTGGTTTTGTGTTCCACAAACAATTTTCGAGCTAGAACATGTATTGTTAAAGGCAAGGAAATGAAAGTAATTAACACCATTGTCAAAGGTGAAGCCATGAGGGCTCTTTATATGTGCTAGTTACAAGATAATGTACCGATGATGTAGGTGGCGGCGGCGAAGGCGACCGGCGGCGCGGAGGGCGGCGCCACGCTCGCCAACGTGGAGGCCGAGGTGGCGTCGCTGCGGCTGGCGTACGCGCCGGCGGGTGCGGGGGGCGCGGCCGACCGCCTCGGCATCGCGGGCGCCACGCGCGCGCTGCACGCGCTCGGCCACGGCGTGTCGCACTCGGCCGCCTCCGACATGACGGCCATCGAGCAGGAGGGCGCGCCGCCCCCCGCGCACGCGTCCCCCGCGGCCGCCGCGCGCGCGCTCGACGACCACGACCACGAGCTGGACGACTTCAACAGCGTGTTCGTCATGATCCGCAACGAGCCGTACGCGCGCGGCGCCGACTCGCCCGCGCGCGCCGGCTGGGAGAGCATCGAGCCGGAGCCGGCGCGCCACGTGCGCACCATGTTCGCGGAGGAGCGCCCCGCCGCCGCCCCCGCGCCGCCCCGCGCGCCCGCCGCCGCGCGCTCCTCCCGCCGCCGCGAGCCCGACGACGAGACCGCCGTGAAGAAGTTCGGCTCGGCCAAGTCCATCAGCTCGGCGCAGTTCTTCGGCGAGGCGGGCGCGGGCGGCGGGGGCGCGGGCGGCGGCGACCTGTCGCGCTTCGAGGGCAGCAGCAGCATCTCGTCGGCGGAGCTGTTCGGGGGCGCGCGGGGCGGCGGGGGCGGGGGCGGCGGCGCGGGGTTCGCGGTGTCGGCGCCGGACCTGGACGAGGTGCGCGAGTCGGTGCGCGCGGGCGTGACGCGCGTGGCGGGCCGCCTGTCCTCGCTGGCCAACGGCGTGGTGTCCTCCATACAGGAGCGCTACGGGTACTGAACGCCCGCGGACGTGGCGACGCTTGTCCGATGTCTATATCGACGTAGAACACTTTATCTTTGTTATATTTAGTGATAAGTTGAGGGGTAAAATAGCTTTCTAATATGAAGAGAGACTTAATTCCCAACAAGTCTGTGGTGATTGACTGCAGCAACATTTGTAATATAAGTTTAATGCCACTTTTATATCACTATACATATTATGTGGAGGTTACATTAAATGTACGCTGTCCAGTTACATATAAATTTATTCAAAAAATATTTAATAAAATAAATATATTTCATTTGGTTTAGTTGAACTTTGCATATTTCACATACAATATATTTGTATTTGTTTACTCTGTTGTACTCCAACAGTCTGCTGCGACTGTCTCATACACAGATTGTAAATATTGTAATATAACAGTAGTTATGAGACAGTGTTGGTGTCACAGCTGGAAGGTGTGATGGTGGTACAGTATGTATGACCCAATGTAAAACTTTGGTGGCCATGTTGAATAATCAGATAAATAGTATTATTCCTAATCATATAGAAGTGTTGTCACTCTTCACTTGTGGATATGGCATTCCCATTGATTAGTTTACACAAGGACATACATTTATAGATGTTAATGAATGCTTCACTTGGCCTGGGATTTGTCATTTGTACAGACTAATGGACACTAGCCAGTAGGTTTATGATGATGGACAATAATTGTATGTTTTGTCGCTTGTTTTAAGTCTTTACAATTTCACTACTACATATTTGTATTTCAGTTGAGAATTAAACATAATATTCACAGGTGGTAGAATCATCATTATATTAAAGAGTGCTCATTGAGTTCCATCACACTCCACTAAGGGGGCATGAGGAACATTGGGGTTCCCTCTGTTCACCCTGCAATATAGTATGGGAGGAATACATTATATATGTATGTAATATACAAGCAAAGCTCTACGCATCTTACTTGTTGGATAATATATATCTTTGTTAGTTTTATTTTACTATATTATAATTAACTATAAAACTACTTATAATTGTGACACAGAATTGTATATAAAATTTCGATGTCGTTTCGTTTTATTTTTCTTCTTTATATTCTTTACTATTGGATAGATATTGTTGTATATGAAAATGAATGTCACCATACTTGCTTCTACAACTGCGCCTAAACAAACTATAAATCTTTGTATTTTCTGAGTATCACTTTGTTGTAAGAACTGATCAAAGTCAGGGTCCACTATATGCTATATGTTTATACTCTATAGTCAACAATTGTTTCTTATCACTTTTGTATTGAGGCAAGTGAGTGTCGCGAGCGTCAACAGTGGGCACTGAACACCAGCATTTGTTTAGCTGTTATATTGAATTATTGTATAGAAAAAGAAAATAAATAATACATAATATGCGACATGCGTAGTTTTATTTTGGTCAAATTATTTTTTTAGCCACAATGCAAACATTCTCCAGGGACACGCTGGTCGGCACGTAGTGCACGAGGCGGGCATGGAACCCGTGCTGCTGCAGGTACAACACCCTGCCCCAATCTATCAAGGCCTTGGCGCGTCTGCCGATCAGCTCGCGTTCCTCTTGCTGCAGGTTGAGGAGCCTGGTCCCGGGGGGTGTGAGGGTGCCGGGGGGTGTCGCCCCGCGGCGCTCGCGGGCGCGTCCGTCGCCGCACGTCGCCCACGACACTATGCCCAGCATCACGTTATACTCCTCGGGGCTGATGCCCAAGTCCTTATAGACATGTAGATGGATTTGTTACATTTATCATTAATATATGATGGTGTGTTTTGATATTTGGTTATCAAATCCTAATAATATGGCTGGGTAGGCAGAGGGTACTTGGGAATCTAGTGTTAAGACACCCCGTTCCCCACTTTCCGCCGAACTTGAGGCATTGCGTGTTGAGTGGCGGAACTCAACACCGCGTATGACTTGTACTAGAGCGAAGCCATGAAAACATTAAATATTTAAATTGAAATTATTACATATATTATTTACTCGAGTGGGGATCGAACCCACAACCTGTCGGTTACAGTCGCACGCTTGTGTTCAGCGCCAGGCCTAAGGGACAATATTTGTTAGATATTTAGAAAAGTTCAAGAGTGTGCAGCTCAAGTCATTCGTACTGTTGTACAGCCTTTAGTCAACTACTCATATTTGAATTGGTGGGGATGGGTCGTGAGTACGATCCCAATCGAGGAAATAATATATTTTTAGTACTGAGCCTCTAGACAGTGTCTCCACAGTGGACCTATAGTCAGTAGTACGCACGAGCAGCGCGGCGGGGGCGCGCCCGCAGCGGTGGTGGCAGCACGTGGCCAGCACGAGCCCGCCCGCCTCCACAGCACACCGCAGCGCGTAGTCTACGACACATTCAATTATTTAGTTGTTACATATACGTCTAATCTAACTATGACTTAAATATATGTAAAGGAATATCTGATATTGTTTTAAATGTTCAAATGACGCCACATAGTGTATGTGTAAGTATACCTGTGGCAACTCCACAAAGATGCTTGGCGTAGGCCACGACGCGGGCGGCGGCGCGCACGGCGGGCACGCGCGCCAGGCGCAGGTGCGCGAGGTCGGCGCGCAGGCGGCGCACGCGCGCGCCGGCGCCGCGCAGCGCGTTGTCGCGCTTGTGGCGCAGCGACGCGCGGTCCACCAGCACCACGCCGCTGCCGGGCTGCTGGCACCACGCCCGCCACGCGTAGTACGACAGGTGGCCTGGAATGGTCCATTAATAACATGTTCTCAGAAACTAAGGATGTCACGCCGGAAATAATAAACTCCAGGAGTAAGAATGATTTATTTTGAGTGAGGTCCTACCATGTGAATTGAGCCAAGTTTTACGAGAAAACGTAGACACACCTTCAGATAAAGTATACAGTCTCACTTATAAATTCCTACCTTTCCCGGCTCCCAATTCAACGTAACATGTATTGGGCCCAACAAGCTGCTCCTCTTCTATCAAGTGCAACAGTCTGGAAGCTTGTCTCAAGTGTCTCAATGAGCTTTCAGTCCTGCCCTCCATTTGGAAATCCTCTAACACTGAAGCATGGATTTCTTTCTCTGGCAATGTTGTTATGTTATCTTTGACATGTTCTAAATAATAAAAATACATACATATATTATAACTATTAATACAGAATGGAAGTAATTTAAGACTAAGAGTGCACATAATATTATATCTACTGTCTGTATATTGCATGTAGCAAGGCAGACTGAGGAAACCGGATGATAACTTGTTATGACACTTGTACATACAATTTTTAAGAATTAATCTACCACAACCCTCACATTAACAACTAGCATGTGCTGTGTTACAATGTCAATATGTAAAATGTATTTACCATCTATCAAACTAAGGACTTACTGTCATATAATATATTGATTTTTTCAATAACCTTCGATATAGTTTCTAAAGGAATCTTGCTTAACGGAAGTCTTGGCACATCATCTGTTTCTGCGAGATCATTAATATTTCGTAAAATATAGTCCGGTTGCTCTTGTTCTCGGGCATTACAAATGGATAAATGTTTTTCTAGTTTACTTGCATAACAGGTGCTGCAGTTAAATATATGAAATTATAATAAGGATCATTTATTAACTGCATAAAATTAATTGAGCTCCTTTAAGGAAACTTACTGTTTAGGATCATTAGGACAAGGTATGCGCGTGTCATCCTGGAATTTATTATAAGAAAAAAAAATTACATATGTTTAAAATGAAAGTTCATTATTATTGTACTTGCATTAAAATATCCTTGAATATTTATTAAATACGTTCTATTTCTTTACTGTTTAAGTATCTCGTGACTAGTATATTTACTACAGAAAAAAAAACAAAGAGTAATATAGATTATTAACTTCTCCGTCATCACTTTTCGGCTGTGGTTCATGTTCCCCACAGTACTGTCTTCCAGGCTTTACAGTCATTCTGCAGAGCCGTTTCTTTCTTAATACAAAGAATTGACATTGTGGAGTATTTAAGATGGTTTTCTCGTTAACTGCAGACTTATCCATATTATTAAATTTGTTTACAAAACATTATGCCTAATTTAGGTTAGAAAAGTGACACACGACGACGACAGATGTAACTTCATATTTTCATAGCAGTAGACACTAGACACCATAGAGCACATTTACCCTACGGGACACTTAGACACTTAGACAGAATACAGATTACTTAAGCTGCCAAATGCTTATTGAACTTTAAACCAGTTAAATATATTACATATAAGTGACTGTTAAAGCAATAGGTCATGGGTTTGATACCCAATAAAGGAAATAAACTAATATTTTCATTTTCTCGTTTTGGTAACGAGGAAACACGCGATGTTGAGATCTGCCACTCAACACGCGTCTTTGGAAATTGGCACTTTGGGAAATGAAAATCTTTTTAAGGGGACTGTATCTTAACGTTTGTATTATGTTTCCAAGTTCCCTCTAACTACCCCACTGTGTGCACTATGTAGTCAAAAACAAAAAAATATGATGTTTTAATACAAAATCTAGTTTTAATAAATATTTAAATATATTTTTTTAGATATCCACCTAAAAAAATATATTTAAATTAATTAGGTATATACTATAATAGTTTTTCAAATAATATTTTGTATTGTACCTACTATATTTATACATAACTTACAAATAGAAAGGACATTTTAAAAATTGTAAATGGCAATGCCTTACAAAACGTCAACATAATAATACGTTTTGAGGTTAGTCGTCGCATCATTTTGGTTTAGTTTTGTTTTTCTTGTATTATGTAGTGTTGATAGTGTAAAATGAGTTCGCCGATTAAGGACACCGAGGAACCGTCGTCCAGCCACGATGAGGACGCAGGCGGCCCGAGTGGCGCAGGCGGCGGGGGCGATGCGGACGCAGCTAGCCAGCGACCGCCCGCCAAGCGGCATATTACACCAGTTATTGAAATATCTGACACAGAAAGTGACGACTCAGACGTTTGTGCTGTTAATTCGTACCAAGCATCCGCCGATGAAGTGAAAAGAATTCGACGAGGTCATTGCTTTTAATGTTTACTGCTTGCCTTTGAGTTTTGTTTGCGCGGGAATTTCATAATACTTGAATTATTCGACTAGGCCTTTGCATGGCTTTCTTATAATTTTAAAGTCAATATGCCAAAATAACTAAATTTGAAATAATTACAGAATATTCTTCATCATCTTCATCATCAGACTACAGTTCTGACTCGGAGTCACCCTGGGAGGATGACTCTGTTGTAATAGAAGACAAAGTGACAGGCAAAGCTATTAGAGCACAGCTCAACACTAGAGCCAATAGAATGGACGATCCTAGATTAAATCCAGCTTTAAAGGTATCTTATGTGAACTTTGTCATTTATATCCTTTTCTATGGAAAGGAAATTTTGTTTTAATATGCTGTTCACATTTTTATTCTAACTTCCGAGACATTGTAAGTTGATTAGCACAACTGAGGCTTCTTTGTTTGCACCTTAATATAGAAAAATAAATAGTATTTATATAATATATAATTTCCCCAATGGGTACAGAACTTCCACCGCTGCCTCACTGTGCCAAATAAAGGCCACATTTAGAATTATTAAGGAAAAGTCTTAAATGTACAGAACATTACTGTTATTATGTAAAAAATGTTTCCTTTTTCAGTCACAAGAAGTAATTGATAAAGTAAAATCATGCTGGAGTGAGGAAAAGGATCATACAAGTGAAGAAGTGACTTTGACAAGTAACCCCTTCCAGTTGTGTAGATTGCATGGGTTGCTGGAAAACCCTGAAATTATTAATAATATAGTAGATGACATGAACACACTTGACTGGAATAGAAAGAAAATGGACCTGTACGAGTTCCATCAGACAACAGACTTGGCAAATTTGACTTGGCAACGTAGCATTAGGGGTATTTATGAACTTCTGAAGACTGAAATAATGAGTTGGGTAAATATGCTTTACACATATACTATAAAATAGTGATGTAAGTCTTATAAAATAATGAAATGGTCAAAATGTTATGTTTCAATGGGTTTGAATATTTGTTAGTATTAAGTCAGAGATAGACTTGTGAGTGTAATTAGTTTAGAAGACTTCTATACCAACACATAATTTAGAACCAGCATACAAACTACAAGGACTTATGATTTGACTCTACGAAAACTAAGCTAATATATCACATGACATGAAGGATCTAAATGTTGGAGTTAGTATTAATAATAACAATAATACATTGTAATAACTTGTTGTAAACTGTGTTGCTGTTATTAATGCTCGCCGCACAACATTGTTTCATGTAATTTTGTAAAATTAAAATAAAATAAACAACAAAACAATAATAATTAAGTACAAAAAGAAAAAAGAAATACAATGAAAAATAACTAGCTAATTGATATAAATAAAAAAATATATTAGTAATATGAGAAATTATGCCTTAATTTTTTTATAATATATGTATATATTTTATGGATTATATGATATAGATTTTAATTTTATATTTTATGAAGAAAATTATGATGTTTTTAGGTTTCACAAGTAACAAATTTAGAATTAACATCGGTATCTGCGTCATGTTCCCTTTATGGCCCTGGAGACCATCTGCTGGTGCATGATGACCGGCTCGGTGACAGACGGGTGGCCTTCATCTTCTACCTGGCTCCATGGACCCCCAGGCCTCAGCCTCACCAGGTTATACACAATGGGGCAGGTGATGGGCAAAACAATGTGGGGGAAATAAAGGTATTTATATATCCAATATTATAATAAATTACAGGCAGTCCTAGACTTACGTCAATACAAGTTATGTCAAACAATATTTTGACACTTCCTCAAACATACTTTCATTGTTTCAACTTCTTGCATAGAAAAAATCTCATATCGTGAGGTCAGTGTCCGTGTCGAATGACCTGAAATTTTTCCAAATTTTGAGTGATGTTTTAATGTTAATAATAAAATTTCTGCAGCTTCTCAGTGTTATTAAGACCTGTATATGGATAGCAAGAAGAAAGAAACAATCTAGAATTAGAAAGTATTTCTTTAAGCCAAAAGTTTAATTTATTGTGTCACTGCATGTGCTGTTTTGATTATTAAAGTTTTATTTTTATTATTATTGAAATTAATAACCAACTAATACCAAAAATAACTAGCAATTTTGTAAGTATATAATTATTATTTTAAGAACTTACTTCTGACAATGAAGTATGTATATCTTTTGCTATAAATGCAGTTCTTAGTCTGTGTGGTTCACTAGTTCACATGTGTTTGGAGAACCTAACCGTGAGTATGAGGACTGCCTGTACTTAAAAATATATCTTACTTTTTCTCTATTCTGCACTAAATAATTACAATTAATCAATAAATCAATAAAATGTAATACATTCCAGGCTGGTGGTACAGAGACAGGTTGGCGGAGACACATGGGTGGAGCCCTAGAGCTGTTTGCGTGTGAGGATGGTGCTCCCGTAAAAGTGGCACTCAAGTCCATACCGGCTAATAATATGTTTGCGTTTTTTGCTGTTGGCCCAGAGTCTTTCCATCAGGTACCTCGTTTGTTAGATTAGATATTTTTTTGCAACATGTTTTAAGAAATTTTATTATATGAATGCAAACTGAACCAATTATTTGGTGCCTTGGTGGTTACAGTCAGATAAAGCAATATATATTGCTGTGTTGTGACAGCCTAAATGTGTGCTAAATTATAGCATAAAAATCATTTTCAGTCTTCAATGTTGGAATTTATCTTTATATATTTTCATAATATACTGTTGGAATAAATAAAGCCATATTTATTTTATTGTTCAGTATCAAATGTATTTTTGAGGTGTTTTTATGGCAGTATTTTACGGCAACTTTGTCGGATTTGAGAATAATAATCATCAAATAAAGCAAATTTGTTTTTAACGAATAATGAGCGTCCGTCCAGGTGGAGGAGGTGGTGTCTTTAGAGCTGCCGCGGCTGTCCATCAACGGGTGGTTCCACGGCCCCGCCCCGGAGCCCCAAGACGCCCCCGTGGAGCTCCCGCCCAAGCTCACTCCACATAACGGGGTGGTACGCTTCTTTTATAATACTTTTGTTATATATAACAAATTTATTGAAGTAAAAAAGTAATGAATACATGAATGTGTGGCAGGTGGTGCTGGCGTGGTGGCTGGACGGCGCGTACATGTCGGCGCGCGCGCGCGCGGCGCTGGCGGCGCACATGGCGCGCGCCAGCGAGGCCGGCCTGCGCCGCCTGCTGCAGCCCGCGCGCGCCGCCGCCCTGCGCGCCGCGCTCGCGCGACACGGTACCGCCTCGCCCATGACTGCTGTGTGTGTGCATATGCGAAGTCGGTATAGCTGACCGCATAGTGAGTGGTAGCTATTAGCGTGGATGTCACAGTGAGAGTGAAGTAGAACGTGCTCAGGTGGTTTGAGCACGTCGAGCGACTGAGTAACGAAAGAATGACAAAAAATATTTATGAAGGAAAAGTGAGTGGTAAGACAGAGAGGGGAGACCGTAGCGTTGGGTGCTTCGTTCTGTCTCCTACGTCGCCGTACACACACGTAGAGATACAGCGTGAAGTTAAGTGAAACTGTCCAGTTGACAACGTCTTGTTTCCAGTTGACGTGACATGTCATATGTAACGTTGCAGACATCGAGTGGGAGGCGTGCGGGCCCGCGCAGCAGCGCCACTACATGCGCGTGTCGGCGGCGTGGCTGGCGCGCCCCGAGGGGGCCCCGGGCGGCGCGGGGGCCCCGGGCGGCGCGGGGGGCCCGGCGGAGGAGGCGCACCCGGTGCGCGCGCTGGCGCACGCGCTGTCCAGCGCCGCGTGGGTGCGCGTGCTGTGCGAGTGCACGGACCTCGCGCTCACGTGCTACAGCCGCCTGGAGATACAGCGGTGGACGGCGGGGGACTTCACGGTGCGTGTTATATATACGTGTTGTCCTAGAAAACCTGTAGGCCCGTAGTCCCGTAGTGGCGCTGAGGCACAAGCATGTGGCGTTGAGTGGTACAGATTGTGGTTTCGATCTTCACTCAAGGAATGAAATATGTTCTTATTATTTTAATGTTTAATGTATTCATTTCGTCCCTCTGGTAACAAGGCAAAGCGCGGCGTTGAGATATGTTACTCAATACACAATGTGTAAAAGTGAGAGAGGAGGAGTTTATTTGCATAAGTAGTTTAAAATATCACAAAAAATATTATATCACTATTTTTACAGTTTTTTTATTTAGGAAAGTCTTTTGGTACATAAGTAACTACAAACATAAATGACATATGAAATTGTAATGAAGATACCAATAAATATAATAGTAGAAGCTAATACTGTGCTGACTCAGGTCACACATGTACTGACATACGTCATACGTGTACTGACACGCGTCATACGTATACTGACACACGCCCACACAATGACACGTCATCATGATTGCAGCTGCTGCCTCCACGCGCCTTCTATCAGCGGGCCCGCCTCGAGGCGGTACTGTACATATGTAACAGCGACACGGACGAGGGCTCCGGGGGCTCCGGGGGCTCCGGGGGCACCACGCTGTACATAACGCCCGACGACGCCCAGGGTGAAGCCCTCGTCACCCT
The DNA here is from genome assembly GCA_019049475.1 of Eueides isabella. Classification (NCBI taxonomy): domain Eukaryota; kingdom Metazoa; phylum Arthropoda; class Insecta; order Lepidoptera; family Nymphalidae; genus Eueides; species Eueides isabella. Next base: position 11,749,970 of record CM032408.1, on the reverse strand, counting down.
CCCCCGGGAACACAACTCCCTGGGCCTGGTGTACTGTGACGCGGGCGCTGCCTCCTTCACCAAGTACGTCAGCCGGCTCGCCGTGCGTCCTGATGAACACTTTTATATCATTACTTGTACTTACTTCGAGTGATTGAACTTGCAAAGTGTTAGAAAGTGCTGCAAATTGTCGTAAAGTGTTACGAAGTGCTGCAAATTGTTGCAAAGTGTTACAAAGTGCTGCAAATTGTTGCAAAGTGTTACAAAGTGCTGCAAATTGTTGCAAAGTGTTACAAAGTGCTGCAAAGTACTGCAATATGTGTTTAGTGATGGCAGTTGTATGTGTTGGTGGTTAAAGACAATAGACATCATATTTAATGTTCTCTCACACTTTTTTTCTATAATTACTGATTGTGTTGATATACTTATATAACATATATTTTTGTATTTGTATCTGTTGCTATATATTTACGTTAATGAAGTGTAAGGTAACCATTGTGTTAGGTAATACTTAATAATTGTACTTTGCTTGACTAATTATTCAATTCCCATGAATTAATACAGTTTGATCAGTCTTGTAATTATTATATTTTTTTGATGACTGATGTATATTTTTGCAACTGCATGTATGTTGTTACAACTTATTTATGTTGTTAGCAGCAAAAAAACAAGCATATAAGAATTTCTATGTAGCATGGTGAGAACGAATGGCTTAGTTGGTCACACAGGTTCAAATCCTGCTTTGTTCAAATTTTTACATGTTTTTAAAAGTGTGGAATAACATTTTAAAAAATAGTACACAAAAAAAGGAAGAGTTAGTAAGAGTATAGCATAATAGAGTTGCCTTAATAGTATCTAGATATAGACATAATTCCACATACATTATAGACAAATTATGCAGATAAAAAATGAATTCATCAGCATTAAAGAGAAAATGCATCAATTGATAAATTGTAAGTAGCTTTTTATATGAAAGTAATGTTATTTGAACAGCAAAGTACAACCGGTATAACAAATATTGATATTTACACTATTTATATAAATTGAAATAGGAAAATTATTATATATATATATATATATATATATATATATATATATATATATATATATATATATATATATATATATATATATATATATATATATATATATATATATATATATATATATATATATATTCATTAGTTTGAGAACCTAGTGTTAAAACTTCCCTATGTTCTGCCCAACTTTCAGATGAATTTTTTGAGAAAGTCGTAGCTCTCCTTGTTACCAGATCAGATAAAAATAATTCCTCGAAGAGGGAATCAAACCTACAACTGTTGTATTTACAGTAAGATGTTACAATTTCTGATTTCTGTACACAGCATTGGCTGAAGGTGGACAACCTAGAGTAAAGACACTCTGTTCCAGTAATAAGATATTTCCGTTCCTCACATTCTGTTGAATTTGATGCACTGCTGTTGAGTGACGAAACTGAACGTCGCTTTTTACCTTATTACCAGAGAAATGGAAATATTGAATATTTAATTCCCAAACAATCTCTTGTATAGTTGCACCATTGCACCACAACAGGCTCCACAATTGTGTTTAAAATGCATATACCTAACAATAATGTAAAAAATATTATAAATCTTATTTGCTGTATGCTGTAATTATTTCATGGAATGGACAATTTTCTACAACAAAAGATTTATTTAAGAAAAATCGGATTTCATTCCTGTTGTGTTCAATATTTTTTATAACTGTAAGTTTTGTAGTGAAGATTGATAGAAATAAATAAGCCATTTTTTTTAACTTATCTAAAGTTATATTTTTTTTTACTTTTCCTAGTGTTAAGATATGCCTAATATCATACTTCAGTTCCCCACTTACCGCCGAGTTCGAGGCATTGTGTGTGTTTGTTCTACATATATCAATATAATAAGTTAAATTAATTATTAAACAAGGACAGGGTTGCTAGCTTTTAAAAAAACCCCTTCAAAACAGCTTGTTCTTTGTTGCTTATATCATATGTAGCCAATGTGTTTGAAACCTTATAAATACTAAATTAGAACATTGTATTGTCTCTTTGGATGAGTGGATTTATGATAATAATGTGAATGTTCACTAATATTTTTGTTAGAAATTATAATAGATATTATTGTATATAATTAACAATTTTGATTGACTCCGTTGTGTCGCACCAGCACATTGTCACTGTACAGGTAAAGGTTGTGGGTTCCTTTTCCACTCGGGGGCTTTACTTAAAAACTCTGTCAGTCAGTCATTGCTTGAGGCATTGTAACATTGAGAAAAAAAATACTCCAAAGTAAAGCTTGCAGAATGCTTTTAATTGGAACTTAAACATTGAACAACATTTAATACTTAATATAATACATATATATATAATTTTGATAATTAATCTATAATACGCTCTGTGCAGACAGACATGCTAATTGAAGATATAATAACTGTGCTAGAGGTTGTCCATGGTTCAACGATATAGTTAAACTTACTTGTTTTAACCGCAATGCTTAATTCAATGAAAAATTCTAAAGCAAGAAATAAAAAAGATTTTTACTCCGAATGAAAATTGAACCTTATACTGTTAGCGTTTGTAAAATTTTAATTTATTCAAATAATAAAAAATAATTTATACAGTCAAATAAATGTAACAGCAATCTGATGGAATTTATATAATAATAATAATTATCATAACTAATACATAGTAAATAGTAACATGTAAATATATTTGTATGATACATATTTTTGCACTGAAACAATTTGGTCCCACTTGATTTGTAGAGTTTTATAAATGATTTAAAGTAATCACACATTTTTCTAAACAAACCAACTACTGCATTTGTACTCGGAGACATGCATTTTATTATTAAAGCTAGTTAGGTTAATAGAGAATTGTGAGTTGGGCTCAGTCTATTAAACTGAAAACTAAATTATATGACAGATGCAGTAGAAAAGTTACAAGTGGTCTTTGTTTGTGTGATTTGTTATAAACTATGATATAAAAATGTGTGTTCTTTGTGGGTGTACACCTCCACTTGTGTCTGTACGTCGGTACGAGGGCTTATACTAAATCATATTGTCTTGCAGCCAGTACTGTAGTACTCGAGCTTTGCAAAGTAAATCTTTTATGACGGTTTAAAAAATGGTCTACGAAGTTATTTCGTTGATGGATTGACTTTGATTTTGTAAATATTGTAAAAGAGTTATCTTTAATAAATGAAGTGGAAATTAAAGTGAATTATTTATTTCTCTCTCATCGTTCATACTTGTAAGTCTACAAGTACAATGTGTACGTTAAATGCGAGATTTCAATCTTATTAGTGTCTCTAAGTTTGTAGGGAACTATTACTTAAATTCATCTTTTATTTATATATATTATAATTACTTTAAATAAATTTAAAAATATTGTCTGTCAGTGCGTTTGAATGCGCTCATCATCAACTGCTAAACAAAATGAAGTTTTTTACTCTTGAGTTCCGCCAAACGCAATGTCTTAGAATCGGCTAAAAGCGGGGAGCGGAAGTCGAACAGAGTATCTTAACACTAAGGTTCCCAAGTTCCCACTGCCTACCCCTTGCCTGCCATGGGTGGGAAATAGCGCTAAGCTGAATAGTGAGTAGTAGTACTTTTATATATTGGCGGCTTTTACGGTGCAAACACCACAAAGGTTGCTTTTTTTCTATAATTTTGGCGCTAGCTTGACTAGTTGTGTATCATTTATAGGTAGTCTACAGTTGATGTCATATCGGGGGGCTGATAATGGTTATAAATCAGCTGCTTATTATGTTACGAAAAGAAAAGCAATGATACGAGTATAATCAGATACGCTTGTCAGAGATTCCACACTTCTATATATAACAATGGGTTCTTTGTATAACAATATGTTATGTTAATGATTTATATGAGTTGTTAAATATGTGCACTTGTTAAATATAAATAATATATGTACCTATAGTTTAATTAAGTAACATACTTATTGTACCTTCACGCTTTACCGTTACCGTTACGACGTCGCAGTGGCATTCCTAGTCGCGTTACCAGAGCGGGGGAATGAAAATATACATAATTTCCTCGAGAGGGAATACATCCCATTAACAAGTTTCTTCTGTTACAAATAGTAAAACTATTGATAAGTGAATTGTAAACCGTGTAAGTAGTTTAAATATTAAATGTCCCAGTGATATGAGTTCGTGGCGGCGTCATTGTGTCGGCGGCGAGCGGCGGAGGGAGCGCGGAGGATCATCCGCTGATATTAAACTTTCAATTACCTACGCGAGGAGGTCACGTCTATGCACAGACTCACTTCGATGTAAAGAACATCGAGAAGTAATATTTCTTTTTATTTTCAATTTAAGATTATTTTTACAAAAGTAAAATATTTTAAAGTAATACAGTAGTTGTGGCGTAGGGGCACAAGCGTGTAAGTATTAGCGACCGGTTGCGGATTTAGTCCCTACTCGAAGAAGTGCAATATTTTATATATTTAAATGAAATATATTAAGGCCTGTCATGGCACAGTGGCACAAGCGTTTGACTGTAACCGACAGGTTGTGGGCAAGGGCGTATTGTAAAATTGCGCGCCCCAGGCTACTGTAACTTTCCGCCCCATCAAGGAATGAAAGAAGTCCATAGGATCACAGAAAATATTCTGGATCATAGGACCTCCCATTCTAACCACAAAATGCCGTCTGCGGCAATCTTCCTAGATATTGCAAAGGCGTTCGATAAAGTCTGACATAATGGCTTGATTTTCAAGTTCATACGTTAAGGGGTGCCAGATAGACTCGTGCACATCATACTAGCTTACTTATCGAATAACATTTTCAGATTCCGGGTCAAAGGTACCCTGTCCAGTAGACGCCCTATAAGAGCCGGTGTTCCTCAGGGCTTTGTACTCTCGCCACTTCCGTACAATTTGTAAACACATTACATCCCACAAGCTCCACTGTCTAACCTAGCCCTTTATGCGGATGACACTGCCATCTATGCGTCTGCCCGCAATTCAGTTATGTTAGCCGATCGCGTACAGGTGGCCACAAATAGGCTGGGCACCTAACTAAAAGGTGTATCGAAGTTAACCTTGAAAAGAGTACGTCAGTATTCTTCCCCATTCGCCCAAACAAAATGCACGCTTCATGTTCTTCTGCAAGGCAAAATCATACCTCAAGCACAGAGTGCCAAATATCTAGGAGTAATCCTGGAAAACAAACTCAATTTCTAAGAGCACATGAGATACGTACGCCGGAAAGTGTCTTCTTCTTCCTGGCATTAATCCCGGCTTGCTGTGCCAGTGTCTGCCTTCCTACTAATCCTACTCCACTTAGCATGATCTTTTAGGTGCTCAGTGGTTGGACCATTGGCCCTTATATCCTGCATCATGACATACAACCAGCGCTTCCTTGGGCATTCGGGAGGTTTCACTCCAGGGACAGACATATCAAAACACTTGCGTCCGACGTAGTTCTAAGGCCGGCGCGCAACGTGGCCATACAATCTCAAGCGACGCTCTTGGAGCTTATTCGCTATGCCCCGGACTCCAAGACTACCTCGAATGAATGTGTTACGTATGCGGTCAGACCGCTTTACGCCGCACATCCACCTCAGCATCTTCATTCCCGTATTTATAAAATAACCGGTAGAACGACGCTCTTGTATATCAGCTCCTTGAGTTTGGTCGGTATTCTGCAATCGCAGACCATCCAGTGACGTCTCGCGATTTGGCCTCCAGACTTGTGCATAACGGATCCGAGGTACCTGAACTTTTCCGACTTAGCGGCTGCTTTTGGATTGGCTTGGTTATATGGAAAGTGCTTGAGTCCGGTCACCCATCTCTGCAACCGAGTACATGGCAAGCCATGTACTCGGTGTTCGACAAATTTAGTTTAAGACCGACGTCCTCAAGCGTACCATTCCAGAAGTTCAATTTACGCTCTAGCATCAGCCGATCCTCGTCAGTGAGTGCTATGTCATCAGCATACATCATCAGCCACGGAGGCTGGTCTTGGAAGTGAGCCGAGATATTATCTAGCGCTACATTGAATAAAAATGGACTAAGAGCCCAGCCCGTACGTGTACGTACTCTCTTGCCAATACCCGCTGGTCTGTGCCAAATTTAAAATGTTCTTTAGAAATAAATCCGCCTGTACACCACCTGTATCAAGAAAATGTTCACATATGCCAGTGTAGTGTTCGCATACACTAGCCTCCATCGTTTTCAAATTATGCAAAACATAATCTTGCGCATTGCCACGGGAGCTCCTTGGTTCATGCGCAACATAGATCTACATCATGACATCAATGTCGACTCCATTCAATAGCACTGCAGGAAACTGTCCAGTAGCTACATTGAAAAGGCCCATCCGAACACCCTGGTGGTAAAAGCCTGCGATTATCCGCTCCCCGTAGCTAAGGTAATATTCCGTAAGGTCTACCGCAGACCACGCAAAGTTTTATTCCATAAATCTGACCCCATTACAGTCGCGAATAAAGTGAAACAAGTAGGTAGGACTACAAATAAACGCAAACACACACGATACACATACCGTCCCCGCCGGTGGAAACGGGGTCCCAGTTATACAGCAGCCCAAGCGCGCTTAGGTGCTGGAGGGTGCCAAAAATAAATTCCAAAAGGGTATCCACAGCCCTACTCAGTAGGCCTAGCTCGGGCCGAGCGAAGCAAAGCTCGGCTTGCGTACTTCGTTTGTAGTGGGGGGAAGTTCGCAGTTCGAGGTTCGAGTCTCACATGAGGCGCATCTGGTGACAAGTTCAAGATCATAGTTCTTCCAGCTCGGCCTGCAACAAAACCGGTGGCGCTGTAGAGGTCGCAGGGCCAACAGCATACTACCCCATCAAAAGAAAAAACAAAACAAAATATAGATTTTATATTTTACATTATTTTTCTGTGGACAAAATTTTAAATGTGAAAAGAAAACCGAGGCGAAAAAAAAAAATTGACGGTTCAACCGATTTAGGACAAGGGGCGGCTTGCATATTTCAATTGAATTTCGAATTCTTCAGATGTGAAATCTACACGTAGAAAGGTGGTTCAGGGGCGTTCTAAGCTTATGTCTTAAAATATTTTTTTGTATTTTTTCAAACGTCCAAACCGAAGCCCGGGCTGCCCCTGGGCCGCCCCTCGCGGCCTGCCGCCCCGGGCTATAGCCCTTCTGGCCCTAAGGTAAATACACCCTTGGTTGTGGGTTCGATCCCCACTCGAGGAAATGAAATATTTAATATTTTCAATTTAAATATTTAATGTTTTCATTCATTTCTTCGCTCTGGTACAAGGCAGACGCGACGTTGAGTTCCGTGACTCAACACGCACTGCCTCAAATTTGGCGGAAAGTGGGGAACGGATGTGGAAACAGAGTGTCTTAACACTAGGTTCCCAAGTTCCCTCTGCCTACCCTGCCATGTGCGGGATACAGCGTGAAGCTGAGTAGAGCTGAGTAAATATTTAATATTTTCACTTTTTCGCTCAACACGCAAAGCCGAATATTCGCCACAATGAGGAGACCGGGAAGGAGTGTCTCAATACTAGGTTCATAGGTTCCGTCTGCCACATGGCAGGGTGTCATGTGCGGGATATATTATGCAGCTGAATGAATAAATAATTCTAGTTTCAATATTTTCTTTTAATTCCAGATCTTATATTCGTCTACGAAATTTAATTTCTTAATAATTATATGGTCGAGAAGTTTAATTATCTGGATATTTTTTACCGACAAAAACCTAATTAAATCGCCGTCGACCGCTGCATTACTCTTTATTTATACATAGAAATTGTATCCATATACTGCACATATATAGGAACTCAGCTTCACGCTGTATCCGGTAAATGGCAGGGTAGGCAGAGGCAACTTGAGAACCTAGTGTTAAGACACTGTTCCACTCCCGCACCTACTCAACGCCGTTTCCGCCGCTTGAATTCTCAAGCCATTGCGGAACTCAACGCCAAAAACCTTTAAAATCAAAAAATATATTGCGGTGTTAGTTAGTGTTTCTAAATGTCTCTCAGACATATACAAATCAATCTCAGGGACACTTAACCAATTCATATATATATTTTATATAGGGCAGATGTATGCAATCTTGTTCACGTAATGAAACAAAAACCAAACGCGAGCGCGCCGTTGTAACATACCTACGTACATGCCAAGGATCAACAGCTTGGCACGTTGGCGGTAGCAGCCAGTGTCCGCCACGCGCTAACGCCAATTTGCGCAACTTTGATATAATTTTTCGTCGGCTTTGTTTTGAGAATAAGGTACAAAGTATTTAGGTTTTCATTCGGTTCATGGTATTTTATTTGAGCCGTAGCGTTAAACTTTCTAATTGTTAACGTAAATTTATATTAACGGTTATTATGTTTGTATTGAGATATTTTTTTCCGATTTTTGTAATATTTAATCACATTGTCTTTACAATTGTAGACTTTGTAGCCGCTGAAGTTCTGCATTCTAATCCTAACGGAGTTGAAGACGTTGATCCCACAGCAGTGAAACCGTCTGCTGTTGACCAAGAACAACACAATCCTATTCCTAGTACATCCAGGTTTTCTATTCTACGTATACGTGAACATACTAGAGCGTCAACATTGCAGATGATCCTGAGCTGCCATTGCCTATCATTATTACGGCATTTAATACCGGCGTTAAGTAGTGGTTTCGGCCACTGCGTTTCGCATTGGGTAATGCCGGACCTCGGTGCCCGTGCATCTTATAGACCGGCTCCGTAACTCCTTTGGTGCTACACGGGGTCGTGGGCGACGGTGATCACTTACCATCAGGTGACTCGTACGCTCGTTCACCGTGTCTTTTCAACATAATAAAATCCTACCTAGACACAAATACAAAATTTCATCTAGACGCCCAAGAAAACTTCTGTCCTAAAGACAAGACAAGGAAGAAAAAACCAGTCTGCGACCATTCTCACTTCTACGCCCGTTAAAGATTTTCTGGATAAAAAGTGAACACGAAGAAAGCTAAAGCTAAGTAAGAGAAGGGAAAAGGCAAAAGAGAGAAGAACAAGCCAACGGCGGTGCCGAAGACGGCTGCTATTAAAGTAAAGAAAATAATTCTACGGGAATCAAATGAATCAACATCAACGTTTGAAGTTAAAATAGGTGATTCATCTCAAGATGACATAGTGTCAAGATGACGATAATGCAGAAGACCCTGGAAACCAGTGTCTCATATGTGGTGAAAACGGGAAAGACAACGAAATGTGGTTTCGTTGTACCTCTCGTGGACGTTTCTTTATTCAGAGTGCATTCGATGAAAATCTGCCCGTAATCATAAGTGTGACATGTTTTGATCAACAAGCTGATTATCATTGTAAGCCAATGTTGGCAATGGTGGTCAAAGCTGTTTTATTTAAATGTCAAATATGTCACACGCTTGTACCGCTGCGCCACGACGGGCGTCAAAGTAATATATGATTTATGAATAAACATAGTTTTATTTCAATTATTGCTTGGGGCAATTGGTGATCGCCATTATTTTTATTATTACGTCTGTTACGTATAGACTGTATTATTATTAACGTTTCAAATGAAATTTACCTGGATAATTGGATATACTCGTACCTAGGACACGTTTTTAATAGAGAGATTTCTACAGCGTGTTTCATTTCTAAAATGTAAGAATCTTTCTTAAAGTAGTTTTTAATATAAAAGACAATATAATATTCATCTTAATAAGATCTGTGGAAGTCGCGATCACGTGTTTAGTTTAACTTGTCGTTTAGTTGTAGCGACGTGAGGCGTGAGGCGTGAGGCGCGCGCGCTGATTGCGTCCCGCGGGGTCGCAGACGTGAGCTGACACAGCATCCCACCCGATGCGGGATCAATGAGATGCTATAGCAAAGCTATTATTTGAGATGAGATCAATGTTAGTTTCCAACTGCTCGAGCGGTTGGAGTGATTTGTTTAGCTTTATAAGTAGATTATAAGTAACTAATATAGAAAATTATCATATAATTAAATTCATCAAAGTATTCAATATATAAATAGTCTACCTACCGGGGAGGTAGGGCACATTTTTGACATGTTTGCTATAAATTTAAATAAGTTCAAATCACTTGTCTTGGGAGCTGTCTCTAAATGATTTTATTTTGTTTTTGTTTGAAGTTCTGTTTGAATAAACTGCTCATCTAGCTATTTTTGTACAATTCTATGTGAAGACTTCATTGGTTAATGAATGTAAATTTTTGATTTATTTCTTTTATATATTTGTAGAACTGTATGTCTTCCTTAATAAATAAATAAATAAATATTTTTGAAGGTACCTTGCGTTAGACTGATCTAAATTCTAAGTAAATTTACAATCACGTAGAATGAGACCTATCCTCGGGTAAGGTCTCAAAAGAAGCCTGCCTTTGCCAGCACGATCGCTCATTATATCAAAGATTTTGTATTTTGTTTGATGAGAATCAACTTAAGCCAATTATATTCATATATAAGATATAACGGACAGGCTAACAAGCGGGGAAACAGTACTGTAGTAGATATATGATACTTCTGATAATATGTTGTTTCCTTCCTGTCCCCCGTTTCAATTAAGGACTGAAGTGAAGGAGACTGAAAGTGATCTAACTTAATAATTACATTAACATTGTCATCGTGAACTATAAATAAGATTAAGTAATATGTTGATGTGTCTCAAATTCGAAGTATAGTGGAAAACATAACGGAGTGTCTTTCTATTGACGGGTTACAGCTGAAAAAAAAAATAGAAAAAGAAAGAAAGATCAGGGCAATGTTTTACAGATGACATATAACTAAACGTACTGGCATATGAACTTCGCGACGAGTAGCGCCACACCCCGCAGGTAATGTGCCAATGAAAGTAAAAAATATGCTTATAAAGTTGAATTTAACGCACAAACTTTCTAAATACGTGACGTGACTTGCAGAATGAAAACAGATTCAAGTTTTGCTCGAGCTATCTAATTTTCTTTTACTCTGTCATAATTTGTGTGATGACGTGTTGTTTTATGGATGTTCCGACTTCCGCTACATTTAGGTATATGTATAGAATAAAGGGAAAAAGAAGCTTTATACTAATACATTTTGTTCTCATCCCCATAGAGAGCATACCCTTTGAGGGTGGAAATCAACACCGCGCGTTGCCTATCAGAGTAGGACAAGGAAAATAATTTAAATATAATAATTAATCTTAGTGCAGATTCAACCACCCACTGTACCTCAATAATTGCTTCAAAAAGACGGCAACTGGGACAAAATCGATTTTCAATTTTTTTTTAATGTAATTTTATTTTCTTATTTTGATATTTATATATTTTTTCGATGGATCCAGCTCATAGCTTAGAAACTTAGTGCTATGCTTCTGTTCACTTCTGTTACTCATTTTCAAATTCTGGAGAATTTGACGGAAAATTGCTCTGCATGTTGAGCGGCGGAATTCAACGCCGCACAATCACAATCGAATATAAAAAACTTTATATTTTGTGTGAACATTGAAAAAACTGAAGATGTGAACTGAATGTGTGATGTGACTGAACTGAACAGTGAACTGAACTACTTATCAAGTAAAGTGAACTGAACTACTTAGAAAATCCTATATTATGATCTATCCTAGATCATAATATAGGATTTGCTATTATCCATAGTTTTTATTTTTCACACTTTTTTTATAAAAAAATGACGAATTGATGAATTATCTTTTTGCTTGTCACGTATAGAAAAGTAAACAAAGGAGACCTGGTGTAGTAACTTTCTATTTCTCATTTACCGCCCAATGTTCATGATACGTCGCTACAATGCGAACAGAGCGATTTTTCTTGTTACCATAGAGAGAAAAAGAGAAAAAAAAGGAATTGAGCAATTGTTGATTGAGAATGAAATACACTAACTATATTTGCATTCACAGTCACACGCTCTCTCGACTGCGATATGGCTTTAATGATATTTAAATGAAGTAATACTTTTGTGTAGTCGGTGGCGAAGGACGGGGGCGAAGGATACATCTGTTCCATTCGACTAATTGTGGTGTGTATTTTATGTAAGGGGGAGCGGGTCTATAAGTACCATACTGAGATATTCTTAGCATACAAAATAGCTTAAGTGTCGGGAAATTGTAGCTTAATTGATTGAAGTAGAATCAGTTAGTAAACGTGTACATGTGAGCATTTTATGCAGATATCATACGTCGCTGAGCGCTCACTTGTAAAACTTTATTTAGTTAATTGTTGTGATAATAATACGTTGAGTATAGAATGAATGTGTTGAATATTTTGCTTTATTTATTTATTTATTGATCCACCAACGCTTGTTTACATCACTTCATACAAAAAATGGATAAACAATACACAAAATTATATCTAGATGCAACAAACACTTATAAGCAGATACACCATGCTCAAAAAAGACTAAATAATACTAACCTACTAAGCGCCGCCAACAAGATACAAAATAAAAGTAAATAATTAACAAATGAAAAACAAAAACCAATCAACTTTAACATGTACCTACATGCTTAAGACGATCTGAGTTTTGTCTTTAATATTGATTTAATTTTGCCGGTAGGATCTGCGTTAATGTCAAAAAGGTCACTGTACTCATTAACCAACTTGCAAAGTCTAGGAACAGGAGAGTTCGATCCAAACACTGTTTTCCGGGGCGGTGGGTAAAGGAGGGTTATTTTATTACGTGGATACCTCATTGGTACCCGGAATTTAAACTTATTGAGTAGCTGAGGACAATCAATTCCATTTGTGAAAATTTTCGATATAAAAAATAGATCTAGCTGCCTTCTGCGTTCTTCCAACGAAAACATTTTGAAATATTGTAACTGCTTATTATAGGAAGGAATACTATTTTTTGAAATACCATTAGAAAATAATAAGTAACGCAAGAATCTTTTTTGTATGCGTTCTATAAGTAAAGAATGACTCGCATAATGAGGTCTCCATACCACTGAACAATATTCTAGGATGCAGCGAACAAGAGAGTTGTAGAGCAGTATACGAACTTTATTATCCCGCAACCCTTTAAGATTTCTAAGAACAAATCCTAGTAGTTTTGAAGCTCTGTTCGTTATTTCTTCAATGTGAGGTAAAAAAGTTAACTTTCTATCAAATAATATTCCCAGATCACGCATTTGCTCGAGTTCCTGGATGCTATTTTGAACTATATTATAATGAAATTTGACGAAATTTCTTTTTCGACCATAACTTATGTAGAAGCACTTTTTTGGATTAAGATCCATTTTATTATGCAAACACCACTCGACGAGTGTATCAAGGTCTTTTTGAAGCAATATTGAATCTTGTATAGTATCTATTACTCTACACATTTTTAAATCATCGGCATATATATAAGTTTTAGAAAATTGTATGGCATTAGGTATGTCATTAATAAATATGGTAAACAATACTGGACCAAGATGAGAGCCTTGTGGGACACCAGAAGTAATTTTCAGAGACTTAGAGTGAAACCCATTTACCACTACAGAAAATGTACGACATTCCAAATAAGATTTGATCCATTTTAAGAAATTACCAAAAATACCATAAGCATATAATTTTTTTATCAATATGTTATGTGGCAAACGGTCAAAAGCCTTACTAAAATCTGTATATATAACATCTACCTGCCTATGAGAATCCAGAGCCTCCGCTAAACTTTCTGTGAGATCAACTAAATTGGTACATGTTGACCGATAAGGTACAAAGCCATGTTGTTGAATGCATAAACTCTGCTTAAAGTGATATTGTAGAATGGGACAGATGAGTGATTCTAGTATCTTTGCAAGAGTAGATAAGATGGAAATGGGTCTGTAATTTAAAATAAGATCAACACTATTCGCTTTATAAATTGGAACTACTCTTGCTTTTTTCCATTCCGATGGAAATATACCCGTTCGTAATGACATGTTGTATATAATTAATAAAGGTTCAACTAAATAAGTAGCACATTTCTTTATAAACACAGGCGGAATCCCATCAGGGCCGGCACCTTTCGTCTCATCAAGATTTTTTAGCTTTTTTAATAGAGATTTATTCAATATTTAGTCATTAAACTGTATAATAATACTTATATATTTCTTTTTAAAGAGGACGAATGCGGATATTAGCCTTTGATGTCAACAGTTACAACCAATACAATTCAATTGAATTCAAATATTTTATTCAAAATAAGAAGTTACAAGTTTCGTTTTTTGTCAAACAATTTACTACCAGTTCACTAAAGTTACTGCCTCAGACCTGAGAAGAACCGGCGAAAGAAACTCAGCGGGAAATGTTTTTTTTTAAACAAAATTTTACATGATACATTAGAAATAGCCTGGTGGGGGGATTTTATTCCCAAGGCGTGTTATCATTTATAAGATCGTTAATATGGTAATAACCTTTAACACACAAATGTCCTTTCACAATTTTTTAAAAATGTGAAATAGAAAATTCTCGTACGTTTTCTGGGATCCCATATATTGTAAAATGGTACATCCTGTCCCATAAAAGAATTACGGACTCGATACAGTCGAGCTACAACGCCGGTTTTGCCGGGGGTGGTAATAATCGCCGGTCGAGTCTGCCCATGCGTGTTGCCATTGCTGATAACGTGACTCTCCCAAACGTACTTTAATCGCCTCTCACGACACCATCAGTCGTTAGGTGATCCTATTCTAAGTCGGAATTACACGACAGAAGGGATGTTTAAGGGATGCTTGCCACGACACAAACAACCCCACATTAAAAGCGCATACCATGTTAATATAAAGTTCGATAGTGTACCAATTAGCAGTGACGCAGGTCATTGTCACTGACGCACTGAAATGGGCCTGTGTGCCAAACTTTTCGTGTTACATGACACAATACGTTTGTTATATATATTTGCGTTAACACCTCACCTCGGCACTTTTAACCCCACTCCTCCCCTATTGATATCGCAGTTTTCGAGTCACTGAGTTGAACGGTACACAATAATTATTGAAATTAATATTACGCTTAATATTATGAATTTTGAACTTGTGTCTATTTCCAACAGATTATTATATTATGTATTAAATTTTTATGTATAAAGTAAAAAATTAAACCCACTAATTCTTAAAATACATAATATTTTATTATCATAAAACATTTTTATAATTTAAAAGTCAAAAAATAGTTTTGAAGATTTTAAGGACTATATTTATTCTTTGAAGTTCTAATTATAAAGAATAAATAAAGGTAGGGGAATATGAACCCGGACCTTTTGGACGGTTTCCAAGAGGCCGGTGTACAAATTTCGGTACGTTAAAATTTTTATATGTTTTCTAAAATAGGTTATAAAATAAAAATTCATTTTAGTTCTCCATAATGAATCTAGCTATCCTTTTCTTTAATGATAATGTAAGTTGCTAGGCTGTCTTTTTATTTACTTTTTTGGGATGTAGAAGTTTAACTTGGCGCACATTAGTATTTTTTTTTGTATACTGAACTTTGTTTACATAATAAATTTCGCTTTTCTAGCACTTCAGGAATGTGAGGTACATTTTGAAGTCTTATACAAACGTTCACCGCCCAATTGTAGGGGACGGGGAGCGAGAGTTATAAGTTTATGATTTTTTATTGTTTTTTTTTATGGAAGAGACGGCGAACGAGCGTACGGGTCACCTGATGGTAAGTGATCACCGTCGCCCACGGCCCCGTGTAACTCCAGATGAGCTACAGGAGCGTTGCCGTCTTTTAAGGTGGAAGGGCACCGGGGCCCGGCATTACCTAATGCGAAACGCAGTGGCCAAAGCCACTACTTTACGCCGGTCTTAAATGCCGGGGGTGGTAACAATCCGGTCGAGTCTGGTTGTATACTAAACTTAGATTACATACCAAATTTTAACTTTCTATCACTTCACGAAGTAGCCAAACATTTGGATTATCATCAGTGTGTCAGTGAGCGTGTCAGTGATGAAATCGATGAATTTTAGATATCAATAAAATCTTTGTATGTTTAATTAATCTATTATTGACATTATATCAAGAGAATACGAATTATCTGGTACATCAGATACTAATTCTGAGGGTTTAAAAAAAACGACAAAACACTTCGAGAAAAGGTAGGTAGGTCGTCTTGGCGTCCATATTATTCCCATAATTTTAAATACAGATTTTATTTAAAATTTCGTTTAAAATCCACATTTGCTTAAGTTCTCGTTCTCCACGTTCCGTTCCTGGAACGGGCGGAAAGTGAACAGCGGAGTGAGTTAAGATGAGATTCCCTTATTTTATTTTCTACCTTGTTTTATTCTCATAAATTTACTTAAATTTTTAATTGTTATATCCTCATGCAATGTTAAGAACGTAAAGAAATTATAATTAAATTAAAACCACTGACAACATTTGAACAGAGAAATTATGTTGTTAAATATGATGATATTTGGTAAAAAATATGGAAGCCTCGTAAGCTCACAGCGACTGTGAAGCCGCAAAAATATTTTCCTCATATGAAAATTAATATAATAAACATAATACTATACAACCGTACGCTCGTCTTTAACCCATTTCTTTATATAGTAAAGGTAGCAGTGTGAAGGTCACTCCGTGTAATACTAGTACAGATATAGTCTACTGTTGCTCGTATATCTTCGAAAGGTCGAGAATATAATTTTTAGACATGTTTAAAGTTATATGAAACCAAAAACAGACTAATATATAAAAAAAATCCACATTTATTATCCAAAGAAGATCTTAATTATCTAATAAAATAATATTTTTATTGAAGTAACTCCACGCTGTATCTCACAGATGCAGACACGCGTGCTAATAACCTGTTTTCCGTTGAATTTTTCTACGTCATCATGGGCTCTTTACCGGACGGAAAAAATACAATAAAATCGTAGACATAATCATCTCCACCCAACACGCTATGAACCTGAAAAACTAAAAATGTGAATTTAAAATACTATATCAATAGTGTAAAATTAGATGTCTACATAGTGCTAATGACACGAGTATACTAGAGTTGCGTTACAAGTGTCAGACAATACTGTGTGTACAGCTTTCAAGTATAGAAAGTTATTGCGTCTGAGTAATGTCGATTTTTTAGTGTACGGGAGCTATATACTAGGTGTCCACACGTAAGCCCCTGATAATGTGGTGTATTCATAGAACGCGGTGCGGGGTGATTTGAATAAAACTTAAAAATTTAGCATAAACTTATCTATGTAAACATTTTTTAACTACTCATTTGAGCACGTTGTTCTTGTGTCCAAATGTCTGATTTGGACACAAGAACAACGTGCTCAAATGACACGTTCATATGTTGCGACTAATTATTTTATCACAATAGATATTATTATAAGACATTATAGTGTTCATACAGAGACGCTCGATGTATACACTGAATATATAGTGTAGTGTCGTAGTCTATTCACACCTTAATATCTCTGAAAAACAAA
The DNA here is from genome assembly GCA_019049475.1 of Eueides isabella. Taxonomy (NCBI): domain Eukaryota; kingdom Metazoa; phylum Arthropoda; class Insecta; order Lepidoptera; family Nymphalidae; genus Eueides; species Eueides isabella. The sequence goes on along the minus strand of CM032408.1, from coordinate 11,732,592 downwards.
CTAGTACATATGTTGCGCGTACAGCGGGGCGGGCGGGCGCTCGTTGCACGCAAAAGGAGCTTAGTGCTAAGACACGTCGTTCCCCACTTGCGTGACGTTGACTGCGGAGTGCCAGAACTTTATCGATGCCGAGCTCTGCCTTATTTATTACGGGAGAGAGGAAATAAGATTACTGCAACAATAAATAAAACTTATCACACATATAAATCTAGGAAATGAAATCATTTATATAGATAAGTAAAGTAACAAATATGTTGATACTATTTTCATATATTGAAAAAACCCCGACTACGACCGCGGAGGCACCGACGTCTTGAGGCGTTACCGCTTTGAGCTTTATGCTTCTATATTAAGATATAAATTGGCTGGAGTTTAGTAGTGATACGTTGTTATAATAAAATGTAAGTGGGTCCACTTGTTTACATAGCAGATAAGACGTTTTGTATTTTGGCGCAGTGGTAATCACACAGTGTGCGACATGAGACTGGTCGTAGTTTCGATTCTCACTCGAGGAAATGAATCTTTAATATTTTCATTTCTTCGCTCCAAACATAAGTCAAAATACGGTTATTAAAAATTATTTGTTTCTATAATCATGTAAACCAGACTGTATATATAAATAACATTTACTTAGTGAATAAAGCATTTTATTATTATTACTTTTTATTTTGCTTCATGTTATATCATATGACGGCATATACATAAACTTATGTTAAGTCACCATTCCCCAGTTTGCGCCTATTTACTGCGACATTGCCTATAAGCCGTCGAGACGCCGCTGCGCCACGATGGTGTCGACCTCTATTTGAGTATAATTGTGTAAAATTCAAGTGTAAATAAAGTAAAAACCTGAATATATTTATCCTGAAATATATTTCTTGAAATGGACAAGCAATTAAAATGATAGTTTTGATTTTAAGTAGAGCTGAGCTTTTAGCGGGACTTGCTTCCGGTGAGCCGTTATTAAGTTTCTTAGACATTTCTTTAGTGGTTCGGGATGTTGAGAGATTCATGCTCACTTGTAACAAATTAGAAAAAAACATTCTTATTAAATAGTAATTTGTAATATGCTTAAAATTAGGGGATGCGTTTATATATTTATATTTTTACTTTATTCGGGTTGTTTTTTAATCTTTATGATATATTCTTCATTCAGCATTCTACCCTTAGGTATTCGGTTTTCACTTTTCACGTAAAAAGGATACTTGCTAATTATACACATTCTTTTAAAAGTTACCTTCATGACTATTACACAACATGAACTATAATTGTTTATTCAAGTTTCATGAACTGATGATATCTATAAATATTTAACTTTATACTATTTATGGATCTGGTAAAGTGGCAAAGCGATTTTCGAGCCTCCATTAGTGCAGCTCTAGGCTTCTCGGCTTTCTGAAAATGTAATTTGACAAGTTATTTTATTACAAACTTTAAAATATTTACAATAATAAATGTTAATTAAAATTATTAATAAAATACAGAGATAGTATAAAGTTATATGAATTTGTGGGTACTATTTTCAGAAATGGTTATAAAGATAACATTTAAGAGAACGGATATGGGTCACGGAAAACGAAAACGAAAAGAAACGGGAAACGGAGTGTCTTATCATCAGACTAATGCGCTGCGATGATGCGCTGCGATATATAAATATTAATTCTTTTAATTAATATTTTGTTATTGGAAGTTACTTTCTCAATATTTATTTCTCAATATTTATTTAAATTTATGTATTTTAATGCAAGAAATCTACCTACAAGATAAATGGCGCCTGTTGAAACCGTAGAATGTTGAAACGTCTGTGGGTATATTTATTATTAATTTATTATAATTACAATGTACACAGCTCGGTATTTTGATAATACAAAAAAATTTTGAAACTTCTTATAAAATTTTGAGTTCAATCCAAATTTCAGAATCATACAATTTAGCTTAGAAATAATATCAATCAATTAGTGTTGATTACATCCTCACAAAGTTACTAAGTTAATCGTGTGTATTCAATTTTAAACATTTTTGAAATCTGACTTTTCGAACGCCAGAGTAGTCCGTGGTCACGGGTAGACTGAGGTGGCTTCCGTCTGTCAGTTGACATAATTATAATATCAAACTACCGCCAACGATTTCTTAATTGCCTCACGTACTGCCCTGGATTCTGGCGGAATGAGCTTACCTGGTGTGGTGGGTTTGAGACTTCAAATTGTTCGTGAGTGGGTGCCAGGTACAAACAAACTTGATTGTTTTTTAACATATATAGGTCAAACAAAGAGAAGCGTAGGAAGGTAGACATCTGCGATGTCAAGAATGAGCATATTAAAGTCAGCAGTGTTCACACACTGCTGACTTTAATATGCTCATTCTGCATACTCAGAATTCTGCATACTCAGAATTCTGCATACTCAGAATAAGTTTAAAGATTACTGCTTATGCTTTTTACTTTAATAAACCATACATCATCGCTAGGAAGAACAGATATATTGCTTGAACTATCCGCGAGGCTATTGAAATACAAAAACATCCTTATTTCATTGAAGAAGACAGTGAAAAACTTTCTACCACCTTCATTTAAAATACATATAAAAACTTACAATGAGACTCTGTAACTCTGTAAGGCTTGGATTCTAAAGTTATATCTGTAAGGAGCTTGATCTTGAACTTTAAGCTATTGTGGTATCGTAATGCGCAGTTAATGAGATTAACTCATTTCGTGTCCTCCCCGCAGAGGCCTTGCGGCGGGTCTTGTCGCTCGAGTTAACCCTACATTGAAGTAAGTCGTTTTATGGATGATAAAAAACATCGTTTTCAGGCTTAATATTTGGTTAGAAAATTGATGTTTAACTAATTTCGTGTTCTTTCATAGATTTCTGGTGGCATTAGAGCTTCCTTGAAAAGAAGTGATACCAAAAACACCTAGGGGGCATTTCACGTGAAGCGGACAGGGAAAAAAAGTGAGGTTCTGAAAAACGACTATATTTAGCATATTTGTACTTCCAGCAGGTATGAATAGATACACAAAATATTTTTTTGTATAGTGTATATTTACCAAGTTATAAGTTTGTAAAGAATTGTTGTGTTTGTAATTACAATTTTTTGAAAGTATTTTTTTAATATAAAAAAAATAGTATAAAATATTTTACATAGCGAAACATATTAAAAATATTCTGTTCTTTTTGAGAATAAAATAAAATTATAAAAAAGTCATTTTTTTCCTGTTCAAAACCGGAAGTGAACTATTTAAACCAGAATTACAGTCACTTCGACCAATTTTTTTTTTCTTTTTTTCTCTTTCAAATTATAGCTTAAAGGATATTAAAAGTGCATTAGAAAATTTAAAATGGGATCTCTGATAGTTTAGGAGCTAGTTTGATTAATGTACACACGTGTCACAACGGGCGTGATTTCTGGCGCTGGCATAAGTCGAGTAGTTAGCGCGATATTGCATTAAAACTTGTACCTTATTAATAATTTATATAATTTTAGCATATTTAATTTCGTCCAATGATATAGAATAAATTTATTAATATAATATAAATAAAAACACAAAGACCCAAACAATGTACCCTCGTAGGCGACTACCGACCGAACCCATATGGTATGTGTTTGTACTAACCATCAAAGTAATGTAAAGATGACGTTGAATGGAGGAGAGCAAAAGTGTAAATGGTGACTGTGTCATGTTTTAAGTCTTCAGAAATCATAACAATGCTACCGTGCTGTGCCTTCACAGTAATAAGCTTACGTTACAAGCATTACATGCATGTTCGTTATTCCAATAAAAAAAATAATAAGCTTCTTGGACAATAAAAAAAAATATATATAACTTTTTTGCTTGGGTCTTTGTGTTTTTATTTATATTATATTAATAAAACTTATTCTATATCATTGGACGAAGTTAAATATGCTAAAATTATATAAATTATTAATAAGGTACAAGTTTTAATGCAATATCGCGCTAACTACTCGACTTATGCCAGCGCCAGAAATCACGCCCATTGTGACGTGTGTACATTAATCAAACTAGCTCCTAAACTATCAGAGATCCCATTTTAAAATTTCTACTGCACTTAATATCCTTTAAGCTATAATTTGAAAGAGAAAAAAAGAAAATAAAATTGGTCGAAGTGACTGTAATTCTGGTTTAAATAAATAGTTCACTTCCGGTTTTGAACAGGAAAAAAATGATTTTTTTATAATTTTATTTTATTCTCAAAAAGAACAGAATATTTTTAATATGTATCGCTATGTAAAATATTTTATAATATTTTTTTTATATTAAAAAAAATACTTTCAAAAAATTGTAATTACAAACACAACAATTCTTTACAAACTTATAACTTGGTAAATATACACTATACAAAAAAATATTTTGTGTATCTATTCATACCTGCTGGAAGTACAAATATGCTAAATATAGTCGTTTTTCAGAACCTCACTTTCTTTTCCCTGTCCGCTTCACGTGAAATGCCCCCCAGGAGGACCAAAAGACAAATACAATTTTGGACAACTATGGAAGATTGTAATTGTAATTATCTATAAGCGAAAAACGATTGTTTTTTTATAGTTTTTATTTTATGTATATTTTTGTTTTTAATTGTAACTATGAAAAATGTACTTTCATTGTAAAAAAGACACGACCAACACTTTTGATTAAATGAAATGGTAACGCGCTACTTAGATTACTTACTTTTCTTAATAAAGATATAAAGTAGACAACTTCAATGATCTTTAAGTGCTTCCTAGTACTTAAAAATGTATATTATAGACAATAAAATTGTAAGATGTGGCAGCTACAGATGTACGTTTGAGCACCTGAGCCGTAATGACTCTAACTCAACCGTGTTGTTACTCTAGAATTGAAAATAGAAAAATAATCAAAATCTAAAAAAAAAATAATCAAAAAATCTAAATTTAATATAGTCAGTTGTCCGTACGGACGTACGGAACATTTTTTAAATTATATAAAAATAAAACGAAAACAATAGGTAAAGAGTAATAATGACATCCGAGAGTTGGTCCAACAACAACAAAAAATGCTAATTACAAAAACATATATATTACACCAAAAAAAACATCATAGTCCAGTTAAGGATTTTTCGAATAATTATGACATTGTTACTATATTTAAAGTGGTAATCCACAATTAAAAAAGAAAAACACTTATTAAAAGATCGAAAAACTCTCCCTACAGAGATGCTAATACCATAAATAAGTGTAACAAGCATATAAGATTTTTGACGTACATTGTTGAGAACGTATGAGTTAGTTAGTCAGAGCGATGGACGCATTCCAAGGGTTTAATTCCAGTTCTTTTTTTTTAATGGAAAAGACAAGGCAAAGGAGCGTACGGGTCACCTGATGGTGAGTGATCACCGTCGCCCACGGTCTCGTGTAACTCCAGGGGAGCTACAGGTACGTTGCCGGTCTTTGAGGTGGAGGTAGATGCGCTTTTTGAAAGTACCCATGTCGTATCGACCTGAAAATACTGCGGCGGGCAGGCCGTTCCATAGATAAAAGGCACAGTAGTGGAGTGCCACGTTTCCAGATGATGTTGGTGGTACAGTAATTTGTGGCGTACTGTGCGGTTAGAAAATTCGGCGGCAGCTACCAAGTCAAACAGTTCTCCAAAACACTCCCCGTGATAAATGCGGTAGAGAACAAACTGTGATGAAACGTCTACGTAAAGGCAAAGTGTGAAGCCCCACACAGATCATTGGGTCCCCAACGGTTCGAACGGCTCTACGTTGTACGTTCAATATTGTATACGTTTTCTGAATAAGTATTAATTATAATATACTTGTTTGTTCAATTTTAACTCTAAGAAAAACCAAATCTAATCACTATCATTTTACGTTACGTTTTGAAAGTAAAACTAGTGATTTTGGATTACGCCAATTCGACTTACGAACGGGGTTTTCGTATCTTATCTTTTATATACCTACTTTTGCGATGATTTTACTTTTTTTAGTTTTCTACAGTACCCCGTATAACAGGGTAGGCAGAGAGCCTAGCGCTAACATCATTCAATATGTATTGTCCATCCAGTTCAGGTAGAGACACTAACAGAATGGCGTAACTCTACGCCGTGTTTTGTCTTTACAACGACGATCGAAGAAATAAACGCATTTAATTTCTTGGCTTCTACGACTAAAAGTTGGAAGCAAGCTCACTACATACAGCGTTTACTTTTGTTAGCCTCGTAGAATAAAGATACAAAACACGTTACAATATACGTACGAGTAGACATTACGGAGTGATCACTTCCATTTAGGATGCAAAGCCACTAACAGCAACGGAAACAAGTCAGCGACACATTTCTGAAAATATAAATTACCTTAATGTCTTTAATAATACATTTATTTGTCCCCTAATCCCCGCGAGCTCTGGCCCTCGGCTCACGGCTCTCCGGCGTTTAGCAATTTAAATACTGCGATTCCGGCGGAGCCTTCATTTACCCCTTTTTGATGAATTCATCTAAATAATTAACAATGGTTTATGTTATTTGTACCGCCATTTTATACTTTGTATCATTCATATAGAGTTTACGATGGTTATTTCATTTTAAGACGATGATTGTTAAAAGTTTAAGTAGTTAATGGTTATATCTTGCAGTAGTTAGTACATTACTATAAAATATGTAAATACATGCAATATTTCAACGATAATCATTAATCTATTTAAAAAATCAGTGCTCGAAGAATATTATATCGTATTCTTTAAATAAGTCTATCTGGACGGCGACTCACACTTTTATATGTAATAAAGATATATCTGGTTGATACGTGCTGCTTGGTACGTGCGTTTAGCACAAAAAAATGATATCATGGGTCTACCTCTTAAAATACTTGGACACTTGGTATATATTAAATTAATAATTATATTTAGCTTAAAATGTTATATATATATATATATATATATATATATATATATATATATATATATATATATATATATATATATATATATATATATTGAGAACGTATACATATGTATATTTACAGAAGGTATGACATTTAACTTAGTTCAGCACCAGATCGCATCGATTTTGCAATGGCTTGAGCGGTAATGTTACCGTCCTGAACGTGCCTTACGGTGAGTGCGCTTTCTTGTACCAACCGCTCCTCCCTTTCATATTTGAATTCATTTATTTCGGTGAACATTGTTGAGGTTTTTGTTTTAAATTCATATTACAATAAATTGATGCGAGTCTAACCATGTATTTATCTATAAAAGACAAAGCGCTGCGTTTAGTTCTGCCAGTCAAGCATAACGCGGAGAGCTCACGAAAATTAAATAACGGAAAACTTTTGCCGAGCTTGCTCTGTGGGAAAAGTAAGAGGCAAGGTTTTGTGGCAGGTTTGTTTACTTTCAAGGTACATGCCGTTAAGTTTTTGCGATTTTGTTCTACTGTTGTCAGTTTCTATTATTTATTTAGCTTCACGCTATATCTCACCATTTGTGCAGGCAGAGTTGTTAACGCGCAGTGTCTCTACTCTACTATTCACTTTCCGCAGAATTTACGACAAATTGTGTGTCAATTAAAACAAGGAAATCATCAAATACCTTCTAACAAAATCTAAAAAAGATTTTTCATTCATATAATATATTATGGACGTAATAACAGAAGCCACTGGCCAGTGCCGTGGTCACCGACCATCGCAAATGTGACGATATTCTCACGATTATGTCATTTGCCATATTGCCATCAAAATTAACTATGATTTTGCTCAATTTAATGTGTAATTGATAAAATTATAAGCATGCATATGACTTCGTAGTCGAGTTGCTTCACTCCACACGCAATGTCGCCTCTTTCTTCACTTTCTCCTACATATTTTAGACAATGGGGCTTCAAAAGGCGCTTTTAGAGGTGTGTTGTGGCGCAGGGGTACAAATTTACGACTGTAACTCCGACAGGTTGTGGGCTTCATTCTCATTTAAGGAAATGTAATATTTAATATCAATTATTATTATTATTATTATGTTTCTCGTTTTAAATTCTCGGGTTCAAAAGAACCCGGTCCTTTGGAAGGCTTGCGTGGGGACACAGGTCCAACACGTAGAGGCCCCTTATAGAATATCAAAATAATTTGCTGTGACGCATTAGTCGGGATCCATCTCTGAGTAACCAGAGGTAATTGCTCAGAGATGGTCTCCAGATAATGCGTAGAAACTATATAAAATATGAAAAATTACTAGGACTATGGAATGTAGTTTGGATGGATCGAGAACTGGGCTATTAAAGGAGACTATCGGACGTCCGCCTTTTCAACGTCTCAAATTGAATGATTGGCGGACGGTGACTCGCCTCCCACTAGATGGGCCCCCACAAAGCGGCGTTATGTCTCGGGCGCAACATCGGCGTGGTCGGCTAAGGGTGTAGAGAGGTGTGCACCGGTTTCACCATCACGAGAAACTCGTGAGCGGGTTTCCCCGTTATTACGCAGATTGAGCACTTCCACCTTTTTGAGCATATACCTCTTGCGCTCCACTCTGCCATCCAATAAAGGCAAGCCAGAGGCGCAGGATAAATTACAATTCCCCTCTGGAGGACTACGGTCCGTGTGGTCACCTCTCCCCAACAGCTCGCCACAAGCTGCCCTGCGGGTTTATTATTATTATTATTATTAGGATAAGACACGGCAAACGAGCGTACTGGTCAACTGACGGTATGTGTTGTGTAAGTCCACAGGAGTTATAGGAACGTTGCCGGTACTTAAGATGGATGGACCCCGGGGCCCGGCATTACTCAATGCGAAACGCAGTGGCTGAAGCCACTACGTAAACCCTAACATAAACCCTAACCTAACATAAAACATGCAATATTTCAACGATAATCATTAATCTATTTAAAAAATCAGTGCTCGAAGAATATTATATCGTAAATAAGTCTATCTGGACGGCGACTCACACTTTTATATGTAATAAAGATATATCTGGTTGATACGTGCTGCTTGGTACGTGCGTTTAGCGCAAAAAAAAAGTTATCATGGGTCTACCTCTTAAAATACTTGGACACTTGGTATATATTAAATTAATAATTATATTTAGCTTAAAATGGAATATACATATATATATATATATATATATATATATATATATATATATATATATATATATATATATATATATATATATATATATATATATATATATATATATATATATATATATATATATATATATTGAGAACGTATACATATGTATATTTACAGAAGGTATGACATTTAACTTAGTTCAGCACCAGATCGCATCGATTTTGCAATGGCTTGAGCGGTAATATTACCGTCCTGAACGTGCCTTACGGTGAGTGCGCTTACTTGTACCAACCGCCCCTCACTTTCATATTTGAATTCATTTATTTCGGTGAAGATTGTTAAGGTTTTTGTTTTAAATTTATATTACAATATATTGGTGCGAGTCTAACCATGTATTTATCTATAAAAGACAAAGCGCTGCGTTTAGTTCTGCCAGTCAAGCATAACGCGGAGAGCCAACGAAAATTAAATAACGGAAAACTTTTGCCTAGCTTGCTCTGTGGGAAAAGCAAGTGGCAAAGTTTTGTGGCTGGGTTGTTTACTTTCAAGGTACATGTCATTAAGTTTTTGCGATTTTGTTCTACTGTTGTCAGTTTCTATTATTTTTTTAGCTTCACGCTATATCTCACCATTTGTGTAGGCAGAGTTGTTAACGCGCAGTGTCTCTACTCATTCACTTTCCGCAGAATTTACGCGAAATTGTGTGTCAATGAAAACAAGGAAATCAACAAATACATTCTAAAAAAACTAAAAAAGATTTTTCATTCATATAATATATTATGGACGTAATAACAGAAGTCACTGGCCAGTGTCGTGGTCACCGACCATCGCAAATGTGACGATATTCTCACGATTATGTCATTTGCCATATTGCCATCAAAATTAACTATGATTTTGCTCAATTTAATGTGTAATTGATAAAATTATAAGCATGCATATGACTTCGTAGTCGAGTTGCTTCACTCCACACGAAATGTAGCCTCTTTCTTCACTTTCTCCTACATATTTTAGACAATGGGGCTTCAAAAGGCGCTTTTAGAGGTGTGTTGTGGCGCAGGGGTACAAATTTACGACTGTAACTGCGACAGGTTGTGGGCTTCATTCCCATTTAAGGAAATGTAATATTTAATATCAATTATTATTATTATTATTATGTTTCTCGTTTTAAATTCTCGGGTTCAAAAGAACCAGTCCTTTGGAAGGCTTGCGTGGGGACACAGGTCCAACACGTAGAGGCTCCTTATAGAATATCAAAATAATTTGCTGTGACGCATTAGCCGTGATCCATCTCTGAGTAACCAGAGGTAATTGCTCAGAGATGGTCTCCAGATAATGCGTAGAAACTATAAAAAATATGAAAAATTACTAGGACTATGGAATGTAGTTTGGATGGATCGAGAACTGGGCTATTAAAGGAGACTATCGGACGTCCGCCTTTTCAACGTCTCAAATTGAATGATTGGCGGACGGTGACTCGCCTCCCACTAGATGGGCCCCCACAAAGCGTCGTTATGCCTCGGGCGCAACATCGGCGTGGTCGGCTAAGGGTGTGGAGAAGTGTGCACCGGTTTCTCCATCACGAGAAACTCGTGAGCGGGTTTCCCCGTTATTACGCAGATTGAGCACTTCCACCCTTTTGAGCATATACCTCTTGCGCTCCACTCTGCCATCCAATAAAGGCAAGCCAGAGGCGGGGGATAAATTACAATTCCCCTCTGGAGGACTACGGTCCGTGTGGTCACCTCTCCCCAACAGCTCGCCACAAGCTGCCCTGCGGGTTTATTATTATTATTATTAGGATAAGACACGGCAAACGAGCGTACTGGTCAACTGACGGTATGTGTTGTGTAAGTCCACAGGAGTTATAGGAGCGTTGCCGGTCCTTAAGATGGATGGACCCCGGGGCCCGGCATTACTCAATGCGAAACGCAGTGGCTGAAGCCACTACGTAAACCCGGTTTTAAACGCCGGGGGTGGTAATGACCCGGTCGTGTCTGCCCATGCGTGTTGCCATTGCTGACAACATGACTCTCCCACACGTACTTTAGTCGCCTCTTACGACACCATCAGTACCAGAATAATCCAATTCTAAGCCGGAATCACACTGAATTATTAAATATATATTAACTTTGTTATATTTATTAGATATATATTTCTTTTTTATTTCTTCTTGTAACAAAGTAAAGGCGGCATTGAATTTCGCCACTCAATAAGCAATGTGAAAAGTGTGAGTGTCTTAGCCCTACCTACACTCCCATGTGCGGAATGCAGAGAGAAACTTAAGAAAAGGCTTCAAATCACTATTTTTAGAGTGAATATCGAACCTGCTATAAAGCACTTTATTGTGTAATCGGTAATACTTATATTGTTTATGTTAACACAAATGTTTCTACAATTTATTCAGTCGTGTGTAATAACATGTTGTATGTAAATACCTACGTAAATATATATTCATGTAATGCTATAAATTTCAATATAATATTCACCACACAATATTCCCAACAATAATAAAACAAAGCGTATTAAAACGCGTGACATGAAATATTTTTCTTAATTTGTAAAATATCCAAACCAATCTTAAACTAAATTAATAAAAAAAAAATCAGTCGAGCGCCATTTGGAGTTAATAATCACGGAGGGTTCCTTACCAATTTCAAATTTGAAGGCCAATGAAGGAAGGAAGGAAGAAGTTATACGATGAAACTTAATTTTGCTTGAATAAATAACATTTATATGAAACGAGTTAGTAACAGTTTTTAGTCTATTTTTTTTAATAATAATAATCTGTAACTTATTACTGTCTGTACATTGAAGATATGTTGAAAAATGTTATAAGGCACGTTTATCAACGTAAAAGGGCAAAAAGAAGTGATATTTGTATCTTTTTCTGTTTATTTAAGTAGTATAATGAAGAAGAAGTGGTTAAAGCCGCAGGCGAATCACAAGTCTATAATATCAATATATATCTTGACATACAAGCACTATATAATGTGTATTTATACGTGTAATGGTTCTTGTTTTTTCTTATAGTGGTACAGAACCCCAAAATTACGAAAAATACGTTATAAGTAATTTGTTACCAACACGTACAATAAAACATCTTTTAAATACAAAAAGTTATTTTAAATATCTAAAAAGCTTAACGTTTATTATTTTAGATAAAGAATATATTTATTGTTGCACAAAGTTTTAATTGACGCGCTTGTAAAGTTACCGTACGTGGTAGTACGTGGGGAGGATGTATACTCAATACTTCTACGACAACTTGTGAACTTACGTAGACGTTACATTTACATCATCATAAATATTATACACTTCTGCAGTGTCTTAATCAAAGGTCACTGTTCATGTCATTAATACTGGGTTCCCAAGTTCCCTCTGCTTATTCTGCTATGTGCGGGATACTGCGTGAAACTGAAAAAAATATAATAATACATAACTTCACGCTTTATCCCGCATATGCGAAAGTCGGCATATTCCTTACTTGTGTTCAGAGACTTCCCATTCTGTCCAATTTTCAATTCGGCAGTGTTTTAACACTGGGAACCTAACCTGTAGGTTCCTTCTGCCAACCTGCTATGTGCGGGATATGTAAAACTGAAAAAAAAAACTATAGCTATTTGTTCAGTTCAATAGTATGCGAGTATACATCGTAGAATAGACTTGTAATTTAATACATTACATTTTATATTTTTTATGTAACAGATAATTAAGGGAAAAAAGAACTTTCTTTTTCTTTATTAAGCATCACTACGGTTCACTTGTACTAAAGTAGTAATTTTTATGGCATCGCGTGTTTTTCTCTTATAAAACCATCTTTTATAAAGTGTTGTCTTTTTACGTACAAAAACTCTTTTGCGGTCGCGCGGTCACTGTTCATGTCAAAGTGCAAAGTACCACGAACGATGTCACTATTACTCGGGTAGAGCACGTTAACATCCCCTATTCAATAAATAACCTCTTTAAATTGGGTAGAAAGTGGGAAAAAGAAGTGTTTCAACATTAATTTCTTTTTGTTTAACATGCGTACTGGAGATATGAGAGTGATATCAAGGCCTATCACAGAGGCACAATGTGTCGGCTTCGATCCCCGTTTGGCAAATGATACAGTTTTGTGTCCTGCCTCTGATAATATGGCAATGTTAACTTTTGCTATTCAACACGTGATGTTTCGAAAATTCTGTGGCTGTTTTAATTAAAGCATTGCATATGAGTAGTTATAATGTACTTGGATTGCAATAGATAGTTATTTTTGATTCACGCTGTATCCCTCATACGGAACACAGAGCCAGCAGAGTTAACTTAGTAACTTAGTGTTAAGACACTCTGTTCCTATTAAGACATTTACAATGTCAATTTTCCACTGAATTTTCTCATCTGACAGAACACAAGGCGCGCTTTGCCTCGTTACCAAAGTGGGGAAATTAAAATATTTCAGCTTCACGTTGTATCCCGCACTACGCAGGGTAGGCAGAGGGAACGGAAGTGAAACCTAGTGTTATGACACTCCGTTCCACTTCCGTTCCCCACTTTCCACCGAATTTGAGGCATTGCGTGTTGAGTGGCGGAACTCAACGCCGCGCTTTGCCTTATTACCAGAGCGAAGAAATGAAACATTAAATATTTAAATTGAAAATATTAAATATTTCATTTCCTCGACTGGGGATCGAACCCAGAACCTGTCGGTTACAGTCACACTCTTGTGCCGCTGCGCCACGACAGGCCTCTAAATTAAAATATTGAATATTTTATTCATTCGAGTTTGTAGTGAACTGACAATCGGTCGCGTTAGCAATCGCACGCTTGTGCCCCTGCGTCACGACTTGCCTTTGAAGGTTACCGTCGGTTATTTGTCGAATTGCAAGATGCAAAATAAAATAATTAATAATAAAAATATATTTATTTCTGTTAGATATTTTATTTAGTTACACGTGAAGTAACTAGAGCAACCTAGTAAATTACTTGTCAAACGTTAGTACCTGTGTAAGGAGGCCCCGCTCGTCCATAACATTACATTACATTACATGCATTTGTGGCAATAAATATAAATATAGTAATTTACTAACAACTAGAACACTAATACATATCTTTGACATGAATAGTAATAAATGGAACAATAATATTTCGAGGCGAAAGAGGTATGCCGAGACCGTAGCGTTTGGCGCTCCGTTCTCTCTGCCTACCCCGCTAGGGATATAGCGTGAAGCTAAGTAAGTAAGTAAGTATATTTCAGGCCTATCGTGGCTCAGGGGCACAAGCGGGCGACTGTTAATGACAGGTTGTGGATTTGATCCCCGCTCAAAATAAAAACACCGCGTTTTGTACAATGTAGTTACAGATATAACTAACTATCAAATGAAGATGTCGCCATAGCGTTCTTGCTATGGCATATTACAGGCAAGTAAGACATATATTATTGTCAATAAACATACCAGTTATTAAGGTCATTTCAGAAGACGATCATACTTTATCCATATTTAAAACAAACCTCATCAACCTCATCAAGCCCATCATCTCTGTTTAATGACTTGTCTGTATTATGCCATTGCAAGTACGCTACGGTCACATTTTTCGTTGATAGTTAGACTATATTTGTAATTATCTTGTACAAAAGGCAGTATTAATTTTCTTTGAGGTATTTTGTTATTTTGAGCTGTAGCAGTGAGCACTAACACTCGTCGTTGCACTGTAAAGATGCTCTTGAACTTTGCTCTTGGGCTAACAGATGTTTATTAGTATAACCTAACATAACTAGTAGCTGCAATATAATATGCGCAATATAATATGTTCAAAAGTTGACGTCATTTAAATACTGAAGACCATATGTTAATGTCTATCGTGAACAAAAACTGCTTATAATTAAATAGTCGTTTCGGCGGATCGTTCGCGCGCGACGCAACCAACTTGTCCGAACTAATTAGAGCTCACCTCGAGCTGCTCCTTCTCATCGATCCCCGGAATAATTAATGTCGATAGAAATTCCGATAGTTTTTATTGTGTCAGAGTTTAAGAATTTACATTTTATGGAAATTGATCAAAGCAAAAATACATTAGCTCGAGAGTATTCGTTGCAAGAAAATTATAAAACTCATCCAACCGTCGCGGCGCATCGGAGATTAGATAATGAAATAACTTGCCGTATTAAAACTTGGCCAGGCTGCTGCTCGCGCGACGGCGCTGTCCGCGACACCGCTTGTTTCTTATAAAATGTGTCATTTTAAATAAATAAACTGAATTGTTTTATAAAATGTATAAAACATACATTGTTCTATATTAACTTTAATACCAAGCAGTACGCCTGCGGCTTCACCCGCCGCTTCGTCCGCCTCAAATTACTAACAAGACGACTACTTATTTAGTTAACTGAATTGTTAATAGTCTAGCACATTTTTATATTTATATACGTAAGAGAATTTTTTAATACTAATAATTTTTATTAGCTTTCTCAAGTAACATAGCTTTTTTTAGAAGTTATAATATCGCTTTTTCCATGTGTTATTTATTTGTTGTGTTCCGGATAAGGGTTTATCGGTTTCGCCCAAAGAGGGTACCTATTTCATGGTTGTGTGTGAACAAGAAGGTGACTTATAAAACCTACCTTAACTACAGTGGATCACTTTTATTTTTTAAACCGCTAATGTATTCGTTTGTCTTGTCTTTTCCATAAAAAATCTCTTAAGTTTTTATTATATCTATATTTAACAGACTAATCTCAATTGTGGCTTCCTGATTCTATTTACCGGCACACATAAACACCATAAAATTCCGCTTGCTTTGTTACCAGAGCGAAGAAATTAAATTATACTCTGTCCGTCTCCACCTTAAATGCCTAAAAGCCTCAACGCTGTCAAAATTTTAAAGAGATGTTATAACTTTTAAAATTATATATTAAACTTTACTAATGTTGACAGAGTTTAATAAAAAATTGAAAATGCCTTCTATGTTGTGTTGCCAATTGGCTAACGGTCTTTTAATGGTCAGTGTTCAGCAAATGCCTACGCACAGGTACGTAACGTACACTTTTTCCCAGTTAAATGTTTAGCAATATGCATTCTGTTCCCGCAATGGCTGTCATAAATAACGTTCGCGCGGTCGACGCGGACAACATGCACATCACTTATGTTGCATATTCTACGAAAGTGTTAATAAATGTCATGTTTTGAGAGCTATCATGGAATTAATACAAAATTGTTTTATTGTAAGGTTTTTATGGTGCAGCTGCAGGAACTTCTGTACCTAGTGTTAAGACACTCAGTTCTCTTTAAGAGAATTCCTGTTGTGTGGCGGAAGTGAACACCACAATAATAAATAATTTCCTCTGACTGGAGATTGAATCCACAACCCGTCATGTCTTCAGTAGCACGCTTGCTCTTTGCTTTTATTGATCGTAATGTGAGTAAACCTTGTAACATTCTTTAAATGTTATTTTATACTTAGGAAAGAGAAAAATTGTGAAAATATGTGTAGCGGACCCGAACCAGCACCTCTTGTTTACTGTACAAGTGTTCTAAGCACTAAACTTTACGTTCTTTTCAAAATAAATGAAATTAGAATAAATAGTAAGCGCAGATATAAGAATTCCGTCGCAGCTTCGTAAAACTGAATTGTAAGCCGAATTGTATTGAAATATTTTTAAATATGCTAATAAAATGTAATAATATTTGATGCGTACATCAAATTAATGGCTCGATTTGGCCTTTGAGGCGGTAAAATAGATGAGATCCTGATAATCAAATGATTTTCGTTAAGTATTTAATGTCGGTCATTGTTCTACAATGTCTCATTAACTAGCATCTGTATGGTAATATAACCGATACTTTTACATCTTTAATTATAACTTTCTTTGAAAATCAAAGCCACCGGGTCCCAGTAAATATTATCGGGCTGTAATCTCTGAGGGAAAATCAATTATTTTTATAATCTCAGACTAGTAACAACATTAGGAGTGTCGTTGAGTTCCGAGTCTCAACATGCAAAAATATATTCATGACTGTTATTGCTCTTAACATTAATTTATTTTATGATAAAGTTCGTAAAAAGTAGTTAAATTATTTATTCACTGAAAAATTTGAAGTATAAGAGTGTCATTTGAAGTGGAAGAATTAAACTAGAAAAATTAAACAAAATAAATATTCATAAAAACCATTATTTTTTAACTGAATAATAAACATCAAAACATCTGTACTGTTTGTTCATAATGAAGTTGACATCGACTCAAATGATTAACAGCTGTAACTTTATACAAATAGTAATAAAGTATTGACTACACATCTAACTTATTCCGCACATATCGGTCTAGGCCGATAGGAGGGAACTCGGGAACCTTATGATAATGACTTAATGGACGTGTTCCTATCACATCCGATATCTTTTTACTATCGAATTCTAGACACTGCGTGTTGAGTGGCGAAACTCAACGCCGAACTTTTTGGTAACGAACACCAAAGCGAGGAAAAAGGATCAAATATTTCATTCCCCAAGTGCCACGTTAAGTCAAGCTCTAACCTGCCACGTTTACAGTCACAGACATTACGTGTCAAAGAGCACATTTTTTGCCTCGATTGGGCATCAAATCCACAATCGTCACATCTACAGTCAAAAGCAATACCACTGCGCCTAAACTACCATTTTGTTTTTATAATAATGATTGCATATCCTTATATAGCTCGCAGAGTGTGACCAGAAGCTCCACGTGTGGGGTTACAGAGCAAACGCAGTAGGCCTCGCGCGCAAACACCCGTCCTATCGGGTATAACTCGTCCGATTGTTCTATTTTGTTAGATTGACGTATTTGTTATTACCATCGTTTTGGAAAATAACAGATTTGTACACATAGTTTTTTTTTTTAATACAGAAGGTAAAAAAGTAGTTTAACGCTAGGCTTCGGGCTTCGGTCACAAGCGTAAATTGTCGCGTAAACGTGACATATTATAGATTTGATCCCCATTCGATGACGAGAAATATTTAAGGTTTTTATATGAAATATATCATATTTTTAAATAAAATATTTAATATTTTTAAATTAAATATTTAATTTTATCATTTATTCGCTCTGGAGTTGCGTTCCCCCGTTCAATACACACTGTCCCAAATTTGAGAACGGAATGGAGTACCTTAAAACTAGGTTCCCAATTTTACTCTGTCATGGTCCCGTCATGGCAGGGTAGAGAGTCCTACACCGTAAAGCGGATTTTTTTAATGTGTTTATTTGTTCTTCACACACTAAAGAATATGTAGTTTTCTTCTTCATATTTTTTTAGTTGTATTCCGCTTATAGCAGGGAAAGCAGATGGAATCTGCGAACATATTATGATGTCACTTCGAGCCAAAGTGACACATTGGCTGTCCTGTACCTGTCCTGGACGCACTTTAACCTGTCCTTGACTAGAAATGGAACCTATTACCTTTTACTGTTGCGTTAACGCGCTCCTGAACCACTAGACTTTTTTATATGTCATGACATTCAAAAATATAAAAGGTTGGAGAGAAAGAATGTAACTCTGACTAAAATATTTGTATTAAGTTCATCTTGTAGGTAATTAGAAATATTTTTAGTAAACACTAGTACAGGGTTTGACCAATGTATTTCTGCATTTTTTTATTTTACTTTAGAGGAAAGAATGATGTGATAATAATGGTCTAAGCCTGAATGCGAATAAGACTAAAGTCCTGATATTTGAAAGAAATGAAGAAAGGACAGAATGCACGATCAGTGCAAATGATAAGATATTAGAACAATTGAATGAGGTAGTATATCTGGGAAGCATGTTTAGCAGAGACGGAAGATACGAAATGGATGTGGAAAGGGGTATTGCTGCTGATAGCAGAGTTAACGGGGCCTTAGCTGCATTGTTGAGACGGCGAAACGTCAGCATAATTGCGCGTCTGGCCGTACACAATGCAGTATTGGTACCGACACTGTTATACGGCAGCGAAACGTGGGTATTACAGAAGAAGAATGTAAGAAAGATGAATACTGTAGAGATGCGATCTCTTCGTCGGATATGCGGAGTCAGTTGAGCTGATCGCATACCCAATGAAGAGATACACAGAATGTTAGGTACTATCGTGGATGTCACAGTGAGAATGAAGAAGAACGTGCTCAGGTGGTTTGGGCACGGCGAGCGAATGAGTGAAGAAAGAATGGTAAAAAAGATTTATGAAAGAAAACTGAGTGGGAAGAAAGGGAGGGGGAGACCTCGGTTGACCTTCGAAAACGCAGTAGTGACGATACTGCAGGAAGGTCACGTAAAAGGCATGAGGATCCACCGGAGGGCATGTAAAAGGATGAGGAGGTTGATGACAGTGGACGAGGCGAAAGAGGTAGCCAAGTCCGTAGCGTGTGGCGCTCCGTTCTCTCTGCCCCGCCCCCGCTCGGGATATAGCGTGAAGCTAAGTCTAAGTCTTTATTATACTTTTAAAGGATTTTTTTAGCGCCTTGTTATATTACACGTATAGTAGTAGACAGAGATGAGTTAGTGTCGAAACAGTGCGTTACTGACTTTACGTCCTATTTAGAAGACATTGAGCGTTGAATGGCAGAACTCAAAATACCGCACTGCTTTGTCTTTTTACTATAGCGAGTAAAATAACATTATAATATAATTCCTACTATAGTATAACTTACATTATGAACAAATGCTAAAAAAATATTACCATTGAAAATATAAAAAGAACATTTGAACCAATCCCAATTATTCAAAAATCGCAGTCAACACATCGGGCCGTTTAAAAGATTAGATGTTACTACTCGTAGCTAGACGCGTGTTGCCTCAATCGCCAAATATGGGCCGAGCGTTGTTTGCGGCGCGAGCTTTATCTGTACACAGTACACACTCGAGGCAAACAGCATGGACGAGCATTTGTATTATTACTATCAAACTGTACGTGATTTGAAAACATTTATATGTTGAATATTTTAAACAAATATATACTTCATTTTTTGTTTTAGAATACGTTATCTTCATTAACTTAATTAATTTGTATGTATTTCAAATGTTGTGCGCGGCTTCGCTCCCTAGAATTGATTATTACATTATAACCCAATATACAAAATCGGTGTAAATTGTTAGCTTATACATACATATATTATTCTGAAATACAAGTTATATTGCTGGATAAAATCGAGTAGCTTGACGCTAAATCCCGCATTTAGCAGGGTAGGCAGAGGGAACCAATCTATAGTTAGAGTCACTAAAGATACACGATTTCCATGAAGATACTATTATTCGCCGAATTGAAGGCATTGTTGAGTGCCGGAAATAAACGCGGCGACATACAGTTGCTAGTGCGAAGGAAATGAAAATATAATATATTTGATTTCATCGAGTGGGGGTCAAAATCACAACTGGTTAGTTTAATAACGCTTGTGTCAGGGACACAGACGTTCCCAGGCCAGGTCTCAACAGCTTTGCAATGGTTCATCTATAAATGCGTTCTATTGTTTTTGCATGAAAATGGAACACACAATAACGGAACGGAAAATACAATTTTGTAAATTTTCTTATTTATAATTCTTGTAAGGATTTAACAAAATATAGCTCCATGTTTTCCGTTAAAACATTTTCTTCGTTAACTGACAGACTGTTTAATTAATTAGTACGTGTTTAATTAGACATCTATGAAGTATGAAGCACGTGGTAATTATTTATACTTGTAAGAAGTGAAGGCAGCCATTACGTGTACGTTTACAATGTTCGTTGTGTAAAGCCTCGTTATTGTCTTATTTAATATTAATGTGCTTTAGTAACTTTTTTTTAGTTGTATACCGCACATGGCAGGGTAGGCAGAGACAACTTGTGAAGCCAGTGTTTAATTACTTTACTTCATTCCCTTTTTTCCACCGGAACTCAACGCCGACCACAACTCTTAAATAAGTGAATTCTCAGCTTCACGCTGTAATCACTAAGGAAATTTAGAAACCTAGTATTAAGACATTCCTTTCTCCACCTTTCACCGAATTTAAGGCATTGCGTGTTGAGTGACGGAACTCAACGCCGCGCTTTGCCTTGGAATAAGTTTAGTTAAATAAGTAAATAATAATTATTAAAAATATTGTTTAATAAAGAAATTGTATACCGTTATTTCATCGATAAGTAAGATATTTTAATGCTATGATTATAGATTTGCATACAGATATTATAAAACTGAAGACTTTATTTTGTCGAATGCACTAATCTCAGGAACCAGGAGGTTGAATTTATTTTTGCAATTGATATTCCAACTATCAAGTAATATATGGTTATAAGTTTCACTCTCTGTTTTACAAGTTTTTATTTAATTTCCGTGTTACATAATTCCCCACTTTCCAACGAATTAAAATGAAAAATTAAATATTTTAAAAATTTTAAATATTTAATATTTTCAATGTTAATGATACTTTTTTCGCTCCGCTCTAGTAACACGTCAAAGCGAGACGTCCTTTTTCGCCACTCAACATTGCTTTAAGTTCGGCGAAAAGTAGGACTGGAACGGAGTGTCTTAACATTAAGTTCCTACGATCACTCTATCTGCCCTGCCATGTGCGGGGTACAGCGTGAAGCTAAAAAAAGAAAGAAATACCGAGAAAAAAAAACTTTATCGTTACGGATGCTTCCCCATAATTCCCCTTTACTGTAAGGGCTAGAAACATTTTTTGTACATCATTATTTTAAATAAAAAAATAATAAATAAAAGCCAGTGGTACTTTCCCACGCTTATCCGAGAAGCAGCAAGTAAGGGACTTGCAAGATACAAGCTTTGAAAAGCCTTAGATAATATAACTGACCTTCTTATTAAAAATATATTTAATTTTGATTATTATTTAATCCGATTACAGATAAAAAAAGTAATTAATTAACCAATGTTCCAATGTTCATACATTAATTATTACGAATGTAATTATTTCAACAATTAACCATATTTACTTATCTCTAAGAGGGTGGGAAGTAAATAAAACTCCTCTCGGCTTCGGATAACCTTTTATTGGACAAACGTTAACATCGAACGAAGCCCTCAATGTACATTAACTTTACTAAAATAAAGTAGTCCATACGTTATAGTTACGATATAATTATTTCAACTAACTAGTAAATACATACAAGTTACACCGGCCCGAGTCCTCGCTTACATCTACGTATACAGATCGTAAAAATAAACCTATTGAATATATTATGTAGTGTACTTCATCTTCTACGAGTGAAATGATGAAAACACTTGTTACTCAGTATGTTAAGTATTTTCAATCTTTAGTTGAGAAGTACACTATATGTAAGTATAACAAGTTTACTCTAGAAGGTGACGTTAAGAGCTACATTAGTAAGAACCAATCAGAAAGAGAAGCAACTCATTAGGAACTGATACCGCCGCGAAGCTTCCTCCGCCGGCTGCAGTCAGAGGGAGCTTCAACTGAACTTTTTGTAACAAACGAGAACAACTAATTTAATAAGACATGAATAGCGTAATTTAGATATGATTTGACTAGAGTATCGTATTTTACTGTCGCCAGAGATCTAGGCCTCGTCCCCTGCGGCTCCATCTGAAAACGTACAATACATTTAATGTAAATAACAAAGTGTCTATCTGTGTATCGTCCTCCTATTATTACACATGCAATAAATGTAGAGATAAAAGATTCAAATTATTTAGTAACCTTTGAAGAATTTCAGTGTTCAAGTCCATCACCAGACCAGCTCTACAGGACCATACTATTTTATTGTCACCTAAGGCTACGTGAAACTGCTTTTTTCATTTCAGATTTTATAATATAAACGATTCCTAAAATTTGGAATAAATTATGATCATTTAACAACAAATAAACAGTTTTATCATGATTTTTTTTACTAAATAAAACTGGACTTACTAATGAATTAATTTAGAGTCTTAAATACAGATCCTCGCGGATAACATATTACGTCTCATTTAAAAGGTTAATCTTTTAGGTTTTCATCTGATAATGAGTCAATGAACCGATATATTTTTGAGTATAAAATAAAATTAGAGTTGTCGTAAAAAAAAATTGTACATTTTTATCTATCCTTGACTTTTAGACGCTGGGTTGTATCGTGTCGTCTCAGCGGCCTCAAACATTATGGACATTGATGAATAAAATTTAAATATATAAATTAATACTTTAAGTCGGGTTGTAATTTACTATGACAGTGTAAATATAAATATGTATTACACCGCCGATTCCCTTCAGACGCTTAAAACCTTCGCGTCTATTTGCAAATTGTTCTGAAGTGACTTAAGAATAAAGCGGACTTTCCTAAGCTGCTTTTCGAATGAATGGCTTGGAATGCGGAGATGTTAAGGGATTAATTATTTGTGGAGGATAAGGGGTGGAGGTGGGCAGGAGGGGTACGTGGGCAGTGCAACACGTGATTGAATGGGGCCAGAATTATATGTGACGGATCTTTACTAATACTAAATATAGGAAAAATAACGAACTTAAATATTTTAAAATTATCAATTTGAACGATATCGGGAATTACTTTTGTGCCGGTCGTTGCACCATTGCTTTAAGAATGTAATATCCAAACATCTCGCGCAGTTAGTTGAAGAAAAATAAGTAGCACTTTAAATTATTTCGAAATTCATATTAGCTCAACGCAAAATTTTCCTGACCGTTTAACGTCATATTTGTTAAGGTCACGAACACACGGGACGAATTGAATTAAAATGATTGTAAAAAATCTCCCTAAACTCCCGTGTGAAGGGTGCTTAGACCCGACAATTATCATTTATTGTGTTAATGAACACTCTGTGTAGCAGCTTGTGTTTTTGTAGGTAATTTATTAAGGGCTTTTCAAATTGGCTTATAATGAGATTACATTTAACGTGTTAAAGTCGTTTGATATTCTGTGTGTACTGAAATGGGCGCCGGTACGTTTGATGAAGGTTCACGGAAATTCAGAGGACCTAACGTCAGGTGGATTACTTGGTATTACCTCTTTTACTTTATTTATGTTTTGTTATTTTCATTCTTTAAAGACTATCGCAGGGACATAACTGTACATGGTTGTGGTTGGCCAATGGCTGGATGAATTTCCACTCGGGAAAGAGAGAAAATATTTAATACTTTCATTGGCACACTCAACGTCTCGAAAGTATAGAGGAAATTGGGGAACATGTTTAGTTTTCTACTCCCTACTCTGCTGAGTTCAAGTTATCAAAATTTAAAAATCATCTATTCGATGCAAAATTAGAAATTTATTTTAATCGAATGAAAAAAATATTTAAATAAGCACTGAGAATTTTTCCACGCGCTCTTTCTAGATGTAGATATTAAATGTCAGAACTATAAACTAGAAGTAACACCATGAATATATAATTAGATACATATATGTATTATAAAAAATATATGATAGAAAATATATTTTTGTTAGAGTATAATTTCTATCAGCACAGGTGTAATAAGGGCGCTCAAAGGTCCCTTCGAGTTTGAAGGCGCAGGTGTCAGCTTTTTTCACTTGAAAAAACTGACGATCCGACACATCTGGTTGTTTCTTGAAAGATACCGTTTAGATCTACACGATTTGTAAAATGTATTCTTACTAAATATGTTTTAATACATCATATTATGTCACTTTTTGCAAAAAAATTATCAAAATATCAAAATACATCACCAAACCAAATAACATTTTAAAAGCCAGCTAAATTATTCGAAACATAATTAAATATTGCTTATTTATCTATAATTAAAGACTGATTTTTATTTACTTATTACTTTAATGAGAAAACTATAAATTTTAGTTTCAATTGTACATAGCAATTACAAAACCTAAAAAAAAGGTAACATTTTAATAAAGTCATTCAGTTTCAAGTTCATCCAGGGTAGATCGTAAGCCGTGTAAGGGTCGGTAGGACAGGTATGACTGTCCTATAAAACAGTGTCTTTAGCTCGACTCAGTTGTTTGCGCTCGGCTGAGTGAGTTTGGGATAATCGTGTTTCTTTTACCTTACGTAAACAAAATATTTTATTGATATTAAAAAATAAACACATTTGTACTACTGTCTGGGTAAGTATAGTTAGTTGTTTACATAAGGTTGAATTAGGCTGTTTTGTATTTTTTTTTCATCTTTTCGTCTTATCCCGCACATGACAGGGTAGGCAGAGGTAACTTAGGCACTTTCCGCAGAATTAGAAAATATTTAATCGAATGGGGATCGAACCCACAACCTGTCGCACTTACAGTCCTGCTCTACGATGGACCACTTTATTTTTGATAGTTTCATTATATAAGATATCATTATTTCACTTTACATGAAATATATAATATTTATAATTTAACATTATACCATAATGTGTAATCTGTTATGATTGGACACTGAACAAAGGAAGAATATGAAATATTGATGAGTGAAAATATTCATATTATTTATGTATTAAGGAAAATTTAAGTCAAATTACTGAAGAAGGTATAATTTTAAAAATATTTACTCAGCTTCACGCTGTATCCCGCACATGGCAGGGTAGGCAGAGAGAACTTGGGGACCTAGTGTTAAGACATTCCGTTCAACTTCCATTCCCCACATAAAATAATAATAATATTTTTTACATAGAGAGTGCAAAATTCTACGTATATACAAAACTGCAGTAGAAACATATAAAGCATTTTAGTGGAAGGCGCTACGTGTCTATAGGAAAGGGAACTTTGTAAACACAACTCTCTAGACGGGAAACGATTACTGCTATATGTTACATTAAATATACATAGAAGTGACTAACTACTTTGTACTATAGAAAAGGTTACACAATGCAGTATATATAAGTCACTAAGTATAGTTCAGAAAAGTAGAAAAAATCAGAGAAACTAGTATACATGTGTTATAAGTGAGATAAGAAAGAGGAGGAGAAAGAAATTTCTAGAACATCAATACTACGGAGATAGTTTACAAGAGGTGCTACACAGCTACACTTGGCGGGTTACCATGGTCGTCATCTAGGGGCGGATCGCGCGAGGCCCGCTTGCCCCACATTCCCCTGAGGTTCGTCCAGCCGGGCTCTCGCTTCCAGTAATATGATCCTGCTGGGTACGCTTATACGTTATTGTCTTAAATTTATTTAAATGTGGAAAGTTTGCGCAGAAGTTTATATGTGTTTCTATTTAATATGAAAATATGACAACAATAGTGAAAGCTTCATATGTAAACGAAATGTTTTAATTTAATTATTAGAATATTAATTAGATTTTTTAGGCCAGTCGTGACGCAGTGACATATGCGTGTGACTGTAACCGACAGGTTCTGGATTCAATCCCTAGTCGAGGAAATGAAATATTTAATATTCAATTTAAATATTTAATGTTTCATTTCTTCGCTCTGGTAATAAGACAAAGCGTGGCGTTGAGTTCCGCCACACAACACGCAATGCCTCAAATTCGGCGGGAAGTGGGGAGCGGTGTAAGTTCGGTGGAAAGGAGTGTCTTAACAATAGGTTCCCGGGTTCCCTCTGCCTACCCTGCCTCGTGCGGGATACAGCGTGAAGGTTTTTTATACTAACAAAATTTATATTTATTAAAAATTTAATCATGAAATTTATACTTTTTACTATTTAATATTGTTCGAGCATATCGTTGCAGGGCGGCGGTAGGCGGTGTTCAATAACAGATTCATTTCAAAAGATTAATGCTCATTTGAAAACAATCCGGAATTCAAATTGATCTCGTTTCCATGATTAAATATTTTTTACTTTAGATTTACAAAAGAACAATTGTATACATATATATTTTTTAATATTGTTTCGAAACAGACAAACAAACGTATCTTATAAATATCTATAGTATAGTTATGTATATAATTATATATGTATATAAATATATATTTATATACAATAGATTTTTGTCAATAATTTATATAAATTATTGACAAAAATCTACAAATTTTATGTAACTATTCCAAAAATACAGGCTTTTCAAAATGAACAAGCAAAATCCGCGACGCACACGTGACGAAGTCATGAATATAATCTATCTAAAGTTTATTATTAACAAAGTAACCAAAGCGCGGCTAAACGCTACAGGTTATTTATAAATCCATCGACTTTCCTTCGAACTCTCACGTAAGTATGTTAAGAAATTGTTTCATCACTTAATAATTGATATAAATTTAATTTCCCTATATTAATTCCTTGGGAGGTTTTAATTTGATTACTCGTCGCTTGTATTTGTTAAACAGGACGACCCCTTTAGCTCCTTCGGGGTTCCCAACCGACATAATTAAGCATTATATTTCCGCTTCATAAATCTCATCTTTCCTCACAGAGTTATTTATGAGTCTACGCGAGCTGCAGTTTTTAATATCGAGATATAGCAATTATAATCGAGTGGCGCGTCTATAGAAATATGACGCTCGTAGCGCCTTCTATTAAGTTAACGGCTTTATAAGTGTGCAGATCTGACGTGCAATAGAACATTAAATTTTACCAACAGCTTCTGGGTTCAGTCCTTGCTCGAGGAAATGAAATATTTTATATTTTTAAATTAAATATTTAATGTTTTCATATCTTCGCTCTGGTACAAGGCAAAACGCGGCGTTGAGTTCCGCCACTCAACACGCTATGCCTCAAATTCGGCAGAAAGTGGGGGACGGAAGTGGAACGGAGTGTCTTAACACTAGATTCCAAAGTTTCCTCTGTCTACCCTGCCTTGTGGGGGCAACGGCGTGAAGCTGAGTGAGTATGGTTATTTTTAATTTTAATTTTGTTATACGATTAATATTAGTAAGTAAGTATTCTTTTGCATTTTCACACTGCATCCCGCACATGGCAGAGTACGCAGAGCGAACTTGGAAACATAGTGTAAACACATTTCGTTCCGTTCCTTACTTTCGGCTGAATTTGCTTGTTGAGTGGCGGAACTTAACGCCGTGACTTTGTTGACTTGTTTGCTTTTGTTGACCGCCGTTGACTTGTTTCTAACTAACTGTTACACTAAAAAAATATTTCACTTCTTCGTGTTGGGATCGAACCCACAACTTGTCGTTTCTTGCCAGTTCCTGACAGTTAATATGCATAGTTAACTTAAAAGAACTTATTTTTTTAATTGTTTTTGTAAATTCCGATATAACTTATAAGAATGATTTCAACTTCAATAAAGTTTAAATAATTATAATATAAAAGTTATAGCCAGATGACAATAAATCTGGGACTCTACAGTTTGATGACGGCGAGCGCGGAATAAATTTTATTTCCGTTATAAAGTGGAGATTATTTAATGAATCGTATAAAACATCTTGAGCTATTATTATGTCAAGTAAATCAAGTAAATTTGTTAGTTTTTTATGTCCGTGTTGTGTCCCGCACATGGTACTTAAGGCAGAGAGATCTTGGAAAACTAGTGTTACACTCTGTTCCCGTTAAGACACTTCTTTTCCAGACTTTTCGCCGAATTTGAGGCATTGCGTGTTTAGTAGGGGAACGATCAATGCCGCGTTTTGCTTTAATATCAAGTGAGAAAAATGAAAATATAAAATAAAATAAAATAAAATAAATTGGTTACCATTTTTTAGAAATCATTCTCTTCTGTCTGTTCTCTATCTCTCTGTTTATAGAAGATATAAAAATTTGTTTAATTTTTTGTGCTAAATTACCAAAAAACATCTGAAATATTTCACAATTACATAGAAGTTGATAGCTGGCGGTGGTTTAAAGTGCAATAAAAGTTGTTCGTAGGCATTATGTGGTATAACGCACGGGACTGCACCATGCACAGCGCACACTCACCTATGAGCACTTTCGGAAGGGCCACTTATAAGCGTATAATGAAAAAAGTAATATGCTATCACAGAGTCTTGATATTCCAACCGGGACTACTAGGTTTAGAGGCATTTTATGAGAATAAAGTTATTTTTTTTGCTTCACGCTGTGTCTATCTGCCTATCATTGTGTAAATATCAAAAGGGAAACTAATTTAAGACACTAAGTTCTGTTCAGTTCTCGAGACATTGTGCGTCGGCTGTCGTCGGCTGTCGTCGTTGTGCGCGACATTTTGTGGTTTCGATCTACATTTGAAGAAATAAAGTGTTTATTATTTTAATATCCTCGCTCTAGTAACTCGACAAAGCGCGGCGTTGAGAACGGGAAAGTCGGGAACGGAAGAGTCATAATGGGGTCGAAGTGTCTTAATACTAGATTCTCAGGTTCCCTTTGTCTACCCTATTATGTCCGACAGGGTGAAGTTAAAAAAAATATAATCTAAATTAAGCTTTAAAACTACATAAAATTCACGATACAAATATATTAATATTCAAATTTTCGTTTCGACATTATAAATTAGAAGTGCACATCTAATCACAGTACAGAAGGACTTCATCCGTTCCTTCGTAACCCAATATCCGGTAGTTGCAAATAATTGTACAGTAGTTACAAGTTGCATCGCCTCAAGCCCCTCCGCTATTGTCAAGTCTAGTGAGTAAATATAGTCAATATACTTATTGATTCAATTTAGACAAGCATATGAGGAGCTCTCTGGAAACGAAGCAAAGTGTGGCGTTGAGTTCCGCCACTTAACAAGCAATGCTTCAAATTTTAGTGCAGTGATTGTAATACATTGGTTGTGCATTCGATCTCCACTGGGAAAACTCCTCTCCTTCGTTACTTTAAAGATTTTAGAACAAAGCAAGTAAATGTGACATTTTTAGAATTAAAATATTTATAGCCCTGCCATTACTGCTCAGGCTGAGCTGTTCCTGGCCCGTAGCCCATGGCTGTTAAATAAGTTGTTAGTTCGATCTCCACTCAAACAAATAAAATATTTCATATTTTATTTTTTTCCCATATTACGTGAAGCTGAATTTTGTTTTAAAATGAATAAGTAAATAATGGTTATAGTACCGCTGTTATATTGTGTCTGCTTGACCGGCCGCTTGCCCCACGCGCCGTGCAGCGACGACCACGCTTTCTTCTCCGGCACGTCCATGCTCAAGTTGTCAGAGTCCGCCTGGAATACCTTAACAAATCGACAGTTGCTGCTTTAGAATAATATATATATTATGCTAATATTTAGGTATGTCTTAAGGAGAGATCTAAGTTGAAACCTAGGGTTCCACGTATAAATTTCACGCTGTATCCCGCACACGGCAAGCTGTAAGGGAGCTTGAGTACCTAGTGTTACAACACTCTGTTCTGTTCCCCATTTTGAGGCGACATTAAGGCGAGGTACTGTGTGTAAAGTGGGAATACTCAAAGCTTTGTTATGGCTTGTATAGATTTTTATATGTGTAGATTTAATTAATTTAACTTAAAGTGACTTAAGGAAAATAATATGATCAAAATAGATTACGTTTATTTGTAGCGTCTAAAGGGCTGGGTGCCAAAACGATTATGCAATTTGTGCGAATCCATTAGTATTGTGTCCGACTGGATGACTGCTCGGGATCAATTTGAATGTCCTTATTTGAATTATCAATGTACTATACTATAACAGTATGTGTATTGAGGTAAGACGTTGTTGCTATAAGTGAAATTTAATTAAATTACTATTGCAATATAGCCAAAAAAATATCATATATGGCATAACTTATTAATAATAAGCCATACGAGTATAATACTAGTCGTAGCGCATAGGCGCAAGTGTGTGACTGTAGATTCGTTTCGGGATTCGATTCTCAGTTGGCTTTTTTTTTTCAGTTCTACGCTGTATCCTGCGCCTGCTAGGATAGGCAGAGGGAACTTAGGATTCGAATGATAATATCTATACTTAGATACTAAGATCCGTTCTTCAATTTCCGCCGAACTTGAGGCATTGTATATTAAAATAATAATTATTCCATTTCCTCGAGTGGGGGACCAACTTGTCGCGTTTACAGTCACACGCTTGTGCCCCTGCGCCACGAGAGGCCACTTATTGCCAGTTGATTAAATTAATAATTTAAAATTTGGATCTCTGCGTCCTGGTAAGGGAGACAAAACGTAGCGTTGAATTCCGTTACTCCACACGCAATGTCTCCGAGATTCGGAGGAATGTGAAAGATGGTTGTATTTTAGTGACAACACAGCGTTTTAACATCAGGTTCCCAAGTTTTCTGCCTATCGTTCTATGTGCAGGATAAATAAATGATAATAAATAATGGTATAACATATAGTTAAAAATACATTTAATATTGCGGAAGTTTAAGTTAAAAATGATAAAAATATTGTTAAATTGTATCAATTAATTTCTAAAAGAATGATGGCGTGATCCGAGCCAATATGTAGCGCGTAATATTTCAAACCGGGACTGTTAGTGTCGGTGTGCGACAATCCTTTAGTGGCGAGTGGGATGATATATAGTGTTTTATTAATGTTACAGGTAATATTTTAGCTTCAAGCTTTTTCCGCATATACCGGGATAGGCAGAGATTGAGTTAAATTAACACTACGTTTAATGAAAGGTTGGCTTAATGAAAATAATAATATTTTCGTTTCTTAGCTCTAGTAACTAGGGAAAGCGCGGCGTTGAGGCATGCCACTCAAGACACACTGCTTCAAGAATGACGCTGAAAGTGGCAGTCGGAAGAGTTTTAAAGCTTGAAGCTCCATATATGTGTTGACCGGCAGAACTCAACGTCGCAAACTATCATTAGAGCAAAGTTATAAATATAGATCGTGTTCTCGGGTGATAGTAATACGTTATCCCAATACGCCACGACAACTTTATAGTTTATTACTGGCATAAAATCAGTTTCCGTTATAGTTTATAATCTTATCTGCTCTAAACAGCTTACTTTTTTTTTATAAATACAGAAAGTGACATGATGACACAGCTATCAATTACTTTGAGTATAAGTCTAATGAAATTATTATTTATATAAGGACAAACAAATGAAACCTTCAGTCGCAATAATTGTAATATTTGTATTACCTGTTGAACAGGGATGAGATGATCATAAGCGAATTCATAGTCTTCATAGTCGGGCTCAGGTCCTGATCGCTTTCCCCAAGATCCATGGAAGTTAGCCCATTTCTCCTAGTAAATTGAGATATTTTTTTAATTAATAAGTTACCTTGAACAGCTTACACATGATTGATAAAACGAAAATTTAATAATTATTTCGTTATGATGTATTATTTTAATTTTTGTTATAAGATAATTAATGCTCATAAATTATGAGTAAGTGGGACATAAGCAAAACATAAACGAGTGCATTTTTGTAATAATTAAAATTTATTTTCTCCTATTCTGGATCAGATGATATATAATTAATACAATATGAAGGTAACTTACAGGTGCTCGTTTGCCCCACGCTGAACTCATGTCTTGCCAACCTCGTTTTCCCCATGCAGAGCTCATGTCTTGCCAGCCTCGCTTACCCCATGCGGAGCTCATGTCCTGCCAGCCTCGCTTTCCCCATGGAGATTGGTATAAATCCCTCCATGCACGTTTGCCCCAAGCCGTGTTTAGGTCTTGCCAGCCCCGCTTGCCCCAAGCTGAGTTAAGGTCTTGCCAACCCCGCTTGCCCCAAGCTGAGTTAAGGTCTTGCCAGCCCCTTTTGCCCCATGCAGAGTTCAAATCTTGCCAACCCCGTTTGCCCCAAGCGGAGTTTAAGTCTTGCCAACCTCGCTTTCCCCAGCCGCCGCCGCCGTGTAAGCTAGACCATGCCCTCTTTTGCTCTTCAGATAATTCGATATCAGTGTCCACCTGAGAATTATATGTGAATTAATAATTATTTTTATATAAATTTCTTTATAAGTAAACTTATCTTTTATTAAATTTTGAATTATCATTCGGTTGAGTTATTGATGATATATATTTTATCATAGGGACCGTAGCGAGAAATTAAATGAAATTGTGTTAATGGTGATTAAAGAATCGAACCCCTCATCACTACAACCGTGAGTGTTCTGTTCCATTTCAATGACCGTCAGTAATTGAGCTTCGTTATTTATGTATAGAGCATTAAGCCACTGTGATTGGATATTCGTTAAGACAAAAGCTGTCTTGTAATGGTGCGGATTATTTCATTGTTTCCATTAGATTAAGTCTGGGGATTTCGAGCTTTGTTTACAATCAGGAAAAATGGTTTTATTAGTTACGGAACGGCGAGTCGGGGAAGTTTACAGTTAGATTGGAATGTTGATTGTGTTGTGGCTTGCGTTGTATGGTACAGCGGGTCGCGCTTGGAACTCCCTCCGGTCGCTGCGGGATTTTGACTTTATATCTTAATGATAGGCTGGTTTCGTTAGTGTTATTAAATTTATTTCAAATCCATGCATAGAAATACGTGGACAATGAAGTGATTTAGCAGTAGATTCTCAAGTTCTCTCTCTCTATTATAAGCGGGATAAAAAGTCAAACTAAAAAAATATTAATTGTCATCAAATCTACGTATACTTACAATCTTTATAAAGCATTTTTTTCATTCAATAATTCGTTTAATAAATCATTCTAAAATAGTGGTAATTTTATAACTTCACTTTCAAGCAACTAAATACTTTAACAAGTAAAACTAACTGCAACAAACACAGTATTTCACGGTCAGAGGTAGACGAGACTCAGCTTCAAAGTTTGTTTTTCCACTATTTGTACATTTTTACGGTTTTTCCCGCTTTGATGCGAACAATGCGTTGGTCTGGAGTTATTTAACTGAGAAGAACAAAGCAATCTCAGTAATAAGTACGGCTTGAAGCATTTAGATTGAAACTTTATTAAAGTAAACGTGTTCAGCTGTGGAGGCTATGTTCACGTTACGCGATATTACCGTGAAATTACTTACTCACTCAGCTTCATGCTGAATCCTGCACATGACTAGGCGGAGGGAGCTTGGGAACCTTGTGTTAAGACACTCCGTTTCACTTTCCGCTGAATTTGAAGCACTGTGTGTTGAGTAGCGGGACTCAACGCCG
This sequence comes from Eueides isabella, assembly GCA_019049475.1. Taxonomy (NCBI): domain Eukaryota; kingdom Metazoa; phylum Arthropoda; class Insecta; order Lepidoptera; family Nymphalidae; genus Eueides; species Eueides isabella. The sequence goes on along the minus strand of CM032408.1, from coordinate 11,698,752 downwards.
CGCTTTGCCTTGTTACCAGAGCGGAGAAATTAAAACATTAAATATTTAATTTGATAATATTAAAAATGTCTTTCCCTTGAGTGGGATCAAACCCACAACCTGTCGCTTGCAGTAACACGCTTGTGACATTGTGCCACGACTGTCACAATTACCCCCATTTATTATTTCATTATAAATCTGTACAATATGTATCTGTAGGAGTATGAATATTTTTTGAGTTAAACTCTTATAACGAACAAATGTTCGAGAGATACAGACTAGCGTTACAAAGCGCCTTTGTTCTTTAAAAGACACTTTTTGAAAGAAAGAAACGCTAAAGACCTCACAAGTATCTTTCTGCCGCGGCCCTATGTTTGTTATGCAAATTATAAGATATGAATTATAGAGCTTCATCCTCGAGGAAATTTAAAGAGATTTTAATATAGAAAGCTTTTTATCCGCGCATAATGAGAGCGCTTACACTAAACAAACATACATTATCAGTCCGTGGTGCGCCGTCCAATTTGTTTAAGTAAATGGCCTTTTTAATATCCTTGTAAATATTATTTTAACGATCGGCTACTTTACTGGGTACGACTGTGGCTGGATGTGGGACATTTTATTTTATCTATCGTGGATAGGAGGTTTTAAATTATTTGAAGGTTTCGTATGACAGTACGAAAACTGGAAATAGTTAGGCTGGCAGAGGGTGCCTGGGAACCTAGTGTTATAACAACTCACTCTTATTAAGCCATCTCCATTTTCCACTTTCCGCATTCTCTATGCATTTGTGTGATGAGTGGCAAAACTTAACGCCCCGTTTTATCTCGTTACCAGAATGAGGAAATGAAAATATTAAATATTTCCTTTTCTCGAGTGAGAATCAAACCAAAAACCTGTCATGTTGTCTGACTACGGACACCCAACGGACCTTAATGGTTGGCGTTTGTATTTAACATGGATAGATTACATTCTGTGTTACTGAGTAAGCCAGTGGTTTTTTTTAATCTATACCAATAATATTATTTTAAAGCAGTTATTTGTTAGAACGCGCTAATTTGAGAAACTACAATTTAAGTAAATCTTTTTTAGACGTTCCCATATAATCCACCGTCCGGTTAAAATCACCTCGGGCACGTTGAATATGCCATGTGTCATACACCACACAGGTTATTTATATTTCAGAGTGCTATTCTAGGTGTAAGCTTGTATATAATATAACAAAGTTAATAAACTGTACATACAATTTCACAATCTGTTAAGAAGTTCACAAAACAGAACTTATCAGTTGTAAATAGTTCGGAAGCCCCAGCGCTACAGTATTAAATGCGGTGCTACAGAAGGAAACTTGTAATCTCCTCCCGATGAGACTGCCCCGTTATCAGATAAGGACTGTTATCTTGTTTCTTACAATATCTTTTAGTACTTTAGAAAATTTAGAAAACGAAAATCGGCGTACGTAAACGTTTGAAAAGTTTCGATCTATAATTAATTTTGTATTTAAAATAGCGATAACGATAACCTATTTGAATATCCAACTAGGATGTATGTACATCAGCAGCGGTCAGGTAATATACCATTGCTATACAAAGGCCTGAATTTAAAACCAATAAATATTGTGACATATTTTTTATTAATAAATATTGTAACCAAAGAAAACAAAATTATAAGTTATGATTAGTTCTAAAAAGAATATAATGAATATGTAAATATATATTGTTTGTACATACATTTTATATGAGAAAGTTTTACAGAACAACATCTAGATGTTGTCGAAAATCGAAAATGTTTTGTAAGTGGGTAGAAATTAACTGAAAGGGCACTCGTTCAAATTCTGATAACCAATATGAAATCCAATTATTATTTCTTGAATACTTATTTCCTTAAGAGATATTTTAACAATAACTTCTGTAACAGTCCGTGCATGTAGAAGTGACAGCGATGGTCTCGACACTGATTGTTTTAAAGTAAGATGCTCCTTTTGTTCTATTCTATAGATAACACGTACAAAAGCGTAATTAACTGTCTGTCCGTGTAATTGTTTAGGTGCGTTGTCTCTCTCTCTCTCTCTCTCTGCTTTTCATTTGCAGGAAATTGTTAACGCTTTCAATAACCGTTACAAATGTATCCCGCTCATATCATCAGGATAGACCAAGGGAACATGGGAACCTAACAAGACACTCCGTTAAGTTCCTCACTCTCCGCTGAATTTGACGGAACGCGTGTTGAATTTAAAGCAATGCCCGAATAAAACTTTCTTCTCGGTAACAGGGAAGCACAACACTATATTCCCAGGTTCCCTGATTTTAATTTAAAAGAAGAAGAAATAAAGAAGAAGAAATAAAACTAAGAAATAAATGATGTATGAATACTCTTATGATCCACCAAAGAACGTTTAGGCATTTAAACATTTACCGAAAAACGTAAAGCGTGCGGTTTTTCGATGGAATGCGAAATCGAAACGTTTGTTTGTTTAGGACGAACGGGCAAATATATATATAAATATATATATATCATATTGTACCTCACACGGGCACAGAATACGACTTATACATATGCTTGACTGCTGGATCTCATGGAATTATATTTTTTACTTATTTTCTCTTATTTTAATGCAGTTGAAAGCCGTTTCACAGTTTTACGATTGTGAAAAATGACCTTTAAATCGTTATTTTGAACCGGTTTTTATTTTAGCTCCGTCTAATTCGTCGTATCAAATGGACAATAGTAAATTAAATAAATAAAACTTTTTTAATTAACTCATTCAACTTTTATAATTAACTTCATTCAGCTTCATTGAGACACTGAAAGTTATTACTTTCACAGTCGCAGTCCGTGATGTTAAGAAAATATTAAAGCAATGCCAGTAGTAATCTTGAATCAACATTACACCAAAGAATTAATTATTTTATTATTTATTGAACTCATATTTCTTTAGACGCGTTTTAAAGCACTATGACAGTGACATTTTAAGATTCGTCACATAGAAGTTACAGTATGAAGTTGCAGCGATTGCATTTTCATATTTATAATATTTATCGACATGTTTTTCTAGAGTTCACATTCACACACGTGTTTTAGTTTCATAGAGGTGCGATTTATATATGTATGTACTGATAAATTATATTCAGTGGTGATTTAAAGTCAATGTTTTAATTTATATATTTACTGTTCGTAAATATTAGTGAAAAAATTGTGTTTATAGACTTTTTCAAGTGCTCCAATATAATTTATTGTAATTTATTATTTGCATACAAGTAAAAAACTATTTTTAATGACGCCAAAGAAGTATAGCTTCTCATGAGCATATATAAGTATACGCATTTAATTTTTTCTACTATAATAGTACTGAGGCGTGTCGTGGCGCAGGTACACCAGTGTTTTACTGTTAACGTAACAGCGTGTTGGTTCGATTCTTACTCGAGAAAATGAAATACATAATATTTTAATTTTCTTGCTCAGGTAAAGAGACAACTCGCTGCGTTTAGTTCCGCTAATCATCATGCAATGATTCTAGAATTCAGCCCAAAGTGGAAAATGGAAGCATTTTAATGTAAACTAAGTGTTTAACACTACATTTTCAGGTTCCCTGGTATGTTCAGAGTTCAGCGTAAAGTTAAGAATACTTAGTTAGTTGTAAGTGTTAGTCGTACCTGCGGCGGAGGAGCGTCGTGGGGCGCGTCGGCGGCGGCCGCCACTGCCAGCGTCACCGCCGCGCACACCATAGCTATGCAGCATCGCATCTGTTGCAATAAGAAAATATTTATAAATTTCAATTTAAGTAAAAAAAATATATGTATATAAAATCATTTATTTTTAAATATTTAAGAACGCCAGCCTGGGACGGTAAATGTAACAGGTGGTGTTCGATCCCACCTCGAGCAAAATTACATTTAGTATTATCATTTTCTCGCTTCGTTACCCAGGTAACACTGAAATTAGACAACAGAACAAAATGTCTTAACACTAGGTGCCAAGTTCCCTCTCCTATCCTGCCATAACTCAGATTAGCAAATAAATAATTGTACAGTTCAAGCGGGCGAAGCCGCTAGCTTACCTCTAGTAAGAAACAATAAATCAGAAATTTATTTTGCAATACAATATCTGTACAAGAATACTAATTTAGGCAACAATATAAAAAGAAAGTGTAAATTATATATGAGCTAAAGCATAAAAAATAATCTTTTTACCTACAAAATATGTATGTACTGGTAAGTAGCATATTATAAGTTATTTCAAGATATAAAATATAATTTACATGTATGTATATTAGAAGTACATATAACGCGAGGCGAGTGCGTGCGGCGCCCGTTATAGTGTCTATATAAATACTGATTTTGAAATGTCAGGAGGCTGTGGGCGTTAAGAAGAGTTATCTCAGCTCACACGTGCTTCTATAATACGGCATTTTGTTTTGGTGAACTGGGGAGAACATCATTTTAATATAGTAACTTCAGGGTATATAGTTATAATGATAAAATACTGTTTTGACATAGCACGCGGTTGTGTTCCGCCACTTGGGGCCTGTCAAGATTGTGACTGTCAGCGCGCCAGATAATGGGTTTAGTCGGTTAAATAAAATATTTAATACCTTCATTTTTTCAACTTGTAACAAAGTGAGTTGCTAATATCTTATAAAACCTTATAAGTCTTGACAACTCGGCGGAAAGTTGGGAACAGATCGTCTCAACACTAGATTCCCAAGTTCCCTCTGCCCTCCCCTTCAATGTGTGGGTTACAGCGGATGAAGCTGAGATAATGTCCTCCCATTGCAGTTTACACAGAGAAGACCTAGTATTTATATTTAGACACTCCGAGTACACTTTCAATTGTATTTCAAAACATTGCGTCTGATTGGCGGAGTTCAACGCTGTGCCGGGGAAAATAAATAATGATCATATAAAAAAAAGTTTTGAAAGCATTTGAATAACTACTAATATTCCGAGTCTTAAGACTATTTATATACCGGACATGTTTAACGAGGAAACGATTTAAAGTGCTCAGAAATCGAGCTCTTTTATTTCCCATGGGATAGAATAAAAGTTTATGGGCAGGTATAAATAACCACTTGTTGAGAATAGTGTTTCAAATTATGATTAATTTTTAACTCCGATGCAAAAAGAGAGTTGTTATATTTTAGACGTGGCACTCGAGGCACTGTAGGTAGCTCCTGAATGAGAGAACCGATTAGAGTGTATTTTTTTTAATTGAAGGCCATTTTCATTGCGGTACTTAACAGTGCCGTTTTATTAACATTCGACTAGGACCTTAAGGCTACAGCATTTCCGTCAAGATAAGGTAGTAATTTTTTTGGGTATGAGGCTTACTAAATATTTTATGCCTTCCTTTGTACGCGAGAAAATTGGTAAATTATTTTGCAAATGTTTAATATACATATAACTTTTAAATAACTGTCAAATAAAACTAGCCTTGTACAGTATCTTTACAGTCTCATTTTTTAAAGAAACTTCGTAACACCAAGATGGAAAGAAACTAAATCAATTGACAAAATTAAAATTGTACTACTAGCGTGAAGAGACGTGTACATTATATAAATAGGGTACATTTTTTGTGCACATCGCTATTATCGCGCTGGTCACTGTTAATGGTATAGGTCGCGTGACGCAGGAGAGCAGGTCAGGCATCTTTAGCTCCGGCTATACATAGTTGACCCGATCGGCCCTACTTGATGACGTGCTGCTGCCCCAGCGTATTTGATAATACCTAAGTACATTTATGTTTGATTTAAAATAATTGGCAATAATTATATATACTATCTATGAGGCCTATCGTGATGCATGGGCACAAACGTGTGTCTGTTAACGCAACTGGTTGGAGAATCGATTCTTACTTGAGGAAATGTAATATTTGATGTGAAAAAATTAAATATTTCATATTTTCCTTCTCACATTCTGCAGAAAGTGGATCGGAACGGAGTGTTTAAAGACTTGGTTCCCAAGTTCCCTCAGTCGACCCTGCCATGTGCGGGATACACTGTGAAGCTGAGTGAGTAGTATATGTAAGTAATTTACTTAATTAAAGCTATAAATCTGTCGCTTTCTATTTTTTAAGGTTAATTTTATTCCTGGAATTTTAAAAAAATAAAGTATTATATTGATATAGGGTAGCCGTCGATAAATTCGCGGTCTCTTTAATGTGTCTCGGCGGTTCGATCGGACATAAATGAAGCTATTGCTTTTAGAATTATTGATATGTCGCTACAAGGAAATATGTTTCGTGTTGAGTTTCATGTTTGGGGCTGCATTTACGGTAACTTTGTATAAAGGAAATTGTGATTTAATATTCTATATGTTCGTATTACGAATAAATTTCGAATAAAATGGACTAAGGAGAGAGAAAGAAAATTACTTAAGCGAATTTTAAATTTATCACTAACCGTATTCCGCCAAGTTACAAAGACATTGCATGTAGACTAGCGTTATCAAATAATAAATATTTTACCTCCTTATGTAGAATTGAATCCACAACGGTTTACTATCGAGCACTTGTGCCCGTTGGGGGACGCCATGTGGCTCAAAAAACCAATTACTGTACAATATAAGCTACTATTTCTATTAAAAATAAAAAGTATTACAAAGATTTGCCATTCTACATACAATACTATATGGAACAAAATGCATACAGTGAACACCGGAAGTCGTCCCACAGGATGTTCACACGATTACAACTACAATCTGTACACGTGGTGAATACGATGATACATTATTAAGTGTTAATGAATGTCGATAGTTAATAGTTTTGGATTGCTCCGCGGTCGCTTTGACACGGGAGCCGCAACGCGCAGGGGCGGGCTGCGGTACTGTGGCTGGAGATGCTAGCTTGTAACTTGATTACTTATATATAAACTTTGTTACTGCGAATTGAGATTTTATTAATATCATGCATCGTTTTCAGGCCTGTTTCAAGTAGAGCCACAAGCGTGCAACTGTACACGCTTGTGTCTTTACTTGACAAGCAAAATAAAGATTTAAAGTTTATTTGCTCTCTGTTAACGAGAGACAAAAAATGGCGTTGAGTACAAACAATGCCTCAAGAAGTTACAGTTAAAAATGATAAATATAAGCGTCACAGACAACGCACACAGCCAGACAGGCAGGTCTCATATATATATAACACCCCTCTTTTAGCGTTGGTGGTAAAAATAGCAAACAATAATATAAAAAACAAAATAATAACGTCTTATTTTCCACAAAAGTGTATTTTTATTTAATATTTCGTTTAACAATCCGCCCTTCATGATCAGCTGTTGAAGGGCGCTGAGTTCTAAAGCCGTCCCCGTTTCCAAAGTAGTCTAAATTATCATTCACATCACATTGACTTAATTATTGTAGTATCTGAAGACTGACGGGGTCTGTACTTGATGACCCTATTGCGTAGCTTACACTGAAAAGCTATTGTCTCTAAATACTGGAAACGTAGGTAAGTAGGTAAGGAACCGTTTCGAACATTACACAAGAGAATCTTATTTGGAAATTAGCATTTCTTTCATTATTCGTACCAGTGATAAGTTGTTATTGTACTTTGCATTATTTAATAAAAACACACTGATTTAAATATTTTGTTTTAAATATTTTGATTATAAGATTAAATTATAATTCAAATTAGGCCTGTCGTGGGGCTAACGCTGTAGGCTGTGGGTTCCATTCCCGCTCCTGGGAATGATTGTTATTTGTCACTTTTAGATTTTTTTTTTAATTTAGCGTTGTTTGAATAACAGAGTCATTTAACCCCATGTTCCCTAAGCCTGTTGCCATATGCCATATTCCGCGGCAAAGGCTATCAAACGATAAATAAATAATCTAAATAACAAGTAAATCATATGATTATATAACGTTTTTCACATTTAATACACACATCGCGGTGCGACCAAAGAGACCGCGCGCGTGCAGCGGTCGTCGCGGCCGGCATCACGCCGCGGTCGATGATAAATAGCACGTGTTTGTTCGGTGCCGGCGCACGGGACTGTTAGATATAAACTGTATATTTATATTGAATAACAGATATTTTGGGGAATAAACATAGTGAAGCGTTTAGTTCTTCCACTCAACAATGTCTTGAAATTTGTGCAAAGTTTGGGTCACGGAGTGTCTTACCACTAGGTTCCCTCTGCCTTTCCCTACTCTACTATATGCAAGATGCAGCGTGAAAAGTAAAATAATAGATAAAAGATTTCCCACTAAACAACAAGGTTTAGTTTATAAATTCCAAAAATAACATCTAAATAGACAATGTTACATAAATAGACCTCTCTTTGTGATTTTCCGGTGAAAGTACACAAAAACTTCTGTGAAGTATTTGAGGAGCTTTCGTAGCTACCGCTCACTGAGCTTATACTACGGTCCATTGTGCTTATAGGCCTAAGTGTTCATATGAAATTAAAAATATTTGTTGTGTCAACAATGAAATATATGTTTTTTTTAAAAAGGTTTAAAAAGGTAATTTACAGTTTAGGAAAAGAGAGAACTACTTATTTAGAAAACGTTAAAAAAAATATATTGAGAATTCCTCTTGCTGGACGATAATTCTAAGCAATTATCTTTGAGTAGCGGAAAATTTGTAAAAGTCTCCCTATGATAAGCGTGTAAGAATATCGAAGTAGCTTGATGAGAACGTTAGTGATCAGCGCACATATTGGTTCATCACTGGTAAGAACACATGTTCACGGCCATCGTGGCGCTGCGGCTCAAGCATGTTGGGAGAGTTAAATTAATAATATGGCAAGTGCGGTTTTCAGTTTCGGCACTTAACGTTCAATGTCTTAAGAATTCTGAGGAAAAGGGGGATTAAAATGTGAACGGAGTATCCTAATTTATTAAGGTTCCCAGGTTCCTTCTTCTGTGGCGTATAGTATAACGCTAAAAAAATATTGTTGGGGTCTTAAATTAATACTTATCTCTTCATAATGTAATAATTCTCTTTATAAACATTGATGTATCAATCATCAATCGATGAAACAATGAGGTGTTTGCATTTTTTATAATACAAGAAAAATATGTCAGTGTAATTACTGACCAACTTTGATCGAGTCTCTTGAAACATACAAGGAATTTCGTGTGTATGTTGTTTTAGAGTGTACACAGAAAACCTAGTGTTAAAACAGTCCGTTTCTCACGTTCCGCCTAATTTTCGAGACATTTAAAGTTAAGTGGTGTAACTGAGCGCCAGGTTTTGTTTTGTATAAATATTTTTGTCAGCTTCAAGTTGTATCCCTTACATAGCAGGGTAGGCAGTGGGAACTTAGAAACCTAGTATAAAGACACTCCGTTCCGATTCTCACTTTTCCCTGAATTTGAGTGGCGGAATTGTAAAAATTGTTGCAAAAACGAAGAAATGAAAATATGAAATATTAATGATAATGATAATATTAAATAATTAATTTGTTCTTATGGGTATCGAGCCGACAACCTCTCGCGTTTACAGTCACACGCTTGTACTCCTGCACCACGACGGACGTCAATTTTGTATAAACATATTACTATAAAATAATTCATTGCAGCGTTGAACCAAGACGGCATCAAATTTTGCTATTTTGCATTCAAGATATCAGTCTATCATTCCTTAAAATACAAGAGCTTCAAACATATACTTTGACATAATATCAAAGATTTTTCATTATTTAAAGTCCACATTTTATTGCTATAAATAACGACTAACAGCTACAACCTGGATCAAAGTATCCAGTCACAGCAACATTTACAATATTACGTTGCCTTTTACTGTATTGGAACTGAATACAAAGTCGTATTATTGCTCTTACACGTAATAACTGAAGTGTCCATTTTGTATCACATACGTACGTGTCTCTCCTTTTAACAAAAAAATCTTGTATTGAAGTGTCTTAACGGGAACAGAGTGTCTTAACATTAGGTTCCTAACTTCCCCTGCCTACCCTGCCATGTGTATAACTAGGTTGCATTTTTTGATACTGTAAAACTGTTAAAATAATATTAAAATACGAATTTGATACAAATTGAGGCCTATCGTGGCGTCGAATATCGTGGCGCAGCGGCACAAGCGTGTGACTGTAACCGACAGGTTCTGGGTTCGATCCCCAGTCGAGGAAATGAAATATTTAATATTTTCTATTTAAAATATTTAATGTTTCATTTCTTCGCTCTGGTAATAAGGCAAAGCGCGGCGTTGAGTTCCGCCACTCAACACGCAATGCCTCAAATTCGGCGGAAAGTGGGGAACGAAAGTGAAACGGAGTGTCTTAACATTAGGTTCCCGGGTTCCCTTTGCCTACCCTGCCTCGTGCGGGATACAGCGTGAAGCTAAAAAAAAAAGATACGATTGTCATTTCGCGTCCACCTATACGATGATTAAGTAACTAGAAGACCCCCGGTTTTAGTTCAGATATCTCCAGTCCGGTTATTTCTTTCTCTTTATTTTTTAAGTTCGTCTTTTGTGAGAAATATCATTATTGTGGGCCCTTTATTAACGCATCTAATGCGTACAAATCTTGGAAAAAGTTCGGTCCTCCAGGTATTATACGTATAAATAAAGATATATTTATTTTTGTTACTGTATAAAATCCTAGCACATTCTTGCCTTCCTGCCTTCGTAATACAACTAATATTAAGAACATAACATTGCGTTTCACGATAAATAGGCTGATTTACTCAACATTATTTTTTTCAAACTAAACTTGCAGTTTCCAGGATTAATTAGTGCGATTGAACACATGAACTCTTTAAATAAAATTGACATCTCAAATTTGGCGATGAGAGAGTCATTAGATATTTTCGTTCAAAGTTAGAGAAACTAATAATTCAAGACTATTTTAACAAGCAGTTTATAATACGTATTTTAATCTGCAGCACGTATTTGTTATCAAAGATAATGCAATTGAATGCAGCGTCTCGGCAAACCATTTAAGGCGATGAGTGTGTCTCCAAATATTAGCTAAGTACGAACGCCGCCGTGCAGATGAGTTGTCAATTCGTCAACTCTCGAGATAGCACTTGTGATGACTGAGATGGAATCTTAAATATTCGAATGGATGCTGCGCTGTAGCGATGTGTTCACAGTGACATTTTTATCAACTTCCCGCTAAATTTCGTGATTAGTGGGATATAGGGAAGGTCGAGAGACCTCCGTAAGAGATTGAACTCCATAGTTGTTTATTGAGCGGCGGATCTCAACGCCGTGCTTTGTCTTGTTAAAGCAGAGCAATGTAAATCACTCATTACTACTGGTATCAAACTCACAATAATCAAGTTTTATATTATCATCATGTTCATATGACTTGAATCCTTTTCTATTTGATTCGCTGTCAACCAAGAGGCAACTTATGTATATTAAATATTAAGTTACACTGAAAAAAAGTAAAAAAAATAATAATATCCAAGATGGTTGCGGCTTAAAAATAGCACTTTTCAATTATTTGATACTATGACGTTTTTTTTTACTCGCGACCGTCAAGGCCTCATTGCGCAGCGGCACAATGTATGACTGTAAACGTGACGTCTTTAAGTCCAATTACCATTCGGGGGAATGAACTATTTTCAATTTCTTCGCTCCGTTAACAAGATGAAGTGCGGCATTCAGTTCCTTCAATCAATACCCAATGTTTCAAAAACTGGGTGAAAAACGGAGTGTCTTAACACTAGATTCCCTCCGCGTTCTTAGGTATACGTTTGATTCAGCGTGAAGTAAGAAATGAATGAAATAATAAAATTATCGTTGTGAACATAAGCTTATATTTCTTGTAAAGAGCCTTTGAATGAAACCAGCGCTTATTTCAAATAACTGGAGATTAAAACGGTAGGTTGAAGAATATTTATCTGATTGAGTTGCGATTTAAAGGATTCGATAGAAACGGGTACTTGCGAGTAAGTATTGCTCGAGGAGGGCTTCACAAATAATACAGTACATTCAGTGATAAGATATTATTAAAACTACTTATAATTAATACTAAACTTAAATTTTAAATTTTAAAAAGTGTATAAAAATTTTGAACGAAGCAGGATATGAACCCGCGCCTCTGGAATACCGTTCCAGCGCTCTGACCAACTAAGCCATTCGTTCTCACCGAGCTCCGTCGAAATTCTTATACGCTTGTTACAACTTATTTTTGTTGTTAGCATCTCTGTAGGGAGATTTTTACAAATTTCCGCTACCCAAAGACAACTCGTAAGAATTATCGTTTGGCAAGAGAGAATACTATTTATTTTAATATTTTTACTATGTTTTAAAGTGTTATTCCACACTTAGGACAGAAAATACTAAACTTAAATTTTAAATTTTAAAAAGCGTATAAAAATTTTGAACGAAGCAGGATATTTTTAATACTTATAATTAAATTAAAATATGTGTTTCTATTTTTTTATCTTAGGCTTAAAACTCATTTGGGGATTTTTTTTTCGTATTATTTTTTGTGTAGTGACAAAACTTGACGTTTGATGAATAATCTATAAAATTAAATATTATGATTAGTACTATATCACTATTTAAAAATATGTTACTTCTTTGTGGTCTTATTAGGAACGGAGAGTTTAAACACTAAGGAACGTATTCCTTAGTTCCCTCTGCCTACCCTGCCATGTGCGGGTGACACTATGAACACTGATGATGATGTGGTACATATTAAAATAAAAAAAAATACTAAATATATTTGCTTCACGCTGTATCCCGCACTAGGCAGGGTAGGCAGAGGGAACGGAAGTGAAACCTAGTATCATGACACTCCGTTTCACTTCCGTTCCCGACTTTCCGCCGAATTTGAGGCATTGCGTGTTGAGTGGCGGAACTCAACGCCGCGCTTTGCCTTATTACCAGAGCGAAGAAATGAAACATTAAATATTTAAATTGAAAATATTAAATATTTCATTCCCTCGACTGGGGATCGAACCCAGAACCTGTCGGTTACAGTCGCACTCTTGAGCCGCTGCGCCACGACAGGCCTCTAATATATTTGCAAGAACCTTTAAAAACAAGTACCTAATATAGACAAATATAAAACAGTATTCTGCATCACGCTGAGGGAGAGAGGCAAGGAAGGGGCTAATTTTACCCCATATATCCTATTAGACATGACAAATGGCTCTTAGCCGATCGATATTGCATTATAAATAGGATACTGAAGCGATGACCTGCAGGTAGTGGCCAGCCTACGTTGACCTCCGCAAACTATGTACAGTTTGTGATGGAAACTTGTCTAAGGCTGGTTGTAGTCGATACATCTTCGTGACGTGCATATTTAATATGTCATATTTTTTAAATTTTATTTTATTTTAATATTAAACTTTAATACTTCATACATATTTCTTTTAAGTCCACGTTGTATTTTGTAGAAGGAATTTGGGGGCCTAGGGTTGAGTGAAATTAATACTCTGTTATATTTTGTGCCGTGTGATCCCGGCTTAGAATAGGATCACCCTGGTACTGATGGTGTCGTAAGAGGCGACTAAAGTGCGTGTGGTAGAGTCACGTTGCCAGTAATGGCAACACGCATGGGCAGACTCGACTGGATTGTTACCACCCCCGGCATTTAGACCGGCGTTAAGTAGTGGCTTTGGCCACTGCGTTTCGCATTAGGTAATGCCGGGCCCCGGTGCCCATCTACCTTAAAAGACGGCAACGCCCCTGTAGCTCTTCTGGAGTTACACAGGGCCGTGGGCGACGGTGATCACTTACCATCAGGTGACCCGTACGCTCGTTTGCCGTCTCTTCCATAAAAAAATTAATACTCTGTTCCCAAGAACGGAAGTGCCGTTCTTCACTTCTCAAGAAAATTATCAACGTTTCCTCAAGTAGGTATTGAACCCACAACCGGCCGCGTTTAGTCACTCGCTTGTGCCACTACGCAATGACAAGTTTCTATTTCCATTTTAAAATTCTTAGAAGTGTAAAGTAAATACTGAAAATTAAGGCAAAATATGTATTATGATGTTATTCAGTTAAAAGTGCTTTGGTAAAAATTCAAACTTCAACGTTTACTATTAAATTTTATGATCTTTCAAATTTTTTAACCATTTTACAGATATGAAAGAAAATATATTTTGAAAAACCTATAAGATCTGAACTCGCACCCTTTTTAAGGCTTCGAAGCGGTCTGACCAACTAAGCCATACGTTCACAACAACGAAACTCATATACGTTGTTCGTTCTTCTTATACGCTTATTAAAACTTATTTATGTTGTTGGTATCTCTGTATAAGCGATATTTACAACTGCATTGACTCATTTTGTAAACTGACTAGATATGATAATATAGAAGATATTAATGCGGTTTTTACCATTAGGTATATGTAAATACTATTTAAGATCTCTTAATATCTACTAATAGACATTAATATTTATCAATATTCCTATATTATTTTTGTAGTACCATTGATATATTTTATTCTTATTCTTTCAGTTTTACGCTGAATCCCGCACATTGCAGTTTATGCAGAGGGAACTTGGAAACCTAGTATTAAGGCTCTCCCTTCTGTTCCCCACTTTCCGTTGAATTTGAAGCGTTACGTGTTGAGCGGCGGAACTCAACGCCGCGGTTTGCTTTAACGTTGATATTAATATAAAAAAACATGAAAATATGAAATTGCCTTATACTTACAAACATTTGTCCATGCTTCAATATTTACAAACATTTGTCCATGCTTCAATACACGAAGTTCCACTGTTTCTGGGCGGACTAATTACGTCTACTCTGTCGTATGTTGTCTACATACAAATATGTTTGTATGTATGTCTGATGCATACATACATAAAAGCGTTTACAAGGTTTTGTATTACAGCATGTGTTTATGGATAATCTTGTTAATGTGATAATGTACATAAAAGTAAATACCGAAGTAAGCAAGTTAGTAAAGTATTTAATTTGCGACGCACTAAGATTCGTATCCGTTTCCTTTGCTCTTCCGCTGTGTACGTTGTAATGTTAAATATTTAGACAATGTCTAACTTCAGTAGTTTTAAGTGTGTTTTAATATCTCGTTCGACAATTAGCTAGATAATAAGAATATTTCATTTCCCCAATTTTCCAATTGGAAATAGAATTCATAACGGTCGCGATAAGGTCGCTGACGATCGCGGTAACTGACGGTCTCTAAGTTATTACTAGATAAGATTTAAATCCGTGCACAGATGGAAGGTGTTGAGCATAATTTAATAACTGAAATTAACTTTTTGTATTTGATCGAGTTAAAATTAATCCGAATATCCGTGTCAAACGCTTAAGGCGAGGCGAAGTGTCGTGGGGCGGGCGGCGGCGGGGGCGCGAGCGGGGACGCGGGCGGGGGCGGCCGGCAACCTAGGGCGGGGTGAATGTATAATTCTTTCATTCACACTGCTTTAATTAGCCCCTAAATATTTATATACGCACCGGTTTAATTAATAATTTCATAATTTTTCTTACGACCGACCTCTTTTGTACAGGTCAATGAATAGGTTATTGGAAATTTCTCATAAAATATACAAAAGTTATTAAATTATAATGAAGGAATACTTAAGTAAGAGCGGGTGGGGTGGGCGGTCGGTAGTCGTATAGCTGACAGACATCAGAACTATATATAATAATGTATGTAATTTGAACGATGTGAATAAAGTTAAGTTCTGGTACTTACTCGTATTATTTTATCTATTTAAATTCATGGTCTTACATTAAAGCTTGGGACAATGCCTGGGACTTGCGATCACAGGTGTAGGCTTAAGGGATCCCTTACAATGCTTATTGCCCCAGTGCAATTTGACATGTCAGCTACATGTAACTAATAATATACAAAATACATATTAATATTTATTGAAAATATTATAACAATAATTGACCTGCACTCAAAAATCATTTGATCATATAATACATTTTGGATATTAATCGACCTAAGTGCAAATGGGGTACGAAAAAATGAGCGATGAGTTACGTTTTTATCAAAAAGTTTTAAAGTCCCGCTGACATAACAGGGTAAGTAGTCCCGCACATAGCAGGGTTAGTAGAGGTTACTTAGGCATTTTCATACTAATTGAAACATTATAATTCTTCCAATGGGGATCGAATTCACAACCTGTGAGGTTTACACGCACGCTTGTACCGCTGCACCACAGGCCTGATGTTTTTTTTTTTAATTTTGGATCAAATTAATTAACTTTGATTTGATTTTATGAGCCGTCTGGTGGGACGATAATTAAAATTTTAATAAAATCTAACAAATCCGCTTTAACTATTCAACACTAAAATAAGTGAATGAAATGAAATAGTTTTATAAAACTTAAATGACTTGTGAAAGGTCACCGTCGAAGCACATCGGCACCGTATAACACGTTAAATAATAGTTCTAACATATAAATCGTAGAATAAAACTTTTTAAAAGATATATAAAAAACTCCAATGTGGTAGGATTTGAACCTTCGCGACTTACAAGCACTGTAACCACTAAGCCATACGTTAAGTTTAAGCGATGTGGAAACTCTTAAACGCTTGGTAGGACTTATTCATATTGTGAACTTTTCTGTAAAGAATTTGTTTCTTTTGTTTCTTACTCACTCACTCAGCTTTACTCTGTGTCCGATACACGACAGGCAGAGGGAACTTGGGAACATTCCGCCAAATTTAGGAGGCATTGCGAGTAGAGTGACGGAACTCAACGCCGCGTTTTGCCTTGTTGCCAGAACGAAAAACTTAAAACATTAAATATTTTATTTGAAAACACAACCAACAATCCACAATCTATCGTTTACAGTCACACGCTCGTGCGGCTGCGCCACGACGGGCCTTCAAAAAATATTTCATAAGACGATAGAGGCGCAGGTTCAAGTTACGCAGTAATAAAGCGGAGTGAGTAGAAAGAAAATGTCTTCATACGAAGGAACAGAGTGTCTTTTCACTAGCCCAGGTTCACTCTGTCTTTCCTACTACGTGTGGGATACAGCAGAAATCTAATAATATGTATGAAAAAAATATATTAAATATACTAATAAAGTGCAGTAGTATAGTACATATCTCAAGAGAATTTAGCCTTATAATATAAGGTATTTTATATATTTGTAAACTTTCAAATTTACGACACTAGTCTTAAACATAACCCGCAGGAGCAGCGGTCTCAGAGCTACGAGTAAATGTGCTGACTCCGACTCAGCGGATCCCGAGCAAACAATATACGCTTGGGGTTTGTAAAGTCGACGTCTCGGCACACAGTCGAATTGAAATTAATAGCTCATATTTGAATAATCAATAATGCTAATATTGCTCAATAAGTGTAAGTTAAATAAGAAATACCTAGAGCCAACTTGTTCTGATATACCTATTTGTGTGTTTGAAATTATATGTTACATGTGATTTAATCATTTTTTTATCTTCACGTTGTTCATGGTGTTCAAAGGGAACTTGGGTATCTAGTGTTTATACACTCCGTTTCAGTCCCTATTTTTCGTTGAACGTATTGGATGTTGAGTGGCGGAACTCAACGCCACACTTTTACTTGTTACCAGAGTAGAGAAATGAAAATAAATAAAATTATATATTTTAGCTCTCTTGAGTGGGGTTGTACCAAAAATCTGCCGTATTCGCTGTTTGCGTCTATACGCCACAACAGGCGTCTGGTGTCGTAAAAAACAATTTTTGAGTTTCTTGCCGGGATTCTTCTCAGCAGAACTGCTTACAGTGTCGATGGTAATTTTACAATTCTATTTTAAAAAAGAATATTATGAATTAAAAATTGAATTTTGAATTTTTATTCAAACACACAATGTCAATGATGCTTTGAAAATATTGCGGTGACGAGAAAGACGTAAAAAGTTGAGAGCCCCCTTTTGACCCTTTGAAGGACCTTCATGAGGACTTGATGACAGTGGACGAGGCGAAAGAGGTATGTAAAAACACATTAGCTCCATTCACTCTGACTGCCCTAAGCTTGAGGTAAAAATTAAGTCAAGTGCTTGAGGTAAAAATTAAAAATAAAGTCAAGTGCAAGTTGGAATAGCCCGCCGAGGGTTTCGTACCAATATCAGGATTGTAGGGCAACCGGAAGTATGACTTATAAAGTTGACAAAATTAAATGTAGCACAGACTTGGTTTGTATAAAATTAATTACAATTATAAGTTGATAATGATATATTTTGTAAAATATCTATAAAACTTTCCTTTATTTGTACTCTAAGTTCTCACTTTGTACGAAATAAGCAATACCTAATAAGTTCATACGTGTAGAAATACGTTATGTACCC
Organism: Eueides isabella; assembly: GCA_019049475.1. Classification (NCBI taxonomy): domain Eukaryota; kingdom Metazoa; phylum Arthropoda; class Insecta; order Lepidoptera; family Nymphalidae; genus Eueides; species Eueides isabella. The sequence goes on along the minus strand of CM032408.1, from coordinate 11,680,590 downwards.
TATAGATTGAATTACTCGGTGAAACAGCAGCAAAAACAAAACATATATGCTTGTTTCATTTATTTTGGTTGGTTAAAGTGGCTTGATTTTGTATGTGCATTAGGAGGCGGTAAATCTGAATATTTTATATTGAATTCAGCTTTACGCCTTTAAACCATCTCGAGAAAAATGGCGTTGACAGACAGAGAACAAAGTGATCTTTCTAATAAGCATCCTTCCTTTCGTTTCCTTTCTCGAAAAATAATTTTATTTTCCGATCTTCGTAACATGAATATGTCCAACCACAATGGAAACTTTCACATTTACTATATACTCGGATTACATACTGAATTATAATATTAATATTGTATGAACGTTTGATATTCGACACATTCCATAATTATAATACGTATTATGTCATTTGAAGTGGTTATTAATATTAAGCTGTTTAATATTATCATTGTGTACATTGTACATAGGTACATGTATTGATGCTTTACGTTAAGTCTCTTAAGGCAGAAAATTTGTATACAATTTATTTGAATTTTCCTTTCTCTTGTGAAACGATAAATATCGAAATTATATCCACAAATAACGTAAAGGTAATATAAGGCCTATCGTGGCGCATGTGACTGTAAACGCAAAGGTTGTGTGTGAAGAAATTTAATATTTAATTTTTTCATGTTGTTCCCTCTCTAATAATGAAGCAAAGCGCGGCGTTGAGTTCTGCCACTTAACACGCAATGCCTTATATTATTTTTTTTCTTTTTTTTAGCTTCACGCTGTATCCCGCACTAGGCAGGGTAGGCAGAGGGAACGGAAGTGAAACCTAGTGTTATGACACTCCGTTCCACTTCCGTTCCCTACTCTCCGCCGAATTAGAGGCATTGCATGTTGAGTGGCGGAACTCAACGCCGCGTTCTGCCTTATTACCAGAACGAAGAAATGAAACATTAAATATTTAAATTGAAAATATTAAATATTTCATTTCCTCGACTGGGGATCGAACCCAGAACCTGTCGGTTACAGTCACACGCTTGTGCCGCTGCGCCACGACAGGCCTCAAATGAATAGTAAATGGCAAATGAAAGTGTCTTAATGGGTTGGGGTTGTTTTAACTCTATGTTCCGAGTTTCATCTGCCTACCCTGCCTAGTGTTGAGAAGTACTGAGGGAAGCGGAAAAAAAATACAATAATAAAGAGGTAGAAAAGTGAACAATGGAGCGCTTTGAAACTTAGTTCAAAGACGAAAGCGTGAAATTAAAAATGTTCGTGCTAATTAATCACTTCTGCTTGAAAAAGCGTAAAAATAAAAGAATATATCGGATATCTTTAAATAGTTTATATATTGCTACTATTTTTAAAAGAAAAAAAAATGTTTCATATTTATATTTTATATTAAAATAATATCTTTCCGATATATTTATAAACAATCAATATGCATGTATTCTGTTTGAGGGACACGTATCGCCGTATCGCGTGTATCGGTGACGGCGCGACGTCGGCGCGATGCGATCGTACATAAATTGGAATTATAAATAGTGAAGGTGGACTCTCAATTTACATAATTATTAATATTCAATCAGAGAGAATGTTTTTTTCCCAAATATATTATTGTAAATTCATTGCCAGAATGAAAGTATAAAATATTTGAAATCCCCCATTCGGGATGGAACCCACGACTCAATGCTTAATGAACCCTTTGGAACATTACCCTTAGGAACACTTACGTAATGTAAGTGCAACCTTATACTACTTCTAAGTGTAACCTTATAGACGCTTAGCAACTTACCTAACGTCTTGAAGTCAGCTCTGATAGCTAAAGTAATGTTCGGCATATAGTTCTACCTAGGCAAGTAATATTTTAAAAAACGAGCAGAAAATTTTCAATGAGTGTTTATACGGCTTTAACATAATGTTTCAGTTGTTAAAAGAATTAGTACATACAATATTCTAAGAGCCTTAATTCTAAGGAAAAAGTGAATTTTACTTATTTCTACATTATGTCTAGTAACCTCACTAAACTGAATAAGTTCAAATAATTACATTCAAAGTCAGAAGTTGCAAGTATTACTTTTTAAACGGTAAATAATTTATCACCGACTCACTAAAGTTACTGCTTCAAACCTGAGAAGAATCGAGGCTGGACATTTAAATCAATTATTTACAGTCTAACATTTATTACTGACAATGATACCTTGGAAATAGACTGGAGCGAGCATTTAATTCACAATTCTCATATAAAAAGACAATCAATCGATAATAACAAAAAGCTTAAATAATTTATATATAACTACCATTTAGAACTAACGATATATCTTAAAGTTCCGCCGTGACATGTAAAGGGCGTTATTTATCGTATATAGAAACAATTTGGGCTTAGCTAATGAATATTGAAGTACACGTCCACCGATCACCGAGCAGCGAGCATGTCGCGTTTACTTCAAATAATAACCTGTCATGGCTTCAGTAAACAAGAAAAGGAGAGTAAACAAGTAGGAATTTACTCTAGCGCCATTTTGATCTTTAATCATAGAGAGATAAGAGATGCGGTGGACTGCTTGAGAGATGTTACATATCATTAATTTATATCGGCAAATATGTATATGTTAGGTTGTGTGGAGTAATTTTATGATTAAGCGGTTTTAGCTGAGCCTGTGTACTTTATGGGAATGTTATGTAATAGATCATTATCATATTTTAGGGGCATGTGGTGGCGCAGCGGCACAAGCGTGCGACAGTAAAACGTAAGAGGTTGTGGGTTCGATTCCCGATTTGTTGTATCCCACATATGGTAGTTATAGGTTGAGAGAACTTGGGAACATATTGTTACGACACGCCATTATTGTCAAGATACTCCCGTTCCCCATTTTCTGTCGAACTCGAGGCATTGCGTGTTGAGAAATTAAAGGATACGCTTTGCCTCGTCATCAGAATGAATAAATGAAATTATCAAATATTTAATTTCTTCAAGGGGGATAAAACTCACGACCTGCGCCACGACCGACCTCAATAACAATATAATTAATCCTAAACGCCATATCATCGCTATACACGACTAACACCACCGTTAATCCGCAGTTAGTACGTAAACTCATTATAACAATCGGATTGTCTCATCCCTATGCCTAATGACAGTATAATACGAGTGACAGAAGACTGTTCAGCTCAGGAATTATGGTATATATCTATGGATCTATGGATCTATGGATCTATGTATATGTAGATCTCGAAGTTAGAAAATTAATTAAAGCCGCCGAGACGCTTGCCGATGTTAAATGTTTTTGAAGTATAATTAAATTTTATATTTGTAACTGTATAGTGATAATTCTACTTGAAGGTATTATTAGTGTTGGTACTTAGTGTGACCGTTTGTTAGAAATGTCATTTTGTCATGCCAAATTCCCGTTAATTAAACCTAGGAAACTTGGGAACCAAGTACTAAGATACTTCCCATTGAGACATTTCAGTTTCCCACTTTCCGTCGATTTCTAGACACGCGACAGTTAATTTTGTAATTAGTTATTCAATTTGTTTATATTTTTTGTAGTTTTCATAATTTTGTTTTTTCAATAAATAAAGAGATCTTAAAGACAGTATGTCATGTTAATGTCAATTTTCAGTTCAAAAAGAGTTTGCTGGACGGCGCGGAGGAACGTCTATATTCTTTTCAAGTTGAGTAAATACATCAATTATGTTTCACGATCTCTTAAATGTTCTTCAACTTAACCTATGTATGTTCTGGATAGGTCATACGAGTATATTTTACCTATACTACATATCTTCTATTCTGATTTGTCCCTGCCGCTTCGTCACCATTAAATGATTCCTTCAAATCCGTCAAATGTTAAACCAATATAAAATGAAATTTCAAGTTAGAAGTAGCAGTTACTCAGTTTAACACATTCAACCAAATAAACTCTTCACCTTGAAACTATTAGTATAGGGTATAGAAACATAATAAATATATAAGAAACTAAATTTTAAAGCGTATAAAAGCAGGTTTTAAACCTGCCTGCCTCTTGGTAATCGTCCAAGCACTCTGAGCAACTAAGCCATACGTTCTTATCAAGCTACGTCAAGCTTCTTATACGCTTGTTGCAAATTATTTACCTAAGTGTGGAATAACACTTTAAAAAATAGTAAAATATATACGTAATTTCTAATATTTACTCGCAGAAGTCAAACTTTATAAGGCATAAAATCTGTAAACGATTTGTCGTAATATATTGGTTATATCTGTACAAGTTATAGGTTCAATCTCGTGTAATCATCGCGGAGGGCGATAAAAATGTAATCAACGAACAACACAAAGACACGGACAATACGATGATGTCAACATCGGGGCATCACTATAAAAAGGGCAATGTTAATCAATCTATCAAACACCTATTAAATTATTATGAGTTTAATACAGGAAATGCTACTCTTATTTATTTATGATGTGAAAAAATCGATGAAGTCCCGGTTGTGGGTTCGATTTCCCCTGGGATATTTCAATTATTTCATCTTTCTCTCTAGTAAGGTAAGCGTGGTGTTGATTCTGTTAAATAATGAAATTTAGGCGGAAAATATAGAGCGGAGTGTTTAACATAACGCGGGATACTTTGTGAAGATGTATATAGTTATATCAAAGAATCTGAAAAATGTTATATCTACAGAATGATACATAGTATAGTAAAAATATGAAGGATGACTTGTTTTAGGCCTGTCTTGGGGCAGCGGCACAAGCGAGTGACTGTTACCGGCTAGTTCGATCCCCAGTCAAGGAAATGAAATATTTAATATTTTCATTTTAAATAAATAATGTTTTCATTTATTCGCTCTGGTACAAGGCAAAACGTGGCGTTGAGTTCTGCCACTCAACACGCCATGCCTCAAATTCGGCGGAAAGTGGGGAACGAAAGTGGAACGGAGTGTCTTAGCACTAGGTTCCTAAGTTCCCTCTGTATACCCTGCCGTGTGCGGTACACAGTGTGAAGCTGAGTGAATGAATATATATGATATGTTCTTTTATTCGCTCTGATGACGAGCGGCGTTGAGTTCCGCAACAACAAGTGCAATGTTTGAGACATACGCAGTGCGAGATAGAGCTGGTAACTGAAAATAATATATATATGTTTTCTTATTTATGTGTCCGTGTGCGGAAGATTTCAAAATCTGTTTTCATTTACATATTAAAATTGAGTCTGATTTTTTTAGATTTTTTGGGCTAAAGAGGGCTCTACTGGTGACCCATTGAAGAATAATTTTTGCATTAAAGAGTCTATTCACCTTTTTATACTGGAAAAGTTTAATAGAAATATTTTTTGAATACTCTTATTAGTTCAAATCATTTATAAGGTAAATGAAAACACTTTATGGCGGCGGAAAGTAAGAAACGTAGTGTCTCTTAACACTAAGTTATCTAGCTGAACGCGGGAAGGTAATAAAAACAAGTCGAAAACGCTCCGAACACGGCTTATGACATACAGTAATCGATGCTATTTAAAAAATCATGAAGAATTGATTGTATATTCAAGTCCAGACTATTGGCGGACCATTTAAAGAAATTCAAGTTTTTAACTTTTGTAAACATTAGGGACTATTTATATAGACTTGGGTATTTTTGTAAATGTACATAGTTAATGGCTTGAGATCGCTTTCTTTAACTTTTACGCTTCTTCACGTGTAAAAGAGTGTATACTCCTGAGGAGGAGAGAAATGTATACGGAGAAAGACTTGTATACTCTATGGATACCCTATTTGAGACTTTTCGCTACAATTCAGGACATAACATAGTGTTTAGACACTTCGTTACCAAAGCTCTGTCAAACGCCACGCTCTGTCTGGCGCAACAGAACGTTGTTAAAAGTAATTAATTCTTTTGAATATAAATCGAACCTACAACCGTCACGTCATCAGTCACACAGTACCACTGTACACGCCGTGATTAAGAGTATTTTTTTATGATTTTAAATAATAATCGTTAAGCAAAAAATATGACCTTCGTAAATGCAATGGCCAATATTAGTTAGTATATAGTTAATAAAGTTAGCGAAATTAATAGTTTCGTTTATGCTGTGACTGTAGGATTCAGATCTCTCGAGCTTCACGCCGTATCTCGCACATAGCAAGTTAGGCAGGGCGAACCTAGGAACCTTGCGTTAAGATTACATGTTCCTATTAAGAAACTTGGAGGCGTTGAGTAGTGAGTGGCATATCTCATTGCCGCGCTTTGCTTTGTTACCAGAGCGAGTGAAGGAAAATATTAAATATTTCATTTCCTCGAGTGGGAATCGAACCCAAAACCGGTCGCAAGTCTGTACCCCTGTGCTAGTGACTGGTCTCGAGAAGTTAAAGTAAGTAAAAAGCTAACAATTCACAGCTAATTGTTCCTTTTTAATTCTGAACTCAAAGTAAATGAAGTTCTGTAAAAACGAGTCTACAGAGGACGTTAAAAGAATTTAAAAATATTAAACATAAAAAGATATTATAGAGACGCAATGTCTCTGGTGGAAGTTAAAAATATTTATTTGAAGGGAAAATGAAAACGGAGAGTTCTAACACTGGGTTTTCAGTATAAATACCTAAAGTACGTGTTGTATGGTGTTTACTTGTATTGTACATATTGTATTATATATCTATAGTGTATTTCACTAGTGGTCGGTCCCGGCATCGCACTTTGCAATACTTGCTCTAAATAACGGTAAAAGTTGCAATAAAACCTGTTTCATGCATGTTTTAGATGCACATTTGCGTCGTTATTAGTTCTGAAGATATCATTATACACAGACTATAAGAAATATTACATACATACATATAAGCATACAGACAAAATACAGTGATAACCTTTCTCTGAGATTCGGGAACAAAAGGACTCGGAAGTTTGTTAGAAATTACAGGAATTGCGTGAATTGGAAAATTCTTATTATTTTTTTAATTATGTCAGTTGATAATATTTTTAACCTTTTAAATTAAAATTCATAGTTCCTTATTATAAATAAATTGAATTACTTTGTACGAATTTTATGATACTTTTAAAATTCGATCGGTGTACAATTTATGCGGCTCAATGCATAAAATGAATAAAAAATGTTTTTATGAAACGTGTGGGTGATCGGGGAAATTAAAAACAGTGCATACGCATACAAAAATAAATAAAAATTTATGACAATATGTATGTTAATATGTATCTGAATATATTATATATGTATGTATTGAGAACGTCGTAGCGCACGTAAGTTAGTGTATAAACACTACGCCGGCTTCTATTTTCTCTACATTATCAAAGTAGAATTCTGCACACGTAAATGAAAAACCGATTTAATCATTTGGTAGTTTGGCAGCCTTACTTTGTATCCTGAATAGCATGAAGGCAAGGGTAGAGCGTACCACCATTATGCGTATTGTCTGGTGCAAAAATGCCACGCTTATCAACAAAGTCAAGAAACCGAAATTAATTTAAATATGATAAATACCGTTATTGAGTTGAGTGAATATTAAATCCCCAATTATCACGTCTTATAGTAAATCCCCTTACAGTATGTCCCATAGCGCCTCTACTGTCTGTCTCGAATAGAATGTTATAGTAGTAAACAAATTATTTATTATTATTCACTCACTTACTTAGCTTAACGCTGTATTCTGCACATGGCAGGGTAGGCAGAGGGAACTTGGGAAGCTAGTGTTAAGACACTCCGTTCCACTTTCGTTCCCCACTTTGCGCCGAATTTGAGGCATTGCGTGTAGTGGCGGAGCTCAACGCCGCGTTTTGCCTTGTACCAGAGCGAAGAAATGAAAACATTAAATGTTTAAATTGAAATTATGAAATATTTCATTTCCTTGAGTGGGGATCGAACCCACAACAGGCCTCCAAATTAATATCAATATTTATTATTAGATGCCTATTGTGGCGCAGGGATGTACTAGTATGAGAGTGACTGTCTCACGACAGTATATTATATACATAGGTTCAATTCTCATTGGAGGAAATTAAATATTTAATATTTTCATAATTTGGCGAATCGGAAGTATCTTAATAAGAACAATGTGTCTTAACACTAGGTTCCCGGGTTCCCACTGCTTAAACTCCTATACGTGGGGCATAGTGTGAAGAAAAAAACACTAATATTAGCTTACATTTCATTAGATTTCAAAGAAATTGAGGCTAAGTGCGAGGTCTACATAGTATATAGTTAGTTCAGGTGTGACCTCATTTTTGAGCATTAAAAACACAAACACAGACAACATTCATGAGAAGGTTTTCTATTTAGTTACGTTATAGAGGTCAGATTGTTATTAAATTTATTTTCATTGTGCTAAGCATACGCGTTGTCAGTTATGTAAGTGTTTTGTTATTATCTTAATATATAATAAATGAATTGGGATATGCTTATATAAAAAAAAGTCAAGACAGACAAAATTCAGCTATATTTTTTATATCCAGTCCTCATTTACAATATGATTAAATGGTGGCATTTAACATCGTCTTCTTATCAGAGCCGAAAACGATAAGAAAAACACTATTTCGTTTATATAAAAAATCGAAACACAAAAATATTAAAATCGCCAAGATTCTAATAGAAAAGTGTGAATATTATATCTCTACAATCCGTCCGTTCCTCCTATAATGTCCTTCGTTGAACGTTTTCATAACATTTATTAATATCTTAATCTTTAATAAACCAATTGAAAGGAAGCTCTTACATGGTAATAAAAAATAATTTTAATATTCCCAGTCGTTATATTAAATTTGACGGCTCCCGAGTCATAATCGTTGGTAATTATGCTGGCTTCATTACGACGATCATTTTACAAAGTTTTTATTGAAAATTATTTATTAATTTTCAACACCCAAAGTAAAAAGAGGCGTGTTATGAGTTTGACATGACTGGACCCACATGCCACAGACAGACAGACTCCTGTATTAATGACTTACGTGCAGCTTTTAAAAAAACCGAAAGCCTTGTACACCGCGATGTTTCTTAGCTATATTTTATCAGTATAAGAGCTACCACTTAGCCAAGATGATGTACTAATTTTTTGTATTAAAATTTTTATTCATGATTTTTATATATATTTTCAGGTCGTTGCAGAAAATAATTGTGTTTGCTTGTCTTCTATTGCTAGTAAAAGGTAAGCACTTTTGCTTTTTATAAAAAACTCGCTTGAATAGTATAATAATGAGGGTCAGACGTAGCATCTGTAGTGTAATTGCATAAAAGAATAATGAAATAATTAACACAATATAAAATATATCATAAAAAAGCTAATAGGTAGGTCAGAAAGCTAATTGTTCTAACAACGCCATTGAGTTAAAGCTCCAGTGTAATATAACGTCGGCCGGTGGGCCTCGGGTCGACGCTGAGCACAGGCGTATTTGAATACTACATAACCGAATTTGCATACAGCGTGTACCTCGCTATCTTACTTTATGTTAAATATTGTCTGTATGTCATCATTTCGCAGTTCAATAGTAGGAATACACAAATTTGATATTATAAATCTATTTATTGTGGGGGCGGTGTGAGTTCGGTTTTTATTTATAAGATTTTTCTCCTACTAAAAATTTGGTGGACAGTGAAGAACGGATTGTATCAAATTTATTTAGCCTTTAGCCTTAGTGCCTTTGCATTTTTTCTGTTATCTTCACGCTATATCCCGCCTAGGGTAGCAGAGGGAACTTGGTACCTTGTGTTAAGACAATCAGTTCCGTTCTCTACTTGCTCCCGCATTCGGGTAAGAAAAAGAAATTAAAACAATAAATATTTAGATTGAAATTATTTAGTATTTCATTTCCTCGAGTGAGACTTAACAACAGCCTGTCAAGGCGCAGTGACAGCTCTCAATTTCGAAGTCTTTAATTCATACACAAATAAAAAACAGTGGCTTCGGCACTATATTCTGCTTACTAATAAAGAAAAATCCGTAAGTCTCTCTAAATACTAAAGTGAACCTTAGAACATTTAAGATTTTGATTCTTGACATAAATTTTTATTATTATTAGATGATTCTTATTACTTTGTACATGAAAATTTTTGTGCTTGATACACCCCTTCTAAACAGATTAAAAGGAGTAAACATTAATGGAGTAAAGTATCTAATATAATTGAAAAGTATAAAATATACAATTTTAGACACGTTTTATTATAAATTTAATGTGTTAATAAATTATAGAGTTCATTATTATTTAAAAAAAATAGTTTTTGTAAACCTTTTCTTTTCTTATTTCAGTTAGGATTGTTTTTAAACCTTATATTTGTTGTTATTTAATCTGTAATATATTACTTGAAACACATTATTACTATACACATTTACGATTTACAATACATTATAAACTTTAAATTAAACACCCACAATATCCTATATCATGTAAAATAGATTGATTGTCTATAAGTGAACATAATCTGTGGCGGCCGTCAGTTATGTCAGCCTACTGACAGCGGGAGGGACGCGACGACGTCAGGCTGACATTTCTGAAGTGTCCTTCACCGTTTTAATTGCTATTAGTTCAAAATCTAAGTTTGTGTACTTTATAATCTGTATCGTAGCTAATGGAGCTGTCATAGGGATGAGATTGGACAGTGTATAGATAAAGTAAAAAGTATTTTGTAATAATTATAAAATTATCGATGTCTTGGCACACTTTAACAAATTTAAGAGTGTAGTGACTCTCATCTCTACTTAGTGTTTAAGATTAGTTTTTTATTTTACATATAATAGTTTAAGATTTTTATATAGGAGGCCTGTTTTATGTGCCTGTCATGACGCAGGGGCACAAGTGCTCTTAATTTGACAGGTTGTAGATTCGATTCTCACCTTTGGAAATGAAATATTTAATATCTTCAATTCAAATATTAAATGTTTTGATTTATTCTGTTTATATTTGCTGTAGTAATAAGGCAAAACGCGGCGTTGAGTTCCGCCACTCAACACGTAATGCCTCAAATTCGGCGGAAAACGAGTATTGGAACGGAGTATAATTAATTCTATTTTACAAAAAGAAGTCAACTTAAAAGTAACTATCCTTAAAGTTTATCAAGTATTCTCGAGGCGGGCGCGTCACCTGTAGTGTAGTACGCGCCTAACAAATAGATACTAACGTATCGGCCCACAACTTTTCTCATTACATACCACAAGTGTCACGGCGGTACATTGACAGTCACGGTTTCACCAAACTTTTAATGTTTCTCGTTTATTTTATCTCATTACGTTAAAGCCAGTGTTCAACTGAAATACTGTAATTTTTATGGCAAAACAATCTCGGTTCCCATATTGAGAGGCCTGCCACTCAATATGGGAACCGAGTATCTTAACCCCATGTTCCCAGGATCCCTTTGCCTACCCTGATAAGAACGGTGTGGCATCCTAATTTTTGTCTATTTAACAATATTAAAATATCACCACAAATATTTTTATTTACTTTGAATTCATTCATTAGAACAACCTGGCATTGCATTTATAAATATAAATCAAAGCAACGAGAACATCGCTAAGCCGTTAAATATTTGATATTTTAAAACTATCCCAATCAAGTATTTTAATGTAAAAGTCAACTGAACATCCTCCGGATCAGAGGCGGCATCGTCATCAATCACAGATGCGATAGCGGGCCATTACTTTATAGATAATAACTTATTTGAAGTTAAACGATATATAAAAGTCGTACGAGTATGATTCTAGCTGGTGCTTTCGAATAGTATATCATTCAACATTTTTATAATACTTTTATGCTATTTTCACTTGAATTCCCACGTTTTTAATCTTTGATGTAACGAGACGAGTGCTTATAAAACTCGTCATGTGTGTCTTTGGTAACGTATCTCCTAAATAAAAGAAGTGATTTTAAAAGCAGTTTTTCCTTCTTAGAAAGACTTGATCATCGCAATAGTTGTTGGCTATGTTTTACGAGAATGAGATTATCAGCTCAAAGTTAATGGTAGTAATTATTTTTTTAATCTTTGTTTTGCTCAGTCGGCTTCATGTTCAATTATTAAATACGTCAGGAGATACAAACATAATAAAAAAATATGTATAATGTTGTTTAATTAAAACAAATAATTAAAAAAAATTAACTCGACATGTCGACTGTCTAACTGGTAGTCTATAATATTAAAATGTGACCACCAATTGACTCCAATTGAAATTTAGTATGTTATATAAGTTCACTTCTCTTCTTATTTTTTTCTATCTTATAAATTTTAAACATTATAAAATACACGATTTTTCTACTAATCGAAATCAAAAGTTTTAATTACAAGGAGATTGTATAACAGTAGTTAATTACCTCATTATAATATTAAAGTTAAAAGAACAATTCAAATCACTAACCTATAATAGATGCCTATAGAATATTTGAAATATCAAGCACCATACTTACAACCCAAGCTAATAAAAGCTAAAAATGTTAAAAAAATTAAATACTTAATAAATAACTAACATCTAAAAAATTGCCCTAAAGCTTCGCTAAAACAAATCGCTCGACTTCAAAACTAACACTCCTCCATAAAAAAAGGGAACGGAAACGGAAATATATGAAGCATTCTAACAGCAAAAGTAACAAGATGAGGCGCTGTGGCCGGACGACCGTCGACCGGCGAGGCGGACTGTTAGACACTTTGATACTTTCCACTTTTCCACTTTTTACCGCGGCCGCCTAACGAGGGCCTAATGAGCTCGAGATGAGATTCCTACTTATAATATTACGCTAACTTGTACTCTGAATACTTTGCAGCCTGTAATTCTGGCTAATGTCGGTTTTTTCTTGGTTTGTTTAAAATATTATGTTTTTGAGCAAAATAATGTTCTTTGTTCGTGTAGCTTTGTGTATTTCTCTGTTACTCTTGTGTTAGAAACGAAATGAATAAAATAAGTATAATGAAAGTTATGTCTTTTAAAATATTATGTATTTAGTCAGTATTACATAGGTTTTGTGTTTTGGTTAAGATATTAACAGGTTTTCTATTTCTGTTTTTTAGCTTAACGCTGTAACCGCCAAATGTTAGGGCGGGCAGAGGAAAGCCAGTAACCTAGTGTTAAGGCACTCTGTTTTATTTCCCACTTTCTTTGTGTTGAGTGGTGGAGCTTATTGCCAGACCGTAGAAATGAAAATATTTCATTTTCTTAAATCATTACCTTAAATATATCATTTTTTCGAGAGGCAATCGAACCAACAACTTATTGTTGACAGTTACACGCTTGTGCCCCTGCGGTACGGTAGGTCTTTAATTCACACGTCCATTAAAACATACAAATCTATATGCAAAAAATATATCTACCACATACATTATATAAAAATCTATTACACTTTTCAATTGATACTAACAAATGAAACAAAAACATCTGCAGTATAAATTAAAATGCAGAAAAAACAAACCCAATAGTTTACAATGTTGACAAAAGATATAAAATACGGAACAAGTGCGCCGTTCAAACGATATTATATTGTTAAACAGAAACAGAAATTACATTTTTCAAAGAGTAAAAGGAATACTAGCCTGAGCATATTTTAATTTCAGAAGATCGCAAGGAATCCTGTGAAAATAATTTTTAATTTGTTGAAAAATAATAATATTGAACGTTTACGGTGTAGCATTTAGTCCAATTAATTAGTAAACAATTTTTTGAAAACTGTTTAGTATATCCGTCTAATTGGAACGAAAAACCTAAATAAAATGTGTCTATTATACTTCATATGTTCTTTTAGTTTCACGTTGAATCCAGAACATGGGAAACTTGGAAACCTATTGTAACATAAACGTTTTATTTTTTGCTTTATTACCCACTCAGTCACTTAGTTTCACGCTGTAACCCGCACATAACAGGGTAGGCAGAAGGAACTCGGAAACCTAGTTTTAGACACTCGGTTTTACTTTCGTTCCCCACTTTCCACCGAATTTGAGGCAGTGCGAAAGTTGCGGAACTCAACGCCGTGTTTTGCACTTTTTACCAGAGCGAAGAAATGAAAACGTTAAATATTTAAATTGAAATTGATTAATTATTTCACTTCTTCGAGTGGGAATCGAACCCGCAATCTGTCAAATACAGTCACACCCATTCGCCGCAGCGCCACGACAGGCCAAGGCGAAGAAAAGAAAATTTCCACAAGCAGAGATCAAACCCAGAACCATTCACGTTTTCATCCTTGCCTGCGCCATGACAGGCTTCTATTTATTACGTTATCGTGTATTACAGCAGTATAAAACACGAGAGCCTCGAATCTAAAATTATCTATATAACTAAAACATAAAAGCGTAAGTAAAAGGGGAATTTCCCGCTCGCGTTTAGTCGCATCGCACAAGTGTTTGACTTCAGTAGTTAGAGCTCAAAGACCACTTCATTACCGGAGATTAAAAGAGATACAAACTGGAAGAATAAAACACTGTCGCAAGCTCTAAGTAATGTTCAGAAGGGATTTACCCATTTTTTCTTTAGATGACTATTATTTCTAAACTAAAAATGTTTTAGTTATTAAGTAGATAAATACTTTATTTTTCAATAGTTATATATGCATGATAAAATAGGACGAGGGACTTGAGCCATTAATACACTTCCCTACTTTCCACCGAATTGTGTGTTGAGGGACGGAGTTTAACGCCGCGCCTTATAAAAGCTGTATCACTAGGCCTCAAATATTGACCCGTTAAGGTGAAACGCACTTGAATAATTAAAAAATATACCGAGTCGAAACCGAGTTAAATATTGCTAATTATGTTTTTTATACATTTTGGACAAAGGAGGACAGAAGAAAGGTTTTCAGACATAAGAGAAATATTTTTACCCGTTATGCATTTCTATCCATAAAATTAATTACAGTGGCAATGTATTTTCACATTTCTTCCCACGTTCTTGAATTATTAATATAAATGTTTAAATGCGACTTCGTCCCCAACCTGTTGCCTGATTGTAGTAATATAGATGTTTACGATAAACAGTACACATTCACATTCAAATTTAAAATATTTTCTATTTAATTAATATTGATAGACTTTAGCTAGCACTTTGGAAAATCAAATGAACATACTATCGCCTATTTGTTGGAAAGAGCTGGCAACAAACTCGTAATTTTACTATTTAACACGATGGTAACTGTCGTGCAAAGAATTCAAATGGCCCTAATAAAACACAAGACAAGGCAAACATATTTAAGAACCCGAGATGAATCTGACTCGAGCTAATTTGTCATCCAATTAAATTTATCATCCAATAAAAAAAGAACCATTTGAACTCCCGTAGTTTCGGAGTTCACCGTGCTTAAACAAACAAACGCTTTATAATATAAGCAAAGATTTACCCAATATAATGTGATTCCAATCATTTTAATTACATTTACTCAGCGATCTGTTAACATCCGTGTATTTGGCGTGGAAAGGACACGAAAGCAATTAAGCTTGTTAATATGAGCTCGGTTTGCGAGCACTTTTTCAATTTTTCTAAACAATAAAACTTGTCGTTTTGGTAGATTTATGGGCGCCGGGATTTTATTCATGGGGGGCTTACACCTGCCGCTGTCATGTCTCACTAATTTAAATATAATTAAAACAATGGGTGCGTTGAACGTATGTATGTGACTGAGTACCTGATTTGAATTTTGTATAAATTTGTTTATTTAAGAAAACGTTGTTTTAAATGTTATTCGCTATCTAGACTAAATTTGGTTTGCTTTTTTTTTATTTTCTCAGACTTCACGCTATAAATATGAGATCAGTACATTCAGCAACTCGTAGGTATATGTTAAACATAATCATATTTGACATATGACACACGCGGAGTATCTTAACACTAGGTTCCCAAGTTCCCTCTGCCTATCCTACCATACGCACGATACAGCGTTTATCTAAAAAAACATGACACGAAGGCCCTCAATCTTACCTACCTCATATGCTGCCTATTAATTTTGATTTAATTAAAGCTATATTTAGGCTTTTGTATTTTTACTTCAGGCTCCATCCTATAAATGTGAGGGTAAGCAGAGGTTACCTGATAACGTAATGTTAAGACACTCAGTTTTCCAAAAGACACTTCCATTTCGAATCTGGTGGCATTGCGTGTTGAATAGCGGAACTCAATGCTGTTCTTTATCCCTTTACCAGGGTGAGGAAATGGAAACTCACAACCTGTTTACAATGATTTCGCTGGTGTCTCTTCGCCCCGACAGGTCCCAATATATATATATATATATATATATATATATATATATATAAATATATATATATATATATATATATATATATATATATATATATATATATATATATATATATATATATATATATATATATATATATATATGTATATGAGTATAACGAGCTGAAATACTGTCTCGCTCTGCTGATGACCCCAGCTTGTTCGAGGCCAACTTGGCCTTGCGTTCCATATGATCGCGATACTGGCAGTCGCTCGAAAAGCTGAGGCCCAATATACTGACGCAGATCTATATATTTTTAAGTAAAGTAAAAGTTGGACCTCGTCGTATCACAGCGAAGTCATCATTTTCATTTTGTCCGCCATTTTAATTAATGAGATACATGAGTTTTGTTTGAAACTGTCAAAGAGTGAAGCGATTAATATTCAAGATGGACTTTATCAAATGACTTAAATGAAGTTTAGGTATCGGCTTCACTTAATTTGAAGATTATCAACTTGCGCTGATTTGGGTTACGTAAGCAGTTTTTTTTTAATTTAACATAAAATAGAAAAGTTTGACTGTCTCCTGAAAAATTCAAACAAAATTATATATTTTTAATATTTATAGACGGTCTGTCGTGGCGCAGGGGCACAAGCGTGTGACTAGTGCGCAAGTTGTGAGCTCGATCCCGACTTGAGGTAAAACTCTGTAGCCGGTAACAAGGAAAAAGCACGGCGTTTAGTTCCGCTACTTGTTATGTCGGTGGGTGCTTTATATTTGGCGGAAAGTAAAGAACAGAGGAGTAGATTCTTAACACTAGGTTCCAAAGTTTATATAAATTAGTTTAATAAAGTAAAGCATTATATAACCTAGCCAATAGTGATAAGTCAGCTTTATGCTATGATCCGTATATCGGCGAAGGCAGAAAGAAATCAGTGTCAAGAATCTGCGTTCTCCACTTTACGAAAGCGAGATATTTCAGTTGAGTGGTGAAGCTTAACGCCGCGGTTTCCTTTATTCAGAGTGAATAAACGGAAAAAAAATATTCTTCAAACCAAGATTGAACTTACAATCACTGTATTTACAATTCATAATGTAAAATAGAACGAATATATATGTTTTCATAGTTATTAGAATTATTTACGACGTAAACAATGAGAGCGTGATATTCGAAGCTTACAGGAACTGCTGTAAGTACATGTATTACAATTAATACTTCAAAGAACGTTTGAGCAGGTACACTATCAAATGTCATTATCATCCCTAATACTATTGTACTGGATATATAAAGGAATTATATTGAGGATTGTGGCACAGTGGCCGTTTGACGGATAGAGAGAATTTATTATATTTATTTTTCAGCTTGCCTTTCACGCAGGCATTGTAGGCGGAGGGAACTTGAGAACCTAGTGTTCAGACACTCCGTTCCGTTCCCCACTTTCCGCTGAATTTGTGGTATTGCGTGTTAAGTAGCGGTACTCAACGCTGCGCTTTGCCTTGTTACCAGAGCGAAGAAATGAAAAAGCTAGTTATTTAAATTGAACATATTTAATATTTCATTAAATAATAAAATTTTCTAAGTAACACGCTTGCGCCCCAGTACCCAAAAGGTGTCGATTAATTATATTAATTTCTAAAACATAAAGCGCAGAGTTGCGTTCGTAGACAAAGCACGGGAAACGGAAGTATCCGTATACTAGGTTCCCGCGACCCTCCCTGCTAGATGCAAGATGCAGCGTGAAGTTAGAAAAATAAACAAGTGTAGTATAATAAAAGACTGACTATGAATATTGTCGTATCTGAACAAACAGCACTTAAATATTCTATCGCGCATCAAAGGATATAAGTTTTTGCGATGCAGACGCGTGACAGTATCGCATACGTATAACAAGTACCTACCTTATAGTGATATGGGAATAGTCAACAAAACACTCGTCTATATACTATATATTCTGGCAAACCTTAATAAAAGAGCATGAAACAAGTCGAAAGAGCATGTGTCAAGTCGAGGCTCAGTGGTAGCTTTTTTGGATATCATTAGTAGAGTCAGACAGAGAGATCATTAGTAGATAGTATATAAAAATATTTTCATTTAAAAAAAACTATTGAAATTGTAAAAACAGTTTTTGAGCCACGTTAAGTAAACTGTAAAAAAGTAAACTTCTATCATTTACTCGTAGCTTTACACGGTATCCCGCGATATATCAAATAGAAAGGAAGGCGGAGGAACCTGAGAACCTAATGTTACACTCCGTTACTATTAAAACACTAACTTACCACACTTTCATAATGGTGCAACTAAACGCCATACAGGTAAGCTTACAGGGAGAAAATAATTATTTTTATTTATTCCCTCGAACGGAATCAACCTCACAATAGTTGCTATAGCAGTCAGATGCTTCTCCCTAACCTCTGCGCCAATATGTCCTCATAAACGTTATTTTATTTGTCTTAAGTAATTCGAGTCCTAAGCAAAGTAGATATACAGAAATTTATGATAGGTACTACGTACTTCATAGACAGTACATACTTATATTATAAATATCTATCAAGTGAAATCCGACGTTGTAGAAATGATAAGTTTTTGAAGTCTGATATGGGTTTGAATCAACTACTATCGCGTTTAGTAATAATTGACCTATGATTTCACATATTACTGACATTATAGCTTTATGATTTCACATATTACTGACATTATAGCTTTCAAAATATATTTATTATTGAAAGACACTGGTAACCAAATGGATGGCCCCTATTTCCCCAGAGCACTAATGAAAGCTTTTATAGAATTTAACTTTAAAACATCTTAGAAATGCTTTCTATTCTTTTAATATATTTGAAATATATGAAAATATTATCTGTTACAATGGGGCTCGTCATGACGCAGGAGGACAAGCGGGCGACTGTAAAAGATCAATTCCCACTGGAGGGGATTGACTCTAGGATCAATTCCCACTGGAGGGGATTAAATATTTAAGATGTTCATTTTCTCACTCGCTGGTAACGAGGCAAACCGCGGCGTTGAATCTAGTCATACAACGCAATGTCTTATGCAACGTGAAGCTGTAAATAAAAATAACTGTTAATTGTTATATTGTATCTCTATCGGCTTTGTCCGCTTGAACTACATAATTTACTTACTGATCTGATAAAGAATATATTACTGTTGTGTTCAAATAACATTATAATTTTTAAGATAATATCCACACACATATTGTAAAATAAAGTTCACTCAAGTTGATAAATGTTGAAACTATTTCTTAAACAGATTTATGAACTGATTTTAATAAACTGAAAACATTTTATGATAATAGAAATTCACCAAAATACATGTGAAATAGGAGTGAGTGAAAACTGCATTAAAATTGGTTATGCTGATTGTGAGTTAGTCCTAATCCTAGTCTGAATAAGAAAACAGTGTCTGATGTTATAGCCATTATCCAAACGAACACTTCAGCCTCATTATATGTATGTATTCGTATGTATGATATTCCCGAGTTATTATCGAACCCACAACCTGTCACCACAGTTGCACGCCTATCTGTTGTTGACTATGCCATATACAAATATATTAAATTTATTCAAGAAATTAATATATTTTACGATAAACAAAACTAATTATATTTTTTTTTATTTAATTACAACATAATCAATCACAAAACGTTTCAGAATAAATACTTTTGATGTATTAATGGTTTGATTACTTGTTCATTTTGTACGACATATCTTTATGTTTATTATGTCGGATATAATAAGCATAAAAAAATGTATGCTGAATATTTTAAACACAAAATAAAATTGATATATGACCTTGTTTCAGCTGCGACCGTCTTTCAGCAAGTTATTAATGTCGCCTTCAAGATTGCTTATGAAAAAAATAAGTATAAAAAGAAAGAAATCATAATTTATTAGAAAACTTATAAAAAAATAATCAGGATTCGATACCGCACCTTTTGGACACCGTCCACGTGACCAGTTATTGAGTCATACGTTCTTATTAGGCTTTGACCAAATTATTATATGTTGGGTTCAACTTAATTTTGTTGCTAGGAATTATTCATATGGGGAGATTTTCTCAAATCTTCCTTCCATACTCAAAGATAATTTTTTATTATTTAGCAAGAGATAATATTTTTTATTAAACATTAAAATATTTTAAAATTCTTAAAATATATACACTCGAAACTGCGTTTTGAATCGTTCAAAAATTATATAGAAAGTATTTAAGACAATTCTATAGAGGAAATAAGTTAAAATATTCTCAAGTAATAAATATGACCGCGCCTTAGTTATTTATAAGAGGCATTAAGCGAAATTGTCCGTTCGGAGTTGAGACGACGCTCTCCCGCTAAAATTAAAAAAAATTCAATCAACAGCCGTTGCTCGTTTATTTATATCAAATTTCGTATTTCACAAATTAGACGATTGTTAGTATGGAGTTTGTTTCTCTAGTATTTATGAATGTCATACACAGTGATGACAAAACACGGTGTTAAACTTCGCTTATAATGCAACAGTAAATAGGTTCTCTGAACCTGATTTTTAAAACGCTTCTCCATATCTTTTTTTTATATTGCAGATTGTAGAAGCAAACAACAACTAGGCTTAAACTGCTCACATTTTTTAGGGGTAACCTGGGAACCTAGTGTGGCGATACCGTTAGGACTTTGTGCCCCTACACGTTACGGCTACGTTTGACCACACTACACCCTGGATTTAAAAAATAATATTTCCACATTCAGGCCAGCCATTTAAAATAGGAATATCAGGTTTCCATAGAACTTTATATGTAATAAATGACGGGCCGCCACAAATAAGACTTTCCATTAAAAAAATCACACTTAAATCGCTTCAGTCATAAATTAATGCCGTCCACCACCATCTTAAGACGACACAGCCAGCCTTTTACCTTCACCTCAAAGGCCGGCAACGCACCTGTAGCTCTATTGGTGTTACACGGACCCGTGGGCGACGGTGATCAGTCACCATCAGGTGACCCGTACGCTCGTTTGCCTTCTCTTTTCCATGAAAAGAAACTAGCTACAGTGCTACAGACAGACTAGTCAAATCTATGACACTCTTATTTCCCGTCGTGGATAAAAAATATATAAATACAGTCCGTGTAACTAACGTGCGTTTAACTCATGAATCAATATTTACTCCTACAACAATGTCAACTCTTTTATAACACAAAATAAATACCTAAAATTTTTATTAAAAATCGAATCTTTTATGGTGTATACATTAATGCGATAACGTATCTATTTGACTTATGAGCGCCCTTCGCTTAGTTTACTGAAGTCTACACAAAGGCATAATGGTTTGATATACGGTACAGGCATTCAATTCCGAGGGGTTCTAAAAGTGGCGACATATTCCCATGTGTTTGTAAAAACGTTCTTTATTATGAAATTTATGTTATTATCTTGTCTACTGTATAAAGTATTAAATACAGAACTTATCGATTAACATTCAGTTAAATCCGCTAAGTTGTTCTTGATATTTTTTAGCTTCATACTGGATATTGTAAGTAGGTACAAGAATACCCACTCTACGAATATCAGAACGCAGCGTTGAATTCCGCCATTCCGATTCTGATTCGTCGGTAAGTGGGGAGAGGAACGGAGAGTCTTAACACTTTAACATTCTCAGGTTCCCTCTGCCTACCCTGCCATGTGCAGGATACAGCGCGTAGCCCTCTACGTCTCAACCGAGACTTGGGAACCAATACTAACATGATAAAAACGAATCAATGCAGTTTTCACATATTTTTTGCTGACCTTTTAAAGTGTCTGTATATATAATATTTACGTATATAAAATTCAGCTAACTACTACAGTTACAGCTCGGTAGGTTATATTTACATACAAATATTTATTACCAACATACATTAACCATTAGCTACTTACGTAACAGGCGATGTAACCTTTATGAGGTTACGAGCACGCGATTTATTGCACTGTCTCGAGATAAAGTTAGCATGCGATAGTTGTTAGCGTCTTTACGAGCGTCTTATCATATTTTATTCAATAATTTTACTATGTGGTTAATCGTTTGGAATATATTTTTAACTACACCTGAAAGTTATTTTATGTATGAGTTTGATCCATAAAGTACGACTCGGTGTATACTTATTTAGAAAACGTATGAATATTTTAACGTAACCGAATTTGAATCTGTTAATTTTGGCAACTGTTAATCCAATCGTGGTCAAAAGACATTAAGATTTTGCTATGTTTAGATTTTTTTATATTTTTTTAATATATGTATTTTACTTTTCTATTATAAAATATGTGGCGTAGAGGCCAGTCGTGGTTCAGGGTGCAGGTGCATTGTAAACGCTACAGGTTGTTGGCTCGATCCCCACTCGGGAAAATGAAATATCTGATTTTTTCAAATTTGATATATAATGTTTTTGTTTCTTTTTTGATAACAATCATTAAATTTCGCCATTCAATACGCTATGCATCAAATTGGATGAAGAAAGTAGGGAACGGAATAGAGTGTCTTAACACTGGGTTCCAAAGGAGGGCAACGTACTCCGCCATGTGTGGACACAGCGTAAAATTGAGCAAAAATGTTGCATATTGTCTTACTTCGTGTCGTTTTCACTACATATATAAATTATATAAATTGAATAAATAAAGGAAAAACTACGTGAAAGAAAGTTTTGCTTTTGTTGAAAAATATTTTTTTCATTGGTTTAAAAAAATAGAGGAGAGAAATATAAGGTCTGTAAACGGCAGGTTGTAGGTTCGAACCCAACTGGAAAAAATAAAATATTTAATATTATCAAATGAAATATTTAAGATTTTTGTTTCTTCGCTCTGGTTACAAGGTAAAGCTTGGCGTTGAGTTCCGCCACTTAACACGCAATGCTTCACATTCGGTGGAAAGTGGAGAATAGAAAGGAGTGGAGGAAGGAGAGAAGTGGAACGGAGTGTCCTAACTTTAGGTTCCCAAGTTCCCTCTGCTTACCCTACCATGCGCGGGATACAGCGTGCAGCTGAAGATTTTTTTTAGGAAAGTAGGCAGAGTGGCTGTCACGCTCACTGACTATTTAAATATAAAAACAAATATTTCATTCCAATGAATTAGCTTGTCACTTAAGTTGTCATTAATAAACAAGAACTCATCAAACTGACGTAGAGTACTCTCGACTTCCGCCAAGTGTCAGTCACGTCAAGAACGGCCGCTACTGGAAATGTTTTTTATTTAAGAAATAAATAATATTTGTTGTTGTATCACAGATAATATTTAAATTAAAATGAGATAATTATTTACAAACAATTCTTTTTAAATTTGTTTAATTCGTAAATAATACTTACGTCTTAAAAGTGGAAGTGCAGAATGAAAATATCTGTAAAAGCGTTTCATTCCCACTCAGGGAAATATATATAATTTATTTTTATTTCCCCCCTCAGTCCGACCAAGCACGGCGTTTAGTTCCGCCACCCGACACGAAATGTCTCGAAATTTTAAGGGGTATGTGAAAGGAATGCACTTGCTATACTTTATGCGGTTATAAGAGTGAAGCTGCTAAAAAATATTTTTAAGGAGCACGTTTTTTAAATTATAAATTTCACTATTTCTGTATACAGAGAATAATATATTTATATAGTTTTAAAACCTCTCCGTCATACTCACAGTGACATAAATTTTACTTTTAAGTAGGTCAAAAAAAAATTATGTACTAATGTGTTTCTAAATAAATTAATATCTAAATTTAACAGAGTGAGTTGAGTTGTGCCACTTAAGGAGTGTCTATACCAGTTTCCCTTTAACTACCTTGCTTAATTAAGGTATGAAATAAGAAGTACGTGACTCTAATGCAGTTCCCATGCTTAGAAGGAGAATATATCTTTTATCTGGCGGTTACATTGAGATATTGTGTGTTACTTGGCGAAACTTAACACCGCGCTTTTGCCTCGTTACAAAATGAAAATCAGAATTTTTTATTTTCTCGTAGCATCGGGTATCGAACCGACAATCCGAACAGTCGCAAGCTTGTGTTCATGCGTCATAGGAGGGTAGTCCCTCCTATATAATTTCAGGTGTTTTCTGAATATATGTAGCAGGGCCCCACTTGAATTAAAATTCTTTTAATATTCAAGCGCCATCTGCGCGTACAATTTGTATGGAAATCATGCCTATTGTGTACTCGACCTTATTTGTTTTTATTGTTATTTAATTATTAGGTTTTTCCGTTTCAAGTGTAATTTCAGCTTTTCACACGAATCTTGTTAAATTTGGTGTTTTTTTTTTATTTTATGCCATATGTCCTTTTGTTCATATTTATGTTTAAATTCAATTTATATTGTGGATAATAGTCATAATTGATTATGCCACTTCCGTAAAAACATGTAATCAATATGAAAATTATTTCAAGATCAGTCATAAGGCACAGGGCACAAGCGTGTGACTGTAAACGTGGTAGATTGTGGGTTCGATCCCCACTCGAGAAATGTAATATATATTTTATTTTTTCATTTCTTCGCTTTGGTGAAAAGATTGGCGTAGCGGTAAGTTCCGGCACTCAACTCGCAAAGCCTCAAATTCGGCGGGAAGTGGGGAATGGTGATTTGGACGAGGGGTCACTTCAAAAACAGATAGAAGCAGTAGAAGTAAGAGCTCAGGAGGAAGAAAAAAAATCTTAGTAATTATTAAGTTAAGAATGTCGGAATTCAAGATCGTAAGTACTTCAAATTATATTTTTTCCTTTTTTCTGTATTTTTTTTTTAATTTTTTCCCTCTCCCTGTACAAAACAGAACATTTTTTTTATTTAAACAATAGTTCATCGAGATCTCCGCATTCAAGAAAACTGATGTTTAAAAAAACCAGTTTCTCGCTTTTAACCGCACAATAGAGAAGGCAGGGGAAACTTGGGCTTTCCGTTTTAGTTTTTTTTTTTGGCTTTCCGTTTTAGTTAAATTTTGAGTCATTATGTGTTCATACAACGCCGTGTTTTAAAATTATTATTTGTATATAAAAAATCTCCACAGTGATGCTATAAGGAATAGGACAACATGGCTTTTTAATATGTACACAATATTATATTTAAAAGAATAAATAAAAATAAAACATGTTTTGTAGATAAAATTTGCTCATTTTATTAAATAAAATATTTGTAGCAGCAGTATACTCAAAACTTACAGCAAAAAATACTTTGTAGGGTACAATTACTTAGGTTATTTGAATAAAAATCAGCGTTAAACTCCGCTACTTCCCACACTAAATAACACACCACCAGTACTGATATAATACCATTATTATATTTATACATATTTTTTCATGCTTGCGTTACCAACAATTATGTATATATATTGAATATATACAACGTAAAACAATATTGATTTAATGCATGTAACAGAGATGTGTACAAGCTAACATCAAAACTTGCCAAAGTGTATGTAATTATAATATATGTACTTCGCCATTAATAAAATGGTTACATTAAAATACTACAATAAATGAATAAATAAATAAAAGATAGTTTTTACAAAACCCTTAAATAAAATATATTGGCTTTTCAAAATTACAATGTATTTACTGTAAACACTAATCAATAGGCTCGAATGGCTTAGTTGGTTAGCTCGAGTAGCGCTTGGATGGTTTCCAAGAGGCGCGAGTTCAGATGCAGCTTCGTTCAAATTTTTATACGTTTTTAAATTTAATACAAAGCAAAATTTGTCATAAATTGGTATTGAACCGATGATCTGACCGATGATATGATTAAACTGTACAGCACAAAGCTTTTTTATTAAAATACGTAAAACGGAAAACGGAAAAAATCTGTATATGACAGAGAACAAAGCGTATCCTGCATAATTTATTTACTTTGACATAATGAGAGCGATCTGGCAACTTTGTTGACCAAATGATAAAAAAAATATCAACATTACGTAAGTGAGTATAATGTATACTATTAAATTGTATAGATACAGTCATTTTTTTTTGTTTTTTGGATCACTTTGTTGGGGAGATAAACTGTCAGGACCCCTTTCTTACAAACGCATAGAGCAAACCTGAAAAGTTCATAACAAGCATATACATATATGTTTTGCCTGTATATATTTTTTACAGAATATTTCTTATAAAAAATATCATATAGATCATTATTATTATTGAAATTATAACTGATTAATATTGAAATATAGAATTTTAAAGTGATGTGTCTAAGTTTACGAGTTCCTGAACTGAACTTGAAAAAATGAACTTTTCTAGCAAAATTTGCATATATGTATCACATACTCGTATAAGTTGTCAAGCCAAGCTCTTGAATTCAAATTCATGATTAATCTCAAGCATCTATCATATCTCTCGATCAAAGAAACCGCGCTCGCATCCGCTCACTGCAGCTACTTAAAATAAAATATCTTTTAATATTAATATTGGTCAAATCATACATATCTGTGTGTGTGTCCTTCAAGAGAAAAACTCGGGAGAATGTTTACAACCAAAAAACTCGCTACTCATAATGTCTCAATGCAAAACGGACAGCGTAATGTCTTATATAAGATCTCCTCTGCCTTCTCTATTGTGCGGATATAAGCGTGAAATTGCTCTTTATAAATATTTGTTTGGTTGATCGCGCTGACCTCATGAACTATTACAAAAAAAATCTGTGTTGTACATCTCCCTAATAACAATCAAATATATATTGTACTACGCTACGATCTATAGGAGTGGAGAAAAAAAAGGAAAATTAAAAAATGTTACAAAAGCTCAGTGTGCTGCGTAAATACAGCATCAAAGAATAAAACATAGAAGAAATTTTAGAACATATCACAATTTTAAATTAAGAGAACAGATTGGTCATCGAATCGTGTGTGGGACGACTAGCCGGTGTCAGCCGGCGGGCTGTCAGATGGCGGGCTGCTGATTTATAACACCTATCCTCTACGATATACATATATTCGTATAAAACGCGTTAATTTCAAAAGCTATTTACAAATATTCTTTAGCAGGTTGGCTTGAATCTATAAATTTATGACTGAGTCCTAAAATGTTTATTACAAAACTTTTAGTAAATTCCAATGGAAAACGCGTGTAAAAGCTAGCTCATATAATTTAATAAATTCTCAAATGAATCACACGTAATTCCATCTCCCGTTACCAAGCACCAGTGCAAGTGTCAATACGCTCGGGGAAATCATGTTATATAGATAGTGATTTATTGTTCTCTCATCGTCTCTCAAATTAAAAATTATGTTCAAATAAAAACGAAGGCTGGTGAGAACGACGCGACGCGCGACGCGCGACGTGCTGTGACATCTCATTCTATATTTATCATGGAAATTTATAGCGGCAATGTCGGTTTTTTTGATTGATTTATTTATTATTTTAGCTGCACGCCGTATTATGTATAGAGGCGTAGGCAGAAAAACCCTGGGAACGTAGTGTTAAGACACTCCCGTTTTCATTTTCGAAATTTGAAGGGATTGAGTGTTAAGTGTCGATGAAAACAAAATATTAAATATTTAATTCCTTGAGCGGGGATTGAACGTCCAACTTGTTACATTTACAGTCGGACGCTTGAGGCGCGGCGCCACTCCGGCCTTTACGATTATAAGCCTATTATAATATTGTTTTAAAAAGTCGATACTAGAAGTGACATAATATATGCACATAAAAAAACTTAGTGTTTGACATACTTCCACATACTTTGTGTCTAGAAAATTTGTTCGACAATTTTCGTTAAATATTAAAGTGTATATTATCGGTAGCAGATCTTAACGCCTCGGCCAATAATTTGAATACTCAGACACTACACGGTGGAATTGTATTCAAAACCCGCAGCAAAAAAATACTTTGTAGGATACAATTTCTTAGGTTGTCTGAAGAAAAATCAGCGTTTAACTCCGCTAC
Organism: Eueides isabella; assembly: GCA_019049475.1. Classification (NCBI taxonomy): domain Eukaryota; kingdom Metazoa; phylum Arthropoda; class Insecta; order Lepidoptera; family Nymphalidae; genus Eueides; species Eueides isabella. Next base: position 11,652,634 of record CM032408.1, on the reverse strand, counting down.
TTCCCACACTACTGTTTATATTACATTATTATTATTATATTTCTACATATTATTTCTTGCTTTCGTTACTAAAAATTATCATATATGTATATATTCACTTACGTAAAACAATATTGATGTAACGCATCTAATAGACACTTATACAAGTAAACTTAAAAATTGCCAAAGTTTAGGTAATTATAAATTAATAGCCTCCGCCATTAAAATGATTACTTTAAAATATTATAATAAAATGAATAATAAAAGAAAGTTTTTAAAATAAGTCTATTAGCTTTTCAAAACTACAATGTATTTACTATAAAGACTAATCACTAGAGCAAATCTACATTTGTCCTAAATTGGAATTGAACCGATGACCTGATCGATGATGTGTATTAATGTGTACAGCACAAACATTTTTTTAGCTTCACGCTGTATCTGGCACTTGTCAGAGTAGGCAAAGGAATTTGGGCACCTAGTATTAAGACACTCCGTCTCGTTCCTCACTTTTCATTAAATTTGAGGCATTGTGTGTTGAGTGTAATTCACAGCCGCGCTTAGCCTTTTTCCAAAGCGATGAAAATATTATATATATATATATATATATATATATATATATATATATATATATATATATGTATGTATGTATATATATATATATATATATATATATATATATATATATATATATATATATATATATATATATATATATATATATATATATAATATTTCGAGTGGCAACTGAATCCTTATAGCTTTTACCCTCCCCCGCCCGTGCCCCTATTTTATTTATTTATTTATTTATTTATTCTTGATTGTACACAATTTATAGCAATAAATTTGCACAAAAGGAGGGCTTAACGCTAAAAATCATTTTCTACCAGCCAACCTCGTCATGTGGGATATCTAGTGCAGGTCTAGTGTAGGTGCACAAATATATATATACATACACACATACATACATATACACTTATATACATATATATATATATACATACATACATACATACATATATACTTATACAAACATATTTACGTTTACGTTTACGTGAATGACTTTTACGTAATCAGACATTCATGTTAGATTATAATTTTATTTAAAATGTTTAAGACACAAAAGGCATTGGTAGAATAATTAATCAGAACTATGTCCTACCTAATTGCTTCAACCATTGCGGGACGGTAAGTAATATTTCCTCATTACCGCCCTTTGACAATCGTCTTACATTTAAAATGTTTCTTGAGAGAATCTTCTTGAAATTACGTTGAAATTATTTAATAATAGTACTGTGGTGGCGTTTGGTGTAGTTACGTTGATTGTCCGTTCTGATTTCATTTGTAGAAATGTTTTTTTTAGCATCACGCTGTATCCTGCAGTTCGCAGGGATATAAGGGGGCACCCATACAAGGGCAATTTCATTTCTTACTTGCCTCTTTATTAAAAATAGGAAAACGAAAATATACATTCAAACTACAACCTGTCGCGTTAACAAGGGCAACGACAGATTGTGGGGAAGATAGTCAGTTCAAGAAATATTTAATATTTTCATTTCCTATTTTTTTATGGATAAGACTCGGCAAAAGCGCGTACAGGTTACCTGATGGTATGTGATGGAGCTACAGGTGCATTGCCAGTCTATAAGGTGGACGGACACCGGGGCTCGGCATTATCCAATACGAAACGCAGTGGCTGAAGCCACTACTTAACGCCGGTATTCAATGCTGGGAGTGATAATCATAGTTTTTTTCATATTCGCGTTTTAGATTAGGAATGTTTATTTTCGTTGTTGGGCTAGCCTGTAAGTGTGATGTACAATGAAAAACATTTTTTTTTTTTAAATTTTGTACATATATATAATACTCCTTTGTATAATTCCGTATGTTACGTTGGCTTGCCTAATAAAGAAAAATATATTAGGTCTCGAGTTCTCTGTGCCTATTCTATCAAGTTCAAGATATACAGCGTGAGGTAAAAAACCGAATAATTACACAAGTAATAACGATTACAACACACTGATGAGAATTTTCATCAAAGTATCTTATTTCTACGTTAGATATTGGTAATATTGAGACAGCGTCGGATATTACAGTGTCCAAAGGCCTTTTGACGGACGTCGTCTGATATTATATCGAAAAACCAGATATTGTGTGTATCGCTTGGGTAACGTTGAGGGTGATCATTTTTAAAATATTTTATAGTAATTTTAACAAGATTAGTATTCTCTTATATTGTATAGCATTCTTCCTTATTTACTGACAAGCCGTTTTTGTGTGAAATTGGTTAAATATGAAAAGAATTATCAAAGAACAGAATCAAATACTATTGTCCCGAAGGGCACTCGATGAATAATATAGCGTTGAGTTATTTATAAATAACATGGCATTGAGTTCCGCCGCTCAACACGCAATTGCTCTTGAAATTAGCGCAAAGTGGGATACACAAGTGTCGTAATCAGAACAGAATGTTTGCAAACTAGATTCCTACATTCCCTCTGCCTCACCTGACATGTGCAGTGAAAATAAATAACATTGAACAAAACTATAAATATTTTCGTGACGGATGAAGAAGGTACAGTTTCACTAACCCGAACTCCAGCACAGTGTCTTAGAAACGTTGCTTTAGGATTTTCTTAAATTCAAATATTTTACACTGTGCTATAAATACTCTTTGGTAAGATAACATGAAGAGTTAAGTTTTGTCACTCAATAACGTAGCTCTCATTAAATTCAATTGAAAATTGGAGAAAGGCAAACGCGGCGTTGAGTTCTGCCACTCAAGACGCAATGCTTTAAATTAGGCGGAAAGTAAGGTGTGGAAGTGGAACGGAGTGTCTTAACACCAGGTTCCCAAGTTCCCTATGCCTACCCTGCCTGAGTTCACAGACTTACCATATCGTAGTATGACTAACGTAATAAATTTGCCTCCTTACAGTCTTTAAACAGTTAAAAACAGCAAGTATTCATTAAGTATTAGTGCGATTTCTTGTACTCATGCGCTACCCAGCGAGAGCCCGCCGTTGTCATATACGTTTCATAACCTTAGTATGTATTCAACCGTTACATTTATGATGAATATAAAATGTTGTATATCATTGCGAGTACAAAATTAAATTTATAGGGTTTCAATATCATCATTTTATTATTTGTTTGTTGGTCTACCAGTACAAAATATTGTGTTTACAAGTGTAGCTGGGTTGGGTGCTGATCCTCAATATGAAATTTCTCGAAAATTAGGTGTTGCGTTGAGAAAGGAGTGTCTTAACACTATATTCCTTTTGTCTCCCTGACTATGTACAGGTTACGGGATACAGCGTGAAGTTATAAAAAAAAGTCGACAATATTGAATCCCACAACCAACAATCTGCTAAATTTTGTTTAATATTAATGAATTTTGCAAGCTTTCATACTATTCCGATAACTTCTGAATGGCAACACGATAGTATATCCAAAATGACGGCAGCCACCACGCTCGCGGCTAGCTCTGGCGCAATTAAATTTGACGAGTATCTCGCCAAGTCGACGTTAATTGACTTGTATACGTTGTTAGTTAACCACTAGATGTGGTGCTAAAGTTTAATTTTACTACATCGAAATTTAAGCTTTCAAGCTTGGTCTGTAAGTTCCTGTCTGTATATTATGTACAAGTAATAAGTAAGTAATGACGTAGTATGGACTACTCGTATATATGTACATATATTGAAGTTCTTAACAATAGTTTTTAGTGGAATATTATCTGGAAAATAAATGCAAATGTAACGTTTTCTATAAATATTATTAGCTCAAATAATAAAACGAAACATTTATCAAAGGCTTAGACCATTCAAGGCTTACATATACATAAACTACCCAACTACACTATAATATTATAGCTTTCACTGTCTTTTGCATATGCAGGGATATACAGAGGTAATCATCTTTTCTAAACCCCGTAGAATCGTCACCGTTGAATGGAGGATCTTAACACCGCGCTTTGAATTGTTAAAAAGAGGATTACTATATTTAACTGACCCCGAGACTGAAAACACCCACAACCACTGCGTTAACAGTGAGCTGTACCACTGCGCTACGACAGCTACGTATAATTCTTATTCAAAACCATTAAAGTGTCTACGAAAATGTTTCTTTTGTTCACAATATGCTTATTGAGGCACAATGAATAGCCGTCAGTGACGCCTGTTGAACGAGCGTTCATTTAATAAATGACCTCCTGAAATTGAAGCCTCTACTACATTCATAGCTATTTCCTACTCTATGCACATATAAATAGATCACATATTTGAATGTCACAAATGGTGAATATTTTTAATTGCAAGCATTTGTTTCGGGCGCGATACTTGAAATTTACTTTAAGTGGACTTGAATAATCTTTTGTAATATTTACTGTTATATTTTATTTTGGTGAATTTTGACGTTTTATAGCTTGTTAATTTAATTTTCAACATCGAAGGGTCCCACCACTCGACACACAAGAAGTGTTTCGGGAATTCTCCTATCCGTAAAACCGTAAAACGTGAATCCATGTGCATCCTTTATCTTAATTATTAACATAAATTCTTAGATAATTTAGCATGAAGACGCTCCGCTTTTCTCATTTTCAAGATAAAATATCGAAAACAAACTTTCTCCAAAAATATATTTCGATTATTGTGTACTCAACTTTCTGTTCATATTGCATAATTTTCTTTGTATTTTGAGCGGAGCAATCATAATAATTAACTACTTCGATTGATTATCGAACCGCGAACCACGCCGCTTATAGAAAAACACTGTTTCATAACTTTTATATCTAAATATCGTGGCCTAGAACCTGTAAAATCCGTACGTAAACATTATGTACTTGTACATTTTTGTATTATTCTAAAATTAATAATAAAAATACAATATTAACCTTTATATTACAAAAATATAATTTTAACCTTTTTATAAAAGGAAGAATACTTTTTGGTTTCAATTTGATTAATAGGCTGTTAGCCGCCTTTTAACATTTTAAACCCAACAAATAGAATTTAGCAACTCAAAGTGAGCTACAGTTGTATATCGTATTAGCCTATACCTAATATTAGCATATAGGCTGTAGCAATTTGAGGCCTGTCGTGGAGCAGAAGCACAAATGTGTGACTATAAAGGACGCACGTTGTGCGTATCGAAACCACAACAATAAAAAGAAATTAAATACTTAAAGTTATATTTCATATTTTGATTCCTCCGCTATGGTAATGACTATATTGCCGTGTGATTCCGGCTTTGCCGTGTGATTCCGGCTAAGAATAGGATCACCCTGGTACTGATGGTGTCGTACGAGGCGACTAAAGTGCGTGTGGGAGAGTCACGTTGCCAGTAATGGCAACACGCATGGGCAGACTCGACCGGATTGTTACCACCCCCGGCATTTAAGACCGGCGTTAAGTAGTGGCTTTGGACACTGCGTTTCGTATTAGGTAATGCCGGGCTCCGGTGCCCTTCCACCTTAAAGGACGGCAACGTTCCTGTAGCTCCTCTGGAGTTACTCGGGGCCGTGGGCAACGGTGATCACTTACCACCAGGTGACCCGTATGCTCGTTTGCCGTATTTTCCAAAAAAAAAAAAAAATACATAAAATCCTCCAAATTAAACAGAAGCTGAGGAACAGAAGTGTCTGAATGAGAACAGAGTGTCTTAACAGTCATTTCCCACGTTTCCACTGCCTACCATGCCCGCACATGGCATCCTAAAGAAAAAGAAATGATGCAAAGATTGGCGCAAAATGCAGTAAATTATTAAAAGTTAAAACAATTTTCGTAATATCTTTTAAACTCGTTTCTGCTGGTTTCAATTTCAACAGCAAATTACGTCTGAATTAAACTACTTGCTGTTATATAAAAATAAAAACCGTAGAGCAAATACGAACTTCAACATGACAACAATTAAGGGCAAACGAACAACGATATTAACGTAGTACACTAGCAAGCTTATAACGTAAAAGTTTTCGTAAGTTTTAATATTAAAAATATGTACAATATTTTTTTACATCATTTTTTTTTTTACATGAGGCCTATCGTGGCGCATCGGCACAAAACGTGTGAATGTAACCGATGGGTTGTGGGTTCGATTCGATATATATTTAATATCTTCGTTTCCTCGCTTTGGTACAAGGCAAAACGTGGCGTTAAGTTCCGCCATTCAACACGCTATGCCACTAAATTCGGCGGAAAGTGGGGAACAGAAGTGGAACGGAGTGTCTTAACACTAGGTTCCCAAGTTCCCTCTGCCTACCCTGCCATATGCGGGATACAGCGTGAAGCTGAGTGAGAGAGTATTTTTTTACATGAAGTGGGACAATAAGTACTTAAATTACAAAATTCGCCGACTCTTCAATGGAAAAAATATTTTTTTAAATTTCCTTATAGTAGAATAAACAAAGGAAAACTAATATTTAGACATTACATCTTTTCTTGAAAAAAATCGAGACATAGCACATTGAGTGTCAACACTCAACACCTTGCTTCGTCTCAGAGAAATAAAAATTAAATAAATATAATCATTCCATAAAACCGTATCCACAACCCTTACGTTACTTAATTAAATATTATATATGAATTCAGACTTTAAATGTTAATAAAAATAATAATATTTAATTAACTAACATATAATAGAAATGGAAAGCCAAATTTTACGTAGCACTCTTGTAGCACGGCGCTACGCCGCTACGCCGCCCGCCGCCTGCTCTTTATGTACACCGCACGAATCTCAAACCGTTTCTATTTAACAATGGCGTCATGTGTTGACGTCGTAAATTTCATGACAAATTATTTATTAATATTTTAAATTTAATTAGTTTTTAGCAGATTTAGAGTATTACAAATAATAAACGAAACAGTGTTTACGTAGAGGCAGAAGTTGTCGGTTCGACTCCCGCACGGGGTAATATACGTATATTCCTCCGTATATATAAGACGTATGCGAAATGTAATATTATAATTTAATATTGCCTTTCGTTTAAAACTTTTTCAATATATGATCAATTTTGCAGATTGTCACTTCGACTTGGTCGTTTAATTAAATAAGAGCTCGACTTTCTGCTCAAATGTCACACTTTGAAATATGATTCTCATTTAAATTGACGTCATTTTATGATCGACATATGTCATTCAAGATTTTTTTTAATATATTATAATAACGTGATATTGACAAAGAAATTTATGCTTAAATGACACGCTTGAAACACTACAACTAAATGACGCTATATATTTCAAGACAAAATGCAAAATTGCTACGTTTGTTTGCCCTAAAACCTTAGAAAAAAGTGGCATTGAGTTCCGCTTCTCAACACCTTATGATTCAATTTCAGCGAAATGTTAAAGAAGTGCACGTGAAACTGAAGTAATAATATTTTTTAAAGAGTTACTTTACGGTTTTTAGTTTCTTGTGTCTTCACCGTACCTTAGACGGTCTCAATTTTCTGCCCACTAGACACAATATGCTGCGTGACAGATCCTCGGAAAGGTAATATTAAAAATAAATACGTTTTTTCCGATTCAATTCTTAAATTTCTTTAAAAAAAAATCAATAGTCTTTATATAAAACTTTTAACATTATTTAATCCGCTTCAAAAATATTCCCGTAAAATTTATTTCCTTCTAAGATTTTAAAGCTATAAGTACTTTAATCCATTGTCAGTAATTCACAAGTATTAGACAATCAATAACAAATGTTTTCCCTTAAAGAACCCAAAACATTGTTCAAATTGCCCTTGTACCAAACAGGAGTATCGGAAATAAACGAACTACAGCAGAATTTTGATGTATTACGACGTTTTTGTGTTGACAGCTTTGTGATATTAAATACAAATTGCCATTTTCTTATTTTGTATGATTTTTTACAATAATTTACATAATATACTTCAGTAGTTGATTGTTAAAGAATAAATAAATATAATATATTACTTTAATATTTTTTTTACGACAATGCATATCCTTTAAGTCACTTTCGTTCCCCACTTACTTAAGTATGGCGTGTTTAGTGACACAAAGCGCGGCTTTGCCAATTCCGGAGCGGAATAATGAAAATATTCAATGTTTAGTTCCTCAACTGGGAATCGAAGCCACAACCGGCGCATAATCTTTATAATTACACGCTTTTGTCCCTGCACCACGACCGCCTCAATACTACAACTTTTTTATCAGTGTCACACTGTAACCCGCACATAACGTATGTAAGCAGAGTAAACTAAGTGTTTAGAAACCCCGTTCCGCTTTACTTTCCGCGCTTTAAGGCATTGCGTGTTGAATGACGGGAAAAAACACGGAATGCCTTATACTCATTGTAATCTGTTACAAATTTAAATTTCTAAGTATTATAATGTAGTTATTCTCGAATTTAATAAAGACGCCATTTGGGAAGAATATTTTATTAATGTATCAATCTTTTATACATTTTTCATTAACATTATATGTTCATCTTAATGTAATCTTTTTGATTGTGTTATCAAGAAGCAATGATGTGCGTGTTGTTCAGTTCCGTACGTATAGAAAACAACTACAAAACTAAATTTTAAAAGGTATTTTTAACGACTATTTTGTTTTGTTATAAAGTGTTGATATTATTTCACCTAAAGTAGTAACATTTTTTTATATAGTAGTTGGAGCTTACTACGTAGTAGTTTTTTTTCGGGTTCACACTGTATCCGATCCTAGTAGGGTAGGCAGAGGAAACCTAGTGTTACGGCACTCCATTTCCGTTAAAACACTTCCGTTTTGAGCCTTCCGAAATTCTTAAGACATTGCTAGTTCAGTGTTACTAGACTACTACGTAGTTATTTAAAATGTTAAAATATTACTATTTATTATTCGAATAATATTTATTAATATACTAAGTATTCATCGATAACTCCGCGGAAGCTTCATATATACAGTTAATAATATAGTAAGGAGACTGTATCAAGTTTTATTTTATGTTATCGATTTAATAGTAAGTAGGGCTTTTATTTGGTGTCATAATATCTATTAATTTGTATTATTCACTTCGATAAAACGAACTTTTATTATAAAGGTGATATTGCATCTTGAGGGCAGATTTTTTTTTTCATAAAACATATGTACGTATTTAAAAAAAAAACATAATTTGAACCCACACTTCTTTGAAACCGTAAGACTTTCAGATTTACTTACAATTCTTTATACACTTACTTAAAAACGTATTAAAGTAAACGTAAAAGATTTTAAGAATAGATAAAATTTCAGTACAGAATATCGATTAAAGTTCTTATTTATAATTGATTAAGAAATCGATATCAGGCCGCTATTAACAACCCTTGTCAGTTAATCATGCCACCAGCCTTAGACTAAGTAATTATTTAAGAAGACTAAAGTGTTTTCGCTTATTTTCGAGTAAATTAGTTGTAAATTTGGATGGCAAATGGAAAGAAATAATTGACTTTTTTTAGCTTTATACTATGTCTGACATAGAGGTGGGTAGACATAGGGAGCCTAAAATTAAGACACATCGTTACCCACTTCTTGAGACATTACGTGTTGATTAGCGCCTTAACTCAACGCCGGTCATTATTTTGTTACCATAGCGATATTAACAATTATATTGATTTGTAATGATAATATTAATAGCGACAGGTTGTATGTGCGATTATCAATGGAAATGGATTAATTAAAATTTTATTCTTGGGCTTTAGAAACGAGACAAAGCCCGGCGTTATATCCGTAACGCAACGAAACGGAAATGTCTTTTTGGATTGTGGGTTAGATAGTGTTTGCATTTCTACTGTCTGGCAGACAGAACCCGGCGTTGAGTTCCGCTAGTCAACAGTTCATGTCTCAAAAAAAATATCGAAAAACAGGTAACTGAGTATCTTAAAATTAAAATCCTCTCCATTATACAGGAAAAGAGAAAATATAATAGAAGTAATAATTAATATAGAGTTTGAAAGTATTAAGATTTAAGTGTCGTTTTTTCCAAAGAATTAATAATTTTTTGTTGATTTTTTTTCTAGTTTAAGAGTTCTAGTTATTTTGATTAAGAATGTATTGATGTGTAGTGTTTTTTTTTTGTGAATATTTTTATATTTTTTGCTTCCAAAGTAATTTGCGAAATTGTCGTTTAATTTTTTTATCTCGTTTTATGGTTGCCAATAAATAACTGCTACTAAAAATATGTTCATGTATATTTTCCAAGTAATACGCATATATGCTTATATAAAGAAATATTTATATACTCATTTCTATCTACCTTTCATGTAAAATATTTTATTTTAAAAAATTACCTCAGTACCGACACAAGGTTTTCAATATCGATTTTGCTGTACATAATTATCAAATATAATACTTACCGTTGTAGACTCGACGTAAACTTTTTCAGTATTTTCTGTACAGCCCAGCGTTGTCTCCAGAGCACTACTGCTGGCTCGCACGCCGCCAAAGCCTTATATACTCGTTGGTGGTTGCGAGGGCGATGGGCGGAGCTTAAAAGCGCATGTCGCCAAAAGCTCCACCCATTTTTAATGAAAATCCGAGTGACGTCGCACGTGACGTCACAAAAACTTGTTAATGACCAATACATATGAGATTTTAAAATTATGTGGGACTCGAAATCTATTACAAGGTAAGGCATTTCTCAGTGTAATTAACTTTAACTAATTAAAACAATATGTTATATAGTTTCACGTTGTGAACTACATAACAGGGTACCTTGTAGAGGGCACCTGGGAACCTAGTATTAAAGAATTTTGTTCCCAGTAAAACACTTATGGTGTTGTGTGGCAGAATTTAACGCCATGCTTCGACTTGATAACAGATGGAGAGGAAATGAAAATATCAAATATTTTACCTCGAGCGATACTATCGTTGTTATATTATATTTAAATAAATTTTGTGATATCATTTAATGATATGATTTCTTTTGAAGTCGAATGTACTTTAATAATGATGATTTGTTCATCAAAATTGGCATAGATGCGGATAAGGCTGAACAAAAATTAGCTTTGGTTATAATTTTGAAATTCCTATACTTAACCAAATTTAAATGTACATAGCCCAGCAATAGCTACCTACAGATATGCCGATATGTATTTATATATAAAGAAAAGAAGAAAAGAAAAGCCTGTATATTTCCACTAGCTGTATAGTATTTTATGAAATAATTTGGATAGTTCGTCAAACAGAGCGTAAAGTCTAGGTTTACGAGGATGCAATAAACACCAATTGTAAGTGACACTATAAGGGGAGCTCGTAAAACGACGGTTAAAAGACATCGTTAACACTGCCACTGCTTACTGAGACCAATTATTATTTTTTTAGTTTTCCTATCTTAATAAATATTCCAAGCCGTTGCGGTTCAGCAGTGCATCATCTATGTACTTGTATATGTGACAATTGTGTGTCCATTCTACTGCAGATTTTTTATATGAAATATTTTATTGTATATTTTCTTACTCTGGTAACCAGACAAAGAGTAGAGCGATACCAAGTGTTTAGGGAACTCTATGACTCAGTGATTGCCGTTGAATTTTCTAACCGCACAGTACAAGTTCGAATATCATCCTCACTATCTGGATACGTAGATACCTAGTACGATAGGAGAAGAAGAAGAAGAAGAAGTTGCACATATACATATATTCAGCGTTAAAGATGTAGAAAAATTATTTCCCTTCAATAGATATCGAACCCACAACCAACACATTCATAAACAGTGTTACGTTTGTAAACCACCACGGAGTATATTTCATATATTCCAGAATAATTCAGTTCTATTTTATATACATACGTTAAATGTTTAAGTACTGAGAAACTTGCGAGTAAGCATTCATTAGAGCTACATAAAGTACAATATTTAATGCGGTTGAACTTATTTCGTTTTATTATATTTATATTGCAGCACAGCGTTCTGTTATCATCATTCTGTTATCATTAGTTATTAATAATTATTTATTTTTTTATATATGTATGTACGGCTTACGATACCTATATCAAGAATACTCGACTATCATATTTGTGCGGCTTCGCCCGCACAGTCAAATAGAAATGTATAAAAATATGAAATAAGCTTACCAGACGTCGTGATAGTTCACTCCTAGTGGTTGTAAAGAGATGTGACATAGTCTAGAGTCCTCCTCGATAAATGGACTATCCAACATAAAAAAAATCTCAATTAAACCCCTTGGTTTCCAAATTCCCGCTGCCTAAAGATGAAAAAAATATTTTTTTTAAATAAGTTTTCGTTTTTTTTTTTTAATATTTTTACTGTTTTAAAGTGTTATTCCACACTTAGGACAGAAAATACTAAACTTAAATTTTAAAATTTAAAAAGCGTATAAAAATTTTGAACGAAGCAAGATTTGAACCCGCGCCTCTGGAATACCGTTCCAGCGCTCTGACCAACTAAGCCATTCGTTCTCACCGAGCTCCGTCGAAATTCTGATACGCTTGTTACAACTTATTTAACTTATTTATTTAATATTTAAGTTTTCGTTTGTTATGAATGTCATAGTAGTGCGGTAAGGTATTGCATGACTTTATACTGTATAATCAATCAAAAAGGCGGGTAATTCAATTCATACTGGAAAAAATAATTATTTTCATTATCTCGCCTTGGTTAAATAGCTTGATTGAGTTCTGCCACACTTCAAGATATAATATTTTGAACTTGGGCAGTTTTTGACGAATAGAATGTCTCAGCACAAGTTATTAAATGTACCTTTTGCTCAGACAGTAAAAAATCAAATATATAGTAATTTCTCATAGATAACATATTTTGAGGCTGATCTGATTATAAACGCGACGGAATTGTTAGGAGTAATTGATGTTCAGCTTTCTTGCTGTGGAAACAAGACCAAAAATTCGACATTAAACTACCCTGATATATGGGATACCCTAACAGCGAAAGCTAAGAAAATATAAGGGCCTGTAGTGGCGCAGTGGCACAAGCGTATAACTGTGAACAGGTTGTGGGTTCGATCTTCACTTGAAGAAATCTAATATTTAATATTTTCAAACAAAATATTTCATGTATTCTTCGTTCTGGTTATAAGAAAAAAACGCGGCGTTAAATTCCTCTACTCAACACGCAATGCCTCTAATGCGGTGGGACGTGGAGGACGGGACGGAAGTTTCCAAGTTCTTTCTGCCTACCCTGTCATGTGCGGGGTACAGCGTAAAGCTATAAACAACTATATCATCTCGGCAAAGTGCTAAGCCCTTAAACTTGACAAAATCACATATATAAATCGGTTCATTGATTTAGGAGCTACGACAGGCAAGTGGGACAGATAGACACACCGACAGGCTCACTTCAAACAAAAAAATAGGCAAACACATACAAGAGCCCATCAGCATCTTTCCTCTTTCCCTATCAAACAAGAGCCATAAAGTTTCCAATAATTGAAATCAATTAGAAGTAGTAGTTAAATTATCTTTACTAGCACTCTTATACTGACTTTATGTTCATTGGGCGGACGTCGTTAAGGCTTGTTAGTTAGCGTTTTACTGGTGTCCTTTGAAAACAGTTTGTTAGGTTAGAAATTATATATACTTATTTACAAAACGTATAAAAATCTTGATGGTACAGGATTTGAACCCGTGCCTCTCGGATTTCCTAAGTATGGAATAATATTTTTTTTAATATAGAAATAAAAGTTGTTGACTGGTGATAAAAATAACTGAAAATAAAACTATCTAAATTAAAAATGAAGATAACTTAAACACTAAGTTATCTAACTTAGTGTTTAGACACTCCATATTTAACGGCCACGCGTCTAGTTTTAAACGTTTTTCGCTTAAGTATTGTTTTCGCTTGTACCGCGAAACAGCGCCTGAATATAAAATATTATTGTTTTTGGCATGGTATTAAAAATAATAAAATGGTATTTTTTTAAAAAAAATGGGCCCAAAAATATATAATAGAATAGAATTGAATTTAGCCGATAATGGGTGAAAAAATAAAAACCAGCATGCTTAAATAAAGATCCTTTATGCCATAATGCAATAGTTAAAAAAAATGTCTCATTTTGTACCGAAAACAAATGTTTTTTTTTTTTATTTAGAAAAGACTTGATTAGAAACCGTATAACAATTTAAACTAAGCGAGATTTAAACGCATGAAATCCAAGAGGCATAGGTTCAAAATCCTACGTCATTAATAATAGGCTTTTCGTGTTGGGCGGTGGAACTTGTTGTCGCATTTTAAAGCAAGTTCGACAAATTGGGGTAAGACACTATGTGTTAAGTGTCCTGCAAATTATTTAGATTATATGTGGTCAGTGGCGGAACTCTACGCCGCTTGACCACGCTTTACCTCTTCACCAGAGCGAAGCGAAATGAAAATATTATATTTCTTTTAATTCAATACAAAAAAGTCCACTCGCGGCGCAAGGACACAAGCGTGTGACTGCACGCGACAAGTTTTTTCATTTCTCCACTATGGTAACAAAATAGTGGAAAATCAGTTAGTCTGTGATCTAATATAATTGGACATGTAACAAATAGAAAAAAAATATGTACCATACGTATTTAGACCAAAGCAAAGTTTATAATCGCCATAGAACATAAAGATTTCATAATAACACCACATTCGAACTCATAAACTCCTAATCGAGTACAAGTAATTTGCTGAGTCAACAGTTTTGTTTGCGTATCAGCCAACATGTATGCGATCATCGCGTCACACATCTATATTATGTTATAATATCAATTTTTGTATCGAAAATTGTTATAAGTACTAGTTATTTAGTCGTATGTTGCCGTGGTCGCGGGACTTTAAGTAAGTGACTTTTAATACTATGATTGGGGGTTCGATTCCAAATCGGGGGATCATATAATGTTTGTTTGTTCGTGTAGCATGACAGAGTGTGGTGGCGTTTAGTATCGTACTATAGAGTATGTCGAGAATTGGTCGTGAAAGTACTCTGTTTTGGATATACCGAGATTTGGATTGTAGTATGAAATGAATTAATTATATTTTTGAAGTGAAAACTTCTTTAGGCGCGTTGAGCGTTTTGGTAGAGGGTAAAATCCTCGGTTCGCGTCACCGACATGCTAATGATAATAGCTATGGAGAGCCAGACTAGCGCACGCGCAGTAGTCTGTGTACACGTATATTTCTGACTGTATTATGTGCGCGTTGGACGATTTTTGGATAAGTATAATTTTGTGAGTCACGTCACCAATACGTTATAGTAGCAGTACCTATTGTATCTTTTTTAGAATACAATGAAATGATTGAACGAACAGATAATCTAAGTATTGTCGAAATTAATGATGACAATGATGTAAATAATGAAAATAATGTTCAAACTTGAATTCATTGAAATTCGTGTAAATATAAATACTATGTATAATTAAGATAATTGTATATTAATTATTTTTTCAACCACTTTGTATTTATATTTTGTTCATGATTCGTTTAACCCATCATATGTAACTAATAAATAAAACATAAAAAAAATCATATAATTTTTGCATATAGTTTTAATTACTCTCAACTTAATAGTTCCGTTTTCACTTCTATCGGCAGTCCCACGACTGCTATTATTTTTTTATAATTAAATACAATAGAAGAGAGGATTACTCACTCTCACTCAGCTTCACGCTATATCCCACATATGGCAGGGTAGGCAGAGGGAACTTGGGAACCTAGAGTTAAGACACACCGTTTCACTTCCGTTTCCCACTTTCCGCCGAATTTGAGGCGGAGCTCAACGCGGCATTGTGCCTTGTAATAGAGCGAAGAAATGAAAACATTAAATATTTAAATTGAAAAATAATTTTGTTTATTATTAATCTGTTATCGACCAGCGTACCGTTTCGCCTGCTTAAAATACAGAATTATTTATTTACTAATCTGGATTACGATCGTTTAATATCAATATTATTTTAAATATAATATCTAAACTTATATATACTGAAAACTAAAATTTCAGCCAAAAAAAATGTCAAGTCTTTCTTAGAATAACGTGAACAAAGGGATAAAGAAATAGACAGAGATTTTTTTTAATATTGTTATTGGTCTATAATGTTATTAAATGTCACCATCAACATTTAGGCGCGTCATGGCGCAGCAGCACAAATGAGTGACTGTAACCAATAGGTTGTGGGTTCGATCCCCTCTCGAGGAAGTGAAATATTTAATATTTACTATTTAAATATTTAATGTTTTCATTTCCTCGCTCTGGTACAAGGCAAAACGCGGCGTTGAATTCCGCCACTCAACACGCTATGCCTCAAAATTCGGCGGAAAGTGGGGACCGAAAGTGGAACGGAGTGTCTTAACACTAGGTTCCCAAGTAACCTCTGCCTACCCTGCCATGTGCGGGATACAGCGTGAAGCTGAGTTTAGTTTGAGAGTTTACCAACAACATTTTTTCTTATGTATCTTCCGTGTACAGACATCGTTCCGTAAGGTATGATTTTACTATTAGTATACATTGATATATGTATCCTGCAATCAAAGCTATGAATATATTAACAATTTCATACAAACTTATATCCACAGACATTTAGAATTGTGGAGTATTTGAGAACAGTGCTCATTAGCATTTTCTCTTTTCATCGTCTCTTTAGTTCTTTATTGGCTGTCTTGGAACATCGAAAGTGCGCTACTTAGCATATTTTTATTTTACTTCATTTACTTTTACGTAGTAGGTACTTATGGAGTTAAACTCCGCTTTTCTATGTATAATATTTTGAAAAACAGACTACAAATGCAGAACGCTATAATTTTACATTCAAAATGAAGTATTTTTGATTTATGTTATGTATTTTAGAGACATGAGTTTTATTTAACTTGCCGTGTTAGTGTATGTGAAATCCTGTTAGTCTTACTTTCAGCCACTTTTCAGTGTCCGATTGAGATGAAATTTTATGATAATTAATAATTCATTACGTATAAATTGTGTATAATATTATTGCTCTTCCAAAATGGCTGCCGAAACAAAATGGCGGCTTACAAATTTTCACACAGTCTATTTAGTGGCTTGATTTGCAAAATACTTACTTAATATTCCTTTTTTTTTTCATTTTTTTTTTTTATTTACTAAGTAGATAATATCATACATATATTGAAAAGATTATATTTCAATAGCAAAAGATAATATTTAATTATTCATATTATTTCGATATTATTTGAAGTTTGACAATGTTTTTTTATTACAGTAAACGCAGATTGGGGATGGCCGTTGCTATCGTCCTTCTTGAACCCAATGACTGTTATCAGAGGATTTGAGGATTTCGCCCAGTTTCTAGATAAATCACAATTAGTAAGCAACCATCCATTTTTAACATTATTATAAATCTTAATCTGTATTTAATAAAAATTTACGAAGAGAGATTTGAACCCGCAGTCTTGGAACATGCCCAAACACTGTGTTCTTTAAGCCATATGTTCCTTTCAGGAAGATGTCAAAATTCAAAACAAATAAAATCTACGTTCCATTTTTTGTACGTTTTCTAAATAAATAATAAGCATTCAGTGTTCAAAATTATTATATACAATCTAGCTGTATTACTTAACTCGTTGTAAGATTAGTGTAAAAATTACAGATAACATTATTTATATATCTAATCTTTCGTCCATTGTCAAATAAGGAAAATCTATATACGATACCTAGAATTGATATTATTTTTGTCAATTACAAATGGAAAATTCTACTAATGAATTTTATTGAAATAGCTTTTGGATGTACCTTTATAATAATCTCAAGTTCGGTTTCATTCTTCGAAAATCCGAGTAGAAAGTTTTTTTTCGAACCTCTCAGTTTCCACTGTAATCGAAGCAATGCGTGTTAAGTGGCGAAGTCCAATGTCGAGCTCCACTTCATTCCCAGAGCCGATAAATGATAATATAAAAAAAATATATTTGTTCGAGTGTGAAAGCATACTCAAACAAAATGGTTTTACCATGTTTAAAGTCGTAAAATTATGCAGAAATGGTAGAAAAATTAAAATATAGATGAATATTAGAGCTTTTTTGGCGTGAGTGATTGTAAAATCAAAATATTATTTTGACATATACAGTATAATTTTTCAGCTACATGAATACGTTAGCGTACTTTGTATAGATCGAAATTAATTATATTAAAAGTTCAATATTTAGAAAGGTACGACAGTTTTAAAATACGAGAACGGGGTGCGTAAATACTTGACAATATAAAAGATCTTCGAGATAGTATGTGATTATTTCAAAGTAAATATTTTTGTTATGATTATTTCTTTTTTTTAATAAATCAAAATCAAATCAAACTAAAACTAAAAAATCTATATTAATAATAATGTCTTTAAAAGTGTTTCATTTAAAATCTATATTAATGTTTGAAAAGTAAAAGCGTAAAAGCGTTTTAAAAGTAAAAGCAAGTGATGTGATTGATTGATTGATTTTTATAAAACTTTTGTTTTTTTTATGAAACTTGAGTTTATAAAACATTTTATCTAGCACTCGGTATAGTACAGTGTATATAGCAGGGTAAGCGGAGGGAACCTGAGAATCTAGGATCATGACAGCCAGCTTCCATTAAAATACATCCGTTAACCTATTCAAATAAAATTTTCGAAGCACAGTAAATAAGAGATACATCTCAAAATAATAAAAAATAACATGCAGTATTCTGGCCCCAGGTAGGAAATTCGCATTTTTGTGAGGAACGGAAGCGGAATGGAGAGTCTTAACGCTTAACAGTTACCAAGTTCTCTCTTCCTACCCAACCATGTGCGGGATACAGCGTGAAGATGAGAGAAAGAGAGAGTAAAAAATAATTATCATACATAAGTGTAACAAATAAAAGTCGTTGCCATATTGCAAACCATTCTATGGAACAACACAATTATATTTGATAGCAGAAAGATCAAAGATTCACATAAAGTATGTTTTATTGTTTCCAAAACAACCAAAACTCTTTATAAAAATCATAGTGATGTAACCATTTATTTATATCGTAATCAAAACTATAAAAAAATCATATTAGTGATCTCTTATAACGATACATTTAAACAAAAAAGGAACTTGTTTTTACATATGTATGTATGTTTAGTGTATAAAATTGGCAAATATATTTAGAGCGAGTGATGCCGAAAGTCGGCACAAGTTTCTTAAAGTTAAGCTGGACTGTTATCGTTGTAGTCAATGTTCTAGATCTTCAATTTTAATATGTCAACCGAAATTGCTTATCACGCTCAACAACTTTTGATATCGTATTTATTTTATTTTTTTTATACTTAATATAGAACGCTCAGTTTTTGATCAGACGTACTACCTGGATCTGCAACTTCTATGTCAATGGAAACTGCCTATTAGATTTAACTTTTATTAAAGCGGCGTTTCCTTATAGCTTAGCTTGACCTTTATAAAGCATTACCTTTATAATTATTTGAAACCTTATATTTTTATGTGTCACACTCAATATTTTTTGCTAGAGTGGCAATTTATTATTTGGATTAGTTTAGATGGAATGTTATAGTTGTACATCAGGTGTTTCAGATCTTCAATTTTTGTTTTTTTTATTTTTTTTAGCTTCACGCTGTATCCCGCACGAGGCAGGGTAGGCAGAGGGAACCCGGGAACCTAGTGTTAAGACACTCCGTTCCACTTCCGTTCCCCACTTTCCGCCGAATTTGAGGCATTGCGTGTTGGGTGGCCGCGCTTTGCCTTATTACCAGAGCGAAGAAATGAAACATGAAATATTTGATTTGAAAATAATAAATATTTCATTTCCTCGACTGGAAATCGAACCCAGAACCTGTCGGTTACAGTCACACTCTTGTGCCGCTGCGCCACGACAGGCCTCATTTGAATTTTTGTTTCTCTTTAAGGATATTCATTTTGCTCAATAACTTTTATTGTTATTATTAATTGCTCAATAACTTTTATTGTTATTATGTTATAGTTTAGTTGATCCCCAACAGATCTGCATCAGATGTCGAATTCTTCAAAATGAATATAGCCAAAAGCCTTCCCAAACTTAATGGCTATACAACAAAAAAAAATGTTTTGAGTCGGTCTAGTGGTGTAGAAGGTGTGCCCGTACAGACATACAGACATAAATACGAGAAATTATCAATTGAGGTTCCATCTGCCTACTCTGCTCTGTGCTCCGCCGACCATCTCGCCGGTTTTTCTTTAAAAACTTAAATAAAGATTTTTTAATAATATTATAGTAATGATTTTAAAATATTTTCTAATGTCTGCTAATAGATTTTTACATCAACAACAGCAATTAATGTACATGTAGAACTTAAGCTCGACGCGCCCAGGATTTAGCGTGACGTTGATAGATCAATCTGTCAAGTTTCTTTTTTGTATAGATAAGTACTTATTACTAAAGGAGCCTTTTAAATATAAAAAAAAGCATGAAATTCGTGAAAGTTAACTAAATTAAATTGTTCGGTTTGAACTCGAGTACGGCGTTAATATCAACCATCTAACATGCAATAGTTCAAACTCCGTCAAAATTCTACGAGCATTTAATTGAGTTTATTAGACTAATTGTAATTTTGTTATGCTGCTTCCCTCATATAGAATCTTTGCCGGAACCAGACCGAAGAAATGAAAATTATATACATATCCTTGAGTCGGGATTGAACCCACAACCTGTCACGTTGCCCCTGCAACACGACGCCTGAACTAGTCTGAAGAAAAATTTTATGCTTTGAAATATTCTATCGTATTTTTTGTTATTTTTAGCCACAAAGAAATTTCACTTGGCTTGAAGTAGCAAAGGGCGACGGACAAGACGGACGGCCTCTATATATAGTACTGGATAACTATGTATATGACGTCACGGATTTTGCTGATTTGGTAAGCAATAATTATATATTTTTGTTGTAAACCGAATGGTGAAAATGGAACCCTTAAAAGATATTGATCTTTTTGAATTTTTCTAAAACAAAATGTTTTTAGAAAACGTATAAAACATTTGAACCCGCAACTCTTGGAAACCGTCCAAGCGCTGTGACCACTAAGCCTTACCGAGCTACTCGCATATTGTTAGGATCACTTTATCCTCCTTCTATTCGTCTGTAATGACCATTCTCAAAATCAGGTGAAGATATCGAATTGAAATATATGAACAATGCAAATAAAGAAATAAATCCGATAGCATAATCTTTTTTTTGTTTTTTTTTAGCTTCACACTGTATCCCGCACCAGGCAAGGTAGCCAGAGGGAACCCGGGAACCTAATGTTAAGACACTCCGTTTTACTTTCGTTCCCCACTTTCCGCCGAATTTGAGGCATTGCGTGAGTGGCGGAACTTAACGCCGCGCCATGCCTTATTACCAGAGCGAAGAAATGAAATATTTATTTATTTATTTATTAAGGAAGACATACAGTTTTACAAGTACTTCAAATAAAAACCAAATTTACATTCAATTAACCAATGAAGTCTTCACATAAAATAGTACAAAAAAAAATAGCTTTAGATGACAGTTAATCAAAAAGAAATCAAAATAAAACAGAAGAAAATCATTCAGAAACAGCTTCCATGACAAGTGATTTGAACTTATTTAAATTTATAGTAAACATGTCAATATCGCCAAACGCATTATCATGAGAGCTGCGAGCACGATAAATAAAAACATTTCCACCATATTTAGTTCTTGTAATAGGTACATAGAACTGTGATTTATTACCGGCTTGTAGACGAGGACATCTCAGACTAATATTACTTAAGAGGAAAGGGGTATCAATATAATTATTAACTATTTTAAAAAGGAAAAATTCGTCCCTAGCCAAACGACGGTTCTTTAAAGAAGTCGGAATAGGTTGTTTATCGAGATGGTATTGGTTGGCTTTAATACTAATATGTTTATTGAACCTCTTTTGAATATTTTCAATTTTATCAATGCACACATTAAACAACGGATTCCACACAGTCGAAGCATACTCGAGAACAGAACGAACGTAGGCATCGTACAACGTGATAAGTGTAGCACTATTGTGAAAATCTTTTGCTACCCGAAGAACAAAACCCAGCATCCGAAAAGCCTTACCAACTATGTGATCAATGTGATAATCAAATAAAAGTTTACAGTCAAGGTAAACTCCCAGGTCCCTCACCACAGAGAGCCTCTCAATCGTACATTATTAAAGCAATAATTGTACTTTATGTTACGTCGTTTACGGGAAAAAGTAATTACGTTACACTTATCAATGTTCAAAATAATATCATTGCACTGACAGTAATCAAATAACCGGTTCAGATCATCTTGTAAAAATGCGCAATCTTTTTGTGTAGTAATTGGTTAAATATTTAAATTGAAAATATTAATCATTTCCTCGACTGGGGATCGAACCCAGAACCTGTCGGTTACAGTCACACGCTTGTGCCGCTGCGCCACGAGAGGCCAGGCATAAATTTTTTGGAATCAACTACTTATTATTTATATTCTTCACACGCAAAAAGTAGGTGTTACAAGTGTGTAGCGCAACGTACCGTAGCTCCTAAATGAATGAACTGATTTCTTTGCCGGTTTGTTTTATTGGCCAACAACCATCACGATGGGTGGTTGTTAGCTAAGTTATATGAAAATCATATTAGCGGCTTAAGAGCTACAACCACTTTACAAAGACAAGGTAATTTTTTTCTAGGGCAGAAATGTTTTTATTTGAAAATTTTGTATGCTTGTTAGTTTTTTATCAAAGCTTTTTTTTTTCAGCTTCACGCTGTATACCGCACTAGGCAGGGTAAGCAGAGGGAACGGAAGTGAAACCTAGTGTTATGACACTCCGTTCCACTTCCGTTCCCCACTTTCCGCCGAATTTGAGGCATTGCGTGTTGAGTGGCGGAACTCAACGCCGCGCTTTGCCTTATTACCAGAGCGAAGAAATGAAACATTAAATATTCAAATTGAAAATATTAAATATTTCATTTCCTCGACTGGGGATCGAACCCAGAACCTGTCGGTGACTGTCACACTCTTGTGCCGCTGCGCCACGACAGGCCTCTTTCAAAGCTTTTTAAATTTAAATATCTAAAATGAATATAGAACGTCTCAAGGGAACAACAGCTAGTAGTAAAATGAGAGTGTAATTAAAACAGCAAATTAATAACACTTAGCATCCTTTCCTAACTATACAAGTAAGATATTTCTTGAAGTAAGCCGCTGTTATAAATGTTGAAAGTCTTTCTTGAGAAATTTATAACAAAAAATTGTGTTAATATTCAATGTTACTTTAGCTCTACACTTTGTTCCGCAAATGGTAGAGTATATATATACGAACTTGGAGACCTAGTGTCAAGACGTTCTGTTTCCAACGCTCTGCCAAATTTAAGGAATTATGTGAGTGTGGCGGAACTCAACACAGCGCATTGTTCTGTTACGAGAGAGAAGAAGTGAACGTATTAGATATTTAACGTACCTGTCGCTGACAGTGATATGGCGGTGCAGCTGTGCCACGACAGGCCAGTTTAATATTATGTACTTTAAAATAACTATATTTTAATTTAAAAAAATATATATTGCGATGTACTTATTGCGGCGGCTATGGCTCAGGGTCACACGCGTGCGACTGCATACGCTACGGTCGTAGGTCAGATTTGTACTCGGGAAGATGTCATATTTATTATATTTAATTAGAGCAAGCTTGATTTCTACCACTCAACACACATTGCCTTGAGTCAGTGGAAAGTGGGACACGGAATTGTTGATATGGGAACGGAGTATCCCACATTAGGAGAGATCGCAACACTTGGTTCCCACGTTCCCACTGCCTACCTCTTATGTGGTGAATACAGCTTTAAATTAAATAAAAACAATACGATTTACATAATTTTCACGATAGTTATGAGCTTAATGCCAAACGCTTTTTTTTTGTTGTTTTCATTTCTTCGCTTTAGTAATAAGGCAAAGCGCGGCGTCGAGTTCCGCCATTCAACACGCAAAGCCTTAAATTCTGCGGGAGCGGGAACGGTACAGAGGTTTCTATATTCCCTCTGCCTACCCAGATATATGCGGGATAAAGCGTGCTGTTGAAAAGAAGAAATATTATAATATTTTTTTAGACTATTAATTAATAATTGTTTTCCCCAGCACGCTGGTGGTAGCCACCACTTGCGGGACAACGCGGGTAGAGACGTGACGCAGCTAATGCGCGCCGCCGGCATGCCCGACTACGTGTTCAATAAAGCTATCAAAATTTTCTCTGTTGGACAAATTGTATGTACTTTGTTGTCTTCTTCTTTTCTACACTCATATAACTGATATATTTTGTTACAAATATCTAAGATACAACAATCTTATCTTTTTCCTCTAATTACAGAAAGCTGACGACAACGACACGTAATTGCCACAGATAAAAAAAATATGCCGATAGTCATTATTACAATTTAAGTGCTTATTTGGTTCACTTGGTGAAACAATGACGTAATTGCATTCCTTTTAAATAATTTTAATATACGTGGTGTATTCAAAAAGTATCGTGAATTTTGTGTTTATTTCAAAAAATATTTATTTATTCATGAATGTCTTTTTTATCCTCTTCAAAGTATTATATATATATATATAAAGTATCCCTATGAGATATTATATCGTTTGTGCTAACTTTTTTAGCAATCTTCAAAATATTTCAAAAAAAATCCTTTTTTTATCTTGTTCCTCCGCTGCTCCTCCTTCGATGCTGTCTTTATTTCGTCAATCGTAGCCTAGGTCATCCTTTCAGTTTCGAGAAAAAGAAGAAGTCACGGGGTTCCATATCTGAGAAATGCGGTTGCTGCGGCATCATCGGCATATTGTTTTTGGCCTTAAAGTCACGCTCGAGCCACGATATGCTGTGAGCACGTTACTGTGGTGCAAAAGCCAATTTTTGTTTTTCCAGAAATCCGGGCGTTTCTGACGGATTGCTTCGCGAGAATTTCGCAAAAATTGTTGAATTCCTTATTGACCAATTTACTCTGTGGTAAGAACTCATAATATCATTTTCTTCACTTCATCAATTTTTTCGTCTTGTTGAAGTGCTCGGGCGTCCGGCATGCTCTTCGTCATTCACATCTTCTCGGCCTTCTGAAAACATTTTGTACCACCGATATACGTAACTTCGGTCCAAGCTTTTCCGTATACCACATTCAATATACGGAATTAATTCGCGCACTAAATATCGTCTTTCATACAAAATTTGATAGCTTGATTAATTTTTTGGAATAGGTAAAAATTGAAGATGAGCCAAAACATATGTAAGCAAAGCAGCTATCAGGAATTAGCTGAACATTCATAATAGCTACACTTGTCGGCATAAGCGAGAGACATGAATATCAACATCACTAAAATTCTAAATTCCTGATACTTTTAGAACTCATGTCGTACTTTAATTTAGTAAACATTTGCAAGAAGCGAAAGTTAAATCCGTACCTTCTGGAAATTGCCAAGCCATCCAATTCTCTGATCACCAATACCATACATTCCGGCAATATTTAGGAACATGTTCCAGCTGTTCCATCCGGACATTGGAACCGGCTCCAAATTTTTAGGCCGATTTCCATTTGTTTATTTAATTTTTCATTCTTCATGTTATTTTGAATCAGTGTACAACACACTATACTTAGAACAGAAAATAAAAAATAAAACCATGAAGGCTACAACCATGACAAAAATCTCAACGTACTCAGCTTCCCGTTATATCTCGCGCATGGCAGGGTAGGCAGAAGAAACTTGGGAACCTAGTGTTAAGATACTCCGTCCTACTTTCTTTCCCTTTCTTTTCGCCGAATTTGAGGCATTGCGTGTTGAGTGGCGCAATGGCGTTGAGTTTCGTTTTGCCTTGTCCAGTTTTGCCTTGTACCCAAGCAGAAGAAATGAAAACATTGAATATATTCATTGAAAATACTAAATATTTCATTTCCTCGAACTAAATTTAAAAACGTATTATAATTTAAACGAAGCAGAATTTGAACCTGCGTCTCTGTAGGGAGGTTTCTGTAAGGGTATTTTTACAAATTTCCGCTACCCAAAGACAATTTGTTTAGAATTATCGTTTGACAAAAAAGAATATTATTTATTAAATATTTTTACTAATTTTAAAGTGTTATTCCACACTTAGGAAAGAAAAAATACTAAATAAAAAAAAAATATTATATTTAGTATTTGTGATGTTTTATATAATTTAGTATGCGATGCTAACAACATAAATTGTTACAAACGTATAAGAATTTCGACGTAGCTTGGTGAGAACGAATGACTTAGTTGGTCAGAGCGCTTGGACGGTTTTCAAGAGGCGCAGGTTCAAATCCTGCTTCGTTCAAATTTTTATACGTTTTTAGTATTTAACAATATTATTAGTAAAATTTGGTTTTAAACACCAAGACTTAATATACTATTTTTATATTCATTTAGGATTAAAAGTATGTTGAAAGTTAATATAAATACTTGGACTGAGTCTAGTTTGTTACACCAATTTTTAATAGAAAATACAATTACCTACTAATTCAATGGTTATTTTTTTAAATTCCTGATTACATAAAATGTATGACATTGTAATAGTTAATTATAAATAAGAACTAATTAAAAGAACATGTATTATTTACTCGCATTTATTAATTTTTTTCAGCTTCACGCTGTATCCCGCACATGACAGGCAAGGCGGAGGGAATTTAAGAACATAGTGTTAAGATACTCCGTTAACCACTTTTCCACCGAATTTGAGATATCGCGTTTTGAGTGGTGGAAATCAACGCCGCAATTTGTATTATTATTAAAACGAAGAAATGAAGAGAATATCTCTCACACAATCTCTTGCGAATATTGGTGCATCACTAAAATTGTAAAAATGTTTAGTCACAAATGCTCTGTAACTGATAAGATTATAATATATCGTTATCGTGTGATTTCTCATGATAATATTTATCAATAACTGAACTGCTGTTTGTCAGTGACTTTGTCTTAGCTAACATTTTTATTAAGTAATATTTAACAAAATTTAAAAGTTTTAATACGACCCTTACTCAAAACGAAAAATAATACCTCATCTCGGATAAATGCTTGTAGCTCTTAAACTTTAAATCTGATTTACATAAAACCTAGCTATGAACCGTTGTGATGAACAAGGTTTTAGATTTAAAACTTAGTTGAATACCATGAATTGTCATGAGCCTGTAATGGCGCAGCACTAGCGTGCGACTGTAAGCACGACGGGGAGCTCCCCTGGTGTTACACGGGGTCGTGAGCGGCGGTGATCACTCACCATCAGGCGACCTGTTTAAATACTAGTTTCTTTATGCCTTACTATCTTTATGCAGGATTCAGCGTGATGCTATTGACCCTGACCAATAATAGGACAAGGTATGAAATCTTCATTGGCTCTATTTTAACAAATCTTATATTTAATTTATTAGATAATAAATTATTTGAAATAAATAAACTAATTTCTGCAAGCTTTAAAATTACTTAGAAAAAAATGTGGTTCAATATTTAACTTGTCTATCGTTACTGAATCACATCATCGGCATTCGATATGAAAAAAAAAAATAATGAGTGTAATGATAAAAGTATGATGAAGACATTATCAGTCGTGGAGTGGACGCGTCGGGGAATATACGGAGGTGAGAGAATCTTTTAATATATTTCACGTAGAATATTTTTTATTTCAATATTTAAGTTTAACTTTCTGAGTAAGGTAATGCTCGGCGTTAAGATCTGCCACTCACCATGCAATTTGTGTTTTGATTTATTTTATGGCTTTTGGGAGTGTCCATTGAGTACAGATTATTTCGCAAATGTCACATAGAATAGAGAAGATTAAGAACATACACATACTTTATTTTTGTTCAAAGTTACATTTGAAAGACAGATTTTAGGATATCAAGATAGAAGGTCTACTTAGATAACCCAAAACATGAAAACTAAATAACATTTTAAATGAAACACTTTTAACCGGATTAATCGCGTATATTGGTTGTTAAACATGTTTTTTGGAAACCCGACGTTTCGAACACTTTACAGTAGTCCGTGGTCACGGACGTCCAAAAAACATGTTTAACAATCAATATACGCGATTAATCCGGTTAAAAGTGTTTCATTTAAAACGTGTAACAATCACGAAAATCAAAGACATTATTAACTAAATTACACTCAAAATATATGGAGAAAATACATGCAATATCTCGAATTAGTTAATGGAACACCATGATTACCATGACTACTGTCATTTTGACAGTTATTACCGGCAGTGTCAGCGTGACAGTTGTCAGTATACTTGCGCCGGCGCCGGTTTCTCCTCCGTCTATTCTCTAAACACTGTGACATCACAAAGTGATTGTCTGTTCAACTGGCACGCTTCAAACGCCATAATAATAGAACAGAACAGATATTAGCTAAGTGATTTTGTGCACGACTGGCACGCTCGTTTATAATCAAAGAACTGAACTGTCTCTGGTTATTCCAAGTTCTCTCTTTTTCTTGCTTTACCAACCTAGTGTATGAGTAATTTACCACTGAGAAGATGAAAAAATACACTATTGCTTTATGGTTCCTACTTGTGTTGTTGTATTTGTATCTCAATTTTGATTTTAATTTCGGTTCTTGATTATATTATTTTAGTGATCTGAACCTTTTTTTTTCGTATACATCAGGGAAGAACGTGAATTAAGTGGCAGAACTTAGAACCGAGTCAAGTCAATTTAAAGCGGGGAAATAAACATAGTTCATTCTCAGTGCTTCAAACCATTCAACCAGCTTTTACAAGCAGATACTATTTCACTAAGCAAAGAAGTCTTTAATTATAATTTTTTTTAATTTATTATTTTTATGTAAAAAGATATCAAAGGCTGAGAAAAATTATGATTTTTCAATAATAAATTCAAAGTATTAATTCGATTTGATTAAGAACTTTAATATTATTTTAAAGATAAGCGACTATAAAGTTTATATATAAAAGATTAAAGAGTTAAATAGGAGTAATCTGATTAGTTGATAAGATTATAATTAATTACGATATTGTGCGTGTAGCGATATTAAATAGTTTATAAATATTAGCGGAAAGTGGGGAACGGAACAGAGCAGTGTCTTAACACTAGGTTCCCATGTTCCTTCTGTATATCCTGCCATGTGCGGAATACAGGGTCCACCACTGAAACGCAACAATTTGAAAGTTATATAGAAAATAGGGAACGGAGAGCTATTACACTAGGTCCGTTTTCACTATGTAGCTATGAAAACTTATAACTAAATTTTTTACAAAGCAAAACTTTATATGTTTAGAGACTCCACTACATTAATTAAATAGATATTTGCAAGTCAGATAGGTAATCTTTGTTTATTTTTTTTTTTGTTATGTATTATTTATACGTAATCTATATTTTAGATAGTAAAGCAGTTGGATATGTTAATTGTATAATTCTTAGTTATCATTGTTTTTCAGTTTTTCAGTATGGCGGAACAACAGTCTTACACTATAGCGGATGTCGCCAGCCGCAACGGGCGGGGCGGCGCGCCTGTATGGCTTATATACAAGGACTCTGTTTATGACGTCACTTCCTATATTAGTCAGGTATGCTTTTTTTATCGAGTTTCATCACTCAACGCGCACTGCCCCGAATTCGGCGGAAAGTGGAAACGAAAGTGCCTTTATTAGAACGGAGTATCTTGACACAAGGTTCCCAAGTACCCTAAGCGGCATACAGCGTTAAACCTATGATCATCGTCGTTCAACGCTAACGTGGTTCAATTACAAACTATAAAATATTCGTGGTGAGAATTCAAATATACTAATCGTACCCATTGCAAAGGAGGGTAATGTGTTTATCAATTTATGTATGTTTATTTTTTGTAATTACATTACTACTCCGCTACTACTAATTACATTACTATTCCGCTCATAACAGAGTAGAAGAAGAACTTAGTGTCAAGAAACTGGGAGAATATTTAAGAAGGTCAAGGCCAAAAAAATACAATATTTGGGTTCTAGACCTCTTTTCACGAGGTTAATTGCGTATACTTTGTTGTTATATATATTGCGAATAGTTAACCAGACTTTCGAATACTTTGCAATGGGTACCCACCGCAAAGTGCTCGAAACACATTGTATCCTAAAGACAACATTTTCATTTAAAATATCTAATAATCGTGAAAATCAAAGATATTATAATTTTTCCTTTCTCCAGTTTGGTTAGCCATGACAAATGAATACAGATAAAAAGTCATTAGCATAGCCAGAGAAGGCAGAGAGCAATACTTTCATATAATATATTAATACATATCAAAACATACTTCACGAGATAAAAGGTTATTTTGTTCTTTAATATATAGATGTGTTGATGCCGTGGGCAGCGGTACAGTGTGAAGAAATGCAAATATAAAATATTTAATTTGAAAATATTATATATTTCATTTCCTCAAGTGGAAATCGAACCGACAACCTGTCGGTCACAGTCACACGCTTGTGCCGCTGCGCCACGATAGACCTTATTTATATATAAAATTGAAAAAAAGAAATAACGTTAGTTTCTTGATAGATCCTTAAATTTTATTTTATTTTGCTTTTTAATATTCGTTGTTACAGTGGCGACAGAAATAAACGAGTATACGTAATTAACTAAATATTCTTTAAGGGAAAAATAAATAATATACTTGAGGCCTGTCGTGGTGCAGCGGTACAAGCGTGTTACTGTAACCGACAGGTTCTGGGTTCGATCCCCAGTAGAGGAAATAAAATATTTATTATTTTCATTTTAATGTTTCATTTCTTCGCTCTGGTAATAAGGCAAAGCGCGGCGTTGAGTTCCGCCACTCAACACGCAATGCCTCAAATTCGGTGGAAAGTGGGGAGCGGAACTGGAACAGAGTATCTTAACACTAGGTTCACGGGTTCCCACTGCCTACCCTGCCTCGTGCGGAATACAGCGTGAAACTAAACAAAAACTAAAAATATTAGGACTTTAGCAAAATCGATCGATGTACCTTATATTAATACTAAAAATAAGTTTAATCTTAACGCGCCTGTAACTCGATTGCATCGAGTCCGTAATTATTTTATGGGACAGAGCGTATTCTTTTATAATAGAATCCCAGAAAACGTCCGAAAATTTTCTAGCTACAATTTAAAAAAATTGTGAAATACGTTTGTATGTTAAAGACTTAAAAAGATGCCTTGGGCTATTTCAAATATATCAATCAATAATATGATGTAAAGTT
This sequence comes from Eueides isabella, assembly GCA_019049475.1. Classification (NCBI taxonomy): domain Eukaryota; kingdom Metazoa; phylum Arthropoda; class Insecta; order Lepidoptera; family Nymphalidae; genus Eueides; species Eueides isabella. Next base: position 11,621,564 of record CM032408.1, on the reverse strand, counting down.
TGATTAAAAATAGTCCCGCTGAGTTTCTTGTGCCGGTTCTTCTGAGGCAGTGGTGGTGGCAATTATAGTGAACCGGTAATTTCTTATTTTGGATAAAAATATTTTAATTTTAATTTAAGATATGAAAATATCAACTGTCTAACCATCATAGTTAGGGAGACATAAAACCAGGTGGCAGAAAACTCATTAATAGAATTCTATTTTACCCTTTGGTAACGGAATCTTACTAAGAATCAACCATCCATTGAAAAGTTACTCACTCACTCAGCTTCTCGTTGTATCCCCCCGCACATGGCAGGGTAGGCAGAGGGAACTTGGGAACCTAGTGTTAAGACACTCCGTTCCACTTCTGTTCCCCACTTTCCGTCGAATTTGAGACATTGCGTGTTGAGTAGAATTCCGCACTCAACACCGCGTTTTGCCTTGTACCAGTGTGAAAAAAAATATTAAATATTTAAATTGAAAATGTTAAATATTCCATTTCCTCGAGTGAGGATCGAACCCACAACCTTTCGTCTCACACGCTTGTGCCGCTGAGCAACTACAGGCCTCGTCCGATCCGCTGAAAAGTTGATAAAGTTTATGTATAATAAATGCTGCATATTATATTATCTATGCTTACTTTGCTTTATACGGGTGAATAGTTAAAAAAACTTTGTATAAAACAAACTGTAGAGCCACTTGTCTCAAGTATAAGAGATGCAAATGAGCTGAGAAACGAAAGTTACATACTTTCGTTTCCAACGTTTCAGAAGTGTTTAAAACGGTTTCTGCTTTCACGTGTCTTGGGCATTATTAGTATATATGTTCAAATTTACATATCGTTGCTTTCGTGGTGGTGAGAGTCGACTTGAAATTACAAGTTTCAAGATAATGAGTAATAAAGTGAATAATAAAATAAATATAACTAAGTAAACAAAAAATTACTTCCTCATCTTGACTAAGAGCTTGTAGTTCTAAAACTACTTATCCTTTTTCATAAAATATAGCTAAAAACCACTACAATAAAAGAGCCTTTAAATAAAAAAAAAGTACTCGAATCTTTTTATTCATTCAGAAGCTCTGGTGTCACAGGCAGTCAAGTCAAACTTATAACATTCCGCTTTTTTCGTCGGGGGTTAAAGGGAAGTAAAAATAATTTTATAATTTGGTAATTATAGACAAATTATGTTATTTTGGTTAACAATTCTATAGTATTTAAATGTCTCTTTAGCAATACGTTTATATAAAACATAATACCTTCATAACTTCTAAATCATAAGTCAATACATAATACTTGATTTTGCGCAAGAATTAATTTTTGGCTGATGATGGGTTGACTCTCTTTACTACCACTAGGATAGTACCACTTGTAGATTTTTTTAGTTTTACGCTGTCCGAACATAAAGATGAGGTAGACAGAGATAACTTTGGAACCTACTGTAAAGACACTCAGTTTTTATTAGGATATCTCCGTTTTCTCGAATTCATTCATTCATTTCATTAAATATTTTCAATTTAAATATTTAATGTTTCATTTCTTCGCTCTGCTAATAAGGCAGAGGGCGGCGTTGTGTTCCGCCACTCAACACGCAATGAATCAAATTTAAGAGTGTTTTAACACTAGGTTCCCGGGTTTTCTCTGCCTACCCTACCTCGTGCCGGATACAGCGTGAAGCTGAAAAAAAATATATTCAGAGACTAGAAGCGAAGAAATGAAAGTATTAAAGAAGAGATGACAGTATTAAATATGTAATCTCGAACGGGAATCAAACCTAACACCTGGTGTCTGCGTGTAGCTGCTGTGTAATAATTGTATTCATATTTTTCCAGCATCCTGGCGGAGATGTGATCTTAGACGAGGCTGGCAAGGACGCAACTGGGGCTATCGATGACGTCGGCCACAGCTCGGACGCTCACACGATATTAAAAAAATACAAAATTGGTGAAATTATAGAGGTATATTTTCGTTATTCATTTTAAAATTCATCAATTATATAACGGCACAGCGTTTGGTTTGAATGTATGTAAATGCGATATTTATGGGTTCAGTTCCCCGAAGAGGTATAAACTAATTTTTCTTGCTCTCGTAACAAAACATAGTGCAACTTTGACGTTACACCAATACAATGTTTCGATAGTTGTTAATTTTCAATGTATCGCATATAGTGGGATAGAAAAAATGACTAAACCTTAGTAGGAAAAAGGAAAATACCTAGCCTACCCCACTACATGCGATAACCGGTTTAAAGCTTTTTTATTATTTTCACTTACTTTTTACTATAGAATTTACAGAGGGCTCCAAGTACAAGGCTGTTTATAGGGAACGTTAGTGTTCTAGTGGGAACGGAGTGTATTAACTCTCTATCTACTCTGCTATATGTAGGATACAGTGTGAAGGTAAAGAAAATCAAAATAAAAACCAAAAATGAAGCAGGCTCAAGTAAAAGCTACAAAGTATTTAAGTGAAAGCTTTCTTATCGTAAAGCTCATAAAAGCAACACAATGGTCCGATATAATTAAATGTCGTATGAAATACTTCCGACTGGAACTTGCAAGGAAATGGCACACAGTAGTATAGTTCGGACAATAACGTTAAGTACCACGTGGTATAGAAATGATGAAATTCAGACGACTTACAGTTAATATAACGATAACTTGGCGATTGGGCTTTTGTTGTTTGGTTATAGATATATACCTAATAAATTTTTATTTGCGGTTGCGCCTGTGGTTAAGTAATAACAAAATAAAAAAATTTAAGCCCCTCGATTAAAAAAATCACCACTTCGTCTTAGAATAGAACTTGTCTCTCTCAAATCGTTAAGCTGATTTTCATAAGACCACCGCAGTGAACGAGGCTTTTGAACTTACACTGAAATCGGCTTATTCGTTCAGGAGCTATAGTGTACACTGACCGACAGAGAAATAAGGTATACATAAGTATGTCCTGTTTCTTTGTTTGTCTACATTTAGAGGAACGTTTATCGTTTCGATGTAATCCATAGTGCCTGTTTCAGAGTTACTTCCAGTACTTCAGTTAAGATTTCATTAAGTTAAGTTTTATTTATATATCTGTGGCTGAACACAGATATACAAATAAAACGTGTAACATCCTGCTTTTCAAGTTCAGTGCATTATAAATAAGACTTATGTCACATGATACTTTCTAAGTGTGGTAAGTGACTCTGAAACAGGTACTATGGATTACTATTGGGACCGGAAGATCCTGAGATTAGCCGAACAAATTTATGAAATGGAGAACGGAAGTGTATTTATCAGATTGGAGTGTCTTAGCACTAGGTTCCCAGGTTCTCTCTGCTTACCCTGCTTTGTGTGGGATAGTGTGTGAAGATGAAAACAAAAATGAACCAACATAAATTCTAAAATAGAAAACAATCTTAAATATAAAAAAATATAATATAATGTATTTAATATTTTTTTATTATTCTACATAATCTAAAATAATATTTTAGGTTGTATCATTTAAGTATATAATAAATAACAATATTTATCTAGAAGAAAGTGTGTAAACACCCTAGTTTATGCAAGGTTCTTCAGCCCATTTTTAACGGCAAATTCCTTTGCGGAAAATGTAATATTACTCTTGAGATAAACATTGTCTAATAACATACTAATGCGTACTGCATTAGTATGTTATTAGACAATATTTAGATTTTTTTTTCTTTATATGTTAGAAGTAAATGCATCGGATGTGTGTTCCCTACTAGGGGTAGTGAAATATTTAGTATTTTCAATTTCTCGCTTTAGAATTGAGGTCAATTTCAAAATGGGGTGAAAAGTGGAAACTGAAAGTCATGGAGAACAGAGTGTCGTAGCGTTAGTATGCAGCATGAGTTAAAAGGAATAGAATTAAACGGAGTTAAAAGAAATAAAATAAAACACAACAAATAAGCAAATATTTTGATAAAAAATGTATTTAAAAACAAAACTATATATCGTTTCTTATATAAAAAATCACTACCGTATGAAAAAAAATCATGAATTCCTTTAAAAAAAATTTTTTTTTTACATAACACACTTATAAAGTTACCCTCTCTTGATAAGCATACCGTTATCATTCACAAAGTTGGACCCTGTGATCCCCTTTGCCTTATCACTGGCAAGAAACAATATTAAATCGGCTATTTCCTCCGGTTTCGACACTCTGTTCAACAAAGTTTTTTTCGAAAAATCATCCCAAGTCGTAGATGATTCAGAATTTATTAAGAGATCCGTGGCCACTGGACCAGGACTGATGACGTTAACTCTAACCCCATAGGGAGCTAGTTCTACAGCAGCACATACTGTGAAGTGATCCAAACCAGCTTTAGATACGTAATAATTTATCATCCCTTCCACAAAGGGTGGCATCTGTCCCGCAATGCTAGATAAATTCACTATATTGCCTTTTGTCTTGATCAGGTGCGGGGTAGCGAGGGTAGTTAAATGAATGACCCCTTTAAGATTAATGTCCATTACCGTATCGTAGTATTTCATAATTTCACCGTCAATTAGACCTCCATTACCAAGAGCGGTTCCAGCGTTATTGACTAAAATGTCTAGTTGACCAAATTTTTTGATTGTTTCATCAATAATTTTGTGTAGATCGTTTTCTTTTGATATATCAGCACGAATTACGAGTTCACTCTTGCATTTCTTTGCGACTGCAACAAGTTTCGCTTCATTTCGTCCTACAATAGTGACCTTGGCTCCAGCAGCGCTAAACGCCACAGCTGTGGAAGCTCCAATACCGGAACTAGCTCCTGTGACTATTACAACTTTGTTTTTAAAGTCCATTTTCTACAATAATGTGTAACGATGAATGTGCGATTATATCAAGGCGTATGAATTTATATACAAATTAGCGTCGCGTTTTCAAGTACTTTCCAGCTGAAGTTTTTAAGATCCAATTCAAGGATACGATTAGATATATATTTAAGTGTTTATATAATTTCTAGGGCCTATCCTAGCGCAAGGGCATCAGCGTGCCTTTAAATAGATTGTTTCGAGTAAATAGAATACTTAATATTTTCATTATAATGAAATATGCTCTGATAGGCAAATTGCAACTTTGAGTCCCGCCATTCAAACGCTATCAAATTTTCAAGATCTCCTACATGCGAGAATGATAAGAGACAAAGGAAGACTTTGATGGACTTTTTATAAAACAGTACCTATAGATGACACTGGGCAAAGATAACGTGAAATGTATGAGGATCCCCAGGAGACATATGTATGAAGATGTTGATCTCTCATCAGTGGATGAGACTGAAGAGACATTCAGGGGCATGATCGGTAACATGCAACCTAGAACATATCATATGTAACAATTTGCTTAGTATTGCACAATGTTACATTTTATCTAGAGTATATACTTGTATAAGTGAGTATGTACTCTAGTTAGGATGTAAGTAGTTCCGCGCTAATCGACTATTCAACTTTGATTTTTTATTAGCTTCACGCTGTATCCCGCAAATAGCAGGGTAAGAAAAGGAAACTTCGGAACCTAATGTAAAGAGACTCCATTACGTTCTACAGCATTAAATTTTCATAATATTCTTTTAAAGGGTGGACCCCATCCTTTTTGTAGATTGGATCCTAACTCGAGGAAATTATTTATTTTTTCATTTATTTGCTCTGGTAACGCCCAACTATCAGTTCCATCGATTAACACGTAATGGTCCTAGAGTTCGGCAGAAAGCGGAGGACGAAAGTATCCTCATGGGAATGTAGGGTCTTAAAACAAACTTTCCAGGTTCCCTCTGCGTGCTCAGCAAATTATAATAAATTTTAAAAGTAGCATCAGTAGCATCAGTATATTGAGCCCCAGTTTTTCGAAGAAACTGGAAGTCATCAGCAAAGTGAGACAGTATTTCATCCCAAAACACCGTTTGGCCCTTTATAGGGTCCAGGTCCGGCCTCATATGGAGTACTGTTCTCATCTCTCGGCTGGTGCCCCCAGCATTAGTTTGTACCATTTGAGCACATACGTCTTAAAGCCTTTCGAATCATTGGGGATCCAATGATTTGTGCTTGGCTTGATACATTGGCCTTGCTGTGTGTTCTATACCGCGTTTATCACGGGGAGTGTTTTTGGGAACTATTTGACTTGGTACCTGCCGCCGAATATTTAACCGCACAGTACATCACAAACTAGACTTCCTTCCTTCATCATCTGGATACGTGGCACTCCAGTACCTTGCAGTTTCATAGAAATTTTCTTCCACGCGCCACGTATCTAAGGAACGATTTACCCGCGGCAGTATTTTCAGGTCGATACGACATGGGTACCTTCCAAAAGCGTATCTACCTCCACGCACGTGTAGCTCCCCTAGTATTACACGGGCCGGGGACGGCGGTGATCACTTAGCATCAGGAGACCCGTACGCTCGTTTGCTTTGCCTTTTCGATAAAAAAAAATGCTGACGTATGTTAGTTTGATTTCCACTGATGATCATGAATTGCCACTCAACACACTACAGACACAGTACAAAAAGCGGGAAATGGAGCATTTACGACGCTCCACATAGTTAAAAGAAAAAGCTAAATTAAATAGAATTGTAAGAATTAGTCATAATTTATTTCAGTAAATAAAAAAAAACCCACCCATCTCCTAAATATCAATTTCAATATATTTATAATTTGCAGGAGGAGAAAAAATACGATGCGAACGGTAAAAAGAAGAAACGAGTAGTGGCCGCCGCGCCGGAAACCTCCAGCAGGGGCTGTATGAGCATCATCTCATGTGGACTCATGGGATAGACACATACTTACAAGTAGTCCTATCGAACCTGTCCTGTCCTATCACATACTTATATTATGAACTAACGACCCGCCTGTTTTATTTAATAATTTTAACTACTTTCTTGTTTCAATAACATTATCACTTTCTAGATAATATTTACATTGAAAACAAAAATATCAGCTAAGTTAATAAAAAAAAATGTAGTAATTTTGCCTAACTTCATAATTTATATTGATGTATTTTTTAACCGCTTTAAATGACACCAGATTAGTCGTTTTCGAGATTAGCGCGTACAAACACTCAGACAAATAGACTAATAGAGAACAATTTACAAAATATTATATGATTTCCATGATTTCCAGATGAATTATAAGTATATGTAGATGTAAAAGTTTGTGTTGATGGATGTTTGTTCCACTTTAACCCATAAACTATAGAATGGATTTTAATGAAGTTAACAGTAGTTTATAAATCAAAATAACATATAGGCGACAATTTTTGTAAAAATATTTTACAATTTTACTAAAATTAAATAATATTGGATGAGGACGCAAGCCGAGTTTAGCTCGCTAGGTTATAATAAATGTAAAATAAATTTTTAAATAAACTCTGAATCACAAATCTCTTAATACAGTCTATATAATTGCTGAAGATCTTCAAGAAAGTATATATTTGTGCTAAAAATTCTCGGTTAAGTTATCAATAGAACAAAATATATATCTTACAGGATGTCTTCTACAGAAGACCATTTTGATAATACCATTTCAAAAATTTTTTTAGTTACTAAATCTTACACACTTAATAAATTTATACACTTTTCACTCATTTTCCTATAATATAATATAATTAACATTATTTTTAAAAATATGAAAACCTGCGTTATAGTTTTATAAAAGAGTTTCATTTAAAGGGGAAAATGTGTATCAAATGTATATAATTTTTGTATCATATTATGTAAATGTGTGTATGTATTAATAGTCTTAATCATTTGTATTTCTCCATAAAATGTTATAGAAATATTTTAAAATATAGGTGAACCCACCTTATAGTTTTTTTTTTGTAACATTTCTTAATAAAACATTATGAAAACTCTTGTATTTCTTTATTAATTATATTATGACAATATCTTTATTACATCAGTTCAGAGGCCTGTCGTTGCACAGCGGCACAAACGCGTGACTGTAACCGACAGGTTGTGAGTTCGATCCCCACTCGAGGAAATGAAATATTGAATATTTTCAATTTAAATATTTAATGTTTTCATTTCTTCGCTCTGGTACAAGGCAAGAAACGCGGCGTTGAGTTCCGCTCAATACGCAATGCCTCAAATCTGGCGGAAAGTTGGAAACAGAAGTTAATCAGAGTTTCTCAACACTAGGTTCCCAAGTTTGCTCTGCCTACCCTGCATTGTGCAGGATACAGCGTAAAGATGAGTAACAAAGTGAGTGATATCAGTATTCTCAAATAAGTTTTTATTATAAGAAATTTAAAAAAATATAGGTGTCTTAATACTAATTTCTCAAGTTCCGCCTGCCCCGCCATGTGCGGGATACAGCGTGAAGCTACAAACAAAAAACAACCCGCAACCTAAAAAAATCTAATTTATCTCGGCAAAGTGTTTGTAGCTCTTAAATTTCAACCGCGAATAAGGCTTTCGATTACAACAAACTCATACTTAAATCTAATCAATCATTCAAGAGCTACAGTGTAACAGACAAACACACCTCTACAAGATATATGTATTTTGTCAAATCGGAATCAAACCCAAAACCATTCAGACAGACTTCTAAATCTAAATGCACCACAACTTGGTACTTGTCTAGAATCATTAATATATTTGTAAATTTCTTCTAAAAAATTATCCATCTTAAATCATTATTTTCAGATAAAAGTAATATTTTCTTTCACAATTCTCTTAGATAATGATAAGAGACACGTTTTGTGACAGGAACCATTCATTGTGATATTTTTAAATAGAAAATTTATAAAAAGATGTCTGCCGTGGCGCATCGACACAAGCGTGCGACTGTAAACGCGACGGGTAGTAGGTTCGATCTCTACTCAAACATATGAAATATTTATTATATTCATATTCTCGTAATAGTAATATTTCAGTGGAAAGTGGAGAACAGTAGTATTCAGATTTGAACAACTTAAAGTTCAAATAATTTATTCAAAACACAAAATTCCAAGTAAGTACTTCCGTCTGCCTAGTGTTGTGGCGCTCCATTTCTATTAATATAGGAAAGATATATTTGTTATATAAAAATTTAGAACAGCTGAAACTATAGTCAAAGTGGAGTTGAGGCCTGTCGTGGCGCAGCGGCACAAGAGTGTGACTGTAACCGACTGGTTCTGGGTTCGATCCCCAGTCGAGGAAATGAAATTTAATATTTTCAACTTAAATATTTAATGTTTCATTTCTTCGCTCTGGTAATAAGGCAAAGCGCGGCGGGAACGGAAGTGGAACGGAGTGTCTTAACACTTCCCAGGTTCCCGAGTTCCCTCTGCCTACCCTGCCTCGTGCGGAATACAGCGTGAAGCTAAAAAAAAAATAGATTCCCAAGTTCCCTCTGCCTACAATACAATGTGCGGGGCCCCCACTTAACGAAATGAAATATGTTAAATTTCCTCACTTCTGGAAACAAGGCAATGCGCGGCGATAAGTCTCGATATTCAACACGCAGTGCGTCTAGTATTCGGTAGAAAGTGCGAAACGGAAATGTCTTACCACTAGGTTCCCAGGTTCCCTAACCCTTTCTGCTGAATACCCTATGTGCTGAATACAGTGTCAAGAAAACTAATTTGATTTCTTATATAAACAGACTAATTTTACGTGAACTTGTAATATACCCAATGTTATTGTAATGCAACTTGGCTGTGATACATAGCCACAATTAAACAATATGATGTCATCTAGGTGGTCTGATGATGGAGAGGACCTGACCAGTGGAGCTCTTCAGAAGTCAATAATAAACCCGTCGAGTTAAAACTACTCGTAAGTTAAACTTTACCTTTGTTTTCTTTCTGTGAAAGACTTTACTTTGAAGCCAGTAGTGGCACTAGCCAGCAATTGTACGCAACAGGTTATAGGCTCGGTTTCCGCTTGAGGAATTGAAATATGACCATGTCCATGTCCATTGAGTTGCCCTACTTAACACTCAATGCTATCAGAATTCGATGGAAAGTAAAGAACGGAAATGTCTTAACGAGAACGGAGGCTATCTAAACTATGTTCTCAGGTTCCCTCTACCTACCCCGCCCGACACATATAAGCTGATAAAATACCTACCATGAAATCATAGTGATGGGTCACTACGATTTTCTCCACAGTTAATATATATATATATATTGCGCAACTATTACCAAAAAGGTTACCACATGACGCACTCGTAAAAATTAATTCCCCGTAATACATACAAAAGCTCTTTATTGTTACTCGAAGTACGTGAAATAAATATTAAGGGGTTTAATGAATAATTGCACTTATTCTATTATTAATATGGAACTAGGAATGTAATAATGCTGGATGGTGGTTAATGAAAGAAATCATTCCTACGAGTAGGATACTGCTAAAAAAAATAAAAAAAGAGGTACATATTTGGATAGACTTGATTGTTTCATAAACATAAAATGTAGCAGCTTCAAAGCCTTTAAATTAATACTACTCTTGGACTATAATTTCAGCTGTTTTAATTTTTTGTATATCAAAAAAATATTTATTTCTCTCTCTCTCTCTCTCTCTGTTTCTAGGGACCCCTCTAGGGATACAGCGTGAAGCCAAGTGGAGCAAAGTAAGTAGAGACGTAGTTTCCCTTTTGCAGCGTTGTGGGCAAAGTTACATATTTTCTAGAAGCATTTGAGAAAATATGTAAGTTTAAAATAAAACATTATGTTATTATTTCTCTACTATGTATATTTCAAAAATTAATCAACGTTTTATTATAGGTATTACTTTTCTATGAACTACCACTTATGTGTTTTAATTAGCCTATGCATACTCGATTTGGACACTGGGAAGAAGTATAGCAATGCAAAAAAAATACCCAAGTGATTGTGCTACTTAATAAATATATACGCCTTTAATTTTATTAGTTGTTTACGTTGAAGAATCCGTCTGTCTCCCATTTTTACACTTACAAGCATAAGTACTACGGACGGTGAGAATAATGTATCGTTAGTTTCTCCGCCGCCGGAGCACGAGCGTGTGGTTGTAATATTTCTTGCCTCAGGTAACAAGGCGAAGCGAAGCGTTGTGTTCCGCATCTCAATCAATACGCTATGCCTCAATTTCAGCGGAAAGTCAAGTCACTCCGTCTTGTTCTAACACGGAGTGAATTGACAATGGGTTCTCGAGTTTCTTCTGTCCACCCTGTCTTGTGCGGGATACAGCGTGAAACAAATATTTTTCTATACCCTATTTTAATTTATTATCTTATATTTGCTTTACCAACAGCAATTATAAGAAAAACGAACTACAGAAAAATACACTTAAAAGATTTTTATATGCACATTCAATATCAACACTGAGTCGTGGCACTGAATAACTATCGAGATGTTGGTTTATAATTCATTCTAAAAATTTGCACATTGCTAGATAAAATTTTTATATATTAGATTTTTACATTTTCTCCCTTAACATTTAAAGATAGTAAGCGGAATATAGCGACGGGCTGCGGGTTCAATTACTAGTTATCAATACACACACATATATATATCACTCAATCACTCACTCAGCTTCACGCTGTATCCCGCACGATGCAAAGTAGGCAGAGGGAACCCGGGAACCTAGTGTAAAGACACTCCGTTCCGCTTCTGTTGCCCACTTTCCGCCGAATACAAATATTGTGTATATATAAATATATATGTTGATGTTGTTGTGTTGTTGAGTTCTGCAACTCAACACGCATAGCCTCAAATTCGGCGGAAAGTGGGAGACGAAAGTGGTTATTTATAAGCAGAATAATATTTGTAAATACGTACGAATGCAAATTATTATTGCAAAATATAAATACATTGTATTGAAAACAAATAAACTGCTTGCTTCTAAACGACGTTGAGTTTCGCCATACACGCAATGTATCAAGAATTTTAAGAACGGAAGCGTCTTTATAAGTACGAAGTGTCTAAGCACTAGGTTCCCAGGTTCCCTTCGCCTACCTTGCTACGTGCGAGATACAGAGTGGAACTACAGCTACAGCTAACTAACAGCTCTATCTGGTAATAAATTAATAACATTATGAACGGATAATTTGCAAAGTAGTTCATATTTAGAAAGAAAGATGGCGCTAAACTTTAAATATAATTTCCTTTTCCTTAAATAAAAATAGACATTAAATTAATATTTCATTTCATAAAAAATTATTTACTATTTTAATCAAATTCAAATAAAATTTATTTCAGTGATTACTCTAAGTACGAAAGTTTTTTTTTTCTATCAGTGACCATATAACATAATAGATGGCGCAGATTAAAAAGTTCCAAATACCAATTTTTACATACATAAAACAACTTTTAATTTTAATAGAGTATTTTATAAGAATTCGCATTTAATTTATAAATACAACTTTCACTTTGCAATATACTAAAATACGAAAACGTTGAAAAATTAATTCTTTATTTAAACAAAAGTTTGGCTTGAAATAACTAAGAGTATAAAATATCTAACAAGAGAAAAAAATATACTTATATATAGGTACTTATTGAAATTTACTCAATTACAGTTTCATGCTTGTCGTGGCTTAACACGCAATGAGAGAATTTAGCGAAAATTGGAGAACAATTGCTTTAATGAGAACGGAGTGTCTCGACACTAGCTACCCGAGCCCCCCTTTGCCTCCTTTGCTTTATGCAGAATGCAGCATTCTGCATAAAGCTAAAAAAATAGTAAATATGACCATTTAGTAAAAAATAGGACCTTTTAGAAAAAAATTAACATTATTGGTAGTATTTAATTTTGTTTCATTTTTCACAGATCTAAAATAAATTGAACAATTATAAATGTACGTATTATAGACACAAAATAAATTTATTTAATAGATTTAGTATTTTAATGAAGAAACAAAATTATAAAAAAATATAAATCAAATCAATTTTTAAGTGGAATCCTTATTGAAATAATTTTGTCTTAAAATATTAAAATTTTATTTTGATTTTTTTTTTCAGCGTCACGTTAACCGCATATGACAGTGAAGACAATGGAAACTTGGGAACTTAGAGATAAGACACTCCGTTGGGATTTCTAAACTCCGCCGAATTCAGCATTTCATGTCGAATTGCGCAACTCAACGCCGCCCTTTGTTTTGTTACTCTGGTAACAGCGAAAAAACAATTAAATATTTCATTTCCTCGTGTGGAGATCGAACCACATACAAAACCTGTAGCGTTTACATTCAACGCCACAACTAGACATTGTTAATAATAAGATATTAAATACGTATTAATTTAACAAAAAATTAACTGTACCTATATATAAATATCTTTTGCCACATTTAAAATGTTGCCAAATATACTCCTAATAGTTTAACTGCTACATATTTAAATCACCAACAAGTATTACGGAATCAATAATTACTTTGAGGCTTTCGCGGGCCAGTAGCAGAGCGGCTGACTTTAAACAACTATGGTTGAGAGCTTAATTCCCACTGTGAAAAATAATTATTGTACTTCCTAGAATACTGAACACACTATGTGAGAAAAGGGCAGTACTTGGGACCGGATACTTAACACCAGGTTCCCTCTAATTACCCCGGTACGTATAAGCGGGATACAGCGTGAATCTAAAATCCAACCCGCACCCACCGTCACTAAAGTAAACTTCACTATCGAGTTGCCACATTTAATACTTAATCACGAACACAATTAGAGGTGAAAGTTGGGCGTGATGCAATTATAATTCATGTTATATAGATACTGTACTAAGAAACCAGTCGCGGCGCAGGGGCACAAGCGTGCGATTGTAAACGCGACCAGTTGTTGGGTAGGCAGAGGGAACTTGGGAACCTAGTGTTAAGACCCTCGGTTCCGCTTTCGTTCCCCACTTTACACCGAATTTGAGGCATTGCGTGTTGAGTGTCGGACCTCAACCCCGCGTTTTGCCTTGCAACAGAGCGAAGAAATGAAAATATTAAATATTTAATTTCCTTGAGTGGGGATCGAACCCGCAACCTGTCGGCTACAGTCACACGCTCGTGCCGCTACGCAACGACCGGCCTCGATACCCACTTGATAAAATTAATTATTGAATATTTTCATTTCCTTGATGTGGTTATTAGGCAAAGAGCGGCGTCGAGTCTAGACTCAACGGCTAGCCGTTAAACACGAAATGCTTTCGAGTGAAAATGGGGAGAGAAAGTGTCTTTATGGAGACGGAGTGTCTTAACACTAGGTTCCTAAGTAGCCTCTCTGTTTACGCTGTACATGTAGGGTACAGCATGAAGCTAAAAACAATAGATACTCACCTATATTTTTATAGATAGTCCACTTTTTACTTGAGATAAAACACTCCTTTCCAAGTTTATTAATTTTTTTGCTAAATATTCGTTCTATTTGTCTGAAAATGATTTTGAAAATGCCTCATTATTTATTTATATCTTTTACTTGTCGAAAAGAAAATCTTTGTAAAAGTTAAACAAATATATTTCATCTTTTTTCATAATTAAAACTACAAAGTGATAAATAAATACTAATTCAAAAAAATATATATATTTTGATATTAGTGTAATAAATTGATTAGTATAATTAAAAGAAAATTCAGAGAAATTGTTAATGAGCATATTAATAAATAACGAACAGAGTCAAACATGTTTTTAGAATGAAAATAAACTATACAGATAATAAATAACAAAAAATGTCAAATATCAATATAATAAAAAAATACACAAGCCAAATACATACAACAATTTCTCTCTAAAATTGGTTAAATAAAAACCGCAGTTATCCAAATCGTTTATTCAAGCAAATGAACATATTATGAACAAACTATAACATTAAAATTTACCTACTTATATTATTTACACTCCGCCTTACTCTCTCCTACACTAACTTATACTACATACCAAACGCAGAACAGAGTTTCATTGTTCAATAGTGAATCTATTTAAAACGTTAAGTTTCATCGAAATGGAAATGAAATTATATTCTGCATCTTTTTCATGTCATCAATGAATCAACTACCTGGTACATCCCGCCCTTACAACCCCTAACAATGCCTATAGACCTGGCTATGAAAGCTTCAAAAGTTCAGTACAAATATTGTGTTAATTAGATGTGTTTATTATTTTTAAATTTATTAAACTATTGTTTTAAGTGTTAACTTTTAATTCCATCATAGCCAAAGCCGGGCCACAGATCTGTGGGAGTGACATAGCCTCAAGATGAAACCAAATATAAAGAAGTCGCTCCACAGACATCAATAACACCACAACATCAACAATGGTTTTGTCAAAACTTAAATAATGTATATCATATTGTGATTTAACTAAGCCTACGCCTTGGCTGGGGCACCTCAGGGTCATCACTTGGTGATGACCCCGAGCTTCCTTGAGAACCCCCAGTCAGGCAACATATATTACTATTCCATACAATGTCTTGTCTGAGAACTAGTGCGGTATTTGACTTATTTTTATTTAAATAAAACTTAAATACTTTGATAAAATAAGTTGAGAAATTAATTTGCATTAATTATAATTGAATGGATTTTTTTAAGATTGTCATTGTTAAATATTGTTTATTTAAATATATATAGTTGTTTTTAATATAAATAATGAGTTTAAGTTTTTTTTCTATATTACAATTTTTTATACATGATAAAATTAGTCAAATACCCGATAGAAAGCCACTCCGGTGTCACAAGTCACAACTCAAACTGGTGCTCGGAAGACAAGTCACACAAGCGCACACACAGTGATAGCTCCGGCACATTGCACAGTCAGATTCCAGGTGGCAGTATTTGGTCATGATTACCTTTACTGAAGTTTTATATTATCCTCTCCTTATATATCATTACATACAAAAATATTCTAATTTCAAAATAAATCTATAAACGCATAAAATTATAACTTCAATCGAAATATCTCTTTAACCCTAATTATTATAATAACTTTTAAAAAAGTGATATTGAAACATGTCGCCGTCTCCGTCTCCGTTCTCCGTCCTCCGTCCACCGCAGGCACTTTCACGCGGGACCCGAGCGGGTTGCGAACAGTTAACGTTGTGTTAAACATAATATTACAAGAGTAAATAAAATATTCTCAGTAAAAACTCTACGAGGACATCTACGCAGACCCAATAATATACAAAACTCATATGATTGAAAACATTCCACAGTACAGTCTCTCTCACTCACGCGGCGCTCACTGCGACGGGCCGCCCTGCGCCGCCTGACTCGCCGACTTGGTGATGACGATGGTCTGCTTGCCCCCCACGCCGGCCTTGCTCAGCTGCAGCATGTTGGAGGGCAGCGTGATGATCTTGTTGCCGCCCACCGAGTTGGCCGACACTAGCTTCACGATAGTGGCTCCCGGCGCTAATCCCTGCGCCTGCGCTGCGCTAACGGGCACGGCGGGCCGGTTCTGTACCATGGCCATCTTGGGCATCGTCGCCACCGTCATGCCCGTGGAGGTCTTCACCAGCGTCACGTACTGCGGGCCGGCACTGGCTTGCGCGCCCGCGCCCCCTGACTTCTTGATGATAACGGGGATGCCCGCATTGCCACCTGCCTGCCGCAGCACCGTGCCGCCCGCCACCGCCGCCGCCGTCGTGGCCGTGCTGGCCTGCTCGTTGGACTTGGCCGTCACGATCTTGTACACGGGCGCCTTCACCTGCTGTCCCGAGATGGCGCCGCTCGCTATCTGTATGGCGCCGCCGCCACTGCTGAGCACAGGCAGGTTGGCCGCGCCCAGCTTGACGGGCACGCCGGCCGCCACCTTGCCCTGCATGCTGACGCCCGCCTGAATGGGCACGCCTCCCGCTGTCTTCACGAGCACGTTGCTGGTGCCAATTTTAACGTTTCCGGCGCCAATTTTCAGAGGTACGTTGGTAGCCATCTGGCCCACTTTTTGCACGCTATTCGTTGTAATTTTACCCTGAAGGTTTGCAGCACCGATCTTGAGGGGCACAGTGTTGCCTGCGAGCTTGACGTTGCCGCTTCCCAACTTGACTGGCACCCCGGCACTAGAGCCTGTTTTGACTTGCACGTATCGTGGGGTGCCTGAGGCCCCTGAGGCCGCGCCGAGGACGATCTGTGCGTTTGACTGAGGAGTAGATACCCGAACACTGCTCGGTGTCCCGACTCCACTCACTATCCTGGTAACTCCTTGAGGAGTGACAGCTGCAACCTTTATTTGTTGAGAGGAACCTGCTGCTGGAGATTTCACAACTGTTTTTCCTTGATAAGTCTGCTTCAAGGATGGAGTATTTGGAGATATTTTAACTGCAGCTTGAGCTGGCATCTTAATTGGACCAGATACTACTTTCTGTGGTGTAGAAGTAAGAGGAGTAGCTATGGGTGATGCTGCTGCTACTATGGGTCTGGTTGGCATGTCAGCTGGAGTAGGGGGCAAACCAGAGGCAATGGGTGAAGTTAGTCCAAAGGCTTTTGCTGCATCTGGCTGTCCAGCAATTGGTGATGCTGGAGGTGGAGCTGCTACTGGTTCTGCAGAAGAAGGATAACGGGCAGGAGTAACTTTTCCACATTTTTGAACTTGAAGCAAATATGTAGTTACAGTGTTCATTGCTGGCCAGCATAGTTCAAGAGAAGTTGTGCCGGCTCGTACAAGTGCCACACGGCCAGCTTGTGGTGGTACTCCAACTTCCAAGTACCAAAGATCTTTGCAACAGATTTGATTATTCCATGTTTTTCTATAGCCATCCCTTCCTGACCAAATGTAGAGCCTTGTTTGAATAGCAACAGCACTGTGTCCAGCTCGGGCCCGTGGGACACTTTCCTCAAATTTGTCCAAAGCAATATTATCCCATGTCATGCTGTCCAAGTTAAGAGATGCTAATGTATTTGTACATTTCCATTCCTTTTCATGTGTGGCAAGCTTAGATTCATCTGGCACTAGTGGAACCCACCCACCGTATACATACATGTGTTGTCCTATGACTGTGGCCGTGTGAAGAGAGCGAGGCAAGGGTGGTGGGCCGCCCAGCTCAGGCCTAGACCACGACATGCTGTCCACATCGAGCACCCATAGATCCCCAAGACGTGATCCACTCATGCCACCATATATTATTAATGAAGATTTACCAGAACTTCTCTCTGTGTAAGCTACACCACTGTGTGATTCGCGCGGTGGTGGAGACTGGCCGTAAGTATGTGGAATATCCCATACAGTCATAGATGAGTTGGGATATAGCTCCAGAGTGTATAAATCATTTAAATACCTAGGTATATTATTTTTAGGGTCGTCGCTTTCATTGGCCAACCCACCAAACAGGTAAACCTTACCGTTCAGGAGAGTGAAGCTGTGACCGAGTCGAGGACAAGGTGGCAGGCCCGACTTCGGCGGCAGAGGCTTCAGACGCTTCCATTCCCACCGTGAGGCTTGTAGCTCGAACAGATCGTTAGAATACTTGCCGTACTCCACCATGCCGCCAAAAACCAACAAGCGTGTACCGTCCACCACAAAACCGTAGGCAGCGCATCCTGGAGGCACCTCCCCCTTCGTGACAGGGACAAACCATTGATTGGTGGTTGTATTGAAGACATGGAGCTCGTGAACTATCCCTTCATTTCCGCCGCCGAAAACTATCATCAAATCCTTTATGGCAACCGCACGGTGGCCATGACGAGGTCGTGGTTGTGGGCCGCTGGGATTGCAAACTTTTTGCCACTTAAGTACAGCGTTTTCCTTCATTTTTACTATACATTTGTCACTTAAAGCTTTACACCGTATGTATCGCTCGGGATGCGTATCTATAGCATAGACAATGAGAAACGTCGTAAATAAGCTTTGAAGAAAATATTCGGGTTAGTCGCAGCTGCGTAATCCAATCTTATTCGACTGTCTCTTTCGCACTTACACAGATGTCCTATGAGTATAAAAAAATCACCATATGCAGCTTACAGTGTATAACAAAAATGGCGTTAGCAACAGCAATGGCAACTTAACAAAAGGAGAAAGAACGGCGTCGGACGTCAAGAGTTATCTATTGACTGTGCACAGTGTATTAATTATGAATTCTACTGAACTCTATGGATTTTTTAAATAATTCTACGATTAAATATTTTGGTATATTTAACTATTTAGTAATAAATAATGATGAGTCTTACTGAATGTGTTATTATAACAATATTATTAATAAAAAAACCTAAGAAATATTATTCATTTTTGAAGTAAAAGTATTAAAATAAAATATAAAGTAATTAAATAATTATTATTAATAACAAAAATATCTTATTATTTTGTGAACTATTTATAATACTAAATGTTAAAATCTTAAATTATTTATTTATAATAATTTATTTTTTTCAATGGCAATGATACAATCAATTCCTTTCTATTTTAAGAGTTGGTATAATTGTATGATAAAATGCGCGGCAATACATTGATAAATATTAAAGTTCTAGGAAGTATAAAAATGTATTTACAATAAAATGTTGTTCAGTTTCGAATTCAAATAACAATATGAAACGAAAAATATATATTTAAGCAAGAATTATTAAAGTATGAAGCGTAATTAATCTCATTTCATTCCTAATATGAAAATAACCTATAACATTGTTTATTTACCAATTTTCACGGAAAGCGAAGAGCGCCACAGTCTGCGATTGCGCAAAATATGGGTCAGTAAAAATAGATTTTTGACGTTTAAATTTTTGTAATGAGCATTATAAGTATTTTTTTTGCACTTAATTATTTTTAAAATTATGATTACGGTGTCCAGGCTGCAAATGTTATTTAATTCAGTTTATAGAATAATCAATATTACAAAATTCTGAAATTTATTACTTTATTTTCGCTTATTAATCTGTACACTTTTTCTTCATAAGTAAATTTAAATATTGCTATAAGTTATATGTTCACTTTATTAATTCTAAATAATGTAGAACTAACATTTTAGTCTTACTACTGAACAAATTGTAGCAATATTACCGAACTAAGTATTTTAAATAGACGTAATTTTTTTTATTTATCAATCGATTTAAATAACACAACAACTTAATGCTTAGGGAATGTTGCCAAAATATAGTAGTGAAAACTACATTTAAATCTGTTTAGCTCTTTTTAGGATTAGCGTGGTGAAATGCACAGATATACGGACAAACAAAAAGAAATTTTAAAAAATCACTATTTTGTATCTTATAACTTAACTTAGCTTCACGCTATATCCCTAGCGGGGTAGGCAGAGAGAACGGAGCGCCAAACGCTACGGTCTCGTCATACCTCTTTCACCTCGTCCACTGTCATCAACCTCTTCATACATGCCCTCCGCCTCATGTTATTTTTACGTGACCTTCCTCCAGTATCGTCGATACTGTGTTTTCGAAGGTCAGCCGAGGTCTCCCGTAGGGCTAATGTGCTCTATGCTCTCTTACCACCTCCTCCCTCTCTTGTATCCTATGACATTAGTAAACGTCTATAAGATTTATCTTCAATATATCTTCCATGTAATCACATGTGATGACAGTGATCTGTTACAGATGTATAAGTATAGAAAAATTTAAATATACTATAACCAGCTAAACAATGTTGCTGTTTGAACATAATTTATTTCATCTACTTAATATTTTTTTAATAATAGACATTGCTCAGAGAAATGTTAAAGGTGATGAATATTTTTTCTTTATGAAAAATATTTGAAGGCACAGTTATGAATACTTACGCGAATGTTAAAATATTATAAAATCAGCGAAATGTTGGAATAAACTTTTAAATATAAAGCCTTTTATTTGTTTGGTTTGGTATAAATTTAAGTAAAGTATTTGCAGGTATCTGATTTTCTGGTCTCACGACTAGAGATATTGTGAAAAAATATTTAAAAAAATGTGATTACCATATTTGTGGAAAATTCTAACTCAGGAATGCTTGTTGCTATAAATATTTTTTTAATTTATTTTGTTAAAATGATAGTTGCGCTGTCCATTTCTTCTTCATTTTGATATTAAAATTTTACAATCCCCAACATGTAAAAGGGCGTTTATACGTTTGTGAAGGTTTGCACAAATTTTGAGGTCCCACGTGTAGACATCCCGTTTGTCGTGTCTTGTGATGGCTTGTGATAACTTTTAACACAAATCAGAGGAATTGATTATAAATTTTTGCGATGTGCTTACACGTTGGTTCGTATTTAGTATCACTCACGAGTTTGTATCGAATGCACGTTGTATATCTCGTTATTATCTATAAATATTATCGTTAATATCTATAAATATTATATAACCGCGTTTTGGCAATGAGCGTTTGGTCAAATAATAAAACTATGGCCATGGCCTTCCTTGAGGCATACTTACGCCTACCATGTGTACGGAATCCGAAAGATATTAATGATGAAGATAAAAATACACTCAAAAGAAGCAATACATTTTTAGATTCTTAAGATACATACAAATTTTGTACGCTCGCATAGTGATAAATCAATTTTAAATGTCATTATGTATATGAAATTATATTTGAAGTAGTGAATCCATAAGTTAAAAATATAATTATGTTACTACAACCAGCTTTTTAGAAGTATGGCCTATTTATTGAGATGTCAATAATTTAAATTAAAAGGTTAAATAACAATCTAAAATATACTAGAATAGTTCTATCGTTAACATATTTTTATTTAAATTAGTGACAATAATAACTATTGTTATCCACTCATTCAAACAAAAAAATAATTATTAACCGTAACGCAAGAAAAGAATCATTTTCGACACCGATATCCATCACGCTTGCATATCAGGAACATACTAACGCGCTTACAAGCATCTAGGTAACTAGGTGGGAGCCAAACCTAACAAGCGTATAATCGGCCTTTTACCATTTATAATCTATACTACATTTTTTATTTTTATCTGTGGCTTTGGTGTTATTTAATTTATCTTTTTATCTTTCTGTCATTGTGACATATTATTATATGATATACAATTTGTAATCGATAAATTAAACATAATTTTTATCGCTCGGAACGCCATAATTAAAGAACCATACCGTACCATTATTTTTATAGATTTCGCTTATTAAAGTTATGGTAATACATATAATTTAAAATAACATATAAGTACATTACAAGATTTTCTCACTAATAATATAAAAACTTTAAAAATAAACATTATTGTGCTTAGGTATCTAAATTTATACATTTTTTAGGACTCCAAACACAGTTTGTTAGAGAAAGTAATGAAAGAACACAATTAGATTTGGTGCGTCCTATATCCTTTATCGAGAAATACAGGAAAATTTAAGAACGACAATTACAAATATACTAAATATATTTTTCATGTATGTACTAACAGTATGCAATTAATTGTAAGTATCTTTTTCACTAAACTAGCTATGATATTATGTTTGCTACTTCTTCTTAATAATATTCAATAGTAATATGACTTAAAACAATCATATTTGAATATATTTTTCTTTGAATGTGTATATGTATATATTAATAAAAATGGCTAAACTGATTTAAATGCAGTTTTCACAATTGTTTTTGGTAAACTTTTCTTAATTTCTTTATTAACAATAAATATCAATGAAATCAGCTCCTTGAACTGTGCCAGTAAAGTAAAGGCAAGCATTTGGCAAGCAAGCAATTTTATTGTCAGCTTCATTTGCCCACTTCCCTGTGTCCAATGTAATTAAAATGTTGATTATGGCTTTAGTTCTGTTTAAAATGAAAATAATCAAAATGGCTGCCATAACAGGGACCATATAAGGTTAATCCTACCATCTAATATTGGTATCAAATGAAACTTGAGTTGTGAACACATGAAAAAAAAACATCTAAAAATTAAAGTAAACCTATAAGGTGGCCAAAGGGACTCCTGAACTAAGGAAATTGGTCTTGTTTGATTTGCCTCGGCGAGTTGTTATTAAAGTTGACTGGAAGAACATTTTGGAATAATAATTATGCATTAGTAGGAATGCCAAGATTAAGAATGTAGTAAATTTAAAAGGGTAGTTGTATTTGACGGAAAGCAAGAAAATGAAACAGAATGTCTTAACACTAGGTTCTTAAATTCACTTTGCCTACCCTGCCATGTGCCACCGTGAAGTTGGAAAAAAAACTTGTGATACAATAAATATTTACAGGTAATCAGAGGGAACGTGGGAACCTAGGGTGAAGTCACTGCGTTTCCATTAAAACTTAAGTCCTCCATTTTTTGCCTCGTTAGTAGGTACAGTGAAATAGACGAAAATATAGATTTCATCATCGGATCGAAGTTGATCCCACAACCTGTACCTGTACTGTTAACATGCACAGTTTTCAGTTTTTTATAGTGAATCTCTAAAATTAGCAAAGATATAATTTTTATCCTTTTAGAATATTCATACATGAAATCTCTTAATGTATTAAGTATTATATAGTAAAGTGCTAATATTTTATTGCACTTTCTAAAAAAATACCAGCCAGTCAGATAAAAATCTTTAAGAGAGAAAATATAACAATATGTCGTAATGTAATATAATGTTCCAAGCTATTGAAAAGCAAAGTAATTTGGAATTCACGTGTGCGAAAGATATATATTTTCTAAATAAATAAATTTATATTATAGCGCCTGTAACGTAGCAAGTAGGTACACATTTGGCTCTGAAGGGGGAAATAGTGGGTTTGGTTCCCACTAGAGGAAATGAAATATTATAAAGAGAAAAATGCGGCATTGATTTCCGCCACTTAACACGTAATGCTTCTAGAATTGTGCGGAAAAAGTGGAACGAAATTATCTTAAAACAAGGTTCCCAAGTTCCTTCTGCCTCCCCTGCCATGTGTAGGATTCAGCGGGAAGCTTAAAAAAAGCAAAACATCTTCATGTCAGCTGATATATTAAGAGTATGGTGACGCAGTAACACAACTTCTATCGAGGTTTTACGTTAAATCTAGCATAAAGCAGAGTAGGCAGATATTCAGTGTAAACGAGTCTGCGTCGCCTGAATAATTGCCTGAATAATTTTAAATTATTACAAAGAAATGTTTTAGCGTATAGATATTATAGAACGTAGCTCAAAAATTATGAGGAAATTATATTTGTTTTATTTTCATTTTATTCGCTTGTTACGTAATGTTTTGATAATTGCGAGGTAAGTGAGGAACGGAGTGTTCTTACAAAAGGTTCCCGAGGTTCCTCTGCTACCCCTGTGCGTAATATAGAGTTAAACTGCTTTATAGTTAAAATATGTTAAGTTTATTATTTCAATATTTATACTTTAAACTGAACATGTAATATATTTAATTAAAAAGTTTACGAACATTTGCGCAAGTGAGGTACGTAACGTTCCCGCTCGTATTCTATTTAGGACTCAGACTTTTGCTAGATATTATCTCTAATTAAATGTAGGAAATCCCCTTGTTTTAGAGTTTCAACTTGGAGTACAAATTTTACTTGATTTGAAGGCTTTTCTAATATTTTGGTTTTGTGATTATTTTAGGCCTGTCGTGGCGCAGCGGCACAAGAGTGTGACTGTAACCGACAGGTTCTGGGTTCGATCCCAGTCGAGGAAATGAAATATTTTCAATTTAAAATATTTAATGTTTCATTTCTTCGCTCTGGTAATAAGGCAAAGCGCGGCGTTGAGTTCCGCCACTCAACACGCAATGCCTCAAATTCGGCGGAAAGTGGGGAACGGAAGTGGAACGGAGTGTCATAACACTAGGTTTCACTTTCGTTCCCTCTGCCTACCCTGCCTAGTGCGGGATACAGCGTGAAGCTGAAAAAAAAAAAAAAAAAAAAAAAAAAGAAAATATTTTAGGTAACGTGGTTAGTGATTATTTTCTCTATCTTTCACATGTAACGGTACGGTAATTAATATCTATGGTTAAAATATAAGGAAAAACACTGGCTTTTTAATTTACAAATAATTTAATAAGCTATGTTTTGTTATCAAATAAATACGAATATTCATTGAACATAAAAAGAAAGAAAATAATAATAATTAGTTATTGAAATTGAATGTAAAGATACTTTCTAATCTAATTAAATACTTTGCAAGGGATTGATTGTAGACAACTGTTTTCGTCGGACGTTCGAGGCTTTGCGCGTTGAATGGCGGAACTCAACGCCGTGCTTTACTAACTGACCAGAGAGAGGCAAATGAATCCTCATTTGTAACGTTTTGCCTCTGCTTTAAGACGAACTCGTCTATAACATAGATGTGACTTTTAATTCGACTTGGATCGTAATTTCTAAAGTTTGGTGGGAGAAAGTAGCATCAGGGTCAGCTAGTACAGACATTTATATATTTGTTACCATCTTGCACCCCTCAAGTGTGTTCTTTTTTCAGTTTTACCTGTAGCCGTCATAATAATTAATACAATGATTTTATCTTCTTACTTACTTGTTGTTTATACAAAAATATTTAAAGTAAAATTACCGAAAATATTTTTCCTCCGTCCCAGCATCGTTTGTTTTTGGGCCAGTTTTGCAACTGGTAACTTCTTTATATGTTTTCAAACCTACACACTATCGTGGATAAAGCAGGATAGGCAGAGGTAACCTAGTGTTAACGTAGGTTACTCACGCACCGTTGGATTTTTTTTTTTATGGAAAAGACGGCAAACGAGCGTACGGGTCACCTGGTGGTAAGTGATCACCGTCGTCCACGGCCCCGAGTAACTCCAGAGGAGCTACAGGAGCGTTGCCGTCCTTTAAGGTGGAAGGGTACCGGGGCCCGGCATTACCCAATGCGAAACGCAGTGGCCAAAGCCACTACTTAACGCCGGTCTTAAATGCCAGGGGTGGTAATAATCCGGTCGAGTCTGCCCATGCGTGTTGCCATTACTGGCAACGTGACTCTACCACACGCACTTTAGTCGCCTCTTACGACACCATCAGTACCAGGGTGATCCTATTCTAAGCCGGAATCACACGGCTAAAAAACACGGATTTTTGAAACATTGTGTACTTATTACGCAGATACAAATGATTAATGAAATAATTTATTTCTAAGCTCACATTCCTTCCCAAAGATATTTGGTATATTTAGATTCTGTATTATTATAGATATTGTTTTCGTTTAGTTTGATACCAAATATTTCAGAATGTTTGTCCCAACAAAAATAGGTATGAGAAAAATGTTTTAGAACAATCTTGAGTTAAAAGTTAAATGTTCTAGAGTTCATACAAATTTAGCAAAGAGTACACGCAAATAAAATATATATATTAAAAATTAACCCGACCCAAATAAATCATTATTTCATTTTGGCAATGAGCTTGTAGCACTTAAACTGCTAAGCCGATTTCTATAAAACATTGTCAGATTATGGAAAATAATCACGATAACATATACTATAGATTTAAAAGATTTGATTTTTCATTCAAGAGTTACGTTGACACAGACACACACACACCCACCCACACACACACACACACACACACACACACACACACAAACGGACAGCTCAAGTTTATAACATCCCTGTTTTTGGTATTATATAAATAAATAAGAGGATTATGGTCTAATTATACGTTCAATCAGTGTCGTAGGTACCTACCGTTCCCGGCGGATGCTAACGAGAGCTTAGGCTCTAAACCGATTCAGGTTCTGATATTTCATCAATGTTAATATTTTCTATAAATAGACTTAATGCCACATTCAGAACTTGCGATTGGGAAGTATTTTGTTATTGAGGTTATATTTAAAATAACGAAATATATACCTTTAAAATTATTTTCGGAAACATTTAATAAAACTACCAAGTTCAAGTATGTTTTTATATTGGAACGAGATTTCTTAACACTATGTTCACAGATTCCCTTTGCCTACCTTGCCAAGTGCGGGATACAGCGTGAAGCTAAGTATGAGTGAGTCAAAATCATCTCTCATCATGCAATTTCTCCAAAATTCGAAGGACAAGTAGGTTACGGAAATGTCTTAATAAAAATTTAAAGTGAAAGTTAAAAATATATACGCTTTTTAAAATTTAAGTTTAGTATTTTCTGTCCTAAGTGTGGAATAACACTTTAAAAAACATAGTAAAAATATTAAAAGTAAATAGTATTCTCTCTTGCCAAACGATAATTCTTACGAGTTGTCTTTGGGTAGCGGAAATTTGTAAAAATCTCCCTACAGAGATGCTAACAACAAAAATAAGTTGTAACAAGCGTATAAGAATTTCGACGGAGCTCGGTGAGAACGAATGGCTTAGTGGTCAGAGCGCTGGAACGGTATTCCAGAGGCGCGGGTTCAAATCCTGCTTCGTTCAAAATTTTTATACGCTTTTTAAAATTTAAGTTTAGTATTTTCTGTCCTAAGTGTGGAATAACACTTTAAAAAACATAGTAAAAATATTAAAAATATATTGTTAGGCAAAGCTTATTATTCAATTCAAGAATACTACAAGGACAAAAGTGCGTGGGATTAAATGCTGTTGGTACTCACTCAGGAAGCTATGTTATATATTTACTTTAATTGATATTTAGAAAAGAGCAACTGTTGAGTTTCTTGCCGGCTCTTCTCAGCAGACCCGCCTTCCGAGCCGGTGGTAGCTTCTTGGAAAGACTGACACTACAGACATTTTTATGTAACTTGAATATTCAAAAGTGCTTGTAATGGCCTAATTGAATAAAGAATATTTTGATTTTGATTTGATTTTGAACCGAGCGTCTTAACACTAGGTTCCCAGGTTCCAAGCTAAAAAGACAGTATATTAAAAAAGCTATTACAATTCTTGATTTATAAGGAAATATAGTTTGTGCCACTAAGCGGAGGCTGACGATAGGAAGTTATAACAATAGTTTTGTTCTTCATGAGTTTTACAAGTCTGCTTCTTAAATTTCGATGTTTTCTTTGTTTCATAAACAATTTTGTTGTTGAAAACTTAAACAGCATTGTTATTTTATATATTTAGTTATTATACATTTCTATAGCTTCACGCTGTATCCTGTACAAAGCAGGGGGAAGACAGAAGGAGCTTAGGTACTAACTTACTTGTTTTAACAGAATCGTTAAGAAATTTTCGAGACATTGCGAGACGGAAACTCAACATCATTTACAGCGTTACCGTAGTAATAAGGCAAAGCGCGGCGTTAAATTCCGCCACTCAACACGCCATGCTTCAAATTCGGCGGAAAGTGGGGAACGGAAGTGGAACGGAGTGTCTTAACACTAGGTTCCCGGGTTCCCTCTGCCTACCTTGCCTCGTGCGGGATACAGCGTGAAGCTAATATATTCATATTTTTTTCTTTTATTTGTCGTACTTCTTTACGAATTTAATAGCTGTATGTTAACGGAAAGAATTGTAATTTCCTTTTTAATGATGCAAAAGTTTTCGTGAAAACGACCAAAACCGCAACAGGTTGCGTTTTGTTCCTTTAAATATTGAACATTTGTTTTCCATTAGACGGAAGTTATTTACACTTTTTGAAATCTCTTTCTAAACAATACTGATGAGTTTGTAATTGTGTAAAATTTTTATACATTATTAAAATGAAGTAATTAGTCACGGGTTTTAATGACATGACATGGTTGAGGGCTGTCGTGGCGCAGCGGTACAAGCGTGTGACTGTAATCGACAGGTTGTGGGTTCGATCCCTACTCGAGGAAATGAAATATTTAATATTTTAAATTTAAATATTTAATGATTTCATTTCTTCCCTCTGGTACAAGGCAAAACGCGGCGTTGAGTTCCGCCACATTCAAATTCGGCGGAAAGCGGGGAACGGAAGTGGAACGGAGTGTTTTAACACTAGGTTCCCAAGTTCCCTCTGCCTACCCTGCCATGTGCGAGATACAGCGTGAAGCAGAGGTTTTGATGATAATTAGATTATCATCTTCATTTTTGCAGTGTATCTTTTTTTTTTTTGTTGCTCGCTGGCTGGACTGGCCGTTATCTGCTTTGAACATTAATTGAAGACATTAATAAATCAAATTGACTAAACTCCTTCTAGGCGAGGTTATATTCACAATTTTCGTGTACACAATCCAATTTTCCTTCGCTCTACAATAGCTATTTTTTTATTCAAAAACAATTACAAAATTAATATTGTAGTTAATTTAATACACAATGATTTAAAATTTAAGTTTGTCAACTTTTATTGCTTGTACTTCTCTGAAGCTAAATTGAATTAAAACTAAGCAAACTGAACAGTTAATTAACTCCACAGTAGCCGTTTAAAGTTCAATATTACATTAAAGTTTCACTACGTTACTTACACTTGAGACTATCGAGTCGGTGAATAAAAGGCAGTCCCACTATTTATGTAACTGAGGTAAGGATATTGTATGCAACATATTCCAGTGCAATGAAAGTATCTCAATGGGATAGGAGTCTTAATACTGGGTTCCCAAGTTATATAATTGTCTATATGCAGAGGAAACCTGGGCGGTGAGTGATTGATCACTCTTTTTTTTATATACCTCCTTTTTGTCCATTATTATTATAAAACAAACATTTGCTTCATCTAGCAAACGAGTCTGTATCATGTGTATCAGACGCCTGCATCAAAGAAAAACTGTTATTCGCATTGAATTATTTTAAGTTTTCATTGTATATAAATTTTTACTAAGTCTTGTTGTGTTTAATAATAATTTACACACGAAACTTATTTTAAGAAGGCTTAATTTTTTATGATAACAATACTTCCTTATAGTGAATTTGTTTGAAAAGTTTCAAAGATTCAAGAGCATTGTATTTTTACTTCGGATGTTAAAAATACAATTCTTAGGTTGAAGACATTGCTAAAGACTATTATAGATATTTTTTAAGTAAAATTTATTTTTTGGTCCTCATGGTGAGGCCGTCGAGGAGTAGGCACTCAGATATGCGACTGTAACCGCGGTATATAGGTTCAGTTTCCTTCCGAGGAAGTCAGATAAGTAATATTTGATTTTCGTCGCTCTGGTGACGTGTGATAAGTGGGTTTCGCCACTAAAGCTACTTAATACTTCAAATTCGGCAGAAAATGCAGAACGGAAGTATCTTTATGAAAATGGATTGTTTTCACACTAGGTTCCTTAGTTCCTTTTGTCTACTTCGACGATAAAAATGTAGTGGAATAGTAGATGCTGATTACAATTGATAGTAGTGGGTTAGGTTAGGTTAGGTTAGGTTAATAATTATTTCTCGTTGAGCTCCGTCACACAACGCCCTGTGCCTGATTTTGTTTTAGTGGTCCTAGACTAGTGGGAGTAGGCGCGTCCATTTGAAATGAGTCGAGTTGATGAGTCCTTAACACTAAATTGGAACCCTGGAACCCCTACTTCGGTTAACCATTTTATTTATTTAGTTGGTAAATAAATCTTCTATAAAACGGACGTTTTCCGGTATTGACAAACATAGAAAACCTGGAAAACTAGTGTTAAAACAATTAGTTTCCATTAAGGCGTCCGGCAGAAAGTAAGGCTTCTGTGGCTTACTTTCTGCTGGATTCGTGACATTGTGTGTTAAGTAGCGGAACTAAACGCCGCGCTTAGTTACGATAGCCTCGTTACCGCAGTGGGGAAATTAAAATATTAAATAATAAACAAACTTAACCGGATTAATCACGTATATTGATTTTTAAACATTATTAGAAACCCGAGGCTTTGAACTCTTTTCAGTAGTCTACTACTGCTAACGATTTTACTTTTCACTGCTCTCAAAAATTTACTTACTTTCTTGCTATCACTTGAATGTGGTTTCAATGGAAGCTCTTCCGAAGATGTTGCTAATCATGTCTGTAGCCCCCTTCACAAACGGCGTCAAATAGGTAAAAGTTACAACTTAATAATGTTGTTAGCATCTCTGTAGGGAGATTTTTGTATATTTCCGCTACCCAGAGACTATTCGATAGAATTATCGTTTGATAAGTGTGAATGTTATTTAATATTTTTACTTATTTTTTATTAAAGTATTATTCCACACTTGGGCAAGAAAATACTTAATTTAAAAAAGGTTAAAAATTTAAACGTTTTTAAAATTAGTATTTTTAAATTTTCAGAAAGTTCATAACTGCAGGCAAATTTCAAACAAAATGCAAAATGCTAAAACTTTTGTATATTTTGATTGCTGTGACTGAGAAGCTTAATTTTTTCTGTGCTCTAATGGACTTTGGACCTGAATATTTGTTTCCTGATATTCATTTTAGATTGTGCCTTAGCGCTTTGTCAGATAAATGATCCAGTGTTAAGGCCCTTCGTTCCTCATTTTTGAGGCATTGAGTCTTTACTAAAAAAAGCGAGGCATTGCTCGCTTTTTCTGTTATCCGAGTGGGGAATTGAAATTAATTCATTTCCGCAAATAGAGCTGCTATCTAAAATAGTCGTCATTGCAGTCCAAAATTTGTTTATGAAAAAAAAACTATTTTAATATTTACTTTATTATTTACCCAATGCGAAACACAGTGGCCGAAGCTAATACTTAACAACGGTTTTAAATGCTGGGGGTGAATTTAGAAAATTAATTAATAATTTAATTTAGAAAACGTATAAAAAATTGAACGTAGCGGGACTTAAGCCCTCTCCTTTATCCAATTCGTGCAATTCACATTTGAACTAATATCTCGAAGCACAGAAATAAATAAATTGGTATTTTTTGTTGAAATTCTTTTAGTTGAAATATTAAATGTTCATTCAAATGAAAAATATCTTAGTTCCTCTAATATTTTGCTTTGCATGAAATGTTTTCTGTATTTTTATTGGAAAAATATTTTTTGAAATAAATTATTTTTTGAGTCAAAGTAGAACAACGTGCATGTGCATATTGCATTTCAATTTTATAAATTTCTGCTGAAATTATTTTGAAAAGTTTTTTTTTTAATTTAGTCTCTAAATTCTTTACGAAGTTGGATTAAAAAAATATTACTGGGTATTTGTAAAGTCCGTTTACGGTCAATAATTTTGTATTATTAAATACGTTTTCTTATTCCACGTTTGTTATATACATTTCTCCCACATAAGTAGACAGAAAGAACCAAGTGTTAAGACACTCCGTTCCGCTGCCCACTTGTCATCTAATTTGAACCATTAAAAAAGTCGAAGCGCAGGGGCACTACCGGGTGACTGTAACCGCAACAAGTTGTGGGTTCGATCCCCACTCGAAGAAATTAATTAATATTTTCAAACGAAATATTTAGGGCCTATTTAACGTTTTCGAATAAACTTTCAGATAGTACTCTGACAATTAATGCTGTTTCTCAGACAGAGGTTGCTTATATTTTTTCTGTTTTTTTTCTTACAATTAATCTGGTAGACAATAATCACCAACGTAATAGATGACGGGACGTCAACAATGCGAAGAATATATTGCTTATTTGGCATATAAGGCTTTCTGGAACTTTATCACCGTCGGATAACTAGGGCAACAGTCGTGTTGAGTTCCATCATTCAACATATATCTCTCAATATATATCTCAAATTCGGTGGAAAATTGAGAACGGAACTGAATATTTTAATACTAAGTTTTCAAGTTCCCTCTGTTTACCCTGCAATGTGCGTATTCCAACGATATTTGTTTGAAATATTCATTTATAATAATAAATTGATCATTATATCGCAGGTTGGTCGTGGTGCAAGGGCACAAGCTTGCGATTGTCTATGTGATAGTTGTGGGTTCGATACAACTCGTGGTAATGAAAAAAATTCCTCACTCTAGGTAAAGCGTATCGTTGACTTCCATTTCCGTTTAACGGAACACACAATGCTTCCAAAATTCAACGGATAATGGATAACGGAGGTGTCTAAACGGAACGAAGTATCTTAATACTAGGTTCCAGGCTCTTTCTTCCAGAAAAGAAAGAAGGAAAAGACACTAAAAAACATGTATATTAATATGTGTATTTGGTATCTTGATAGTAAACACTAACCACGATGCCAGCAGCTTTCTTCTATTTTTCTAGGAAATCGTATATTGTTTTCCAAAATGAAAACATCTAAAAAATAAACAAGAAATATATATTTATGTGTATATTCGTTGGAATTAGTATTTTCCTTTTGATTGAAACGCGTCGGTCGACGCTAAGCTCTCCATTTAAAATATAATTTGGACGAACCCCATTTGCATGTTGACATTTGACTGAGTTATATACACATAAAAAATGGTTGTTTACTTTTTAGAGTTTCGTTACTGAAAACGTAAAAAGAACAGTTATAGGGCGACTTTATTGTCAGTGTGTTCGTCTGTAAAGAACTTTTTTAACTTGAGATTAGATGGAAATTTGAGATTGAGGCCTGTCGTGTCGCAGCGGCACAAGCGTATGACTCTAAACGGCAGGTTATGGGTTCGATCCCCACTCAAGGAAATGAAATATTTAATATTTTCATTTCTTTGCTTTGGTACAAGACAAAACGCTGCGTTGAGTTCTGTCATTCAACACGCAATGCTTCAAATTCGGTGGAAATTGGGGAACGAAAGTGGAACGGAGTGTTTCAACACTAGGTTCCCAAGTTCCCTCTGCCGTCCCTGCCATGTGCGGGATACAGCGTGAAGCTGAGTGAGAGTAAGAGATTAGATGGATATATCAAACTAAAATTAATGTGAAATATCCAGGTCTAATCTAAAGATACGAGCGTTTACGCATTGTTTTTGCAGCATTTTGTATGAAAATCGCTGGATTATAAATACCTATACAAAATTTTCACGAAGTGAGAACTTGCAATAAAAACGAAGGAAAAATTTACATAGAAATTTATAAGGCTATATATTACATAAATGACTTATTTTATTAGAGGCCTGTCGTAGCGCAGTGGCACAAGCGACTGTAACCGACAGGTTCTGACTGTAACCGACAGGTTCTGGGTTCGATTTCCATTTCTTCAGCTCTGGTAATAAGGTAAAGCGCTGGCGTTGAGTTCCGCCACTCAACACGCAATGCCTCAAGTTCAAAGTGGGGAACGGATGTGGAACGGAGTGTCTTAACATTAGGTTCCCGGGTTCCCTCTGTCTCGTGCGGGATATAGCGTGAAGCTAAAAAAAAATATTTTATTTCATTTCTTACAACATGAATGGATACGCTCGCAAACTTAAACTTGTCATTTTAATTGGCCGCATAATCAAAACCTATAGTGTATTTCTAGTACTGATTTTATGAATTTAGCGATAATTAAGAACTTGTAACATAAAAAAGTTATTAATAACTATTAAAAACTTTTAATTGTACTTCGTTTCATACAAAGTGATCGCATAAGCCTGCAAAGATTTGTGAACCCCGTTATTATATAAATGAAATTAGTACTGAAGCCTCGGTAGGAAAAACGTGACTTGACCCGTTTTTTAAATATAACATATTCACTTGACATTTATGATATTAAGAGATGATTTATGTCACTCATCTACATTATATCGTAATATTATAATTTCAATATTTGTATCTAGTCGTGGCGCTGAGGTACCGTGCAACGACACAAGTCGTGGTGGTGGGAATGCAAGAACTTAATGGAATGGGAATATCTTAATAGGAGGTTCTCGGGTTCCCCCTGCTTATTCTGCTATATGTGGGATATAACGTGTATATTAAGACACTCCGTTCCGTTCCCCACTTTCCGTTGCATTCGACATATTGCGCGCTGAGTGGCTGAACTCAACGCCGCGCTTTACCTTGTTACCAGAGCGATGAAATGAAAACACTAAATATTTAATTTAAAAATATTCAATATTTCATTTTCTCGAGGTGGGATCGAACCCACAACATGTCGGCTACAGCCACACGCTTGTGCCGCTACGCCACGACAGGCCTCAACGAAGAGCGTTAACACAAAAATAAATGTATACATCGTTACGATTTGCATTTCAATTGTAGAATGTCACTATAATTACTGTGGTAGTTTCATTTCCGCTATTGTTTCCCAATTTAGAATTACGAGCGTTATCCAAATCAGAGTTGCAAATCCCCGTAGCTATTAATGTATTGTTCTATTTAATCTGTGCTTTATGTTTTTGCTTCATGGTGTATCCCTTACATAGCAGGGTAGGCAGAGGGAACCTGGGAACCTAGGACACTCCGTACCCATTAGGCCACTTCTGTTTCCCATTTTCCACCGAATTTGGAGACATTGCATTATGATTGAAGGAATTCAGCGAGGAAATGAGAATAATAAATATTTCTGTGTGATTTTATTTCGATTTTAAAAACTTACTTACGCTGGAAATGAGATGAAGCGTGTAAAATTCCACCAGTCAACACACTATGTCTCCGGAGTTTCTAACCTAACCTAGAAGCGAGATACAGCGTGAAGGCATAAATAAAAAGTAAATCTAATCACACTGTTTAGGCTTGCTAAGTCGCGAGCCGCTACTGTTTAAAAAACCTTTTCTTGATTCGGTTAGCGGCACAACCTCATACTCATACCTATTACAAAGGTTTTTGCTTTCTATTACTGGACTTGAAGAAATGGTTTATTGGTCTTGATTTTTTAATTCTCTTAGGTATTTAGAAAAAGCGCTGTGTTGAGTGACTCAAATAAAAATAAAACCAACCAATAAAAATGAGAAACTGAGTGTCCTTTCTTTAAGTTTCCGTTACCTGCCCTCAGAAACGTGATCGAGCGTGAAGCTAATAAAAATATGCTACTCAACATTACATTGCATACTTTCAGCTACTTGATTAATGAATCTGTTTCCAGGAATAAAAATTGCGAATTTTATTTAAGTCTATTTATAAAAATCAAGCGTCGCCTTTAATTCTTCTCGACATGAACGATGAATGTGCTTCAGTCATTAATAAATTGGGTGAAAATTAAAAGCGTTACAAAACGTGTGCCCCTGCGTCACGCCGGGCTTCTAAATTAAAATGTGATTAATTATAATTTTGATTTGATGCCGCCTCCCTTAAAAGATATCTATGTATTTTTTAAATGAAACACTTTTAAACGGATTAATCGCGTATATTGAATAGTAAACATTTTTGGAAACCCGACGTTTCGAACACATTACCGTAGTCCGTGGTCACGGGTAGACTGAGGAGGCATTCGTCAGTCATTTGATATAATTATTATATCAAACTACCGCCAACGATTCCTTAATTGCCTCGCGTACTGCCCTGGATTCTTGCAGAATGAGCTAACTGTATCTGGTCCTCTAGTGTGGTGTGCTGGGGATTTTAAATTTTTTAATAGTGGGTCCCAGGTGATGGAAAGTTTCCAACCATCTTCTCTATTGAAATTAGGATTTTTTTGTATTTCAATAGCCTCGCGGATCATTCTAGGGTTATATCTATTCTCCCTAGCGAGTATGTGGGGTTTATCAAACCTTCACCCTAACACCGATGCTTCACTTTGTTTGACCTATATATGATAAGCCACAGTCACAATCAAGTTTGTATACACCTACACACTGCAAAGGAATATTACTCTTCACTGGTCTCAAGAATTGGCTCACTTTCTTGTTAGGCTTGAAAATGGTTTTAATAGAAGCTCTTCTTAAGATGTTGCCGATCCTGTCTGTAACACCCTTTACATATGGTAAAGATATCTATGTAGTTGGTTTGTTTTATGAATAGACCTCAAGAGTTTGTGGAGAGTACACTAAGAAAGGTGTACGTATATTATAAAAGTATAGAAGATAAGAGTATGAGAAACTACAATAGAAAGGAGAAAGATTTACACAATTACGGATACGTGTGGAACAAAATCACGTGCGGTTGTCTTGAGTACTGAGAAAGACACTGAATTAGACTTGTGAGACAACTCGGTGATTTATCTGTCGGCGGTGCGGTCACGATGAACGATTAGCTAACGATTGTACGGCCATGCGGGAGCCGTTCCTCGCTCGCTCATATAATATAAAAATTGCATAAAGATATTAAACTGAAATTAATATCATGTTATATCCACAGCTATGGTTTATAACAGCGCAGCAAAAATTAAGCTTCGAAGCTTTTATCGTTTTAGTTGTATTTTGTAAGAAAATTGTCGCGAAATCAAAACCTTAATTAAAATGGTATAGGGGTTATATTGATATATTATTTATTATGGTAAAATTAAAAATGTAAAATAAAATGAAGGAAAATTTGAAAAATAGATTCAAAACAAATAATATTTTTTTTTAATCTATGTTACATTTAATGAAAAATATGTGTTTATTTCCAATAGAAACGAAATCCCCCATGCATGAGTCTGACTCATACTTGATATTTTTTTTAACTTCACGCTTTATCAACCACATTTCATGTGGTTCATCCATAGAGGACGAATTGCCAAAAGTTTTATTTTAGCAAATTCACATTTTTTTTATTTAGATATTTAGATAGAGTACATAAAAAGTATATTTTTCCAAGGCGTGTCTGGATTGAACTCATAATAACCGTTGCGTGCTCACAGCGAGGTCGCCACTAATTCGCAGAGGCGTGCAGTGTCATTTAAAATATTAAAAAAGCCGGTAAAATGACTCAGACTCGCTACCCGAGGCTGTCGTAACAATTTCAGGAGATCAGGAGGAGGGGGACATATGTTAACTTAAGTTTATTGGCATATGCACTCATAAGGTTTTCTGATATCATAGTCCGTGCAATCTCAAGATAAAGGCTGTCGATGGACAGTCGAACATCAAAATGAATCCTTGAGAGTTATACCTTTTGAGGTTCGTTCCTAAATAATGAAATAGTATAGAGAAGGAAATAGTTTAACAGATTAATGGTAAAAATAAAAAAATAATCATAACACACTCAAACGTTGTTTCAATTCGGCGCGTGTGAGAGTTTTATAAATTATTTTATTCCTTTTTATCAGTACAAGACTCAAATATAGCCAATGACATGAAAGGCTAGATTAAACGCGGCGTTGAGTTCCGCCATTCGAATTTAGTTTTGAGTTCAGATACAATGTAGGGAACATTCTATATTAGGCCGGATAACGTGTGAAATTTAATATTTTTTTTAGCTTCACGTTGTGTCCTGAATATGGCCGGGGTAGGCAGAGGGAATTTGGGAACCTATTGTTAAGACAACCCGTTCTGTCTCCCACTTTCCGCCAAATTAGCACCACGGCAGGCCTCTAAAATAATAATATTTTTTATATATTTAATTAATTTTCAATAAAATAAGTTAGCAGTTACAATTGATTAATTGTATACAATTTAGGTTTGCGGTTTACTAAATCACAAATACCTTCAACAGTGCACGCTCTAAGCGCTCAATGACCTTAGTATTGGTTGTTAGGTATTTACTTTCGACCAAATATGTAACAAGATTAAAGTTGTTAATGTATCATAAGTTGATATTAAACTGTCTGCACGCTATAGTTGAATGTTTGAATTTAAATAAAAGTATTGATTCTTTTACTGCACGTTGTACTAAAGTTACTAATTTCCCTTAAGTGGAATCGAATTCACAACTATCATGTTCAAAGTCACACATGTTCAAAGTCAACAGACAACGGAGTGTCTTAACACTGAGTTTTCATATCGTCTGTGTCCTGGGGTCACCGGCGTTAATCCTAAACAAAAGTAATTATATCTTTATTACTTCTACTCTACTCAGCTTCACGCTATATCCCGCACATGGCAGGGTAGGCAGAGAAAACTTGGGGAACTACTGTTAATATACTCCATTCTATTTTCTTTCCCCACTTTCCGCCAACTAACAAAGCGAAGAAAATGAAAACATGAAATATTTAATGAGGATGGAACCCACAAGAGCGAAGAAAAGATTCTGTTCCCTTTGCCTTCCCCGCCATGTGCGGGATACAGCGTGAAGCTGAGCGATATCCCCCATCACACAAGCAAGGAAAAGTTACAACGTTTGCCTCGTTACCAGAGCGAGGCAATAAACAAATATGAAATATTTTAATCCCTAAATAGGAATTGAATACTCAACTATCGCGGTTGCAGTCACAAATGTGCCTCTGTGCCATAACGGCCTCAAATATTACATACGATATATTAAAAAGGCATCATCGGCAGGTGTTTCGGAGTTCGCAATTTGAAGCAACAGCTAATTGCTTTCAAACAATGTATGTTCACGTTTTCATTTGTTTTGAG
The DNA here is from genome assembly GCA_019049475.1 of Eueides isabella. Lineage (NCBI taxonomy): Eukaryota > Metazoa > Arthropoda > Insecta > Lepidoptera > Nymphalidae > Eueides > Eueides isabella. Next base: position 11,582,806 of record CM032408.1, on the reverse strand, counting down.
TTAAGCCCGTAACTTCGTTTTGTGTGAAATATGAAAGGGAAAATCCCGCTTGCCTTCTGTTTCTGTTGGAATTTCGAGAGATCGAGACAATTAATACCTTCAAAAAGCGTATCCACCTCCGTCTCGGGTAACGGTAGGTAATAGGTAGTAGTGAACACCCCTGTAATACCAGGGAAGCTACAGATTGTAGCTTCCCTGGTATTATACGGGTGTTCACTTACTATCGAGTGACCCGTAATATTGATTTATAAAGAAATGTAAACGTTGTATTTCATAGACACGTACTTTATCACTGAGGGATTCTTGAAGATATTTTAGAAAATATTAATAACTGTCTTTGAAGATTAAAGTAACAACAAATTGAATTTAATTTAAAATATACAATATTTCAAAATTTAAGTATTTTTTTAAATAAAATCTAAAGAAATCTGTCGTGGCGCAAGGACATCAACGTGCTACTGCACGCGTAACATATTGTTTATAACTTATTGTTAAGAAACTCTGTTTCACATAAAATAAGACATTCCAAGTTAGGTGGCGGAACTCAACGCCGCACTTGGCCTCGAAGAAATGAAAATATAAAATATTTTATTTACTTTAGCGAGTATCGAACCCACAGCCTGTCGCATTGACATTCGCATACTTGTACCCCTACGCCACGATAAAACAGAAATCCCTGAAATTATAAAAAATATACATTTGTCTTTTTAAATAACCTAAGTTTTTACTTCCTTTGACATTAACAAAAGGTATCGTTTGAACGAACTGTCTCTCGGTGATTAATAAGAGGATTGCAAATTAACGCTTCTATTAATTGGAAAAAGTTTACTTCTTAAATATGAAAAATGATGGTAATAATCCTGTTAACATCTCCATTTATTACTTAATATTAGAAAAAAAATCATTACCTTTTTCTTTAAACAATATTTAAAATTATTTTATCCTGCTACAAATAGGTACAGATTTCTCTTCGTCTATTTTGCCAAATTCTATTTCCCGAGATATATTGCGTATTGAGCGGCAGAACTCAACGCCGAGCTTTGTCTACCAAAGCGTTCATAAAAATAATTCGAATATTATGTTCGCTGAAGCGCGTACAGTCGGATGACCTCGTTATATCTAAGTTAAAATATGATTTGTTAACTTCACGCAATATACCGCAGGTAACAAAGTCGGTAGAGAGAAACTGGGAACCTGCCGATAAGACACTTTCATTTCCATTAAGATCTTTCCATTTCTCACTTTACGCTGAATTGAGGCATTGCGTGTTTGTTGGTTTACGGGTGAGACTCAAACCCGCTACCTGTCCACCACCGTAATAGATAGACAGTCGAAATTTTGTCAAACGATGTATTTAAATTGTCACTATAATAAAAGTACGATGTATAAGATACATATTGAAAATGGCTTCTATGAACAAACGTGACACATTTAACATTTTCATTTTCTCGCTCATTAAAATATTAATATGATATTAAGGCAAAAGCGCGGCGTTTAGCAACGATACTGAACACGCAACGCGAAGAATGAAATTTGGAGGAAAGTTTGAAATAGAACGGAGTGTATTAACACTAGTTTCTCAAGTTTCCTTTGCCTACCGTGCCATTTGCAGGCTACAGTGTGACTCTGATAAAAAAAAAGCAGAAAGTAAGAAAGAACCCCGTTTTGGTCGAGTCGGACTCGCACTTGGCCGGTTTTTGTTATCAAATGTTTAATTATTCCATTCATTAAATTTATTATTTAAATTAAAATATTAATTCAGAAAGCTTCTGTTTTATACTAAATAATTATAAAAGTTAAGTATTTGAAACAAGTAGTGAATATATAAGTACGGTAAGTATAGAGGTAGAGCAGGTCGCGCGTCGCTCACAGCAGGCACAGGCGAACTCGTGTCCACTTTGCGGTTACTCTTCGAAAACATTAGGCTGCCGTTACTAGGAAGTTTTTTTTATTAGTTGACATTTGTATGTATATATAAAATATATCTTTGTGGTTGTTATAGCATTAGAATATAAATTTAGTAGTGTCGATCTCAATTCAATTCTACGTAGGTTAGATATAGTGTGTTCATTTCCCTAAATTGATTTAAGTAATTAAAAGAACTATAAACTCTTTATAATTGGTTAGAATATTAGGAACAAAGAATCTTAAATGCAGTGATTAGTTTCCCTACGGTAAGAAAAAACCGTGAGGCTCATTTTATAATAAAAGTAAGGATATACGATATATCCTGTATTATTTGATTTTCTAATATAATGAATGATAAATATAATAAAAGTAACCATAAACGTTTATGTAATATAATGAATAATAATATAAGTATAAGCGTTTATATGAGGCCTGTTGTAGTGCATAATGGCATACGCCCTAAATGCAACAGTTTTTCAGTTTATGACAACTCGAGAATATGGAAGAACAGAGATAATCGTTGGATGTGGCCATTTCAAATGTTTTTGATAATAGTACACTGAAGCCTAAGTTTCGCCTCTCAACAAGCCACAAGAATTTGCCAGAAAGATGAGAACGGCAGTGTCTTAAAAGGAACACAGTGCACTAATTCCCAAGTTCCCTCTACCCTTTATTATAAGTAAATTATAAGGAAATGCAGCGTGAAGTAAAAAAAAATCCATTATATAGAATATCTGAAATTTCCACATCATAGAAATATCTGAAATTTCCTAAGTAAACAGTATATATATATATATATAAAAAAAAATGTAATAACCGTCTGCCAGCAGCCTTATATCTAATAGAACACCGAGCCACTAGTCAACTTGAACATAAATGGGAATTAAATGATTATCCTTCTAGAGCTTCTCTGAGGCTTGGATGAGACAAGTTAAACTGGAACTTGTCAAAATGTCATGTCTTTTTCAAGTCCGTTTAAATCTTACAGTTTCATGGACGTAGCGCAAAGTAGTGCACCTTGCGGCTGTAGGTGACAGGGTGTGGGGTCAATCCCCATTCGAGGTAATTAAATAATTATTATTTTTTTTTCCCGATCTGGATCACCGTTCACCACTATTACAAGTAAGCAACCTAAGGGGTAAGAAATAATAAAAAGAAGAAACAGTAATAAATTTCAATGTTTCAGTAAGAAACAGTTATAAATTTCAATTCTTTACCCGTAAGATACACGCAATATTCTCAATAAACGAGAATAGCTAAAAACTATTACAACTGTACAGACACGCTAAGCCTATATTTTGTATATTATTTTTACAAAATATTTATTATATTATCATGCAGTGTTTGCTTTCAAACGGTTATACAATATTTAAATTATGTAATGCTTGTAATATTATTTTGTATCTGGAAATTGTAATAACCACTAGCAAACCAAAAATTAAATAAATAAAAATATTTATTATGGTTGAAAAAAAATATATTGTACGCGAGATTTCTTTTTATACGGCTATTTATTTTTGTTTACGTCCCAACGCTAATGGATGCGGAAAATTAAAAAGGCCCTCAATGTTGTAATAGTTATTGAAATTTATATTTATAAACATTTTATACCAGCTACAGCTTACCTACCTAGAGTGCCTTTGTTTGTTTAAAAGAGCTTAAACAGGCCACACAGTCATATTTACTAGGGCATGTTATATGAGTATTGAAACAAACTAAATTTAACCTTAATTTACTGGCTAAATTTAACCTACATTTAACCTTAACTAAATTTAACCTTAACTAAATTTAACCTTAATTACCTGGCTATTCAGACATTCGGAGACAGTCAGGTTGCAGCTGGAACTACTGGTCCGGTTGTTTGTCTAGGGTGTAACAGGGACCGGATGTTCCTAAATTCCTTGTCCGTAAGTGAACTTGAGGTTAGTCTGGTTAGACTCGCGATGGATGTGGCTAGTAGCAGGGGTTGGACATGTTCGTCTAGTAGGTAGAACTGTTATCATGTTTACTAGAGCGAGAAATTAAAAATATTTTTATTTTTTTTATTAGCTTCACGCTGTATCCCGCACGAGGCAGGGTAGGCAGAGGGAACTCGGGAACCTAGTGTTAAGACACTCCGTTCCACTTCCGTTCCCCACTTTCCGCCGAATTTGAGGCATTGCGTATTGAGTGGCGGAAATCAACGCCACGCTTTGCCTTATTATTAAATTTATTACAAATATTAAATGTACCATTTCCTCTAGTGGGGATCAAATCCACTACCAATCGGCACCTCTACTACAGGCCTCATAGAAAAAAATAATTCATTATTATAAACGAGTGTGCGTCTTGTGGCTACGATAACGACTATCTTTATTCCCTCTTTTAGCTGAATATTTGAATAGGCCCACAAAAGTATGGGTTTTTACGACATTACGTTATAAAGGTTAGATTTTCTACTGGATTTTCCCTAAATTGCATATTACTTTCATTTATGACGCACATAAACCTTAAATCTGGAAATGAAGATGTAAATTTTATATAATTAACTTTGTTTTATACTATGCAACTATAGAGACAATATATTATTAGATATACAAAAGTTTAAAATACAAGTCATGGATGAGGAATATAATAAATATATTGTTAGTTAAGAGTATTATATTGTTAGTTCAATTTTAGCGGAAAGTGGGGATCGAAATTGAGTGTCTTAACATTAGGTTCCGAAGTCCCTTCTACCTACCCTGCCATGTGTGGGAAACAGCGTGAAGCTGAGTGAGACAGTGAGTAATAAATAGCTTTAGGTTCAATATCCGTTTGAGAAAAGGAACTATTTATTTTCCCCGCTTTTGTATACAAAAGATGGCGTTAAGTTACGCCACCTAACTTGCCTCGAATTCGAGTGCCAAGCGGAGAATGTAGTCACTTAACACTAGGTCTTCTGCCTTTTTTACCATTACGAGGATTTACTGAATCTAAAATTAGGATATAATATCTAAATAAAGTTCTCGATGTTTTATAAAGGCCTGTCATGGCACAGCCAGACAGGTTGTGGATTCGATCCCCACTTGAAGAAATGAAATATTTAATATTTTCAATTTAAATATTTAATGTTTTCATTTCTTCGCTCTGGTACAAGGCAAAACGCAGCGTTGAGTTCCGCCACTCAACATGCATTGCCTCAATTCTTTACACTAGGTTCTCAAGATCCTTCTGCCTACCCTGTCATGTGCGGGATACAGCGTGAAGCTGAGTGAGTGAATGAGTGATATTTTAATAAGATAACAATCTATTATCTGTACTAAGATTTTTGAAGTTTTTAAAATAATTTTCCTCAAGTATCGTAGTTATCCATAAATAAAAAAAACAATCCATAATATATTGATTGCTAATTCATATTAAATATATTTTATATATTTTTAATTACAAAATACTTATGGAGAAATAACATTATTACTTACTTTCTTAGCTTCACGCTATATTTCTAGCGGGGTAGCCAGAGAGGAAGGACCGCCTTTTTTGCCTCGTCTACTATCATTAACCTCTTCATACCTTCGCGAAGTCTTTATGTTTTTTATATAACCTCCTTCAAGTATCGTAGATACTGTATTCTCGAAGGTCAACAGAGGTCTCCTCTAACCTCTCTTACTCAGATTGATATTAGTAATAAAAGTTTGATAGATCTGTAAATTTATAAGATACTTTTTAAAATATGCAGCTTCACGCTTTATCTTATTTTTTTTATGGAAGAGACGGCAAACGAGCGTACGGGTCACCTGATGGTAAGTGATCACCGTCGCCCACGGCCCCGTGTAACTCCAGAGGAGCTACAGGAGCGTTGCCGTCTTTTAAGGTGGGTGGGCATCGGGGCTCGGCATTACCTAATGCGAAACGCAGTGGCCAACGCCACTACTTAACGCCGGTCTTAAATGCCGGGGGTGGTAACAAGTTATCTAGTTAGCCAGTTAGGTAAGTACTTATTTTTAAGATATTCCTCTTCACTTTATTTTTAAAAACGTATAATACATGTTACGTAACGCAATTTGTAGCAGCGATTTTTATGAATTGTCCAAGTTTACTACTCAACATAATAAATTAAAAATATCCCTAGTTTCCACGTGAAGTAAATATAAATTGTATACAGACAGATGCTTAACTTTTATATATATGTTATATAATTATATAATATATTTTATTTTATATATATATTATTTAATATATACAAGGACGTGTTATGTTGTATATATCATATATTTCATATAGATTATTTAAAACGATGTTGATTTTTAAAGCTTCTCCACCATGTACATTTTAACAGTTCTTAAAAATTATAAAAACGTATTTTTGGAACCGTAATAAAGAAGATAAAGTAAAAATTGTATCTTCTCCATACTTAATTTAAAGTTACTTACGCAGTCCGCTCTCGACCGTCCGTCCACATAAGCACAATCTCGAAATAATTTTCCAGTGAATTTTGCTTTCATCATACAAACTCAGTTATCCTTATCAACGGATGTTTTATATAATGGTTCCTTTCTTGAATTACTAAAACGCAAAGCAAAATATTTCTGACGTTGCCTTCGAAAAATTGTCGAATATATAATTTAATATTTTTATTTTCTCGTTTTGGTTAAGAGGCAAAGCGCGGCGTTGAATTTTGCGACTCAACACTCACTCATCAATTGCCTCCAATATTCAGTGGAAAGTGTGGAATCTCTCCGTCTACCTTTATATATAAGATAATAAGGGAACCTGAAGTTACGTCATTCCGTTCTCTACTTTTTTTTCCAATTTTCGAGAATTTTTATTGATTGGAGGACCTTAACACCAAAAGTATTTTATACCCCAAGTGAAAATCGAACCCACAGCCTATGCCACAATAGCCTTTAAAATATTAATAATGAAAGAATTGCTATCGTAACGTTTACTGTCACATTTAGAGGAAGCAATTTCCGCTTATTTCTACATTCCTGTTGACCTCATGTTAATTCTGATTAAGGATAAACTGCAGCGTTGGGGATAATAATTGAAGCAGTCTGTACAAGTCTATCCTATATATACATTTGTATTGCTGATGTTCCTATTCTAGTAAGACCCATTAGTACGTATAGTATAGTATCTTAACGCAGATAAACTTTGTCTGCATTTTTCTGCAGTGATTTTTAAAGAAGTTGTAAAATAATAAAAAAAAAATACCCGGCAGAGGAAGCACTGTATTTTGCTACGTTCAAACCTATTATTTTATCTTTTAAATTAAAATTTCGTGATCAAGTCCTTTTTTATGGCTTAACCTTATATATTCCTTTTTTATGGTTTAACCTTATTATGTTCACTGGTTACCATACTATACGCAGGGCAACCAGTAGAAATATAGTGCTTATTTATTCGGTTTCCTACGTACTACTAAATTTGCAGGATGATTCTGGCGCGTGGTAGAAATAACGCAGTGTTTTTCTTCAAAGAAATAAAAAATATCTATTTATTTGAGAAGTAATCGAATCTACTTCAGTTATGTTACATACATTCACCATGACAGCCTCTTATATGTACATATAGTGTAAAGTCAATTATTTAGCAAATACCACGTTGAAGTAAATATGATTGATCGTAGAAATTTGTGTTAAATCATATATAAAAAAATAATGAACCAATTGTTATAAAAATTAAATTGATTCTTATGTTATTTTTTTTTTGGAAAATTAAATTATTCTTATACTTTCTTTAAATCATAGAAATAATCTATATATGTATAATTTATTTTTACTGAGTAATCTCTTAATTAATATATGCTTATAAATTGACCACACGAGTTTGGAAACCAATAAATGAGTTTTTTTTTCAGTTTCACGCTGTATTGCTAACTTCCCTCTGTCTACCTTGCAGTAGGCAAAGGGTGGACAGAGGAAATATGAATTTAACGTTAAGACACTCCATTCCGCTTTCCACATTCCGCTGAATTTAAGTCATTGTGTTTGTTGAGTGGTACTCAACACTGTACTTTGCCTTCTTACCAGAGAGAAGAAACGAAAATATTAAATATTTCATTTGAAAATTTTAAATATTTCAGTTCTTCGTGGGGATCGTACCCACAATCTGTCGTGTGCAGACACACACTTGTGCCGCTGCGTCATACAAGCCTCAAACTGATAACCTCCATTTCTGGAATGATATTAGTACAAAACCAAACAAAAAACCTTAATAGTTAAGATAAGACTGCTTGTACCAAGCAACAATTTGTTTTAATCATCCTCCATGTTCGTTTCTCTTAGGATTTATATAATATGTGGATATATAACATATTTACATAATATATACACAAGCTACACTTGTCATTTTAATTAAAACCAGGCCCTTGCGAGTAAATAGAAATAATTAAATTGTGTAAGCATGGCACTGTAGGTTACATCAGAACGCCTTGACGTCTATTCCTGTGTTAGGACTAGACGTCTAGGATTTTTGATGCTGAGTCATAAAATAGCTACAGTAAACCTTTCTTGGTAAATCAACTTCAGAAATCCCTCGGTAATAGTCAGATAAAGTTTATAATACTAGTATAGATAAAGATAGTATGGATGTCGTACACAATTAAATATAATAAAAAAATATTGGTATTTTTTAGTTATTATTACCAGTTTAGTACAAAATTATTTTAGTTTTTTGAAGCTGACGGGTCTCAGTTCACATGACGGGCATTTGACTGTAAGGGCGACGGTTAAAGGTTCGATTCCTATGCAGGAAATTATTTAATATTTTGACTCTATCAATTACTTAATATTTTCACTCTGGTAACAAAACAAAGTATGGCGTGAACGCCTTAAATAAACACACGATGTTTTAAAAATTCAGCTGGAAATTGAGAACTGTGTCGTCTACCACCCTGCCATTTGCGGGATACAGCAATCATGCGTGTATCCTTCGGTCTCAAGTTATAAAACAGTCAATATAAGTGTAATTTTCACTAGAGTTCAATTTTCTTAAAATTACCTTTGTTTATTGCTTTAGAATTTGCAATATATAGAGGCAGCGTATGCATTTATTCTGACTTACGATTTGGACTATTTAATTATTAAAAATTATTTCTAGTAAATTAATTATTATTTAAATATTTTAAATTGTCAAAAGCATGAGGTATGTCGTGGCGCAGCGGTACAAGCTTGTGAATGTAAACAATAGGTTGTGGGCTCAATCCCCTCTAGAGCAAATGAAAAATTTAATATTTTTTTAAATAAAAAAAGTGCGACGTTGAGCTCCGCCACTCAACATGCACTGCCTCAAATTCGGCGGAAAGTGTGCAACGGAAGTGGAACGGAGCGTCTTAACACTAGGTTCCCAAATTCCCTCTGCCTACCCTGCCTTGTGCGGGATACAGCGTGAAGCTTAGTATGAGTAACTTGTCAAAAGTCTACGACTGAAAATTAGAGAGGTCGTGAAGCCCTACTCAATATAATAACATATGTTTCACATTTTAATTTCTTCCCTACAGTAACATAGCAGTCTTAAAAGACTGGACTTTAAATGTGGAATTCAGGGTTAAAATCATAAAAAGTTATTTCTCTCTAAAATATTTAAGGTTACAAAAAAAATTCGTTTATAATCCTTTGAAGAGTCGCTCTAGGGAAGCCAGTCCTCGTGCCGACGCGGTGCGCTACGGACGTAGCCCCGTAGACTCGTAGCGGTCGCGCTACGAAGTTATTCAACGAACTAGTTTGCTATATCTAACAAAATTCAGTAAAATTATATGAATAATATAAAATTGAAAGTTATCAATTTATAATTTAGATATATTATAATAGTTCTATACTATTGCTAATTATTTATTTAATACAGACAAGAATATTTTAAAAATCATAACTCTCTTTATTATCTAATTTTTGAGATAATTAATTTACTTATTCACTTTAAAATAAAAAAAAAAACAATAAAAAAATAACCTTAATTGACTACTATAAGTATTTCTTATTTCTTCATAACACACGAGATATTTAAAACAAATGTTTAACATTTTCTAATAATTTGTATTGCAGCCCGAATACTTAATTAGATCACCCATAACTTACAAAAAAAGGAACAAAAGTACTACGGTCAGATAAGTTCCCAAGAACAAATGATATGTACCTATAATATAACGTAAAATCACCAAAATTCGATCAATTATAGCGATATAATGTGAAAAAGTGCAACAAAAAGCCAATATGGAGGAATTTCTACGTATAAACGAAACAGCTGAACAGTTCTACGCGAGATGTTCCAACTTGAGCCACTTCGACTGTAGCGAAGAGGAAATGCTCTGGTACATGATGGGGCCCCGACGACTTCCCTTGGATCGCATAGTTCCTATAACAATATTTCTTCTTGTTATATTCTTAACGGGCGTCATAGGGAACGTGGCGGTTTGTGTGGTGATAGTTAAACATCCGGCGATGCATACTGATACAAATTATTATTTGTTCAGCTTGGCCTTAAGCGATCTACTTTTGTTGCTGTTTGGTAAGTTTTCTTATTGTTTTTGTATTAAAGTAATATATTTTTATGATATTTGTTTTTAATATTCGGGGCCAGTTGTGGTGCAGAGGCTCACGCGTGTGACTGTAAAGGCGACAGGCAGTGGGTCCGATCTACATTCGATGATAAAAAATACATAATATTTTCATTTTCTATTAACTAGATATACAGGCAAAGTGCGGGATTAAGTGCCACCTTTGCTATATAGTTATTTTGAAGTTCTTTTTCTCTCTCTCAGTTTCACGCTATATCCTGCACATTATTCCCGCACGTAGGCAGAGGGAACTTGGGAAGCTAGTGTTAAGACACTCCGTTGCAGTTGCATTCCCCACTTTCCGCCGAATTTAAGGTATTGCGTGTTGAGTGGCGGAACTAACGCTGCGTTATCTTTTCTTTTTAAAGTGCTTTATTACATTAAGTAGAGATTATTAAAACAAAAATACTAAAGAGGCCTGTCGTGGCGCAGCGGCACAAGCGTGTGACTGTAACCGACAGGTTCGATCCCCACTCTTCTTTGCTCTGGTAAAAGGCAGAAACGCGGCGTTGAGTTCCGCCACTCTACATGCAATGTCTCAAATTCAGCAAAAGATACAACACGAAGCTGAGTATAGTTAAGTAAATATACTAACTGTATTTTAAGTATTTTTCTTGCTGAAACATGTCAATTATGTTTCATTTTATTCAATCATCTCACTTGAAATTAAAATATTCTGTACAACATATTATTTTACTATCGTCTTACGAAATAACATTAATTTAAAGCTCAACCGCTACCTTGTTGCGAGTATAAACATAATGGAAAGTGTGATAATGATCGTTGAAAATAACAAATGAAAAAAGAAAATATTTTTTAACTTCCCGCTTTATCCTGCTGTAGCAAGGTAGTTTGAGGGTAACTTATGTTTTTTCTTAATTAAAAAAAACGTTACCTACTTTACAACGCGGCATACATTTGATCCATGATACGGATTTTTCCTTCCCTAATAATATTATTAATTATATATTATTATTATATATATCTATATTATAAAGGTCTGTCATGGCGCAGCGACTCAAGCGTGTGACTGCAACGACAGGTTTTGGGTTCGACCCCCGCTCGAGGAAATGGAGTGTTAAATATTTTCAAATTAAATATTTATTGTTTTCATTTCTTCGCTCTGGTTACAAGTCAAAACACGACGTTAAGTTCCGCCACTCAACACACAATGCCTCAAATTCGGCGGAAAGTGAGAAACGGAAGTGACGCGGAGTGTCTTAACACTAGGTTCCCAAGTTCCCTCTGCCTACCCTGCCTGCTGATGTGTGGGATACACCGTGAAGCTAAGTTGAGTTAATTATTATGTTATTTTTTGCACATTTTAAAGTTTTACATATACTAAATTATACGTAAGTTAAGTTTGTTTACGTGTCTTTGTCATATAAAAAACAAATTACAAAAAAAACTATAAGTGGAACTTAACGCTGAGTGGCAGAACTCAGTCCTGTAGATTTTTTTTTAGTTTTATTATTATTAGCAGAATAACATAGCAGTACTCTTTCTCTACTTTCTTTTATAAGGACAATAAATTGAGACACTTAGTATTACTCAAATTTTAACTTTATCTAAGGGATATTTAAATTTTAATTAAATTTATTGTGATAATATTTGCTTGTACTTCTTTTTACAACATAAAAGAATAATAATTTCACTTGCATACATTTCATCATTTTAAATTTACTTAAAAAAAAGAAAAAATAAAATATATTTAAAATAATTGCCTTCTAAAGTATAATGTTTATTAGGTACAGTATAATGTTTATTAGTTTATTATTATTATTATTATTGTTTTTTAGATACATCACTATTCTATGACTATGATGATATTTCTCTAAGTGAAAATCGAACTATATAGATATTACCCATTGCGTTTACATCGAATTGCTTTTCCGTTTTTCCATGACGACGGCTATATGTTCTTCGTATTATAAAATTATAAAAAATCAATAAGTTCTTGTAAAATATGAAACAACTCTTGTTTTTCTTCTTCACGCTGTATCCCGCGGATGGTAGGGAAGATAGATGGAATTAAAGAAATGTTCCATCGAAACAACCAATAAATACAAGTAAATATTATCAAATAATACATAATTTACTCTCTCACTCAGCTTCACCCTGTATCCCGTGCATAGTAAGGTTAACTTCACGCTGTATCCCGTACATCACAGGGCAACCTAGTGTTAAGACACTCCGTTCCACTTCCGTTCCCCAATATCTCCCGAACTTGAAGCAGTGCTGTTGAGTGGCGGAACTCAACGCCGTGCTTTGCCTAGTTAACAGAGCGAAGAAATAATAACATTAAATAATTATTTTGAAAACATTAAGTATTTCGATTCCTCGAGTGGGGATCGAACTCACAACCTTTGGTTTACAGAAACACGCTTGTGCCGCTGCGCCACAACAGTCCAATATATAATTGAAAATTTTAAAATCCCCGACTACAAAAAATCACTACCTAATCTAGCTTGTTGCTTTAAACTGGTCATTTGATTTTAAAAAGAGAATTGAGCCGAGAATGAAAACAATAAATATATAAATAATGTTTTTGATTTTCGCGATTGCTGCACATTTTAAATGAAACATTTTTAAACGGATTAATCGCGTATATTGAACGGTTAACCTTTTGTGAAAACCCGACATTTCGAACACTTTACTGTCGGGTTTCCAAAAGTGTTCACCAATCAATATTCGCGATAAATCCATAAAAGTGTTTCATTTAAAACAATAAATAAGGTCTTAAATCAATACAAAACCACAATCCAATCAGTACAATAATTCGGGAGGTACGGTGCTATAGACATACGTACAAATGAAACTCGTAACACCACATGTTTGCGTCGGGTTAATAAAAGAACAAAGGAAAGTAATAAATTATATGAAAACTTGATAAATGAATTGAAGTAGTTTCTAAATAGTTTTTCGCCAGTATCGAATCCTTCTAAGCAATAAATTCGGTAGAGCTCATATGGGATCCGTTAGCAAAAACTTATTTCCAACAAGTATAAAAGATTGGGTGAGGATGTTTTCTCAAGTACCTTACTTTGAGCTTAGTTTTGTATATATTATATTTATTATCTGGAGATAGAAACAGTAATATAGATTATTAAATTATGAAAGATATAAAATATTGTTGTAATACAACAGCATAGCGTTCTATTGTAAACGTGACATTTGTGGCTTAGAAATCGAAGCCACTCTATTTCGAAGATAATTAATTATTTCCATAAAATCAAAATCAAAATCAAATCAAAATATTCTTTATTCAATTAGGCCATTTAAGCACTTTTGAATCGTCAGATTCAAAAGTGCTTAAATGGCCTAATTGAATTATGATAGTTACATATAAGTGGCTGTGGTGTCAGTCCTTACAGGAAGCTACCACCGGCTCGGAAGGCGGGTCTGCTGAGAAGAGCCGGCAAGAAACTCAACAGTTGCTCTTTTCAAAATATCAATTAAAGTAAATATATAACATAGCTTCCTGAGTGAGTACCAACAGCATTTAATCCCACGCACTCTTATCGTTGTAGTATTCTTGAATAGAATAATATGCTTTGCCTAACAATATATTTTTAACATTCACTTTAAAATTTTGAAGTGGCAAATTTAAAATTACTTGTGTAATTTTATTATACATACGTGTACCATGTCCCATAAAATATTTACTAACTTTTTGACGAAAACTAGGAGTTATCAGCTTGTTTTTACTTCTTGTATTGATATCATGTCGGTTACTGTTTTTTAATAAACTGTGGCTATTTTTCCGAACAAGTATATTATCATATATTATCATATATATACTGTGATGCCACTGTAAGAATACCCGTTTTGTTTAAAAAAATCTCTCAGGGATTCCCGAGCTCCCATGCCGTAAATGGCTCGGACTGCTCTTTCAAAGCTCATATGCTCTGGCAAAGAAAAGGCAGCGCTGATGTCCACGACTAATATTGGGCGATACGTGGGGAACACTGTACTTAATACTAGGTTCCCATGTTCCCTCCTGCTTGTTATATGCGGGACGTTATAACTTTAATTTTAAACAATCACGTACGTTTAGGCACGTCTTAAAGTAAAACATCCAGACGATATTTATTTATTTGCAATTTCCAGTATTGGTAGTAATGACCTTCAAAGTAAATGGCATTTTTATAGCTTTCGGGTTATACAAGGTTTAATAATTTTTACTAAAGTATCTATCTTACTTAGTAGTTAATCATTAGCTGAGTTATACGTTTTGTTTATTCATGATTTTATTTCTGAAAACTGTCTTCTGCATATTCTTTTAAATGTTAATTTTAGTGGCAATAAATGAATATTATTATTATTACTATGTTTCTCGTTTAAGTTTTCGGGTTCAAAAGAACCCGGTCCTTTGGAAGGCTTGCGTGGGGACACAGGTCCTACATGTAGAGGCCCCTTAGAGAATATCAAAATAATTTGCTGTGACGCATTAGTCGGGATCCATCTCTGAGTAACCAGAGGTAATTGCCCAGAGATGGTCTCCAGATAATGCGTAGAAACTATATAAAATATGAAAAATTACTAGGACTATGGAATGTAGTTTGGATGTTTCGGGAACTGGGCTATTAAAGGAGACTATCGGACTTCCGCCTTCTCGACGTCTCAAATTGAATGATTGGCGGACGGTGACTTGCCTCCCACTAGATGACTATTTTATATTGAATTCCATTTAGCATAAGGCAGCAGGGTACGGTCTTATGCTAAATAAAATTATTATTTTTGTTACCAGAGCAAATAAATAAACAAATTTAATATTTTTATAAATATTTGCAAAGAATTACAAATATAAGTTTTTTATAATTTTTTGCTATATATCAACCAATTTCTATTTTTTGTATATTTTTCTTTAATCGTACTGTTTTCTTTTTTGAAAAGCCACGGCAACGAGCGTCGGGTCACCTAATGGTGAGTGATTATCGTCGACCACGGTCCCGCGTAATCAAAGAGTAGCTACAGGTGCGTTGCCAGCCTTAACGTGGATGGGCATCGGGGCCCGGAATTACCTAATGCAAATGCAGTGGCCGAAGGCACTACTTAACGCCGGTTTAAAATGCCAGGAGTAGTGCGTTTGCGTGACTCTCCCACACCTACTTCAGTCATCTTGTACCAGGATGATCCTATACTAAGCCGGAATCACATGGCTTCTAGCTAAATTTAATAGTTCTAGATCAAAGATCAAAGACCTCTAAGATTTGATTACGCGGCAAATATCTCACAACGCGCGGCAAAAACAAAATATAAATTCTCGTATTTTTTGTAAAGAAATATAAGTTCCTTTTTTTTTAAATATAGAACTCTACAAATAACTCGTTTAAAATTATATATCGATTTATTGTAAAATATGATATGATTATACATATATGTAAGTATACTGCATTACTATACTGATATATATTACTAATATAGAAGTCTGCCCTCTGCCATATAAAAGTAGATACAAAGCTATTAGTAAGCCAGTACGTACGAGTACGTAACATATGAGCGACTCATTTTTTTATCAATCCTTCGATATTTGTTCAAGCCATGAAACAATAACGTGTAATTTGAAGAACATCGATATTATCATATTAATAGAATTAATAATTTACTTTTCTTTTTTGACCTTTTTTTCGGCCGAACAATCTGTTGTTGTTTTATTTACATTATATTATATTATTTGAGATTATACTAGCTATATAACCTCTACTCCGTTTCTCTGTTGCAGTTGACAATAATTCAGAGATTTTTCAACTTTACGGAATTCAAAAAACATCGTTGAGTTTCGCCTTTGACTCTAATTTAAATATTTTATTCAAATAAAAAAAAGCTTCAAGCAAGTTTTTATTATACTTCTAGAAATCAGTGAAAAGTGGGGAATGGAAGTGTCTTAATGGGAAGGAAGTATTTTCACATTAGGTTCCCAGGTTCCAGCAGCCTCAACCCTCTCATATGTGAGAAACAAAGTGAAGTTAAAGATAAAAAGATGTTCCGTTCCATAGTTTCCGCTGAATGGAGGAACTTAACGCCACAATTGGCCTCGATGCTTCGCTCTGGCAATGGCAATGAAAATATTGTAATTAATTTCATAGAGAATGAATCGAGCCCACAATCTGTAGCTTTAACGCGTCTCACGCTTATGGCCTGGCACCACAGTTATCCTCCTGAGTTTATGCCGCATTTTGTATGATAATTCCTGGAAAGTCAATATGGAACATTTAAGAAACATAGCCCAAGGGCGTACAGGTATAAAATTCGGTCATCAGTTCAATCAGGTTCAAAATTTAAGATTGACAAAATTTAAGATACAGAAAAAATGTTTCTTACTGATCTAAAACGATAAAATTGGTATGGAACACTCGGTGGACAAGCTCAACTTGCTTGGTTGGCTTTTTTTATTCAGCGTCTTCAGCGCTTGTAAGAACATTTTTACAAATATTCAACATAACTTTACCAAGAAAATAATTGGAGAGACAAGCAACGTTATTTATTTTTAAGTTAACTTACAATATTTTTAAGAAAAATACTCTCTGTGACTGCTACATAAATATTTAAATTTAAAGAGTCGCAGATTAAATGCTTGGATGAATAACTAAAAATAAATATTTATGATTATTTTGAGCAATTTAAAGCCTTTCGTGGCGAGCGACTTTAAAGGCGACAGGTTGTGGGTTCGATCCTTATTCAGGGAAAATAAATATTCAATATTTTTATTACTCAGCCCTGGTAAAAAGACAAAGCGTGGCGTTAAGCGTGGCCACCATTCCACACGCAATGTCTTCAAAAAATAGTGGTCCGTGGGAAATTGAACCCTATCTCATATATACAATGAGAAGCTAAACAAGAAAATATTTATATTAGGCCGGTCGACCAAAAGTATAAGGCATTTGGTAAAGAAATTTGCAATGACAGTTTCTCCGTCCCTTGTTTCAATATAAGTAATAATAACAATGCTGGAATTTAAATAACTAAAATACTATGATAATGACACGTACAGTGTGAATAAAATATTTCCACGTATAATGTGAATAAATAGATTTATATGGAGAATAAATGTTTTACACTGTATTAAATTTGGTTAAATATTTGATCTTAGCTTAGCATTAGCGGGGCAGGAAGTTAGAACGGAATGCCAAACGCTATGGTCTCGGCATACCTATTTCGCCTCGTCCACTGCTATCAACCTCTTCATACATATCTCCTCGGGGGGTCCTCGTGCTTATTACGTGACCTTTCTCGAGTATCGTTGATATTGTGATTTCGAAGGTAAACCAAGGTCTTTTAGCACTCACTTTTCCTTTATAAATCTTTTTGCCATTCTTTTTTCACTCATTCAATCGACTTGCCCAAACCACCTGAGCAGGTTCGTCCTCATTTTCACTTTGACATCCATGCTGGTACCTACCATTCTGTGTATCTCTTCGGGTATACGATCAGCTAAACTGATTCCGCATATTCGACGAAGGGATTGCATCTCTACATTCTTCTTTTGTAGTACCCACGTTTCGCTGCCATATACCAACATCGGTACCAATACTACATTTCGCCGTTTCAATAATACAGCTAAGGCACCGTTAACTCTGTTACCGGCAGCAATACGCCATTCCACATTCATTTCGTATCTTCTATCTCTGCTTAACATACTTCACAGATTCCTTTTAAATATCGGAAGCTTCCTCTTATTGGCGCTCAGGCTTAGACTAATATTCGCACACCCTTCTTTCAGAGTAATAACTAATCTCCATAACTCGCTTTCTGATGATGTAGTAAACTGCATCATCTGCGTATAGCAGGCAGTTTATATTCAAGGTTCCTACTTTTACTCTCCTGTCACTTTGCCTCACTCTTTGAATATGTTAAAAAAATGTTATTAGTTTAGGTTGGTATGGAATAAGATGTATGAAAATACAAGATATGAGTACACACTATGTTAGTAATTGCCAAGCTAGTTCTTCGTTTTAAACGGTTCCAGTTAGTAATATCTATAAACTGACAAATGTACGTGGCGATGTTTTAGCTAGGGACAATGAATCATTTTAGTTCTATATGACTAATCTTCGAGACTAAAAATTAAACAGCTTCACGCTATATCCCGCAAAAACAAAGCATGCAAAAGAAGGGAAGGTTCAGACATTTTATTTCCTAATTTTAGTCATTTTTTTAAGAAATTGCTTCTTGACTTGCGGAGTTTAACTGCGGGCTTTGTTTTATTACCAGAGCGGGTAAATAAATGTAATTCATATCTTCAACAGAGAATTGAACCCGCAACCTTTTAAAACCAGACAGTGCGTAATAGAAGATAATATAAAAAAAGTAATAAAACCTTATCAAAAACCGTAAACGCCAAGGTAGTTGTCATAATTTTAAATAAGATCTCATTAGATGTTATTGCGAGCCCCCGCCGCGCCGTCTAATGCAACATAATGAACACAACATATTCGTAAAGTAGATTGAAATTGTTAACAATGAAAATGGGGAGTGGTTCTTGAGTCAATTAGAGAAAATATCGTAACGTAAAAAGAGGGAGGTTAAAAATTTGAGCTGTGTGTATGTTTATCTTTCAGTTTGCGACTCCGTATCTCCTAAATAATAAATTGCGGTTAGTTGTGATCAATAGCTTTATTCATCGGTTGCTCTTAGCTATGTTTAATGACCAATAACATGGCAGGTTGGCAAGATAGACAGAGGGAACTTGGGAACCTAGTGTTAAAATACTCCTTTCTATTAAGACAATTCTGTGTCCTAAAATAAAAAAAAATAAATAAAAAATAAGTAAATAAAACGCAAATTTAAGGCATACTATGCTTTAGTACCGATGAAATGAAAATATTATATTAAACATTTCATTTGCTCGAGAGGGGATCAAACTGCCTCATTATGTATTACTATTGAAATAATGTTTGTTATTAAAATACTAAATTCATGCATATTAGTGAATTAAGAATGATGTAGTTTAAGCGGGCGAAGCCGCGAATAGCTCACTATTGTATTATTACATTAATTAATTGTTAAATTTAGAGATATTTCCATTTATCCGTGAGAGTGAAGTTAGTTCAGTTTAGTAGTTATCCTGTACGTAACTTTTAAAGCACAATTATCACAAATGTCCAAATATACATACAAATACACTTGATAAATATGAATGTAACTCAGGCACGTTTCAACTGAGTTGGGTGCTTCCTTCATCCAGTAAGTCCTGTCTTCAAATAGAAAAGTGAAATATGAGGTAACTTATCACGAGGACTTCCCACGCATTATAATATGAAATATATAAAGTGGAAAAATATGTTTAGTAACTTAATTTCAAGCTGTTTTGTACCACTAGTAGCTGGAAGCTTTGATATATATTCTATTCAAAATTCATAAATTCGAATATTTTTCTTTAAAATAAGAAGTTGCAAGATTCATTTTTTAAATGTCAAACAATTTACAACCGGTTCACTAAAGTTACTGCCTCAAACCTGAGAAGTACCGGTGAAAGAAACTCAGCGGGACATGTCTTTGTTTTTAAAAGAGTTTACATAATATTATTATAAGTGACAAGGATACATTAGAAACAGCCTGGAGCGAGCATTTCATTCCCAAGGCGTGTTATCATTTATGAAATCGTTAATTTGGTAATAACCTTTTTAACACACAAACGTCTTTTCGCAACGTTTTTAAATTGTTAGATAGAAATATTATCATTATTTTATAGCTTTCTGTTTTGTATATTTCCATTTTCCTTATCGTTACATATAACGATTTCGAACACGCGACAATTCCAGAATAACATATTGTTAAGTTTGTTTGTATGTAACTTTTCAACGTAAATGCAATATTACAGAGGAACTCTCTCTTTCTTCGCTCCAAATATAAAAGTACGTCTCAAGTGTTAATTCTTGGTTCTTAAACATATACATTAACTAAAAAAAATAGGTCGATTACATTGTTGTATGAAAATTAAAACTATAAATATAAAATTACATAAATGCACTCATTGTGTCTGAACTCATTACCATATAATAAACAATATGGGGGATATTGCAATATTGAGTTGAGTGGTTAAACTAAATTTTGTACACTACAGAATGGGTATCGAACTCACTGTCATCGCATTTCCTGTCCGACTTTGTGCCACAACGGCCTACATTAGCCATAATAAATAACAAAAAAATATTATGAGGCCTGTCGTGGCGCAGCGGCACAAGCGTGTGACTGTAACCGACAGGTTCTGGGTTCGATCCCCAGTCGAGGAAATGAAATATTTAATATTTTCAATTTAAATATTTAATGTTTCATTTCTTCGCTCTGGTAATAAGGCAAAGCGCGGCATTGAGTTCCGCCACTCAACACGCAATGCCTCGGGTTTGGCGGAGGGTGGGGAACGGAAGTGGAACGGAGTGTCTTGACACTAGGTTCCCGGGTTCCCTCTGCCTACCCTGCCTCGTGCGGGATACAGCGTGAAGCAAAAAAAAAAATTATGAGTCGTTGAGATGATAAGTTGTAGGGTAGGCCATGACTTTTTCTAACACTCTTTCTTATACCAATACTAACTATTGACTGGCGGAATTGAACGCCGTTTTGAGTCTTATAATTAGAGAAATTTCGTTACGTAGAAGTTACGTAGCAACGATGGTTCCGTCCCCCCGGAACGGAGTGTCTTACAATAGGTTAAAGTTCCCCTTTCTATTTGACATTAGTGAACTGAGTTTGAATTCTTAGTGTAGCTTTTGGCTATTCACTTTTGAAGAGAGAGATAATTCAACGAAAAGCGAAAAGTTCACATTTCTTAAATATTATTTTTCGAGAAATGATTTCAGACAGTCAATTGAAGGTAAATTGTAAAGTAATTAATATTCAAAAATTAACTTCAAGTTAATAATATAAGCTGTATCACAGCACAACCGGGTAGGCAGAGGGTACCTTGTGTTACGACACTACGTAAGTAAGACACTTCCGTTCCTACAGTACCAGAGCGACGAAATGAAAATATTAAATAATTTATTTCCTCTGTAGTGGGATCGAACCTACAACCTGTTGTGTAGACGAGTAACCTAGCCTTAGTCATATTTATGAGAAAATAAATACTAATACATTTCTATGTAATTAAAAATATATGATTTGAAAAGAATAATTACATTTTGAGTATAGATATTGAAATTAATTTAGTGTATTTTTATGAATGCCAGTACCAGACGTCACTCATACAATCGGAGATTGGTACGTAATCTCAAGGGAATTAATATCGTTGGGAAGGAATTTGTATCAAAGAAGGTATCAGCTGTCGTTCTTGGGAGTACTTTACGATTATTGAGTTTTATTAAATTTTATATAGCTGCTAATGCTAATATTGCAAAATTTATGTATATTTATATATATTTATGGAATAACATTTTGAAAATAGTAAAAATATTTAGCATTTCTTTTCAACGCTCTGGTAACAAGGCAAAGCGCTCAGTTGAGCTTCTCCACTCAACACTCAATATCTGTGAT
Source organism: Eueides isabella (assembly GCA_019049475.1). Classification (NCBI taxonomy): domain Eukaryota; kingdom Metazoa; phylum Arthropoda; class Insecta; order Lepidoptera; family Nymphalidae; genus Eueides; species Eueides isabella. The sequence continues at coordinate 11,560,911 of CM032408.1, read as the reverse complement.
TCCGAAGTACCCACGCTTTTCCAAGTGCACACGACATCAAAATAAAATAAACGTCTATCTTTCTGTCTATGCCTTTCTGTTTTCCGGACAAATCATGACTGCTGAAAAGATTTTTAAGGAACCAACACTACAAAAGATGTCGTGGCGCAGCGGCACAAATGTGTGACTGTAACCGACAGGTTGTGGGTTCGCTCCCCACTCGAGGAAATTAAATATTAATGTTTTCATTTCTTCGTACAAGGCAAAAGGCGGCGTTGAGTTCCGCCACTCAACACGCAATGCCTCAAATTTGGCGGAAAGTGGGGAACGGAAGTGGAATGGAGTGTCTTAACACTAGGTTCCCAAGTTCCCTCTGCCTACCCTGTCGTGTGCGGAATATATCGTGAAGCTGAAAAAAAAAGTAGTATTATCTCTAAGTTCATGTAAACATTACTTACAAATATTCGTAATACTTCTTGTTCGAGCATTTTTTATATAAATCGGTTTCGTTGTTTAATAGGCGCATTATTCATGTCCCAGGCCCTATCGGCAGATTGATAGAAACAATCGACAGTGGGTTTGAACGTTCTATCCTTCTTTGAAAAATTACTAAGGACACACCTTCGATTATCTACTTAAATAATATAATAGTTTTTTTTATAAAATAATTGAATTACTGGGCGTGATATTTAATTACGAAAATAAAAATACGATAAAAGACTATTTCCTTATGAGGTCCTTGTCTATAAACTTGATTTATGTTACAGTTTAATCTCGCAGCTTTTCCTCATTTCCCATGCTTTTTTAGTAAAAAACAGTGTTTTTTGCCTCCTTAACAAAACTTAAAAAATAACAGAACTTAAAGCTTAAAGCTTAAAGAAATAAGTTCCTCGGAAGAGAATTGAATCCACAACTTTTGCATTTACAGTCTATACACTGATCTACCGTGACTATTGTCTTATATCATTAGGAGCAGACACAAATGCGTGAGAATGCATACTATTAGATTGCAGTAGGTACGAAGATTTGTGATATCGATTAGACCTCACAGAGCCATCTCATTCGGGTCATTAGCTCAATATTATTTTCTTTAGACTAATTTGTTCTTGAGAAAACAACAAGTCTTCTCTACATAAAATAATCATGGTGATGGTTGTGGGTTCTATTCCCACTTGTGAAATGATAAAATATAAATATTTTTTTGCTATATATGTTTTCCACTCATTTTTTCAAGACTTTGCGTGTTGATTGTTTGGCGTCAATACTGCGTTTTTTTTATTATTTATGAATTAACTAGCAAAGTCGCTTTCGGATATGTCCAATTGCATTTTGCCACACAATTGTATAAGCTGAAGAATTCGTCTGTTTGCTTGATTATTTCGTTGACTGCGTTAATCTCAGGAACTATTGGTTTGATTGGAAAAAATACTTTCTGCGTTTAATAGCCCTATATCATGGAAGACTATTTATTAGCTATATTACATTACAATAACAACTACAGTAGTACGGAAAAATACAGAACGTTAAAGAAACCAACGAATTCTAAAACCTCAATGCGTACAATGTGCTAGCCGTTGATACTGTGCAAAAATTATATGTGACGAAATTTATTATGTATATAATTAATTTTTAAAGATCTAAAAAAATATACGTGAGAGCATATGTCTTTATTCTTACTATTTAAAGCAATATAACATTATCCCCATCACCCATTTTACCCAACTTTTTTTTAAATATACTATTGAAAGTAAGTCAGTCGTATAAACAATTGAAAGTAATATAGTACATTATTACTAAAGCAATATAGATGTTTCCATGTAACTGTCGCTGCGATTAAACATAAAATTCGCTCTACAAATAAAGAAAGTGCTGAGAAGATTTGGAAATTGCATAAAAATGTAATTTAAATGCACTGACACGGCACAACAGTGCTTCCACGAGAGAATTCCCATATGAGGCGCACGTCCGGTTAATATACCTTATTCAACTTGAATTCTACGTTAATACTTAAATGATAAGATAATTGTCTAAAAATTCTGTCGCAGCCATTCTTGGTTCCTTTTTCTATTCTTTATATGGTTAAGCGAAAATAAACGAAATATTTATAGGATAAATTAAAAATATGAATACATACAACAATAATACACTTATTTTTTTTTAGCTTTACGCTGTATTCCGCACGAAGCAGGGTAGGCAGAGGGAACCTGGGAACCTTGTGTTAAGACACTCCGTTCAACTTTCGTTCCCCACTTTCCGACGAATATGAGGCATTACGTGTTGAGTGGCGGAACTCAACGCCGCGTTTTGCCTTATTACCAGAGCGAAGAAATGAAACATTAAATATTTAAATTGAAAATATTAAATATTTCATATCCTCAACTGGGGATCGAACCCAGAACCTGTCGGTTACAGTCACACGCTTGTGCCGATGCGCCACGACAGGCCTCGATACACTTATTTCATACATTCATTTCAAAGAAACGAAAGATAAATAGTTATTGAGAAAACGTATAAAAAATGTAATGTATTGGCCGCGCCTCTTGGTAGCCGCCCAAGCTCTCTGACAACTAAGCCGTTCTTATCAAGCTACGTCGAAAGTCTTATACGCTTGTTACAACTTATTTTTGTTATTAGCATCCCAACGCATATTTTATACCCATTTCCTTTTAATTACGTCTATTTATAAATTTTATCATAAATATTTAAAATTAAATATTTGAATTATTTATATACGTACGTAAGCTTTAAAATATTCATGTTTCTTGGCGGAACCCAACGATGCTTTTTGTCATGTTACCACAGCGCAGAAATGAAAATACTTAACATATTTTATTTCCCCGGGAAGGGATCAAACTCACAATCTGTCATTTTGATATATATACTATAAATGATTTGTCTTCATGTTACCATACATTTTGGCCGTGTGATTCTGCCGCTTAGAATAGGATCACCCTAGTACTCATGGTGCCGTAAAGTGCGTGTGGTAGAGTCACGTTGCCAGTAATGGCAACACGCATAGGCAGACTCGACCGTATTGTTACCACCCCCGGCATTTAAGAACGGCGTTAATTAGTGGCTTCGGTCACTGCGTTTCGCATTAGGTAATGCTGGGCCCCGGTGCCCATCCACCTTAAAGGACGGCAACGCTCCTGTAGCTCCTCTGGAGTTACATGGGGCCGTGGGTGACGGTGATCACTTACTACTTATCAGATGTACGCTCGGTTGCCGTCTTTTCCGTTAAGTGGAGACTCCCAAATTCATATTTGTATAAACAGTCAGGGTAAACGACAAATATTTTATTATAAGTATTATTATAACTAAAGCTATTATCTATAGCTATCAGTCAAAATTTCGTTCAACATTGAATAATATACTAAACTATCCTAAAGGCTGTTGTGCACATTGACAAAGCACCCGGCTGCATTCTAATAATTATGAATCTTCTTTCTCCATTTTTCAAATTGCGATGTTTCGTTTCGAACTCAACACGAAAAAAAAAAACCAAGTTAAAAACGAGGAACAGAGTTCTCACATTTCTGGTTCTAGCAAGAAGTAGAGGGAACTTAGCTTTAAGGTTCCCTCTTTCTTCCTACTGTATGTTTGATATCAAGAGATTTATCGTCATGCTGAAAAAAAATGCTCTTGAAATTTCTAAGCCTTATAATACCTACATTTACACTTGTAAAGGCTTTATACATCATTTACGTTCATTCAAACTGACAGCACCTTAGCACAAATACCTGCCGAAGAAATCCTAATGAAGTGTGTTTTTGAAATCAATTCGGTTCATTTCAAATAAGAAATTTGATAAATTCAAATTAAATTGAAGAGATAATTGGATATTTCGTATTTTGTTTTGTATTTCGTAGCGCCTGATGGGGGTAGTTGTAAAATAAAAAAGCGGTGTAATTTAAATTAAATTTAGTGTAGTTGGAGTTAGTGACGAAGATTTTAAGTTCGAATTTAGTATTTTTTACTATTTTTAAAGTGTTTTTCCACACTTACTAACTAGACCATCCGTTCTCACCAAGTTACGTCGAAATTTTTATACGTTGTTAGCATCTCTGTAGGGAAATTATTACAAATTTCCGCTATCCAAAGACAATTCGTAAGAATTATCGTAGAGCGCTTGGACGGTTTCCAAGCCATTGCGTCACAACAGGCCTCAATATGTTAATAATAATATTAATACTATCATTAAAATCGTTTTATTTTCTATCTTTACGTGGAATACATCCACAGTGCGTTGACCTTGTTACCAGAATGAAAAAATACAAATATTAAACTTTTTAGTTGCTCGAATGGGAACTAAATCATTCGTATTTAAACTCGCAAGCCTGCTCCCTTGCCGCACTCCCTCAACTAACACCTTAAAACCGTTTATTGAAAAATACTGTACATTAGTATAATAAACGAGCTCACAGTTCTTACACGGTACACGCTGAGGAATAATAATAGGCGATTATTGTGTTTTAGGCATAATAATTGCAGACCTTTGCCTGGGATCACCGCCATTTTGATTATGGAGATAGATATATATATATATATATATATATATATATATATATATATATATATATATATATATATATATATATATATATATATATATATATATATATATATATATATATATAGATAGATATATATATTATTTTAACTGTCAAGTTAGCTATTAAATAATAAAATTAGAATTTAATGTCTAAAATTCTGTAATGTTTAGAATAGTTAGTGTTATTGTTATTATTATTGTTTTTGGAATTGTTATATATACTTTTACCATTTTTAAAGTGTTAATCCACGCTTATGAAAGAAAAATACTTGTTAAGAAAACGAATAAAAAGTTGAACGTAGCGGTATTTGAACGCACTACTATTGAAAACCGTCCATGAGCTCTCACCAACTCAGCCATACGTTCTATCCAGCTTGAAATTCTTATACACTTATTACAATTTATTTATATTGTTAACACCTCTGTAGGGAGATTTTTACAGTGTCTACCCGAAGATAATTCATCAGAATAATCGTGTGGCAAGAGAGAATGTTGCTTATTAAATATTTTTGCTACTTTTAAATGTTAATCCAAACATAGAAAAAAAAACTATTTATTTAGTAACGTTTAAACGGATTTCAAGAAGCACGGGTTCACATCTTGCTACGTCCAAATTGTTATACATTTCTAAATAAGTATTGTAATATACTTTGGCAAAGTGCGGTGTTAAGTTACGCCACACTACAAACCGAGTGACTTACGCTCATTCTCTATCCTGCTATGTGCGGGACATAGTGCTAGAAGCTCAGAACAATCTCCCGCACATAGCAGGGTATCCTGGACAGTACAGGGAAGGCAGAGGAAATACTAAACTTAAATTTAAAAAGCGTATAAAAATTTTGAACGAAGCAGGATTTGAACTCGCGCCTCTGGAAAACCATTCCAGCGCTCTGACCAACTAAGCCATTCGTTCTAAGGCAGAGGAAACTTGGGAATCTAGTTTTAAAACACTCCGTCCTATTCGTCACTATCAGTTGAAATTGGGACACCGCGTGTTGAGTTGCGGAACTCAACGCCGCTTTAAATTAGTACCAAAATAAAGAAACGCAAATAGTAAATATTTTATTTTCTCGAGTGGGTATTTATTTAGCCCGCATTCTGTCGCATTAATTTCAGTTATAAATAAGTTTTTCTTGTTCCAGGTCTTCCAAACGATTTATCGGTGTACTGGCATCAGTACCCTTATAGCCTCGGCGTCGTCTTCTGCAAGCTACGAGCTCTTATTTCCGAAGCGTAAGTATTTTACTATTTATTATTTCATAATAATGTACGGGGAAACTGAGTGAATAGTAAAGAAATATTTTATATATAACATTAAATACAGACGTAAATGCGGACCCGATTATGTTTCGTTTGGTTTCTTTATGTTGCTTCAGTTATAATTACGTTTGTTAATGGAATAAAAGCTAGGAAAAAATCTTTTAAGGTTTTAGTTTGGATCTATATAGAAAAAAACGGTCAAGTGCGAGTCGGACTTACCCACTGAGGTTTCCGTAATTTCCGAATATTTTAACAGGAAATCAAAATTTATTTAATATTTAATATTTCATTTCCTCGAGTGGGAATCCAGCCCACAATCAATTTTGTCGCGTTTATAGTCACACCAGGCCAGGCCTAAACATTACATATAAAAATGAAGTCTGTCGTTACGCAGTGGCACAAGCGTGTGACTGTAAACGATAAGTTGGTAGGTTCGATTCCTACTCGAGGAAAATATTTACAAATTAAATATTTAATGTTTTTAATTCTTCGCTCTGGTAGCAAGGCAAAGCGCGGTGTTAAATTCCGCCACTCAACACGCAATGCCTCAAAATCGGCAGAAAGTGGGGAACGGAAGTGAAACGCACTGTCTTAACGCTAGGTTCCCAGGTTCCCTCTGCCTAGCCTGCCATGTGCGGGATACAGCGTGAAGCTAAGTGACATTAAAGTGAGTAATAAGTAGTTTAAGGTTTTATTTCAGTTTATTAAGAGAGAAAGAAAATCTTACTTTTTGAAATTCCAACTTAATATTTAAAAGTTAACCCGTTAATACTATCTTAACTTAGAGTAGGTAAAAGGAAAAGAACAAACACACACTTATGTAATCGTACTTTCTACTCTAGAAACAGAGCAATTATTTTAAAACAGTACTGTAGAACTTGTACTAAACCACGTCCGCACTAAGACTCTTTACCGCCCATTTAGCTGTAATTTAGAGTATCTTTTTAGTGAAGTTCACTGAGATTTTTAAGTATATAAGAACGTGATAAAGTTCAAATTACATTCCACATTCCAAGCGCACTTTATTTGTAGTTATAGTGTGTGACTTCAAACTGAGGGTTCTGTAGAAATTTCAGAATGGATGAATGGAACTAACTTTTTTTGTATGAAATTAATCACAGAGGTTTTACAAAAAAACTTGACCAATAAAATACTCATAACAATTGGTTAAAAGTAGGAATAAGCTTTGCTAAGAATATATATTTTTTTGAAAAGTAGCCAGAGAGAGCTTAAAGTCTTAGTGTTAAGACACTCCGTTGTCCATTAAGATTCTATTGTATTCTATTTGCAGCCAAATTGTACCATGTGGAGGGATTGAAATATTAAATATTTCAACCCTTCGAGTGGGAATCGATTCCACAACCGCCGTGTTCAAAATCACTCGCTTTCTGAGCCACGACGACTTTAATGAAAATATAAAAATAAATTATATTCACCGTATTGGTAATTATAACAAGAAGAAGTTATATTTCAAATCAGATTATTAAGCAAATATATTTATTAAATTAGTATTACCTGAATATATCAATTAAGACCGCGACCGAAAAAGGGATTCATCCCACGGGGAAATTAATTTGTCGGATATCTCGCAGGATACGTAATTAGTCATTTTACTGCATTAAATATAAACGAGATATAGATAAAGCCTTAAATATGATTTTACTTTACTTTCTCTTATAAAAATAATTATTTAATGATACACAATAAATGTGTGATTTTAGAATGAATGAATATTTTTCAATATTTAAGGAAACTACACGGCCTATTGTGGGGCAGGGGGACTGTAAACGCGATAGATAGGTTTATGAGTTCTATCCCCACTCGAAGAAGCTTTGGTAATAAGATATTGCGTGGCGTTGAGTTCCGCCACTCAACACGCAACGCCTCGGCAGAAAGCGGGAAACGTGACGGAGTGTCTTAATAGGAGTTCCCTCCCTCTGCCTACTCTGATGACAGAGTACATGAGTACGTGAAACTGCGTGATGTAAAATAAAGAAAGTATTCTTTTGTAGCAATTCTTAGTGTAGATATTAACGTTAAGTACAACATTTGAATTTAATATATTTTTGTTATAGTTTTAGCAAAAGTTAAAAAGTGGTCAGTGCTGGTCAGTTAAATTTTCTAGACATTGCATGTAAAATGACGCAACTCAACGCCACGCTATGTGAACTAAAACGAGGAAGTCATTTTTTTTTATATTATATTGTAAATGTTAGATGAAATTTGTAGTAATATGGATTATAAATTAGAATAACACATAGGCTACAATTTACTTAAATATATTGTATAATCTTTTATAAACTATAATGCTGAATAAGTCGAAGAGGGCGAAGCCGCGTTTGTATCGCTAGTTCAATGTAAAGTACAGAGGTGTATCTTCGATTACAAAGCTCTAACTTAATTTGCTACAACAATCAACGAAAGCGTCAATCGTTGCTATAAACGTCATTTGCTTCAAGGACGCGAGGCTAATTGTACTGAATCCAATTAACTTTTGATTGAAAAACATAAAATATCATATATAATATGTATGTTTGTATGTGTAGTGTAATAAGCACGCTGCTATTAATAGTGTCATGATTAAAATTACTTTTATATTATGGTTTTAGCTTACATAGGTGTGTAAAAGATGAAAGCGGCAATTGTAAGTTGTAAGTCCGTTTGAGGGATTGAGATGTTTAATGTCATTGATCGATATCTAGAAAATTAAACAATACGTGAAGAACGATGATACCGCGGGATACCGCGTGTAGCTTACATATATGTATATATAAGTAATATTTATGCACTAGGAAAAGAGGAAGGCGTGTTGTGGGTTCGATTACCGCTCGGGGGAATAAAATATTTTATATTTTTATGTCTTCGCGGTTTGTTACTACATAACGGGGCAAAGCGCCACTCTACACGCAGATCGTTAAAAATACAGTGGAAACAGAAAGGAGGTAGGGAATGGAAGTATCTTTATTATAACCGAATATGTTTATACTACGTGAATTATTCATCGTAAATATTTAAAAGATTTGAACCTGCAATTATCTTTACTCATGTGGCAATATTGCTATACATTTGTCATATAATACCACAAATTACAGTTTTTTAATTTTTTAAAGATTATCTTTAATGTTATATATAAGTATATAGCGTTAACCTCTATAAGACTTTGAGCTTGAAATTAAAAAGGTAATGATTAGGCTGAATGTATCTCGAATGCGAAATGTTTCCACTGGACCATAAACCGCGTGATTCAAACCAGTGAATAATGGCAACTCCCTTTACAAACCATTGACTTCTTATACGTCTTTAAATGTAACTTAGCTCGAGCATGTATTTTTGGTTTTACTTCCAATATTTTATCTATATTATGAATAACATATGGATGGAACGGAAGTATGTTAATGAAAACAGAGTGTCTTAATTCTAGGTAACGTATATTTACCAGACTCTCTCTCTCTATACTGCTATGGGCGGCGTGGCCGAAAATAAAAAAAAAATGATTCACTTTCCACCAAATTCCATAGGAATTAAATATTGAGTAAGGTAGCTCAATGAAGCGCTTTGCCTCTATACCACAAAAAAAATATTAAATATTTGATTTCCTCGAGTGGGCATCGAACCCCAAACCTGTTTTCCCAAGTTACCTGTTTTACCAAAGCTCCAAGCATATTCGTAATATATTTACTTACTTTTAGAGCCGGTGGTAGCTTTATGTTCATTGAACGATTAAAAATTGCTAGCAAAAGTAAAATTAAATTAATAATAATCGTATTTTAAACTTTATTAATATTTCAAGTGCGTGACACTCCAACATATTTTACACGTACAGCTTTTATTTTTACGTCGTAATTTGCGATAGCACAATTAATAGGTACATTAAATTAAAATATTATATGAAAGCAACCTTATAACAAGTACGTAGAGTTAATTCTAGTTATATTAAAATAATTTCTTTAAGAAAATTATTAATGTTACTTAAAACAGTGTCTGCTTTTTGTTTGTCAGCAATATTTTATACGGAACACGACATGTTTTTATATTTGAAATAGTATTGTACTTTACATTTTGTATTAAAATTTTGACGCCTTTTGAGACAACGGGGGAATAATTATATTTAATTTATTGTTATTTCCATGCCCTAGTGTACTAAATGTGACCTTGACTTACGTCACTTAGCTATGACTCAAAAAATTGATGAAAAATATAGAACGACGTGTCTTACAGCGATAGATGTTGATGTGGCTTCTACTGATTAGCTTCTTTTATATAAGAAAAAGCATGAAACTGCAATATTATAATATACCTTTAGGGTACCAACGAGCTACACGCTTCTCCACTTTAATTTTATTGTTATATTACAGGTTTATATAAATGGTTGCATATGTGTTGTTCCAATTAATAAGCTATGTAACTGTTAATTTTTATCTAAATTTGTACAGTTTTATTGCGTTAAAAAGAATAAACGTTCATCCTCACAAACTCATGTATTATTAGAAGCATTATGTTTAATATGTAGGATAATCTGAATTCGAGCTTTAAATTATTTCTGTGGATTTATGATATTTTATAAAATCCTTTTGGTTATGCTACTGACGGCGGAGGTCAAGGAAAAACAAAAACAATCGGTTAAGTGCAACCGCCATGTATGTTCGCACGGCTGTGCCCCTGTGCGTGCTCCGTTTAATATTAATCTTATAATAATATTATTTTTTCGCCAAGAATAAAATTTATAAATAATATGTTCTAGGGGATCACACTAAAAAAAACTTATTTCATAATATTGATTATGTGCCAGTCTTTACCCATTCGGAGTTGCTGAATAGATATTAAAACCCAAAAAAACTGATTAAAATAAATTTAAATTTCTTTTTTTAATAAAGCTCCAATTATATGTATATGTTTAATTGCAATAAAATGTATAAAAATAAATGTTTTATTTAATAATTTTCTATGATGTCATCACACAATTGATATCATCTAAAAGTTTGTCGCGAGATTTAATAGCATTGAAAAATGAGTAAATTAAATTATAACTTGGTCTGTATCTTAATAAAATTAAATATTTTAACCTCGCCACAAGCTTTTGAATCATAAAAGTATGTAAATCTTTTATGATTAAAAAGCTCGTGAGTCATAAAGGTGCCATTGTTATACGATTAGTATCTTAGTAGACGGACATTTTATAACTTTTAATTTATATTAATAATTCATAAGTGCTTAAAAATATTTTATAAGAGTTATTAGTATTTAGTAAACGGATCCAACAAATAATGACAACAAAAACAAAAATTATATCATATTTACATGCATTTTCTATCCGTATTTAACATATATTCAGCTTAAATAGTTGTTTCATAGATAAAAAAATAAAGCGACCATTGATTTTACCTTTATTACATAAATTTACTTTAAAACATAAGGTTGAGCAAACATTTTGCAATCTTTTCTAGTATTAATTCAAATTTTAAATAAAAAAGGCAAAACAATTCAAAAACAATTCAAAAAGGGCCTCTATTTGCGGCAGCTATTTAACTGAGAAAAAAAAAACTTTAATTTGTGTATTTAATTAATTTGAAAATCATTTAATCTTTAACATATTAAAAATAATATTCCACACATACGCAAGTTATTTGTTTATAAAACGTATATTTCTTTTTTTATTTTTTTGTACGTTTTCTAAAAAAAAAAGGAAACCTGTCAACCCGAGGTTATAATCCGAAAATAGGCAACCATTTTTTTACAATACTTTACAAAAGTTTTTTTTAATTATGATGGATTCTCACTAAAAACATGTACCTGCAATTGATCAGCAGAAAATGATTAAAATAAATTAAATTAAAATAATTTATTTTTTTTAAGACTACCGACAAAACATACACAAAACCATACACATGTTTTAAAAGGAATCTCGTAGAACACGAGTATGGTAGATGACTTTTATTAAGTATAGTAATTGGACTTTGTCATCAAGCTTCGACATGACAGAACAATCTGGACTTTCATTGGTAACTTATGGTGTAAATATTTTCTTAAAACTCTTTATTTAAGATTTTTCTATATTAAAAAGTTCAAGGCCACATCTGACAGGATAGTCTGACAGTAACACGTTACATATACGTAGTTAGGGGTTCAATTCCTTGCATGACATGAAAATACAATGTCTCTTCTTGGCATTGAATTAAAGACAAGCAAAGTCTTTAATTCAATGCCAAGAATTCAGAAAGTGGGCCACGGAAGTCTTATGCTGAGAATAAAACACTCTAACCCTAAGTTTCCAAGTTTCCTCAGCCTACTCTGACGTATGCAGGATACAGAGTGAAGCCTAAAAATACAGTACTAGGCAGTTTAAGTAGATAAGAAAAACAGGAAAGCCCTAAACGAACTGGATCACTTAGTATATTAGTTTTGTGTAAGATCAAAGGCCTTAAGACTTACGAGCTACATATTCTTGGTTTGACCCTTCAAGATTTAGAACAACTAAGCTAAAGGTCGTTCTCCACTGAAATAAACTTAATAACGAATTAACGTATAAAGATAGAAGATATTCTATTTATTCAATCAGTCGTTGTGTTTATAAACAAAGCGCGGCGTTGAGTGCTGCCACTCAACACGCAATGTCTCAAAACATCAAGTTTGAGAGGGAAACCGTAGTAAGAGGTCGACGCTGCTATAAACGAGAAAGAATGTGAAGATGCTTTCAAAACTGCAAAGACAAGAAACAATAAAGTGTAGAATAACACATTAAAAATAATAAAAGTAAAGAAAGTTTTTTGTTTACTGGCAACTTTTCCCTAAATATATGTATTTTATAAAATATGACAATGTACACATTGACCATAATCTAATTCTACCTTATTCCAGCCATGCAATCATTCACATGAATTTTATAAAGTATAAACTTAATAAAGGCCTGTCGTGGCGCAGCGGCACAAGAGTGTGACTGTAACCGACAGGTGCTGGGTTCGATCCCCAGTCGAGGAAATTAAATATTTAATATTTTCAATTTAAATATTTAATGTTTCATTTCTTCGCTCTGGTAATAAGGCAAAGCGCGGCGTTGAGTTCCGCCACTCAACACGCAATGCCTCAAATTCGGCGGAAAGTGGGGAACGGAAGTGGAATGGAGTGTCATAACACTAGGTTTCACTTCCGTTCCCTCTGCCTACCCTGCCTAGTGCGGGATACAGCGTGAAGCTGAAAAAAAAAGACTTAATAAAATTCATGTCCTGTATTATTTTTAAGGTTCCAAACCACAAGAGGAAAATGCAAACTCTTTTAGGATCCATCAACTGATTTCTTTACAATTAAATACCCTCCCAGCCAAAACACTCTCAGCCCTTTTATCTTTGTCCACTTACAGTAAAATCAGCGCTTATTTTCTTGATCCTTACTCAGTCGAATGGATTATTTAAATTTGACCGTACATCTAGACAATTCACAGCGTTAAGTTTCATCACCTAACAAGCAATGACTTGAAAATAAAAAAATGCGTTTACTAAATATGCCTACCATGGCATATCTTTTGTAACAACGGTATTTTTTTATTTTCTATGATGATAAGGTGAAATGTTTAATGCCAACTAAAGTGTTAAATATTTGGTTAGGTAGAGAAGGGACTCAGATAGTGGAGAAATGATAATTTGATTTCTTATTAAGCTATTATACGTCTTACTAAGCTACGAAGCTATTAATCGTTTAAAATAACACTTTTTATATAAACAATCTAGGTATATTAGCTACAAACAGCTATAACGTGTAACATTTTTAATTCAAGTTTAACACAATTTGGAAATTGGCTGTTTCTTAAAAAATCAAAGCGTACTTCTTAAAATTGTGAAATAAATCAAACAAAAATAAAACGTAAATCTCAATAAGAGTTGACTTAAAGTCGAATAATATTTTTTTATATTCCCTTACAAATTGTGCTGTAAGTGGAATAGAGTAGAGAGAACTTTACAGATAAATTTCTTGGTATTCCATTAACTCACCGTGCGGTTGTTTGACAATATCGTAGCAAGACGAGCTTAGAGAAGTGACTGGAACTGGCGACCCAAATTATCATTTTCTCCACTATCTGAGTCCCCTCTCTACCTAACCAAATATTTAACACTTTAGTTGGCATTAAACATTTCACCTTATCATCATAGAAAAATAAAAAAATACCGTTGTTACAAAAGATATGCCATGGTAGGCATATTTATTAGTAAACGCATTTTTTTATTTTCAAGTCATTGCTTGTTAGGTGATGAAACTTAACGCTGTGATTTGTCTAGTTGTACGGTCAAATTTAAATAATCCATTCGACTGAGTAAGGATCAAGAAAATAAGTGCTGATTTTACTGTAAGTGGACAAAGCTAAAAGGGCTGAGCTAAAAGGCAAATTCGGCGGAAAGTGGGGAAAGCAAGTGGAACAGAGTGTCTTTACACTAGGTTCCCGGGTTCGCTCTGCCTACCCTGCCTCGTATATACGGCATACAGCGATGATGCGATGCGGGATACAGCGTATCTATATATATATATATATATATATATATATATATATATATAATATATATATATATATATATATATATATATATATATATATATATATATATATATATATATATATATATATAGATATATATATATATATATATATATATATATATATATATATATATATATATATATATATATATATATATATATATATATATATATATATATATATATATATATATATATATATATATATATATATATATATATATATATATATATATATATATATATATATATATATATATATATATATATATATAGATATATATATATATATATATATATATATATATATATATATATATATATATATATATATATATATATATATATATATATATATATATATATATATATATTAATACTATTTACATAGCATGGAACGTTGTCCACATAATACATAATAGAAACCTCTACATTGATTCATATTCAAAGAAATGAAATGTTTAACATTTTTATTCTTAAAATTTATTTTTTTTTCATTTTATGCTTCAAGAATACAGCGGAAATTACTTTTTTATCCTTTGCGAGAAATTTCTAAAATTATAATTGTACCAAGGCCTTTATGTTTTCAATTTTAATATTTAATGTTTTCATTTCTTCGCTCTAATACAAGGCAAAGCGCGGCGATGATTTCCACCACTCAACACGCATTGCTTCAATTTCGAGAAGGTGAGGAGCGGAACGGAGTGATTCTGTTATGTGTGGCAATCAGCGTCACACCCGATAACTGTACTTAGAATATAGAAGATTTTCTTATCAAATATAATTTAATTAAAGAGAACAGTGGATTACGTAGTACAATATTATTAAAGTTAAATGATTTTTACGCTTTGGGATACAGCGTAAAACTGAAAAAAAATTTTGCTATAATATATATAAACCTAGTATTAAGACACTTCGTTCCCCTTTTTGCCTTTTTAAGACGTTGTGTTGAGTAGCAAACGAATTTGACGCCGCGTTATGTCATGCAAAACTATAGAAGTAACCTTATATTATGAACGTGAAAGTTTATAAGGATGAATGCTTATTCCATCTTCATACACAAATTATTTAAGGAATTTATATGAAACTTTAGATTAATATAGTTTTTATATATAAATTAGGTTAGGTTTAAAGAATATTTATTTCTCATTAAAAACACACAGTCACTTACATGAGAAATTAACAATAAAAAAAAATAGTGTGGGTAAAATACAAACAAGTGTTCAGCATTTCACAGTTACATGGTAAATAAATGGTTTCGTCTACGTATTAAATTTGGCTTATCTTAGGTACATTATTGGAATCGTACATTATTCACAATGCTTGTGTTTAGAATAGGTATAAACGACGCGTACGCACAAGCGAACGGCTGGTAAGGTACTGTTTCAACCGCCGGTTGCTTATTGGTCAGCTGTTTGAGACTTTATCCGCATAGGAATGTACATGAAAATATAACAATAATATAATTTATTTAAAATGAATTTAAAATATGTCTTTTTAGTTTGTTTTTATAAAAATTAATGATTTTATGTTTTTTAATGCGTCTGGTAAATTATTATATAATTGTGCTCCTTCAAAAATCAAGGTCCTTCGTCCGTATTTAGTTCTAGTTTTAGAAATTAGAAAAGTTTATTAGGTCTTCGTTGACTGTATTTTGGCAATTCATTGTTCAGAGTTAACTTTATTTTGAACTAATTTTATTATTTAATATTTTATAAATAAGTAATAGCGTGTGAAAGTGGTACAATTGATTGATATTCATAATTTTCGTTTCCTTATAAAGATTTTTTGTATTGGTTGTATATTTATAATTAAATAATGTTTTTATAATTTTGTTTTGTAACTTTTGTAGTTTATTTAATTTTGTTTTTGATGCTGTTCCCCATAAATCAATTAGGTATGTTAAATGAGATTTAATGTAGGAGTTGTATATCAAAAGTCGAACTTTGCGGGGAAAGCAGCCAATACTATGTCGAACAGCACCAAGAAACGATCTGAGTTTGTCATGACATAATTAATTTGAGAGTTCCACATTAAGCTGTGGTCAATTCTTAGACCGAGATATTTTTCCTCTTTTTTTCTGTTAATACTTTGCCATCAATAGTTAACGTTTGAAAGTTTCCGACTTTTTTATTTTTTGTTTGAAAATACAGTAAGATGTCTTTGATACATTTATTGTAAGTAAGTTATAACGAAACCAATCAAAAAGGTTGTTCAATCCTCTTGTGCCTGAGTAATAATTACATCGATGGAATCCCCAAAGTAAAAAAGACAAGTATCATCTGCGTAGAGTGTTAATTTCCCGTGCAGTTTGATTTCAGAAATATTATTAATGTAAACTAGAAATAACATCGGTCCAAGAATTGACCCTTGTGGTACACCACATGTGATGGGTTTTTACCGCTTTCAGTGTCATTTATTTTTGTTACTTGATACCGATCACTAAGGTACGACTTTAACATTTGAAGAGGTATGTCCGTTATTCCAATTTTTCGAGCTTGTCAAGTAACAATTTGTGACTGACGGTGTCAAACGCCTTTTGTAGGTCAATAAAGACTCCTAAAGTAACCTTTTTACTATCCAAACTAGTTTTTATTTCAGTGACTAAATCTAAAGTAGCTGCTAAGGTGTTTGAATGAGGCCTAAATCCGTATTGACAATCAGAAAAGAAATTTATAGAAGATAAGTATTTCTCTAATCTTACAGAGAGGATTTTTTCCAAAATTTTTGAAATAACCGGCAGTACAGACATTGGACGATAATTATTAGGATCACTTAACACCCCAGATTTGTAAATTGGACTAACTTTTGCAAGTTTAAAGAGTTAGGAAAATGACCTATGTGAAGGAGTTTATTAAAGCAATTGCTTAGGTTTTGAGCCACTAAACTACTAATACACTTTATGTGCTTTGTGCTGATACCATCTATACCAGAGCTTGTATTATTGTCAAGACCATTATTAATTTTAATGATTTTTTCAGTAGTACATGGCGAGAATTTAATAAACTTTTTGTTTGAACTGAATGAGGGCATCGAATAAATAGAGTTATTATGAAATTTTGTCGGTATCTCGTTTGCTAGTTTAAGACCTATTGAGGAAAAATAATCGTTAAATACGTTACATAACATTCTCGATTCTGTTACAAGACCATTAGGAGTCTTTAGTTTTGGAGGAGCACAATTAAGTTTAACATTTTTATTTGATAAGCTATTAATGTATGACCAAAGTTTTCGTGGATTATTCATAACGTTTTCAATTTTTTTAAGATAGAAACTTCCTTTAGCGTTTTTAATATCCAATCGCACTTTATAACGCTGTGTGTAATATTGTTTATATAAACATTCATTATTAGGTTCCTTTTTGAGTTCATTCCATAATTTGTTCCTATTGTTTATACCTTTAATTAATTCTTTATTAATCCAGTCCTTACAAGGAAGGTAATTAATCTTTGTTTTACCTTGTTTACATTCTGAAATAGATTTTAAAATGTATTGTTCCAGTTCATTGTAGTCGTTATTTTTAGGTTGAAACTCTTGAATAAAATTTTGTAATTTTTTATAATCCGTTGACCAATATTGCGTCTTTTTCAGTTTTGGAACTTTGGGTTTCTTAATCTCTACGTAGGTTTGCTTGTGGTCTGATAAACTGGAATCAATAGTAGCTAAGTGAAACTTAGTGTCCGGCAGGTTAGTCAAAACGTGATCAATTAAAGTGTTGGTTGTTGCGGTTTATCTGGTAGAGAATTCCTTTATCGTCCTATTCAAGACCCGGTATCCACATCCCTGAAGTAGTGATTTGTAACGTTTAGTTTTGTTGTCAGCAACATTCAACAAATCTATGTTGAAATCTCCAAAAACGAGACATCTATTGTGTAGCTGTAACTGATTTCCAAAATCTTCCAGAAAACCAGGAAAGTTTTTTTTTACTATTTTTTTTTTTATGAAAAAGGCAAGGCAAACGAGCGTACGGGTCACCTGATGGTAAGTGATCACCGTCGCCCACGGCCCCGTGTAACACCAGGGGGGCTACAGGTGCGTTGCCGGCCTGTGAGGTGTACGTAGACGCGCTTTTTGAAGGTACCCATGTCGTATCGACCTGGAAATACTGCCGCGGGTAGGTCGTTCCACAGATGTGTGGCGCGTGGAAGAAAATTCCTACGAAACCGCACAGTAGCCGAATGCCACGTGTCCAGATGATGTGGATGGTACTTTAGTTTGTGACGTACTGTGCGGTTGGAAAATTCGGCGGCAGGTATCAAGTCAAACAGTTCTCCAGAACATTCCCCGTGATAAATGCGGTAGAGAACGCACAGGGAGGATACGTCTCTACGCAAAGCCAAAGTATCAAGCCCCACACAGATCACTGGGTTCCCAACGATTCGAACGGCTCTACGTTGTATGCGATCAAATGGTTCAAGCTGATACTGGGGTGCACCAGCCCAAAGGTGAGAACAGTATTCCATATGAGGCCGCACCTGGGCCCTATACAGGGCTAAACGGTGTTTTGGCGTGAAATACTGTCTCGCTCTGCTGATGACCCCCAGTTTCTTCGAGGCCAACTTGGCCTTGCTTTCCAGATGATCGCGATACTGGCAGTCGTTCGAAAAGCTGAGACCCAATATACTGATACAGGGCGCGGCTTTAAGGGGAGTGTTCTCGAAAACTGGTGATACGACAAATGGGGTTTTTTTAGCGGTTAACGCGCAGACTTGTGTCTTCTGGGGGTTGAAGTGAACAAGGTTCTTTTCACCCCATGCGGAGACATTCTCGAGGGATGCCTCAACGCAGGACACAAGTTGATTTCGGCACTGGTCGACGTTTTCCCCGAGAAAGACTTGCATGGCCGGAGTATACAGCGTCCACAGTGCTATCATCTGCATAACAATGTATGTTAGAGTCCTCTAACATGTCATTGATATGCAGAAGAAATAGCGTAGGTGACAGCACGCAGCCTTGGGGGACGCCGGCGTTCACGGGCATGTATTTGGAGCAAAAACCGTCGACAGCGACCTTGATGCTGCGCCCAGTGAGAAAGCTAGCAATCCACTTGCATAAATTCTCGGGAAGCCCGTAAGATGGAAGTTTCGCAAGGAGCGCTCCGTGCCACACACGATCGAAGGCCTTTGCCATGTCCAAACTAACTGCCAGGCCCTCTCCCTTGCTATCAATAGCCGCAGCCCAGCGGTGGGTTAGGTAAACCAGAAGATCACCGGTTGAGCGACCCCGACGAAAGCCATATTGGCGGTCGTTAATCAATCGGTGATCCTCCAGGTAAACCAAGAGCTGGCTATTAATTATGCTCTCCATAATTTTTGAGAGCAGGGAGGTAATAGCAATAGGCCTGTAGTTAGTTGGATCGGCACCATCGCCTTTTTTCGGAATCGGGTGGATAAGAGCGCTCTTCCACGAATCTGGGACTACGCCAACTGAGTAAGAGTGCCGAAATAGACGCGTTAGCACCGGTGTCAGCTCAGGAGCACACGAACGGAGCACAAGAGGAGAAATGCCATCTGGCCCACTCGACTTGTGGATGTCCAAGGAAGACAGAGCTCGCCTAATGGCTTTCTGACTAAATTTAATGTCAGGCATTGAGCTCTGACACCGCGGGATGGTCGGCGGCGTTGTTCCTCGGTCATCCATAGTCGAGTTTGAGGCAAAGAGAGCGCCCAGGAGATCGGCTTTCTCTTTCGCCGTATGGACCAGGATGTCATTTTCTGTGCGTAGCGGTGGAAGCGATGGCCGGCTAAAGTTGCCAAGCGCAGCCTTTGAGAGGGCCCAAAACTGTCGAGTTCCGGACGGATAGCTCTCAAGCTTCTCGCCGATTTTAGCGATGTGCTCGGACCTTGCTCTGGCAATTTGCCACTTAAAGTACCTAGAGGCACGGTTGTACTTTCTTTTTAAGGTTTTCACCTTCGGATCCTTAGTGGCAAGTGCCTTGGCCCAGATTCGATATGCCTCGCGCTTGCCAGAAGCTGCAAGTTTGCAAGACGTATCAAACCAAGGCTGTGACTTGCCACCGATTGGCACTACAGAGCTAGGAATGTAAAGTTCCATACCCTGCAGAACCACGTCGGCGACAGCAGCGGCACTAGCACTAGGATCATCAGAAGAGAAGCAAACCGGCCCCCAGGGATAGGATGAGTAAAACGTACGCATCCCATCCCAATCTGCTGACTTGTAGTGCCAGACGCGACGAGTCGCTGGTGTTCTGCGACTGACGCGGTTAATGGGCACAGCACTCCGTACCAGGCAGTGGTCTGAAGACCCTAGGGGGGGATCGACGACAACCTGGTACTGTTCTGGGTGTGAAGTCAGCAGAAGGTCCAATAAAGAGGCGTTGTGGTTGTCCGCGTCCGGGATTCGCGTAGGCGACTCAACCAATTGGGACAATCCATTCGCCATAGCAAAGTCAAATACAGCCCTCCCCGCGTGGTCAGTGGTGCGTGACCCAAGCCAACTGGCATTATGCGCATTAAAATCGCCAAGTATCACGACCTCTGCGGTGGGCATCTGTGAGAGCGCATCGTCAATAGCCGATTGCATGTGCTCCATGAGCCGATCCGTTTCTGCATTACCACTGTGGGACCTGTACAGGCATGCGTAGATTCGGACACGATCGTCCATGTCCACACGGAGCCAGATGGTGGACAGGTCCCGACCTTCAAAATTGACAACAAAGTTTGTATCTCCCGGGTAATAAATTAGTCCAACATCCAAACAATACCTTTCAAGATGAACCCACAGGTAATTATTTCCCCCTATGTATGATTCATTAACACAATTGTGGTTCAAACTATCATGTACGTATATCGAGACGCCACCTCTTTTTTTGTCATTTCTAATGTTGAAATAGTGTGTGTAGTTTTCTAGTTGAAAGTGTCGTGTCTCTTCTGGTGTTGTAATCCACGTTTCGGTAAAAAGTACTACATGTATTGTATTAGATACTGATCTTAGTATACACTTTATTTCATCTAGTTTTCCTTCTCTTCGAATGCTTCGTATATTTGTGTAACGAAAATTAAATCTATATTTAGTGTTTATGAGATTAGAATATGTATTAAGAACTTCGTTTGTAACATTCTTAAATACTTTGCCGCAAGTGACTGTAGTGATCAGTTTTTTTAGGATGCATTTTAGTAACATTCGGTACTCCCTTTATATACTTTATTATCAAGTCCGTTTCTCAAGTTTCTAGTCGGGACACTAATTCTGCTTTTGTTTTCTTGAAAAAATCTTGCTGCATACAGGTTTGATCGGCAGAGATTTTTATATTACTATTGAGCTTTCCTTTATTTTTCATCAATGATCTAGGTAATTTTGAACCAGTGAAACAAACTTTAGTTTTGCGTTTTCTCTCTTCGTTGTATTTCCCGATTCTAAATATTTTCGATGGTTGTGGACTGGAATTTTCAGTGAGAATGTTAAGAATTTTCATAACTTCTCGCTGATCATTGCAACGTCTATCTTGGGTATTCGTACTATTAGGTTCAGGTATACCAGAAATAATAAGATTATTAGCTCTGTTATTTCTCTCTTGTATTTCTCCAATGATTTCTTCACTCGTAAGATTTGAAGTCACTAACTGTGATTTAAATTCTGATTCCAGAGCATCTATCTTTTTCTCAGCAGAAGACAGTTTACTTAAAAAAGTCGAAGTATTTGACTCAACATTTTGCATTTTCACTTCACCGTTAGTCACTCGGGCGTCTAGATCAGAGATATCAGATCTTATATTATTTTGTTCAATAGTTAAATTGGAGGTTATATTTTTCATTTCTTTCATATCATTTTTGATACTTGTTCGATTTTCTTGCATCTTTTCCAGTGTAATTTCTTATTTGGCAATCGTTTTTTCTAGCATTTCCTTAATACGATTAAATTCTGAGCGTAAACCTTTTATTTCTGATTCACACTCGCATGGCTTTTCAGGTTGTTTCCGCCTTTTTAGATTTACATTTTCGGTTTCATATTTGGTTTTTAATGGTGTAGTTTTAGAATTCATATTGTATATATAAATACATTTTAATTAATGATAAAAAATTACTTTCGTTCTTATTTTTTCGTGCGTAGATATTTTGTATTAGCACGATGTTTAATCGACCTCTCAGCTGTTTGACGTTCGTGCTTCCGATAAGGATAAAAAATAACAGCTGATCACTTCCGCGGGGGTGCTGCGCGGGTATTAAGCAACGTCACATCAAAAACACCACAGTAAATAGTCGTATGCACAATTTAACTTTATATTCCGTTGTAGCACGTATTTAGGTTTCACTACAGTGTAATTTTCTGTGTAGCACTTAACAATATTTTGAGATAAACTAAGTATACGCCTGCTCAACTCGACTGCTGAATGCTGAATCAAAAAATTAACACATAACCTATAACTTATTTACATCAAGGCTGCTCATTGGTCGCTAGTAATATTATTAGCTACTAAGTAGCTGCCAAATAGTATAAAAATGCATTAGAAAAACTTGGAAATAACGTATCTATTATTCTAAACCGGAAAATATCATCCCTGAAAAGGGATAATCATTTAAAAAAGTTTTATTAACATACACAAACTTTGAATGGAGGGTTCTATATACTTACCTGTTCTATACAGTTATATCACATATGTTATTATGAAGAAGGAAACAAAACAAAGTTTATTTGACCCATAATGATAATATCACATTGGTGAGAATAAGAATTTTGGGGTCACGTTTCTTCTACGTCTTTGAATACTTTAACAACAGCCACCTCATCCGTATTAGAGTTTCTTTGATATCCGGTAGAGATTGACTTTGGCAGAGAAAAATGTAAGCTTTGCTTGATTAAGGTTCACTAACATATTATTTAAACACGAAAACGATAATATTGTTTTTAATAAATAATAAACAAAAGAAAATAAGACTCCCTTTGTTTTTAAAACATCAGTAAATATTAGCAATATATTATAGTTATATGAAAAGTAATATGCTTATAACGGCGTTTTTCATCCTTCATGTAAGGATATTTGAGATTTAGATTGCAGTGATTGAGCGACTTTCATAAACATCCGTTGACTGTTGGTCGACTATAATGTATACAAATATTATAAAGGTAAAAATTAGGGGCCTGTCGTGGCGCAGCGGCATAAGTGTGTGGCTGTGACCGATAGGTTGTGGGTTCGATCCCCACTCGAGGAAATGAAATATTTAATATTTTCAAATTAAATATTTAATGTTTTCATTTCTCCGCTCAACACGCAATGCCTCAAATTCGGCGGAAAGTGGACACGCTCAACACGCAATGCCTCAAATTCGGCGGAAGTGGAACGGAGTGTCTTAACACTTGGTTCCTATGCATGTGCAGGGTACAGCGTGAAGCTAAGAAAGAAAGAAGAAAAGGAAAAAAATATATATTTGGTTGAACGCGATGATCTCAGAAATTACTGATAAATAGTCTAATCTCCTGAATTTAAATACATTTGGTTCTTTGTTAATGGAACGACGACAAGTTCAAAGCGCAGTGCTTCACAATTTGGAAGAAAGTGGGAAACTAAAATGTATAAATAGGAGCAGAATGTCTTAACACTACCTAGTAAACCTTCACAAGTCTCCTTTATCTACCCTCCTACGTGCGAGAAGCTAAAAAAGTAGTTGCTACTAGACAGTTTAAGTTAATAAGAAAACAAGCAAGGAAAGCTATAAACGAACTGAATCACTTAGTAAATTAGTTTTGTGTAACAACAATAGGATTTGAGACTTACGAGCTACATATCCTTGGCTTGACCCTTCAATATTTAGAACATCTAAGCTAAAGGTCGTGAGCTCATTCTCCTGTTTATATTACATATAGTGTAGAATGAGATATGAGACATTTCTTAAAAAATAAAAAAAATATTCAGGCCTTTAACAGAATTGTAGATCAATTGCGGGAGACATTTTCATAATAAAGGTATTTTATTTTTTTGCAATGCTGAAACCAGATGCTGTGTTTAATTTCGTATAATATCGTAAATACTTGTTTAGATAGAGATAAGTCCAAACCGTGGAGATAAACGTTAATGTGCATTTATGGGGACCCTTTAAACCGGAAATTTGGTCATAAGTCTCAGGGACTGCGTTAAATTCGTCTTCTTGCTACAATACTGTCAAACATCCGTACATCTATGGAATGCCAAGTAGTCCGTTAACTTGTCCATGCTCATAGCGAAATATGCAGGAGAATATAAAAAGATCGACTACTTTAAGTTGTAAACCTACCTAAACTATTACTTTAAGTTGGCTTTTTTAAAGTTCTAAGCTATATTGGTGATAAAGTAAGCTTTGTCTTTTTTGTCGACTAAAAACACGTTGTGTTAAACTTTAATTAAAATGTCACACGTTACAGCTAGTTGTAGCTAATATTGTAATTTATTGTATAAGTGTTTTTTATACAAAATGATATAATGTACATCGGCTTCTCAGGTCTGAGCGTTTCAAAATAGACAATTTTAGTTTCTATAATAAAAAGAATATATAAAATTTATAGTAAAATAATTTAATTTTATTTAACCTTTTTAATTTACACAATACACAAAAATGTAAACTACAAAAATGTAAAGTAAACATATTTACTGTATAAAAATCTCGATAACATCTTGTTTACTATTGTGCCATACTGGTATTTGCATCACGTGAACCATTCCGCATATTTTGATTTATTTTTATAGAATAGAAATCTAAAACGTGGAAGAATATTTTCAAGGATAAATTATCGTCGTATTTTAATATTATTGAATAAAATGGAATGTTTTATAAATTATAAAAATTCTATCGAGTTACAATTTCTATCACCGTCGGTCTAAAATACGTTCTTTCATTTATTTGTTATATTCTAAAGCTCCTTGTCTGTAAACGTGATGGGTTGTGGGTTCGATTACCACTCAAAGAAATCAAATATTTAACATTTTGTATTTTTCTCGCTCTGGTAAAGAAGCGGCGTTGTGTTCCGCCTCTAAACAGGCAATTTCTCAGCACGCAATTCCTAAATTTGGTGGCAAGAGACGCCTAACAAAAATAAAATGTTAAGAACGCCTACTATTTTTGTCAAAGGTTACACTTAAGTTTATGAAATTAATTTCATAAAATATAAATGCTGTCCGTTTTTTTTTGTAGTAGCTACAAAACGTAAAGGAGTACTTTTATCCTATCTACAACAGAGGAGGTACTTGAGTTCTATCATGTTTTAATTGGATTACTTATAAAAAAAAAAAAATTTATTACTTTTTAACCGACGCAAGTAGAAGAATGTTAATGATTTTGACTTGTCTATAGCGTATAATATATATAATATTCATCGCGGTAGTTCTTAGCTGTTTTTTGAAACTTACATTAGCAATTTAAGAGCTACTACTTTGCTACGATGAGGTAGTGATGGTTTTGGTGTTAAGGGTTTTATACAATTAAATATTTAATTTGCGTTTTATAATTCGCGTGGAGTTTTGAAAATTTTCTTCTCAAATGCCATTTATTAAAAGAGAAAAGTAAAGTACATAGAGCATTACTTCCCTGAAGACTTTTTTTTCAGCATCACATTGTATGTAGAGAGTTGACTAGAGTAAACATATCGTTAAAATTCTTCATTCGGCTTCACGGCAGAGGTAGCTTGGGATCCTAGTGTTAAGGCATTTCAGTTCCACTTTCGTTCCCCACATTCCGCCGAATTTGAGGCATTGCATGTTGAGTAGCCAAACTCAACGCCGCATTTTGCCTTGTACCAGAGCGAAGAAATGAAAACACTGAATATTTGAATTGAAATTATTAAATATTTCACCTCCTAGAGTGGGGATCGAACCCACAGCCTGTCGTGTACAGTAAGACGCTTGTGCTGCTGCGCCACAATAGGCCTCAAACTCAACCGCTTCATTTTTGGTTAATAGACAACATAAATATTTTTTTTTAATTTTTGATGATAACAAGTAAATATTACGGCTCCTCCGTATTGCGCTTAAAATATAGGAATTAATTTGGATTTTACAAGTAATAAATTAATTAGAAAATCGTATTTTATTAACTCTACAACTGCAGCCTTCATTGATAATTGTAAACAAAGTTCAAATAACTCAAACAATCGTAAAATTTTGCTACAGTGTAACTTTGTGGTAACTTTTAATTAACGCCCACGAGTTGCAACTAAGGGCGTATTATACTATTATACTTAATCATAGGTAAGAATGTGTCGCGACAGACGTGCAGCGCAACAGTCGCGTTTTTTACTTCTGTTTTTTAAAAAGAAATAGCTGAACACTGTATGGATTCTTGGTTGCCTGGAACTTGTGACCCAAGCGTAGGTTTAGGGAACCTTTAGAGACTGTACTGAAAAAAATACATATTGATTTTTAACTTAACTGCTAGAGTATACGATAATTATGTAAATTCTATTGTTATTTTGATAGTTTCAATTGGCAGAACACGGATTCGGTATAAAGTTCTGTATTTAGCCATCACGCAATTATTGAATGCTGCTTTTGTGATTGATTTGAGTTGCTGAGCTGATTCCCCGAATTCATTCTACGAAGTAGATAGGTGTATGTATTGTAGGCCATATAGATCACATATATAGAAGTAGTTATAATTTATGTAACGAATAATTTATATAAAAAAAAAATACTTATTTTATATTGACTATGAAATATTTTTTTTACAATTTTTTTTTTTACAACAAAATTTTGGATATAGCAGGGTTTGAACCTTCCCCTCTTGGTAACCATTTAAGCGCTCTGATCAACTAAGCCATACCTTTTCACTGAATTTTTTATAAACTTGTGCACTGTGAGCACTTGTGTGTAGTGTCAGTTCTACAAGAAACTACCACCGGCAATATATATATATATATATATATATATATATATATATATATATATATATATATATATATATATATATATATATATATATGTATATATATATTTATATATATATATATATATATATATATATTATATATATATATATATATATATATATATATATGTATATATATATATATATATATATATATATATATATATATATATATATATATATATATATATATATATATATATATATATATATATATATATATATATATATATATATATATATATATATATATATAAAAAGGGAAGGAAACAGTTGGGCTAAGTCAGCGAAAACAAGTTGGTATATCCAAATGTGTATGCAATAATATTGTAAAGTCACAGTAACAGTATGTTCGTGGCCTATCGTGGTGTGGCACTGGCACTAGCAGTGTAAGTGTAACAACTGACAGAATGTGGGCTCGATTTCCACTCGAGGAAATGCAATATTTAATATTTTCAAATCAATTATTTCTTTTTTTATTTCTTCCCTTTGGCAACAAGGCAAAGCGCGCCGTTGATTTCTACCACTCAACACACAATGCCTTAAATTCGGTGGAAAATGGGGAACGTAAGTGGAACGTAGTGTCTTAACACTAGGTTCCCAAGTTGCCTCTGCCTTCCCTGCCATGTACGGGATACAGCGTGAAGCTGAATAGAGTTGAGTGCAGAGTATGTTTGTTGATGTGATTTTTTTAATCTAATTGGTGTTAATATCAGTAACTACATTCTCGACGTCCATTTTAAGAGAATGGCCATTAAAGCCATAGAAAAAAGAAACAGAAGTACACACATTAATGTTGAAGGTTTAAAATTTTCTTATTTAACATCTATATTAGATAGAAAACCAAAGAACCTCCTTAAAATTAGGATTACCCATTAGGAAACCTATCAAAATTTACCATCGCTAAGCTAATTTGTGTGTAACTTATATTGGAAATCGTTTAATTAAATCACGTTAGCTGAAGGGCTTTGTAATCAGCCGTAACCTTTTGATTCAGGTTCAGTTCAATTAAGTTTAGTCAATTTCTCTACATGCATTAATAAAATATATTCACTTATGTTCTTAACTTTCTGAATTGGCTAAGTTTCGGAATTCAACGCCGCAGTAAATATTTAATATTACAGTATTAAATATTTCTTTTTCTTGGAATCAAACGTACACCTTATTGCGTAAACAGTCGCGCGTTCATGGCCCTGCACTACAATAAACCTATATTAGATATACTATGCTATATTTAAATACAAAAGCTCTGTTAAGCCTAGTGTCTTATCTTAGTTGACTTCTGATGGTGATGACTATGAAGATAAATATGATACATTCTTACGAATCACGATCGAGTCCACAACCATTGCCTTAAAAGACTAGCAGACGAACAGAAAAACAAACAATTTGCTCTAAAAAACAATTTGCTCTTAAAATGCAAATTTAGAATGATTTAATACTAACTTCTCTCTGACTACCCTGATATATGCTGGATCTAGAGTGAAGCTCCAATACATATCCTCATTATGAGGCCTACAGGCCTCATTATGAGGTCTATAGTGGAGCTGGTGAAAAAATTCAGCAGGAAGTTATAATCGGAACGTAATAACTTAACACTAGGTTCCCAAGAAACCCTCTTTATACTCTGTCATATGTGAGATACAGTGTAAAGTTGAAAAAAAAAATATTACGATACCTAAAATGTAACGTGAACACTGCATCTATGCACAACAATAGTCGTAAGATCATCTTATTCACTGACTTTGACGCTTGCTTAATTAGTTTTCGCTTGTAACTGTTTCTACTGACATGTGACGTCACGTTACATCCTTGGGACATGTATATGTAAGTATATACAAGCATACTACAGGTGTATGTACCTACAGGTTTGAATTAATAAAAAAAAATACGAAACAGAATATGTTACAATTAATTATATTATTTTTTAGAACCATTCTGTACTTCACACATAGAAGGGTAGGTATAGGGCACTTAGGAACCTAGCGTTGAAAACATAGCAAGGTAGGTATAGGGTACTTGGGAACCTAGCGTTAACACATAAGAGGGTAGGGATAGGGAACTTGGGCAACTAGCGTTAACACATAGCAAGGTAGGTATAGGAAACTTGGGAACCTAGCGTTAACATATAAGAGGGTAGGTATAGGGAACTTGGGAACCTAGCGTTAGCATATAAGAGGGTAGGGATAGGGAACTTGGGAACCTAGCGTTAACACATAGCCGCGTTGGTATAGGGAACTTGGGAACCTAGCGTTAACACATAGCCGCGTTGGTATAGGGAACTTGGGAACCTAGCGTTAACACATAGCAAGGTAGGTAAAGGGAACTTGGGAACCTAGCGTTAACACATAGCCGCGTAGGTATAGGGAACTTGGGAACCTAGCGTTAACATATAAGAGGCTAGGCATAGGGAACTTGGGAGCTTAATAACACATAGCAGGCATAGGGAATTTGGGAGCCTAGCGTTAACGCATAGCAGGGTAGGTATAGGGAACTTGGGAACTTAGCGTTTAAGGATATTGTTTCCATTAAGGCACTTGTATTTGACACTTTACGGAACTATACGTAACTGTACGTACGCTTTGCCTTGTTATCAGAACAAGGAAATAAAGATAATAAATGTTAATTGTTTTCACATTGGATTCAAATTCAAATTCAAATACTTTTATTTAAATTAAGAAGTTAATTGCTTTGTTTTATGAACGTCAAACAACTTACCACCATTTCAATAAAGTTACTGCCTCAGACATTCCGCTATTAAATACGTTACCAGTCGCTCGTAGAGTCACTCGCTTGTGCCGCTGCGCCACGACTGGCTACAATATACAATCTAACGTACAATGTTAGTAGCTACAACTAATTAGATGATGGAAACGAAGTCATGAAAATTCAATTAACCTAATGTGATATAATTGAAGTAAACAACGCTTCTTATATATTATGTATGCAAATTATATGCAAATTATATTTAAATATATATTATGAATTAAGAAATACCATGTATATGTTAATTTTATTTAATTAAGATGATCAACTTGAGGCCTAACAAGCGCAAGGTCCAATAGTACGATTGTAAATGGGACAGGTTTGATCTCCACTCTAGGTACAGCAATATTTAATACTACCTACAAACTGATACTCGCCGCTTCACCCGCTTGATTGCTGAAGTCAATTACTTCCGTGATTAACGTCATCACCTTAAAGACAACATTGAAAACTAAAATTCAAGTTAAATGACTAAAAAAGTTTTTCAATTTTATCGAACTAAGTATTTTAAAGTGATATATTTTTTATTTAAAGACCACTTATAAAACTCAAATTAAATGATCGAATGACGTCGCCATGATATAGAAGTCCAACTTGATTATCCGTTTAAACGGGTAGACAGACAAACACGTAAAAAGTTAAAAATAGGCGTATATATTCGTAATATTACAATAATAAAGACTTGTATATTTTTTTTATTTAACTTTCATGTACAGACAGTGATCAGTTACAGATTTATTATAATTATAAAATTCATTTCTACTCGACGATATAAAGCAGACAAAATTGACGATATTAAGCAGAAGAAAATGTTTTTTGTTCTCTCTCTTTCTCAGCTTCACGCTGTATCCCGCACAAGGAGGGGTAGGCAGAGGGAACTTGGGAACCTAGTGTTAAGGCACTCCTTTCCACGTCTGTTTCCCACTTTCTGCCGGAAAGTGGCGGAACTCAACGCCGCGTTTTGCCTTGTACCAGAGCGAAGAAATGAAATCATTAAATATTTAAATTTGAAAATATTATAAATATTTTATTTCCTCGAGTGGGGATCGAACCCACAACTTGACGGATACAGTCACACGCTTGTGCCGCTGCGCCACGACAGGCCTTATTTGGATTGGAACATATCACATATTTAGATATAAAACACTCTACCTTGTTTGTTGATGGCTTATAAAGATTTGGTGTATCTAGGTCTATGGGAAGTACCAGTTTTGTTTCGATGATCAATGAAGTCATCTTCAGTCAGTGTCGAAACATTGAAACTTTGATATTCAGAAAAGAATGGCACAGCAATGATTTTCTTCGCCTTAGGGCACTGCCGTGCTCCCAGATATGTCAGCTAAGTGTTATAATAATATATAATCGTTAAAAGAGCCTATTGAGCCAAAATATTAAACTTTTAAAAATCCAAATATTTAGTAATATATTTGAAGATACGAAAATTCATAATACAACATTTTATTAGAGGATATCTTTTAATGTTGCGCGAGTACTGGGACTTACAATCTCTATTTGAATGTAAGGAAAAAGTTGTAATTTTATGAAAAACGTCATATTTTATGGAAATCCAATAGGATGTTAATATATATCTTTACTTATTTGTAAACGATACGATATAATAAAGTTTAGCATACTGTTAAGCCACCGGTAATCACTACCAGCTTTATGACTATGAAATTAAATCAACATTACAAAATAAATAATAAAAAAGTGTATCTATACATGAAATATTTATCTATAAAAAGAAAGTAGGGTGGGAAGTATACAGTACAAGAGAACATATACAGGATTAATGGAGATATTTATATTTTTTATGTTGTTTTGGAAATTGGATAATGGTCTCTTATGGACCAGCTATACCATAAGAAATACAAAATAGACCCTTGCTAAGAATGGTAGGCAGATTTTTTTGCGACATAAAAATAATAAGATCTGTAACATTTGCTGACACTTGATGTAGATCCGTAAGGGATCAGATAATCTGTAAGACAATTAGAAAATTTTCCTTAATAAGTATGATAAGCGTTTTTTGTTGACGTATAAAAATTTGAAATGTTTGTGTTTCAATTGAAAAAGAATTATAAATAACTTTCATATTTTCAGAATGCCAAATGTACGCGAATTAAGTCGCAGGCACTGCTATAGCTAATTAATAAATTAAATAGTATAATTTAAGCAGGCGAAGCCGCGGGCGGGTATAGTAATTTTCAAGACAGGCTTTTGTTAATCGGTGGAACTCAACGCAGTGCTTTGTTTCACTAGAAAAAACAATTTGAGCCTTCGAAAAAACAATTCGCCTACATTTAAACGCTGGCCATCGCTTAGACGGCTGTAAATAAAAAAATAAATAAAAACTATTTTTATCGTCAAGGCGAGACTAATACTCATACAAAAATAAACGACAGACAAATAAATTTGTCACTAATATACGATATGCGTATATGTCAGAATTCTTATGAGAGACATAATATATGTCAGTAATGTGAGAAAAAATTTTAAAAGTACTTTTGGTTACTGTTACATCTTATATGCGTACCTCTAACAAGGCTACAAAGAATATCGTGTTGCACGCTTATTATCAGTAAGCAAGTACACGCAGTCCTTGATTTACGCCGTTTCAAGTTACGTCGAACAATGTTTTGACACTGTTCCTCATACATACGTCAATTATTTCAACTTCCGGCATAGGAGAATTCACTTGTCGCGAGGTCAATGTCCGTGTCGAATGCCATAATAATAATAATATTTCATATAAGAAAATTATCCTAATGTTGAGAGAAGTTTTAATGATAATAAACGACTTTCTGCAGCCTCTTAGTGTTACCAAGACCTGTATGATAGTATGAAGAATGAAGCGAAGCATATATATATAGTTTCTTTAAGCCAATAGTTTAATTTATTATTTCTCACTGCATACTTTGATTATTAAAGTTTTATTATTATTATTGAAATGAATAACACAAAAAATATCAAATATAACTAGCAATTTTATAAGTAGGTACATACATATATAATAATTTTACTTTTGATAATAAAGTATGTATATGTTTTTCTATAAATACAGTTTCTTGTTTATTTTGAGCCAACCGCGGCACTTGTATGCGGCAACCCTAAGGCACCATGTTCGTCGATGAGCCACCCACTTCAACCCTGTACCGGGAATTCTTGCACAACATCAGATCATACCAGTTATTTGCGACAATTCAAAGGCACTGAGTCGCCAAAGACCACCTACAGCGGCCGACAATTCTTGCGCAACATCAGACCGCACCGAACCATCTTTTTCCAATAACTCTGTGTTTTATTGTTAAAGTTCCCTCATTATATTAATCGATATTTGGACTTTATTACTCACTCTGTGTTACCACTTCAACACATATAGTCACATTTCTTCTTCTTCTTCTTCTTCAGCTTCACGCTGTATCCCGCAATAGGCAGGGTAGGCAGAGGGAACGAAAGTGAAACCTAGTGTTATGACACTCCGTTCCACTTCCGTTCCCCACTTTCCGCCGAATTTGAGGCATTGCGTGTTGAGTGGCGGAACTCAACGCCGCGCTTTGCCTTATTACCAGAGCGAAGAAATGAAACATTAAATATTTAAAATATAAAATATTTCATTTCCTCGACTGGGGATCGAACCCAGAACCTGTCGGTTACAGTCACACTCTTGTGCCGCTGCGCCACGACAGGCCTCTAGTCAATTTAATTAATTTTGAATTTTTGAATTGAATTCAAATTAATTCAATTTAAAATAAATTCGGTTTTTTTGAGTCCTTTGGCTGCGAACTACGTAATTAAGCAAACTCTGGAGTTTTCCATGTAAACATATGAAAAAATATATCTCAACTTACGTCGTTTCGCTTTACGTCGCGTGTTTCGAGAACCTACCATGCCGTAAGTACGAGGACTGCATGTGGTTTGATTCAATTATTTCCACGGGGGAAGGAAACAGAACTGAAGTAGAAAAGTGGATTAAATTCGTAATTACATTCAAGTAGCAATAATATTTTAAACAGCCTATATTTTTTAATGTATATTTATTTTAGACTATATTTTTTTCTGTCTTAAAGAGTACAGAGACTCATTTATAAACAGAATTTATGAATAATAATTTTTAGATTTCGTAAAATCACATTTTGGTTATTATATATTATGAAGTTACTAATTAGGTTCATACGCTACTACGGGGTGGGTGTCCTCTATATAAATATACATTTACTTATAGCTTCATGCTACATCCCGTACATATCTAAGATTGTTAAGATTTTGAATTCTCATGCCTTAATCGGAATTGTTCCCAACTTTTCCAATAAATAAAATAATTACGAAAAAATAAAATATTTCATTTCTTCGGAAGCGAATCCAACCCAGAACCTGACGCGCTGATAGTAGCACACTTCGGTTCTTAGCTACGACACACTTTATTATTAATATGTTAATTAAATAATTTTATTTTTGTTATAGAGCCTCATACGTATCAGTACTAACAATAGTGGCGTTCACCTTAGAACGTTACTTGGCCATCTGTCATCCTTTACACATCTACGCCGTAGCGGGTCTACGACGGGCGCTACGCATCGTACTCGGCTTGTGGGTGTTGTCGCTGCTTGCCGCATCACCTTTCGCCCACTACACAACTGTCAACTATCATGATTACCCACCAGGCAAGTATTATATGTATATTTTAAATTAATTGTAAAATATTTTTTGTATTTACAATATAGATTTTTAAAATTTCGAAAGCCTAGCTGAGTTGTTATGCGCCGGTTCTTCTCAGATTTGAGGCAGTACGTTAATGACGCTTCATTAAAGTACTTCCTCAGATATTGTTTGACGCTCACAACATGAAGCTTAAAAACTTCTTATTTTGAATAAAAATATTTGGATTTTAATAATTTATATTAAAACGTCCAAGTATTAATTAACCACAGTCTATTGCAATGTGTTAGACACGCCGGGGTTTAAAAAATGTTTAGAACAATAATCGTGATTAATCCAATTAAAATTAAAGTTTTTAGTGAAGTAAATTGTATTTTAGATATATAAAAGGCTGTGAGATTTGAACCTACAATTAAATTGTCAGTACAATGTTACCAGTATTGTATTAATATATTACCATACGATTAATTATCGTCATTATTTCTCAGTAAATAAAATAAGTGATGGTGGTAATTCTATTGTGAATATTATTATTAATTATTATTATTAAAAGGATTATAGATTAAAAAATCTTCAAGGTTTTCTTGATGTTTTAGTCATATGGAAATCCTAATGGCACAATAGATCACACAGTATATAGATCACACGCACACACACACACATACCTCAATGGTGAATCTCATTACCACACTACACAGGTATCTGTTAGCAAATCTTTCTGCGACGCTGAACACCTAGAGGACGCCTAGTATCGACAGGTGAAGACTGCCCTTTATCAGAACAAGCTGCCAGTTCCGTCAGCGTTGTCACAGTTGTTAAGTTGAGTAGCAACCGACACTTTTACAATATATGAAGGTAGTTACAGTTTGAATCGGCAACATTTAAAGAAGAGTTTCTATTAATACGATATTAAAGCCTAACAAGAAAGTGAGCCAACTCTTGAGATTAGTGAAAAGGAAATATTTCTTTGCAGTGGGCAAGTGTATATGCAAACTTGATAGTGACTGTGGTCTATTATATATAGGTCAAACAAAGAGAAGCATCGGTGTAAGGTTTAGTCTACAATGGTACAGCTTTGATAAGCCCCACATTCTTTCTAAGGAAAATGAATATATCCCTAGAATGATCCACGAGGCTATTGAAATACAAAAAACATCCTTATTTTAATACAGAAGGTGGTTGGAAGCTTTCTACCACTTGGGACCCACTTTTAAAATAATAAATTCTCAAACACTCCACACCAGAGAACAAGACTGAGTAAGCTCATGCAGCAAGAATCTAGAGCAGCACGCGAGGCAATTAAAAAATCGTTGGTGGTAGTTTGATATAATAATTATGTCAATGACAGACGGATGCCACCTCAGTCTACTCGTGACCACGGACTACTGTAAAGTGTTCGAAACGTCGGATTCTCAAAAGTATTTAAATAACAATATACGTTAGTAATCCGTTTAAAATTGTTTCGTTTAAAATGAGTAACAATCGCCAAAATCAAACATGTTTATTACGTCTAATTTATTAAGAAATATAAAGATTGCTTTTGTTAATTTACCATTGGCCTTGGATTATTCTTACCAGAGAGAGATATTAAACCTATAACCACTACATTCTAGATAGACACAGTCCCACTACGCGACTATGATCTCTTGATATTAGATCTTATAATATTTATTATAAATGAAATATTTTTATCCAATGTAAACATACTTTGAAGCTAATGCAACGGAAATTACAAACTTTTAAAACGAGTTTCACAATTTTATAGTATACGTAGAGCTTTCATTTTCCAGTTAGCAATACGTATATAACATAATAAGTTATATATTTTAACGCAATATCCCGCAATAGCAAGGTGACTAGACGAAACTATACTAGTATATATAGTACTACAATACTCCATCGGCGAATTTCACAGTATTTGCATATCGAATGAGCAAAATCAACCAATTTCAGGCTTGTGTGTCAAAGAGAATATCATAATTCGTGTCAAATATTATACAAAATATATTATTAACCATATAAAAGAACACTTTTGATGCAAACTAGAAAAGTAGTATAAAGAGAAAATGCCAACGGTGTATGAGAAGGAATTATCATCGTACTGACAAGCAGCACTGCAACTGACAACATGCTGATAACTGCAGTTATACCTGCTGCATATCTACTCGTAAGTACGTCACCACGAGGGACATTTTTAAAGTATACGATTTTTCGTTATATCGTTTTTTTATCGTTACTTATGCTAAAGATGTTTTAAAGTAAGTTTACGTCTAATTTCAAAAGATTGACCTCATACTGTATTAAATTATATTGTGAATATTTTCTTTTCTTTAAATTTTGTGAAAATGTAGTGTAAAAGAAGTAAAAAACGTATACGAAAAGGG
The DNA here is from genome assembly GCA_019049475.1 of Eueides isabella. NCBI lineage: Eukaryota > Metazoa > Arthropoda > Insecta > Lepidoptera > Nymphalidae > Eueides > Eueides isabella. The sequence continues at coordinate 11,523,937 of CM032408.1, read as the reverse complement.
CTCAAAAAGATACATGCAATTTAAATTTTTAAAGTAATTTACTAAGGTTAAAACTGATTTGGAAAATCTGTAGTAATATTTAAAATTCTAATATATTGTTTGAACCCATATTGTGGCACAAAGGCACAAGCTTCCGTATACGGGTTTGATCTCCTATCGGTGAAATAAAATATTTAATATTTTTGTCTATTCGCTCTGGTAAAAAAATCGGTGCTTTAGGTTCCTAAGCTCCCTTTTCCAATTGTGCCATGAGCGTGATTACTGTGTGAAGGTGAAAAAAAAACTTTTCAACTTGAAAAAGCTGCTTTATAATAAAACTATTCTAGAGAAAATAAGTGAAGTATAAAGTGCTCATAACATTTATATGGTGAGGAAATGAGATAACAATATAAGTAGAATAATATTTCTTTATAAAACGAATTTCCGATTTAGTGACTATAATGTTTATAAAGATTGAGTGTCCACGATGGAAAGCTTGCTTGTAGCTACCCTTATCAGTTCTTTAGAGTGCTTCAATGTTACATCTGCCGACGTGATGATCCAGTCCTCCTTATATTCCCTTAAAGCACACCAGGCACCAGTGTGTCTCCACTGTGTGAAGTGACGACGAATGCGGTGGTAGGGAATGCCACCAACATGTCATGGAAAAGACGACAAACGAGCGTACGGGTCACCTGATGGTAAGTGATCACCGTCGCCCATGGCCCCGAGTAACTCCAGAGGAGCTACAGGAGCGTTGCCGTCCTTTAAGGTGGAAGGGCACCGGCATGTCCAAAACGAATGATTAGAATCTAAAAAAAGGGATGGAGGAAAGAATGAATATATTACTATATGTGATGGATGACAGAGATAGCGATGGTATTTGTGTGATTGAGACAAACAAATTAATATGTGTACATGTGAACAATCGGAATAGCAAAGTATATTTAACTTATATATAAAATTAACTTATTCAAACATTTCTTTGTGCTTTCACAGATGGGTGGATATTTCACCCATGTTTGAAAGCACAAAGAAATGTATGAATGTGACGACGCCACTGCCTCAACTTATAGCGAAACACTGAGTTTTGATCTAACCGATAACGAAATTAGTATAAAAGATATTAAGAATAGATACAATACGTAAACTGACATGTCATAAAGCAGCTGAAGTAGATCAAGTTACTGCTGAGAAGATCAAATATGGTGGGTACTTCTTGTTTTTGAACAATTTATGCTGAAAATCAGGAGGTCTCAGGCAAATGGTGAGGTGGAGTCATTGTGTCTCCATATAAAGGTAGGACGAAAGGTTTACAGATAGACTGCACATATGATAGGGCTATCAATTTGATTAGCTTAGGTTATAATATTTTTGCTGAAATATTTCCGCAAAGAAAGAAAGAGAGATCTGAAAGGCTGCTGTAGGAGGCCCAGGAAAACTTTAGACATGAAAGAGAGTGTATAGTTTAGATTCTTTCCCTCCATAATATCACGGAAATGGTTTTAGCCGTAGATCAGAAAAGTTTTCCATGCGTTTGTGGACTTAGAAAAAGGTTTTTGAGATAGAGATTATGGAAGATACTGTTAGCATGTCGCATTGGCTTGATATCCAATCGAGTGTTTACCAAGGTTGCGCTATAACGGTCTCCAAGGACTGAAACTAAATGACATATAAATGAAAGAGGTCACTTGAAGGTAAATTGCCAGCTGCACGCAGATGATGCAGTGCCCATAGCATCATCAGAACGTGAGTTATAAGCATTGGTTACCACTCTGAAATAAGAGTATGCAATAATGGTCTACGCCTAAATGTGAATAAAATGGTCTACACCTAAAAGAGAATAAAATAAAATGTCTGATATTTGAAAAACCTGCAAAAAAAGGTGAATGTAAGGACGGCGTAAATTATAAGCTTTTAGAACAAATGATGTATCTGGGAAGTATGTTTTATAGAGAAAGAAGATAAGGTATAGAGAACGAAGATAAGGTAAGAGAGGATAAAATTGATGGAAAAAGGCTTATTGCTGCCGTTAACAGAGTGAGATTAATGAGATGGCTAAATCTTAACACAACTGCAAGTTCGGCCATACACAATGCACTGTTGGTACCGATGTTGATATACGGCAAGCCGGTATATTACAGTAAAATAAAGTAAGGACGATGCATACTTTGGAGATACTATCTCCTCCTAGGATATAGGGAGAACCTTAACCTGATTACATAACCAATAAAGACATGTTCTAGGCCGAATGTTGTAGTTAGAATGAAAAAAAAAAACGTGCTCAGGTTGTTTGGGCTCGTTAAGCAAATGAGTGATAAGAGAATCGCAAAAAAGAATTACGAAGGAAGAGTGATACAGGTAGGGATAGACCTCTGTTGATCATTGAAAACGCAATGTCTACGATATAAAAGAAAGTTCAGGAAAACCGACCCTGTCTGACGCAGGAGCTTAAGTGTGCGTCTACCAGCATGTTCAGAATACAGCAAGAGGCAACGGTTGAAAAAATATGCCGATGAATAAACGTTGAAATTGGCCTTTTAATTAATACAGAACTACGATAAAATTTGGTTTGTAGGTTTCTTGGAAGTACCAGAACTGAAAATACAGGATTGTACGCCTCACAGTGTTATAGTGCGGCCAGTCATAGCATATGGGCTCAAGTGTGTGACTGTAAATGTAGCACGTTATGACTATGACACGAATTATTCGTTTCCTTTCACTCTGTTACCGAGGCAAAGTGCGGTGTTAAGAACAGCCATTCAACACGCAATGTTTGAATGGAGGCGCGCGTGAAACAAAGACTAGGTTTTAACCAGTTAGTAAGTTTTCTCTGTTCATTCTGATAAAATAGATAAAACGCATGATGTTTGAATAGTAAAAGATGCGTGTAAAATAGAGAGTAGGTCTTAGCAGGTTTTCTCGCATGGGCAGACTCGACCAAGTTACTACCACCCCCGGCACTTAAAACGGGCGTTAAGTAGTGGCTTCGGCCACTGCGTTTCGCCGGGCCTTTCGGGCATTTCGGTAATGCCAGGCCCCGGCGCCCATCCACCGTAAAGACCAGCAACGCTTCTGTAGCTCCTCAAGAGCTACACGGGGCCGTGGGCGGTGATCACTTAACACCAGGTGACCCGTACGCTCGTTTGCCGTGTCTTATCCATAAAAAAGTTAGTATTTTTTTCCGTTTATAATAGCATTATTAACAATTTTTTTATGTTTTAGCATCCGGAAATGCTTCTTTAGAATCAGCATTCTGTGCTATGCTAGAACTGCCTTCTTGGTACATCTGTGAGCTGAGCAGCTTCTTCTTCTTCATCCTGCCAGGATTCATCATTCTCTGTCTGTACGTGAGGATGGGGTTGCGCATCAGGTACGTCATGGGGTACGTATCTTTTTTTGAATAATTTGGTTAATATTCTCTTCACTATTTATTTATTTCATATTATTTCGACGTCTTTGCTTAAGGACTTTACAAATAAGATGGTATCAAAATCTTTAAATAAAGTGTTGTTTTATCGAAATGGCAAAAACAAGAAGTCTTGCGTAATGCATTACCAGCATAGTTTTCAAAGAAAAATCCAAATTTGTAAAAAAAATATTTTTTAATAAATGAGTACTATACCTAGATTTAAACTTTTTTTGTTTACCACTTCACAAAATTCGGAAACCTTTGTCCAATTTACTAAATTTACGTTTCTTAATAAATGTTACTTTTACACTTTATCCCACATAAAGCAGGGTAGGTGGACGGAATCTAGGAATATCATGTTAAGACATTGTCGTACCCTAAGTTCTGGCGAATTATTATATTAATTGTACAGTAACGGCACTCAACGACACGGCTTGCGTTACCACAGCGAAATAAAACTGAAAAAAAAATCAATACTTCAAGTGGGAATGGAACCCACAACCATCGGCTTTACAGTCGCACGTTTGTGCATACATATTATCAGTATAAAATATTTTTTTACGACATACAAGTACACTTAGGGACCCTCCCTTAATTTAATATGCACCATGTGTTCCCATAGCGACGGTAATAAAATTTTGCAACTATGCAACTTTGCTCAGATATGAAAATGATAATTTTATGGTATATTTTTAATCTTTTTCTTTCTGTAATAAAAGAATATTTAAGGTAACCAGTCTTATTTCATCGGCTTCGCTCGCTTGAACTATACATATATTTATTATATTCTAATAAGAAAATAATTTAAGAAAAATGCCTATTCATCGAAAATTTCAATATCAATCAGTACTATTCCGAGGGTTTCATATCGATTTAGCTAATAATTGTCGGTTAACGGGATGTACAACTTAAGAGTTTAGTTCACTGATGTTTGCACTAGTTTTGAGAGAAATTAACTACCATTATAAGTTTGTAATAGTGTTTAATTAAGTAGGCACATAAATTATTTTCTGTATTTTTACTGCAAATTCTCATTTCTAGACAAATTTTATAATACTATGTCAGACGGGCAACCTCTTAAAATTATAATGATTCCGTTTTCACTTTTGTGATACTCCATTAACTCCAAAATATTTTATAATAAATCTTTCACAGGTCAACTCATCCGCATAACCCTGGCAGTCCGGGCACGTTGAACGGCGTCAATGGTAGTGTACACGGGGAAGCGAGGCAAGCTCAGTCAAGAAAGAATATCATTCGTATGCTAGGTAAGGAACACTGTAGGTTAACGTGATTTTTTATATACATATATAGCTAAGACGAAGATCGCAGGTTTGATTCTCGTTCAATGTAAAGTGTGTGCAGTGGGCGACAAAATTGTTTTATGTATAAAAAATAGCCGTCATGGGACGCCTGGCAGATGTGAAACATCGTGTATGTACAAGTAATATGCATAAAAGATAATATTATTACAGGAATTAAATATAGCCTAATGAGAAAATACGAGGCAACCTGCTTCATGCTAGATGTGCACCCACCTCCCCTTGCTGTTTCGCCGTGCGACATATATCGGCCGGCGGCCATCATTCATTTTAATACCAATTACAATTTTAAATTCGTAATATCTTTTGAATGGATTGTCCGATTAGAATAAAATAAAAAGTTACTTATAGCTATTGAAACAATCTTGCTCAATAAATAATTTATTTGGATAAGGATTAATATTCGACGATAATATGATCAATAAACTTAGGCTAATAATTTTAATTACTTTTATTCTATGGAAAATGGTTATAATGGCTAAAATATAAATGTTTGGTTTATACTATCGCGGACTTTTTTGTAGGCATTATTGAGTTCTACAACTTTTCTATACAACTTTTCTATACATCTCTAACCATTTAGGCAGCGTTCGCGAGAATCGCTAACATACGGCAGTTTTTTTGTCGACTTACTCCACAATTTTCACTACCACGAAAATATCTATCTATTTTACGGGATAAAATATAGCCTATACGGATTCGGAAGAGTCTCTCTAAGTAATCGTAAAAGAAATTTTGAAATCGGTCCAGTACAAACATACAAAAATAAAAAGGTTTCCTCTTTATAATATTAGTATAGATAGCAATGGCAAGCGTCGCCACGCCAACAATTCAGTTTACAAGTGAGCCAATAGATGTTTCACATCAAAAATTTAGAGTAGAAGACAGAAATGTCATGGCTCAAGGGTATAGCATGCGACTGTAAGTGCGACAGGTCGTAAGTTCGATTTTTTCTCTTTGTTTACTAGGTAAAGTATGTCCCTTAGCACGCAATGCCTTCAGAATTCAAAAAGGAAGTATTATAACGGGAACAGAGTGTTTTGACAGTAGGTTTCCATTTGACAACATAGCATAATATAGTTTGACACTATATCCCTAGCGGGGTAGGCAGAGAGAACGGAGTGCCAGACACTACGGTCTCGGCATACCTCTTTCGCCTCGTCCACTGTCATCAACCTCTTCATACATGCCCTCCGGGTGGTCCAAAAAGCTTTGTAGACCTTATTAGAACAACTATTTATAAATACACATAAATGCTGAATAAAACTTGGATTTCTTTATACTTCTTATTAATTAAACATTTAAAAAAATAATTCGTTTTTACTAAAATACTACTTAGAAAAATATTTCGTTTAAAAATACTTTGAAAAGCAACAAGAGGACGTTTAGAATTTCAGATTTAAGTATAATTTTGGTTTAAATTCTCTAGATATTTAATGTAATTAGAATGTTGAATAAAATATTCTTGAAACGTCGGTACAAGTGAATAGATTTTGTTTACCAGAGTAAGAAAATTATAATATCTACTTACTTGAGGCCTGTCGTGGCGCAGTGGCACAAGAGTGTGACTGTAACCGACAGGTTCTGGGTTCGATCCCCAGTCGAGGAAATTAAATATTTAATATTTTCAATTTAAATATTTAATGTTTCATTTCTTCGCTCTGGTAATAAGGCAAATGCCTCAAATTCGGCTGAAAGTGGGGAACGAAAGTGGAACGGAGTGTCTTAACACTAGGTTCCCGGGTTCCCTCTGCCTACCCTGCCTCGTGAGGGATACAGTGTGAAGCTGAAAAAAAAATCCACTTACTTCTCCCGATTGAGAATAGAGATTACTCAGCCTAGGAGCTGGCTCAGTTTGGTGTTGCCTTAGTTTTATGACATTCAATCGGGTTAAACAAGGTAGCGCTACGTCAGCTTGGTTGTTCAATTTGTATTTGAATTGCTCCAAAGAGAGAGGAAAAAAGTGTCAGCGAAGTGAAATTAAGTGACCTGAAAATAACTGTTTTATTTCTTAAGTATGGATTAATATTTTAAAATTTGTAAAAATATCAAACGAAAATTGTCTGCTGTACGCAAATAACACAGATCATTGCATCATCAGTAAACAAGTTATAGTTTCCATGATCCCTTTGCTTTGATATTTGCTATACATTTATACGTTCCGAACGCTACTCTAGACGTTACATGTGACGATAACAGTTCTGTCTAAATCAAATAGTCTTAGTATTCAAGTCATCTTACTACTTCCGGTGACACCGGTGACCCACACATCATTTTAGATGCAATTAAGTGTTAAGTCAGTCTCTTCTCCTCACGCTCAATGTTGCCAATTTAATTCGCTATAATGGTGTACCATACGCAGCTGAAAATTATTTTGATAAAGAATTATAGATAATAAATCACACAAATTTAAATGACCATAAAATAATAGTAAAAAGAAACACTAATTATAACTACGTAGTATGTAAATAACATACGACTTGTAACTTTTATTTCCGTTTCACGCTCCATACTATGTATAATAGGCAAAGGGAACCTAATGTAAAGAGGGAACCTGGTGGTTAACGTTCCCGTAACTCAACGCCACGCTCGGACTTGTTATCAGAACGAAGATATAAAAGTATTAAATAATTGATTTCCCCTCACGGGAATATTACTACCGTTGCGTTTATAATTTTCAATACGTGATCATACCAAACAAAAATATATTGTATAGATACGGTTTTTATCAAACAGTTGGCAACACTGCCACGCCATCTATATTTAGAAACATAACAAATTAAGTGACATATTACCACGATTTTATTCAATGCCCTGAGTGGAAACTGAGCCCCTGGCCATGGAGTTTACAATCAGATGCCGTTGCGCCACAACCACCTTCTAGGTTTATTAAGTCTAATTTTCATATTTTCGTAGATAGTTCATAAATAAATTTTTACCTTAACCCTTATTATTTTCTTTTTATAATTCTTTTTTATATATATATATATATATATATATATATATATATATATATATATATATATATATATATATATATATATATGTGTATGTATGTTCATATTATAGATCCATATTAGATACTGTATTTTATTGCTATTTTTCATTAGTGTTTTAATTATTCTTTTTGTTTTTTTACTCCGCGACCTCTTCTCCCACTTCCATTGGTTGACTGGAAGAGATTTCTTATAGAAATGTCCGCCATTGTAAACATGCTTTACAGTTGTCTTTTTTCTATAATGTAGTCATTTATGCGATAAAGAATATATTATAGTTCATAAAGTAATTAGGTATGTTATTATATTTAGTTCTATTGATAAAATATTATATATACAAGTAAAATTCATATAAGTTTAGTTATATACTAAAATACTGATTGAACGTAAATATCGATCTGGAATGCACTATCGTTAAGTGCCATTAGTCACTATTAAATATGCATTGTTAAATTAATTAACTAGTTTGTACATCAGCAAGCCTATTAAATTGTTAACTAAACTTAACACCGCGCTTTGTCTCCGAGTGGAGGTAAATATATACATACATATGAAGGTTATTCAATTTTATTCTTTTCCTATTTTTTCCTTAATTTGTATAGTATATTCATATTCTTCTGTTTCCACTGTATTCTAAATATTACCCACCTAGTATTAAGACACAACATTTACCTTTTTCCGTCGTATTAGAAGTTTTGCCTTGACACCATAGCGAAAAAACCGGAAATATTAAATATTTTACTTAAATTTCAGCTTGAGCCTCTATATGATCCTAAGATAAACGGCCATAAAGTTAATCTATAAGGGTTTTATTTATTTTTGTGAAGTAAAGTAAAAAAAAACTTTGTTAAAATTCAAAATGTTAAATCCGATTGTACCCACCCTTTACACCTTTCCCTATATGGCCGTAAAGTAGATAGATCTACACAATAAAAAGGCACGTAATATTTAATATTCTTATAGCGGCCGTTATGGTTCTTTCCATTACTTTCAACTTTTAAGAGGTTATATTGGCAATGTCAAGGTCGTGGTACAGAGGCACAAACGAACGAAACAAACAAACAATAAGTTGTGGGTACGATTCTTACTTGAGGTAATTAAGCATATAATAATGTTATTAATTATTAACATTATGAGGTCTGTCGTGGCGCAGCGGCACAAGAGTGTGACTGTAACCGACAGGTTCTGGGTTTGATCCCCAGTTGAGGAAATTAAATATTTAATATTTTCAATTTAAATATTTAATGTTTCATTTCTTCGCTCTGGTAATAAGGCAAAAGTGCGGCGTTGAGTTCCGCCACTCAACACGCAATGCCTCAAATTCGGCGGAAAGTGGGGACTGGAAGTGGAACGGAGTGTTATAACACTAGGTTCCACTTTCGTTCTCTCTGCCTACCTTGCCTAGTGCGGGATACAGCGTGAAGCTGAAAAAAAAAATAACATTTTATATCCGGTTGCACGTTCCGGCATTCATGATACAATACCTCAATACGCCGGAAAGTGTGGCACGGAAGTGTTTTAATGAGGACAGAGTATTGTTACACTGGGTTCCTTGTTTTATTTATATCCCAAAACAAGGTGATTTATTGAGTGTTGTGACTCAACACTTTAAGAAAAATATATTTTTTTATATTTTTATAACACGCATAGTCTAAATTAAATACATGAAATGAGAGATTCCAACTTGAATTAGTGTTGTTTTTTTGGTAAAAAAACAGCCCAGTAAATATGTAGGAAAATACTTATTTAGAAACCGTATAAAAAATTAAACGGCTTACAAGCGAATATTTTCCAAAAAAAAACCGGTACATTACTTAAAACGTACAGTTTTCTCAACTTTTACCAAACGATTACGGTAAACGTTTATTGTCAGCAATTGCAAGCCATGCAGTTACTGCATTCCAAACCTTCACGTCGTAATAAGAATTATTAACGAATATTTTATATTATTTAATATAAATGGTCAAAAGTTATTTACTTTATAAACTTAATTAAAGCGAGTGGATTTCATTAAAATAATCGTTTAAAACAAGTCAGCAAGTAATTTAAGTTTACCTTTCAAAATACTGTGATAGATAGCTCTGTATTGTTTTGTCAAGAACTTTTTAGTAAATCTTTACTTTATTCAAGATATATTTAAAACTTTTATATTAATATTATTACTTTTAAATATACTTAAATAGCTAAAAAATAAATAACAAAATGGCCGTCACGTGCTAAATGCTGATGCATATTATAAATATAATAATATTTAAAACGCACGTTTCGATATTTGGGCTATACATGGAGAAAGTAGTGCCTTATTAAGTTCTCTGTGTCTACTTTCGTATAAAGAGAGAATCTTGATTGTGGCGCTCAAAACGAGTGACACGTTGTGTCATGTCTCCAGATTTCAGCAGAACGCAAGGAACGGCAGTGCCTTAATGGGAACAGAGTGTTATAACAGTAACTTCACAGGTTGCCTCTGCCTACCCTGATATATGTGTCATACGGCGTAAAGCTGAAACCTTTGTATATAATCTGAATTATATATTCTGAATTAAGGGCGTGAAATTCTAATAAAAACTTAAATAAAGAAAAACTCAGGAACCTAGTGTGAAGACCCCTACTCCCTTATCAAACGGCGAGCCATGGCAACATCGCGATCAGAGTTATGAAATTACTTTAGTAATGATTTCCGGCTTAGAATAGAATCACCTTGGCACTGGTGGTGTCGTAAGAGACGACTAAAGTACGTGAAGGGGAGTCACGCTGTCAGCAATGACAACACGCATGGGCAGACTCGACCGGATCATTATCGCCCTCGGCGTTTAAAACCGGCGTTAAGTGAGGTTTTGGCCACTGCGTTTCGTATTGGGTAATGCCGAGCTCTGGTGCCACATCTATCTTGAAGGTCGGAAACGCTTTTGTAGCTCCTCTGGAGTTACACGGGGCCGTGGGTGGCGGTGATCGTCTACCATCAGGTAAACCGTATGCTTGTTTGCCGTATGTTTTCCATACAAGTTTTCCTTCATAAATCTAAACAACAGCTTCATTAAAATTTTCAAACATATGGAGAGAAATTAAAAATGTATAAATTGTACAATAAAATTCAATATTCAATAAAGTGCTATGGTAACTGTAACGATATTTTTAAAGGGTTAATCCACACTTAGGCAAAAAAATGTTATTTAGAAATTGTATAAACATTTTGAACTTTTGCCTCTTGGAATTCGTCCAAGCGCTCTAACCATGACCCATACGTTCACATGAAGCTGTGTTGAAATTCTTATGTACTCATTACATTTTTTTAATATGTTTAACATATACGTACATACAAAAGTAAAAAAACGTTTGTATATAATTTAGTTAGTAAATATAACGAGGGCAGTAGCATATTTTATGATATATTCGAGCGGCGCCACAATGATTGGCGTTACTATTTTTTATTAGCGTATATAGATTTTGAGCGCACGCAAGTCATTATAAGTACGATAGATTGTAAGTTTGATCCCCACTTGAACAAATAAAATATTTATTATTTCTTCGCTCTGGTGACAAGTCAAAACGCGGCAATAAGTCATGCCACTCGACACGCAATGATCTAATTCAGCGGAAAGTGGGGAGCGGAAGTGTTTAATAGACGAAGTGTCTTAATACTAGGTTTCCAAGTAAATGGGATCCCGTATATGGTGGTGGATCAGTACAGAATTATACTTTGTACTGCGTGGCATTCAAAATAAATCTCTTTCTGCAGTGGGAATCGAACTTAGTTCACCATCGCGTTTACATTCTGATGTTGTATTGGTTTAAGGTTATGTTTATTTTAATATGTATTAAATATTAATAAGTATTTAACAATTTAAAGCCACCATAAAGTAGGTAGCGTTAATTAAATATGCCATATGTGCTTCTCGTAAACGTATTATTATTGGCGACCTTCTCATTACTGCCCGTAAACAGCTTAATTAATTTATTCGAACATATTGAGAGAGATGTCAAAATGTATAAATTGTATAATAAAATTGAGTATTCAATGAGTGCCAAAGTGATTAATATAGTAACTGTAACGATATTTCTACTCTTTTTAAGAGTAAATTTACACTTAAAAACGAACAATAGGTTCTTATTTAAGAAACATACATTTTTTGAACGTAGTGGGACTCGACCCCTGCCTCTTGGAATCCGTCCATGCGCTCTGATCGCTAAGCCATATACGTTCTCATCAAGCTTTTACTTACTTACGTCTTACTTGCTTACTTAGCTTCACGCTGTATCCCGCACATGGCCGGGTAGGCAGAGGGAACTTGGGAACCTAGCGTCACAAGACACTCCGTTCCATATATATTCCCCACTTTCCACCGAACTTGAGGCATTGCGTGTTGAGTGGCGGAACTCAACGCCGCGTTTTGCCTTGTACCAGAGTGAAGAAATGAAAATATTTATTGAAAATATTAAATATTTCATTTTCTCGAGTGGGGATCGAACATCCCATCGGTTACAGTCACACGCTTGTGTCGCTGCTCCGCGACAGGCCACATCAAGGCCAAGGTACGTCGATGTTCTTATATGCTATTTATATTCAATTTATGTTGTTAGCATCCCTTTAGGGAGATTTTTAAATTTTCGCTAATAAAATATATTTCCTTAGAATTAACGTTTGGCAAGAGAGAGTGCTTTTTATTTAATACTACGCTTGCAGCTTCGCCCGCATGATCGAATGGAAATAACTAATTACATATAGCCTTTCTCGCTAAGTATCCCACACAAAAAATTGTTATCAATCCAAACCGGTAAATTCTTAGATTTACGCGCTTTACTGCTTTATTATAATGAATAAAGATGATAGGTATGCCCACGCTGCGTGTTTCGGTGGTTCCGTGCCAGCTAGTCCCACAAGTTGAACGGTGCAGTAAGCTCGACGGGAAAATCACTCTCTTCTTACATTTTATAATTTTGACATCTTTTAAAATATAATTTAGTGACCTGCCGTATAAGGAAATTTTAATCTATATTACATAAAACACATATGTGTGTGTGTGTGTGTGTGTGTGTAATTTGTAAAACGTAAAAGTGGTCTGTATGTTGCGGACTTTTTATTAGAACATTTCTGACCAATTCTGTCACACTTGATTTTGTTCTATATACCTAATATAAATATTTATTTTCTGTATAATATAAATATTTTTTTCAAATCAAACTAGTAGTTCCCGAGAACCAAATGATCAAATGTCATTAATAAATATAGATTTAATTATCTTTGTACAGTAAAAAATTGTAATAATATCCCTACAGAGACACTATTTTTATAAGTTGTCAAAATAAGTGTTTAAATGTAACGATAGTTTTTGGTTTGACTACTTCGATTATTCTACACTAGATAATTTAAATTTTTTACACAAGAGATTTTTTTTGCATTAAGGCCGTAATGCCATACTGGGATAGCATGTAACCATAAATACATTAGCTATCTGGTTCCAGCAGAAACTGAAAATAAATAAAGTGGATCGAACTTACTATGATAGCCTACATAGTATACATAATTTAACTTATAATTCTTTTAATCGAGTTTCAAAACTTATTGACCGATACATAATAAATAAATATACGAGTGTGAAGTAGAATACAAAAGCTACCTTCATCAATAAAAATAACAACGAAGAAATGTGACAAAAGCTAAGAGTCTATAAAAACAGAGTAATCGATGTAACAGGTTGTGTTGAGATGAAAAAACCTGATATATAACTTCTTGCATTAGCTTTTTCCTCCTTCTAAAATTTTACCCTCCTTCTAAAACTTTTTTTTTTTTGACTTAAAAAAAATCCAAGTTAAAGATTTGTCCTCCTCCTCAGGAGGACAAATCTTCTAAGCTTGCTTGGTTTTGATTAAAAATTTGAAAAAGTTGAATTTGTTGTGGGTTCGATCTCCAATCAAGAAATGAATGATTTAAAATGTTTAATTTAAATATTTATTGATTTTAATCTTCTCTCTGACAACAAGACAAAGCGCGGTGTTGGGTTCCGCCACTCAACACGCAATGCTTTAAATTCGGAAAGTGGGGAACCGGAGTGGAACAGAGTAGTCTTAACACTAGGTTCCCAAGTTCCCTCTGCTGTCCTGCGAGATACAGCGTGACGTTGAAAAAATAGTATTATTACCAGATTAAGCAAAATTTGAGTTTTGTTTAACTTGCCGAACATTAATGATGTCTGTAAACATACTCGTATATATTATTCCCTTACTCTTTTAAACGACTAATATTTTCACCTATTCGTACTAAATCCACACTTTACTAAATCAATTTCAATTTACCCAAAAACTTGCATTAGGGTGTTGTTTGCTACCCTGATGCTAATGACGAGATTCTCTATAAACTTGACCGGCTTCAGAATATGTGTACTTGTTTGTTTTTCGGCTTACATAATTTTTGGCACAAGCATGTGTAACCGACAGGTTGTTGGTTCGATCCCCAGTCGGGGAAATGAAATATTTAATAGTTTCAATTCAAATATTAAATGTTTTTATTTCTTCGCTCTGGTGCAAGGCAAAAACGCGGCGTTGAGTTCCGCCACTTAACACGCAATGCCTCAAACTCGGCGGAAAGTGGGGAACGGAAGTCGAACGGAGTGTCTTAACACTAGGTTCCCAAGTTCCCTCTGCCTACCCTGCCTTGTGCGGGATACAGCGTGAAGCTCAGTATATTATTTTGTTCACGTGTCTGATTTCCGTCGACAATTCGGTTAGATTCCTGTGCAGACACTTACATTTCCATTTTGTTTTTTAATTTTCCTACCTTATTTAAGCAAGGGTTTTTATAGACTCATGCGTGCTTATAGAACTCACTTCCTAATTTATGGCTGGTTAGTAAACACTTTTGAAATGAAACAAAAACAACATTTTCTTAAATTCAATTAAAATGTTTAACATTTCGCGTCGTCCTTTAATTTTGTTTTGTTGGTTAAATTTTCTGTTTGTCATTGTCAATACATGTAAGTTATAAAAATTAATTAATTAAGTTATGTAAATTTTTAGTAGATTTGTACGTAGTTTTATTATTATTAACGTTACAGTTAGATGACATCTAAAGAAATAGTGTTTCTTATCATCTTTAATACATATATTTCGAAGTCTACGTTAGAGATATGTAACTTTTCCGTACTTTGTTGTCTTGTGTGGTATATAAATAAATAAACAAAAGTATTTTTAGCAGCTTAAAAGCTGTAAGCACTTTGCCAAGATGTTTCTTGAGTACGCCCGCCACAATGTGCACCACACGAGCGCGCACGACAGGGCGTCCCCCCGCGCCCGCAGGCGACGCGCACCAGTGCGTCCCCGCTGGTGTGATAAGTGGAGACGAGTACGACGTTGGGGACCGCCACCCAGCACGCCATGTCCGGATCGGCGGGAAGTGGAGGACGGAGTTACAAATAGCTACGAGGAATGTAAGAGGAGGGATGGAAGAAAAGATGAATGAATTATTAGATGTAATGGAAGACAGAGATCTGGATGTTATTTGTGTGACTGAGACCAAGCGAAAAGGCAATGATACGGCCGATTTACCTGGCAACCGGATCGCTCTCTGGGCCGGGCCGGCGTACCAGAGAGCGAGCGAGAGAGTCGAGGAGTAGGCGTGTTATTGTCCTCTCGGTTGGTTAGTGCAATGATAGAGTACAAGGCGATCAAGTCGAGGCTGCTTTAGGTGCGCTTCAAGCGGGGGATAACAAGAGTTTTCTTGTTAGCGTCGTATGCGCCGGTATCCTCAGCTCAATTATGCGAACTCGAGGAGTATTGGGAGAGTGTTAGGGACGTTCTAGGTAGTGTTAGAGAGAATGAAAAACTAATAATATATGGTGATTTGAACGGATGGGTCGGAACTGCGCGTAGCGGTTACGAAGGAGTGCTACGGAAGTATGGTGATAAGAGAATGGACGAGGCTGGAAAGCTTATATTAGAAATTTGCAAGGAAAAGAATTTGTTTGTGGCAAACACGATGTTTGACCACAAACAAATTCACATGTACACGTGGGAGCGAACGGAAAAGAAAAGTATGATTGATCTTTTCCTAGTGGATCAGCGTATTCGTAGCCAAGTTATGGACACGCGAGTGTTTAGGGGTGCTGAATTTGGAACGGACCATTATCTAGTCGTAGCTAGAATAAGGGGTCTGTTCACAGGTTATAAGAAGCTACGCATAAGAAGCTGGAAGCTTCAAGATCCACCAATCAGAGAGGAATATCAAGAAAGAGTTTCCAAAAAGTTAGACAGCTGCGAATCTGAAAGTAGAAAATATCGAAGTATGCTGGCAGAACCTAAGGAATTGTATGACGGTAGGAGCGGCAGAGGTATGTGGTAAAGGGAAAAGAGGCTTTAACAAAAAGCGAGACGAATGGTGGAATGATAAAGTGAAAGATGCAGTAGGAAAAAATAGGAAAGCATGGCAGGATTATAAAGCCTCGGGTAAGCATGAGGAATATAAGAGATAAAGAGTGTAAGCTGCAAAAACACCAAACGAAAGTATTGATAAAGATGAAGCATGAAAACTCTGAGAAAGAAAGAGATGAAAGGTTATCGAACAACTTTCGGGAAAACACAAAGCTTTTCTGGCGAGAAGTGAGTGGTTTGGAGTTGCTCGCTAACCTGTAGAATGAAAGGGGTGCTTTCGAAAGACGGTGAACTTTTAACATAACAACCACAGCTTTTGCAGCGATGGGCGGAATTTTACAAGGAGATGAATGAATGTGATGATGCCTCTGCATCAAGTAACAGCGAAACGCTGAGTCTTGATGTAGCAGATGGTGAAATCAGTAAAAAAGAAGTTGAGAGTGCCATACGAAGTTTGAAATGTGGTAAGCCAGCGGGAGCAGAAGGAGTTACTGTCGAGATGATTAAATATGGTGGGCCACGCATCTTGGACCTGTTCTGGTTTTTGTGGAATATATGCTGGAAATTGGGGGAGGTCCCAGACGATTGGCGAGGTGCAGTCATCATACCTTTGTGTAAAGGTTCACTGATAGATTGCGCAAGCTATAGGGCTATCAGTTTGAGAGACCTGGAAGAAGTTGTATGGATCAGATCAGAAAAAGTTTTCTGTGCTTTTGTGGACTTGGAAAAGGCGTTTGACAGGCTTGTAAGAAAGAGATTATGGGAGATACTGCCCCGGTACAATGTGAGCGGACCCTTGCTACAGGCTTTAAAGTCTTTTTACAGAGATGACTCAGCCTTTGTGCAAGTAGGAGCTGGCATGTCGCCTTGGTTTGATATCCAATCGGGTGTTAAACAAGGTTGCGCCATGTCAGCTTGGTTGTTTAATTTGTATTTGGACAGCTGTCTTCATGGAGTGAGACAAAGTGACATGGGAGTGAAAGTAGATACCTCGAATATAACTGCTGTACGCAGATGATGCAGTGCTTATTGTATTATCAAAAAGCGAATTGCAGGCATTGGTTACCACTCTGAAAGAAGGATGCGCGAATAATGGTCTAAGCCTGAATGCGAATAAGACGAAGGTTCTGGTATTTGAAAGAAATGAAGAACAGTTTGTAAGATCAGTGTAAATGATAAGATATTAGAACAAGTGAATGAGGTAGTATATCTGGGAAGTATGTTTAGCAGCGACGGAAGATACGAAATAGATGTAGAAAGGCGTATTGCTGCCGGTAACAGAGTTAACAGTACCTTAGCTGCATTGTTGAGACGGCGAAACGTCAGCATAGCTGCGCGTTTGGCCGTACACAATGCAGTGTATCAACACTGTTATACGGCAGCGAAACGTAGGTATTACAGAAGAAAAATGTAAGAAAGATAAAGTAGAGATGCGATCTCTTCATCGGATATGCGGAGTCAGTTTATCTAATCGCATATCCAATGAAGAAATACATAGAATGGCAGGTACTAACTAGCGTGGATGTCACAAAAAGAATGAAGAAGAACGTGCTCAGGTGGTTTAGGCACGTCGAGCAAATGAGTGAAGAAAGAATAGTAAAAAAGATTTATGAAGGAAAAGTGAGTAGTAAGAGAGAGAGGGGGAGACCTCGGTTGACCTTCGAACACACAGTACCGACGATACTGGAGGAAGGTCACGTAAAAAACACGAGGACCCCCCGGAGGGCATGTATGAAGAGGTCGATGACAGTGGACGAGGCGAAAGAGGTATGCGGAGACCGTAGCGTTTAACGCTCCGTTCTCTCTGCCTGCCCCGCTAGGGATATAGCGTGAAGCTAAGTTAAGTGACAGACTTAAGTTAAGTTACAGAATATACAAGAATCATATGAACGCAGAGCTGTGGTTGTAAACATGTGGGTAATGATTAAACTCTTAAATTTTACCCTTACACGCTTTTGTTGTTATTCGCAGATGTACCCATTTCATCAATAATAGAATTTCGTACCTCATCTTCTAAACATATTATGATAGTATTTAAATAAGAAAATAACCTTTATTGATAAAACTTGCATAAAAGGATAGATAGAAATCCTAGTGTTAAGACACTCTGTTTCCGGCGCTAATTTTTAATACACTATTCTCCAAAAGTGTGGCAGAAAACAAAGCTGTGCATTTCATTATACCGCCATTACAGTAACTTTATCCAAATATGCCAGAATGGTCTTTCTAATAAGCTATAAAATAAGTTTCTGGAAATAGAATTTTCTTGCAAAAATTTCCATACAAAAATTATAAAGTACATTGTTTCTATAGTTCGTGTACAAGCGTAACACGTTTCACGTAAGTGTCTTCACCCTTGCTCTTTTAAAAAGTTCAGAACATTTTGTTCGGGGAAGTTTGTAAAAACGCTTTGAGTAATTACTGTTATGTTTATATCTGTATGTTCAATATTTTTAAAAGATTGAATGTTATTTAAAAGCTGACACGATTAAAAAACCCCAATATGAATACTCCGCTTTCTCCATATCGTCTAAATTTTAATTCATGCTGGTATTCACGGAGACTAAAAAACTCATCCATTTCCTGAGTAGAAATTGAACCTACAACCGCTCTACTTACAATTAGATGCTATATTTTCTATTCTTCTTCTCATCTTCTTCACATATCTGATGATTTATGTTTTGATGTGAAACATCTATAGGATCACTTGTAAACCGGATTGTTGCCGTGGCGACGCTTGCCGTGGCGAAGGGCCGCCACGCTATCTATACTATTATAAAGAGGAAACCTTTATATTTTTGTATGTTTGTACTGGACCGATTTCAAAATTTCTTTTACGATTACTTAGAGGGACTCTTCCGAATCCGTATAGGCTATATTTTATCCCGGAAAATAAATAGGATTTTTCGTGGTAGTGAAAAAACTGCCGTATGTTGGCGATTCTCGCGAACGCTGCCTAAATGGTTAGAGATGTATGGTTGATTTGTATAGAAAAGTTGTAGAACTCAATAATGCCTACAAAAAAGTCCGCGATAGTATAAACCAAACATTTATATTTTAGCCATTATAACCAATTTTCCATAGAATAAAAGTAATTAAAATTATTAGCCTAAGTTTATTGATCATATTATCGTCGAATATTAATCCTTATCCAAATAAATTATTTATTGAGCAAGATTGTTTCAATAGCTATAAGTAACTTTTTATTTTATTCTAATCGGACAATCCATTCGAAAGATATTACGAATTTAAAATTGTAATTGGTATTAAAATGAATGATGGCCGCCGGCCGATATATGTCGCACGGCGAAACAGCAAGGGGAGGAGGGTGCACATCTATGAAGCAGGTTGGTGCACGCTATCCTGAGGTATACATATATATATATTATTTTCTCATTAGGCTATATTTAATTCCTGTAATAATATTATCTTTTATGCATATTACTTGTACATACACGATGTTTCACATCTGCCAGGCGTCCCATGACGGTTATTTTTTTTTTTTTATAATTTGTATATCTAGACGTAGCAATATCATAACATCTTTTTATATTTCGACACTATGTTTCATTAATCATAATAACATCTCTTTTTATTTTAAATTCATAATTGACTGCTGCCTACAATCATATTTTGAAAACCACTTATAATTAGAACAATAACAGGTTTTAAAGCCTAACCTGCCCAAATACATTGAGAAAATTGAGGTATTAAGAAAAAAACTTAATAGTTTAATTTTCTCAATTTATTGGAGTATTGGAAATAAAGGTATAAAATACAACAGTAAAATAACTTCAAGTATATTTTAAAAATTTTCACTAACAAGAAATAATAATAGCTGCAAAATAAATGAAATCTTTAAGTGATCACATAAACGCTAAACTCAAAATAACAAGATATGGCTGGTATGGTATATGATCTGGTGATTATTACACATTTTAAAGTTAACAAATTTAACCTACTATTAATCGCGTATATTGATTATTACTATATAGTATTATTTATTTTGCATTTTTCATAGTTTTGTTTTTTCTCTTTATGAGAAAAATTTAAAGAAATTATTATATTTTCCGTTGCATGTCAATATATTTTTAGAAATATTATATATGTTAAGCCTGTCGTGGCGCAGCGGCACAGGAGTGTGACTGTAACCGACAGGTTCTGGGTTCCATCCCCAGTCGAGGAAATGAAATATTTAATATTTTAAATTTAAATATTTAAAGTTTCATTATATATATATATATATATATATATATATATATATATATATATATATATATATATATATATATATATATATATATATATATATATATATATATATACATATATATATATATATATATATATATATATATATATATATATATATATATATATATATATATATATATATATATATATGTATATATATATATATATATATATATATATATATATATATATATATATATATATATATATATATATATATATATATATATATATATTCTTTCTTTCTTTATCTGAAAGTCCAAAGTGCTACCCGCATTTTAATAAATTTTATAGTATGAGTGTCGTAAGAAATTTCTGTTGCTGCAGCAGGGACCTCAATTAAAGTCAATAAATTTGGCCATTTTCTACATATTAATATAATTATTAACATTTCTAGTTATAGAAGTGAAAATGTGAAAATGTCTGCCGTAACAATATAAACGTAGAATATTTAACAGCTGCTGCAGCGAATTACTTTTGGCTAACCCTATGTTTTGTTCATGTATGTGTCTAAAATAAAAATTGGGATAAAGGTTACATAGTTATAGTATTGTGACATTAGTAAGAGATTTCAGTTGACTTCTCATTTAATAAATTTGTAGCGTCGTTAGAGTTTTCATCTGTAAATGTGTAAGAGAGGGCCTATAAGTACCTTGTCTTACCATTCCATACCTTCCTATAGATCCCTTCAAATTTTCTTCAATCTGGTGCTTTGGTCATAAAAACTACAATGCAGATCTAATCAAAGTTGGTGATACTGTGGCGATGAATGTAAAGTTACGAAAGAAAGCTCAAGTAGTTTATTCTTTGAAACCAAGCATTTTGCAGAAAAAGATTGGTCTGAATTTTTCCATAAAAATTGAAATATTCCAAGAATACATTCCGATCTTATGCTGATATTGCTAAAGAAATATTTTCTTCCTCTCATCTATTCAAACGCCCAATCATACAAAATCTCAGCCCCAGTCATTCAGTCATTCCTCACATATCATACCGTGCTCAGGCAAAATATATATATATATATATATATATATATAT
Source organism: Eueides isabella (assembly GCA_019049475.1). NCBI lineage: Eukaryota > Metazoa > Arthropoda > Insecta > Lepidoptera > Nymphalidae > Eueides > Eueides isabella. The sequence continues at coordinate 11,502,575 of CM032408.1, read as the reverse complement.
ATATATATATATATATATATGTATATATATATATATATATATATATATATATATATATATATATATATATATATATATATATATATATATATATATATATATATATATATATATATATATATATATTCTTTCTTTCTTTATCTGAAAGTCCAAAGTGCTACCCGCATTTTAATAAATTTTATAGTATGAGTGTCGTAAGAAATTTCTGTTGCTGCAGCAGGGACCTCAATTAAAGTCAATAAATTTGGCCATTTTCTACATATAAATATAATTATTAACATTTCTAGTTATAGAAGTGAAAATGTCAAAATGTCTGCCGTAACAAAATAAATGTAGGATAGTTAACAGCTGCTGCAGCGAATTACTTTTGGCTAACCCTATGTTTTGTTCATGTATGTGTCTAAAATGAAAATTGGGATAAAGGTTACATAGTTATAGTATTGTGAGATTAGTAAGAGATTTCAGTTGACTTCTCATTTAATAAATTTGTAGCGTCGTTAGAGTTTTCATCTGCAAATGTGTAAGAGAGGGCCTATAAGTACCTTGTCTTACCATTCCATACCTTCCTATAGATCCCTTCAAATTTTCTTCAATCTGGTGCTTTGGTCATAAAAACTACAATGCAGATCTAATCAAAGTTGGTGATACTGTGGCGATGAATGTAAAGTTACGAAAGAAAGCTCAAGTAGTTTATTCTTTGAAACCAAGCATTTTGCAGAAAAAGATTGGTCTGAATTTTTCCATAAAAATTGAAATATTCCAAGAATACATTCCGATCTTATGCTGATATTGCTAAAGAAATATTTTCTTCCTCTCATCTATTCAAACGCCCAATCATACAAAATCTCAGCCCCAGTCATTCAGTCATTCCTCACATATCATACCGTGCTCAGGCAAAGCGTTTCGTTTTTGAAAGAGTCAAATGGAACGGAAGAGTCCGTTCCACACTTTCCGCTTATTTGAGGCATTACGTGTTGAGTAATGAAACTATTACAAGAGTAAAGAGAAGAAAATATTCATTATTTTATTTCTTCTAGTGGGGGTCGAATCCACAACCGGTTACAGTAGCACGTGCCCTTGCACTTCTACAGGTCTTAATAATATAATTTTAACTATATAAATTGTCCACAGCTGCTGTAGTGATCGCGTTCTTCGTATGCTGGGCTCCATTCCACTTCCAACGGCTCTTCTTTATCTACGGCCCTGGCGTCCGCTACTATCACACTATAAACGAGTACCTGTTCCTAGCAGCGGGTGTTTTCTACTACATATCGGCCACTGTCAACCCTATTTTGTATAACATTATGAGCCACAGGTATGAACATAGCTATGTACTTTTTTTTTTATAGCTTCACGCTGTATTGAAAATATTAAATATTTCATTTCCTCGACTGGGGATCGAACCCAGAACCTGTCGGTTACAGTCACACTCTTGTGCCGCTGCGCCACGACAGGCAGGCTATGTACTCATTTAGAAACATAATTCTGTATCCCGCATATTGATGAATTTCTATAATATTTTTAGGATGTTACATGTAGAGCAAAACTCAGCGGGTTTTGTCTTGTTAGGGTCCGTCCATTAATCACGTAAAGTTCGAAAAGGGCGAATGGGCTCGGCGAAAAACACGAAATATCATAAAGGGATAGGAGGGGTGCAGCAAGATATCACGTGTACATATAACTAAGTAATTATTAAGTTTAAACCTCACGTATCACCAAGAAGGAGGATGGGTAAAAAATGCAAAAAAACCATCACGCGATTAATTGACGGCCCCTTATCGAAACATGGAAATCAAACTAGTACTGTACTTCATTGGTTAATTGAATGTAAATTTGGTTTTTATTTTAAGTACTTGTAAAACTATATGTCTTCCTTAATAAATAAATAAAAAAAACAAATTAGACAATTACTCTCCTGAGTCAAACCCACAACTATCGCGATATAACGTCATCATGAGATTTAAATATAGCTTCACGCCGTATACCACACATGGCAGGGTAGTCAGAGGGAACTTGGGAACCTAGTGTTAAGACACTCCGTTCTACTTCTGTTCCCCACTTTCTGCTGAACTTAAGGCATTGCGTGTTGATTGAACTCAACCCCGCGTTTTTCCTTGTACCAGAGCAAAGAAATGAAAACATTAATTAAGATTTAAATATAGTAAAGTATATTTCTATTAGTTATTGATTTTTTTTTTATATAAATAAAAATAATATTCCAGATTATTTTTTCATTCGTAATAAATTGCTTCCTCACTTTGGTAACGATAGAGAATAAAACGGCGTTAAGTTACGCCACAAATATCGTCACAATGCGTGAATTTAGTCAAGTTATCTATTTCCATTTTAATAAAAGTTTTTAATAGCTATACTAAAATCCTAACGTAAATTATTATAGCACCATCATTTAAAGAAATATTGTAATATCGTGAAATTTAAATCTTATACTCTGACTTGAAGCTTTTCTTTCAGTGTTATTAAATTTTTAACTTCTTCGTAATGGTCGAATAAAGGTTTAAACTTGATTAAGTCTCACGATATACGACTAGGATACACAGCTTGTAGTTTCTACTTTTATGAAAAAATAGGAAATAAAAGATATAATTTCTCGCTCTGGTACCGAGGCAAAGCGGGTCGTTGTCTTCCGCTTAACACACTCGCTCTCCAGAATATGAAAATGCCTCAAAGGTATCACTATCATTAATGTATAGTGTAAATCTGTAATTAATAGATTTTAAAAAAATATTGTCGCGCTGAGTTTCTTGCGCCGGTTCTACTCAGGTCATTTCTTCGCTCTGGTAACAAGGCAAAGCACGGCATTGAGTTTCGCCACATAACCTACAATGCCTCGAATTCGGTGGAAAGTGGCGAAACGAAGTGGCGAAGTCAAACGAAGTGTCTTAACACTAGGTTCCCAAGTTCCTCTTTCTACCTTCCTACGTGCGTGTTACAGCGTGTAGATGAAATAAAGGCATTTAGTGTCTTGTGTTTTCTGTATAGCATTGATATTTTCGATACATTACACCTGCACACTATAAACGCATTACCACCAGTTTACGTGTGAATCTGGATACAATTTACGTATAATTAGACACTTTTTAGACAAAAAAATCTACACAAGTGCAAACAGTACGCATGAGACATTACTGTAATGTCTGACATTCATATAAATCAGCTCCACGTTGTATCCCGCACAAGGCAGGGTAGGCAGAGGGAACCCGGGAACCTAGTGTTAAGACACTCCGTTGCACTTCCGTTCCCCACTTTCCACCGATTTTGAGGCATTGCGGTGTTGGGTGGTGGAACTCAACGCCGCGCTTTGCCTTATAACCAGAGCGAAAAAATGAAACATTAAATATTTAAATTGAAAATTTTAAATATTTCATTTCCTAGACTGGGGATCGAACCCAGAACCTGTCGGTTACAGTCACATAAGCATTTCTTATACATATTTTTTACATATTTTTAATTCCACAGATACCGCATTGCATTCAAACAAACGCTATGCTGCCGTAAAGTCGAGCGAAAGAAGAGCAGGTACAGGGAGCAGTCCAGCATCAGGGAGACAACGGTCAATCATACATCTGATGGCTCCCATCTAGTGAGGGTCAGGTCCCACAGCCAAGAACGCAGGAATCGAACTGACTACCGCGGGAGAAACTTCACAACTGATACCACTAATATTTATAGCAAGAGGTGGAAGGACAGACGAACTAAAGACAAAAATGAGTCCAGTCATTTGATGATGAAAGATTATAAATATGACTGTGAATTGTAACTTTTTTAGTTATATAAATTTGAAATTTATATATTTTTTAAAAAACCTATGACGCACAGATAATTTTTTTAGTACTCTAAAGCCATATAAAGAATTTTTAGTTTATAGACACCGTCGTGGCGCAGATATACAATGTCTGATTATAAACGCGATGTTTACGTGTTTAATTTTTACTGGTTTTTTAAAGCATTAGAATAGTTTTGTTTATTTTTTTTCACTTAAGAATAAATTAACCTAGATATATTACAATATAGAAATATTATACTTTTTATACATACGTAAACAATTTACTTATGTATTTAAGGTTTTAAAATGTAAATATCAAATAGGATATTTCTATAATATTTAATAATAAATAAGAATAAAAATAATTGTAAATTACTGTAATTAAAACCACACTCAATTCAGTTCAGTAATTCAGTAAGTCAATGTAAACAAGACGAGTGTTACAACACTTCTCTTGTTAAAAATATGAGTTAAGATGGAAAATGCAGATAAATGTTAACTTTATTTCATAAATAAGTACACTTTATGTAATATATGATACAAATAAATTATTATTTTATTTCGTCTGCCTTTTATTATTCACGTTTTACCCTAAAGCTACTAAAATGTTATTTTTTTAGTAAGAAATAAAGCCGTTCGTGTTTCATATACGAGTTGACTTGTCATATATTACTGGAAAGAGAAAACGAGAATCTATATATTAAGACACTCCGTTAACCATTAAAATATTTCTGTTTCTCTATTTTACCGAATTCATAAACATTTGCGTGTTTCGTGGCAAAACACAACGCTACACTTTGCCTCAATACCAAAACAAGAAATGAGAATATTATATTCTTCAGTCCCCCGAATGATAACCAAAACCCAACTCCAATCCCACGCTTGTGCCATTGCGCCATGATAACAGATTTTTATTTTCAACTTTACGCTGTATCCTGCTTGAGGCCTGTCGTGGCGCAGCGGTACAAGAGTGCGACTGTAACCGACAGGTTCTGGGTTCGATCCCCAGTAGGAGAAAATAAAATATTTAATATTTTGAATTTAAGATTAATGTTTCATTTCTTCGCTCGGGTAATAATTCAAAATGCGGCGTTGAGTTGCGCCACTCAACACGCAATGCCTCAAATTTGGCGGAAAGTGGGGAACGGAAGTGGAACGGAGTGTCTTAACATTAGGTTCCCGGGTTCGCTCTGCCTACCCTGCCTCGTGCGGGATACAGTGTGAAGCTGATTTATATGAATGTTAGACATTACAGTAATGTCTCATGCGTACTGTTTGCACTTGTGTAGATTTTTTGTCTAAAAAGTGTCTAATTGTACGCAAATTGTATACAGCTGAGAGAGTAAAGAGCTGTATCCTGCACTTGGTAGGGTAGGCAGAAAGAATTTGAAAATGCACTGTTAAGACAGTCCGTTCCATTTTTTTTGCCACATTTGCGACATTTCGTGATAAGTGGCGGAGCTCAATACTGTGCTTTGCCTCACTACCGAAGTGACAAAATATAAATATGAAACGTACCATTCCAATTTAAAATCACCCGCCATTGCGCAATGATAACCTCAAGAAACTGATTAATCACCCCAAATGGTAATCGAACCCACAGCCACCGCGTCATGTCATTCCGACGCTACGACGATCTTCACATACTAGTAATATATTAATATCAAGATATTAACTTAAGAAGTCGGTTAACTTTAATATTGCAGAGACTCTTCGTATATAATTCTTTACATTCAAGCAAAAAAACTTTTTTGCTACCTTCTAGTCACTTTTAATTAATGCTTAAAAGCTATAAAATTGAAAGTAAAAAAGTAGTTTAAAGTGTTTGTCACACTATATTTTTTGCATTTTTAATGTTCCTTTCCTTATGTGATTAGTTTATCTATCAAAACTATTAATTTTATGATTGAGTAGATGTATCAAGCTGTAATTAATATCAATATTTGTTTTATATTAATTTCGTAAAAAATATTTATTATCATTCAAGCTATTTAAATTTAAACTGAAATTCATATCAGATTTATGACTGTATAGAGCACAAAAGAAACCAAGCTTCCATAAATTTTCAGTTGCGACAGGTGTACAGGCTGGGCACGTTTTTATTACTATATATAATAAGTGTAAATTATATATAAAGTGATCATCATAAATTTGCAAAACTAAAAACAAATTAGTTTCTTTAACTAATATGAATTTTATTAAAAAACGTTACTGGTTAATGATTATTGATACCCATTTAAGAATGAAGACTATCGAGTCGCAAAAGACACAAGTGTGAGAAAGTAAATGCGTCAGTTTTTGATTTACATTCCAGGATATTTTTTTTTTTTTTTTTTTTTCATTTTTCTCGCACTGGTTCCTAGGCAACGCGAGGCCTTGAATTCTGCAACTCAACACAATGCCATTCACACAGTGCCATTATTCGGTCAAAAGATGGTAGCAAAAGTTTCTATGTGGGAATGGAGTGACACTATTACGTAGGAGGGTAGTCAAGCAGAATATAAGAACCTAGTGTTAAGATATTCCGTTGCTTATTACAATGACATTCCTAATTTTCCAAAAAAATCGAGGTCAACTGACCTCGATTTTTTTTTTATTTTTTTGATTGATTGATTTTTTTGATTGATTAACTAATTATATGTTGAATTTATTTATTCTTGTATTTATGTATTCCTGTAAGCGACAATGTTTCAAATATTTTGGCCGGTAGTTCGATAAATTTCTCTTTTGTAGTTATTTTTTAAATCATTTTTCTTCCGTTTTTGAATGACACACAGACATACAAATCACAGACTCAATTTCTAAATTTATAAAATTGAAATTTGGTAAAGTAAGTTAAGTAGTTGGTAATCACCAACGAAATATTTCTCCAAACTTCTAATGGCGATGGGTGAATGCCATCTCTGTTTTATGACTTCAAGTTAAGCAACCAAAGTTCCGGTTGATGACTAGTATAATAAGCGTGAAGTTTTTATTTCGATACCAAATTATTTTTATATAGTCAAAAAATTCAACATTCAGATTTGCTTGTAGAGTTGTAGAGGCCTGTTGTAGCGCAGCGGTACAAGCGTGTGACTGTAAACAAGTAGTAAGTGTAGGTTCGATCCCGACTCGAGAAAGCATTTCATTCCATACATATAACAGTGAAATATATTAAATTAATTACATATTATTAGACATTTTCTGTTTACTAGATGTTTTCTAATTAATTTATCGATCGTAGTGTAAGTCTATGCCTTTAATTTTAAATTAATTTTGCTTTTCTAGTTATTTATTTAATGTACGGACCCCGTTCGGGTAAAAGCCTCCCCTAAGGAATGACATGTTTCTCTGTTTTTTGCTTTCTCCAGCCAATTTCCGCCTGCGCTTGCTATAATTTCATCTGCCCATCTGACCCTTGGTTGGCTTCTTGGTCTGGTGCTTCCTGGTCCTGACCACTTCATTGAACTTAAAGTCCATCTACTATCTTGATATCGGGCTAAGTGACCCGCCCACTTCCATTTAGCCTTCATTGAGAAGGTTAAGGCATCACATACTTTTGTTTTCTTTCTAATGTCAACGTTATTTACCTTATCTTTTAACTTTATGTCTAGACAGCTTCTTTCCATTCTTCGTTGAGTAGTCTGGATTATATACCTGGTTTTTAGATCAAAGGTCCAAGTTTGGCACCCATAGGTGAGGTACGGTAGTAATGCTGTGTCCTTGATTATTTTCTTGGTCGGCAGCGGGAGTTGCGATTTAAGTATTTCCTTATGACTCCAGAACTTGTTCCAGGTAATGCACACTCTTGGGTTGACTTCTCAAATGTTTCTTTCCTTACTTAAAGAGATTTGTTTGCCTAGGTATATATATTTTTCTACGTAATCGAGAGGTGTGTTATTTATTAAGATGGGCGTTGCACTGCGGTTAGACATACTTTTTGTTTTTTCTAAGTTCATTTCTAATCCAGTTCTTATGCAAGCCTAGTTTAATTTGTTTACCATTTTATTTAATTGGTGAGGGTTTTCCTACTTAAGTAGTTTCCATTGATGATAATACTTTTGTTAGACTATTGCAGTTTACTCAATTGCTGTTGTAAGACATGTTTGAAATTGGATCTCCTTGACGAACTCCTCGCTTTATCTTATGTAAATATTTTTTAGAATATTTATATATTTTTCTTTTATGTTTAATGTTTCTAGCGATTCCCAGATACTTTCGTGTGAAATTGAATCGAAAGCTTTTTTGTAGTCTATGAATGCTAGGTACAAAGGTTTATTAAATTCTAAATATTTCTGTATCACCTGTACATAAAATACGATATAAAAAGACAAATCTTTAGCTATGATAGTCATAAAAGACTAGATCTCACATACTGTAATATTTCTAATATGAAGAGAAAATCGTTTTATAGTTTACATTACCACTCAGTCACGTTCCTTTCGGAAATATTAGGATAAAACCTTTTCTTAAAACAAAACGTTATAACAAATATGACTCACGCATTCATATGATAAGGTGCAAAAACTGGTCCCAAGGCATGCATATAGTGATTCTGGCAGCAGTTGTTTTAAGGTGCAGTGTGGTTGACGAATCGTGGACGTTTTGGAAATAACTAGCGCAGATTTAGGTTTAAGATTCTTCCTCGTTTTGGTTATTTGAGAGAGAGAAAAATGTGTAAAAATTTGAAAACTTAACTTCGGAGTGGCCACTACACGCCGAACGTACTATAAAAATATAAAATTCTATAAACCTGTTCTTGCAAAACAAATTTGTTCGCAACATGTTTTACAAGAACTTTATACTCTACTCAGCTTCACGCTTTATCCCGCACGAGGCAGGGTAGGCAGAGGGAACCCGGGAACCTAGTGTAAAGACACTCCGTTCCACTGCTGTTCCCCACTTGCCAGAACTTTATCACAAGAAAAATCCAAATACACGAGCTTAATTTTGCAAGATTTTTTTTAAATTGCAGTGTTAGTTTGTGTGAAAGTGTGTGTGAAATCTTGAAAGTTCAATTATACTTACTTTTGAGTTAGTGCTTGTTAAATAAAGGAGTTCAATATCGAGTTTTGCCGAGTTACCATTAAAAAAATATAATGGTGTAATATTTAAAAGAAAATAGGTGAAATAATAAAATGACCATAACTTTCGAGAAAATAAAATATAATAGCTCTTAGACTTGCAATTAAGCAGAAATTTTGATGGTATAAACAATATTATAATAAAAAAATATATATATCTACTATAAACAAAGTACGTCTAGTTTCTGTAGCGTTTACCTACAAAAATTCAAATATGTCCACATAATTAGCACACCCGCTGTGCTACAGTTATAAAATATTACTGTCGTCGAGGCGGACACTGAGATTAATAGGAACGTAGAATTTAGGAGGTTTTAAGACGATTCTCTTATTTAAATTTATCAATAATAAGCTTCCAATATAAAGCTACAATAAACAATAATTAAGTTCAAGAAAACATAAAACAATGTAATGCTTTTAAACAACGTCGTAGTTACGTTTTGTATTTACAAAACAATAAGATCAAAGGCTCTTCTCGTTGTTCCGACTCTTTGATATTCGTATTTTAACATTAAATTATCCTATTTAGTATTTTTCTTAATAACAAGTAGCTATTCAATATTTTACAAGAATATTTTATTCAGTGTTGTCTTAAGAACAGAATAAATGAAATATTTCCAATGTTTCATTTCTTCGCTCTGGTAACAAGGCAAACCGCGGCGTTGAGTTCCCCCGCTCAACACGCAGTGCCTTATTCAGCAGTAAATGGGGAACGGAAGTGTTTTAATGGAAACTGAGTGTCTCAGGTCGCTATGTATATAAATATCCATGGTATAAACAAATTTCACCTGTGCTTGGAGAAATCTACATGTTTTACTTATCATTAAAATTATTTTAAAATTCTTATTGGAATAGAAAAAAGATAATACATTGTGGTTGAGTTTCATAATGGCTACTTTAGTTCGAAATTGTGTTGTAGCCATTAACCACATCCCGACCAACGTGTAGTAATTCCAATGCATATATTTACAAGTTACTGTCTTAAATTAAAAAAGAAATTATTTATTGTTAAAAAACTATAATACTATGTCACGATAATCGTTTTAATATATGCCTTTCTAAGCTCCGAGATACCGCAGATCTTGACATTAGATATACCTAAATGTCAGCTTTATTCCTCCACGTAATCTCAAGATAAATGGTCTTTACGGACCGATTGAAGGATAACAAATTGATCTATATAAATTCCATTCTGAAGGAAAACAGATAATGTCATCAAAAAATGTGATGTATTTTAACTAATTAATTTGACTTTAAATAATTTGCTGAAGCTTACGGTATTAAACGCCGCCGCTGAACTGATGTCAAAGGAAATACCTCAATGAATTAATGCTTATTGTAATTTACATACTTATATTATTTGGACATAATATTTAATTTTTTTTGGAAATTGTCCTGTGGCAGGTGGGGTCTAGAATTCTAAGCACTTTAGCTATGGCTCCAGGTTTACCAGTCCTAAGGTACAATAACTCATATGGAAATACCCTAATCATCTTCAATAGAGCTCCGAAGCTCGAGAAGTAGCACGATTATACGTTGGTAGTTCAACTGGAATCGCCAACACCCACAGCTTGAACCCAATATTTGTTAATAAGGACATTTACCAACGCATACAAAATATCAAATTGATGTCGGAATGGGCCCGCATATCCTTGGAAAAGTGCGGGTTCATATCCTGCTACCGTTTTCTCCAAATTCAGGAGAACCCCCGAGAATGAACAGTACATAAAAGAAGTGCTTCTGCAAGATTTACAATTGTCACTTCTACAATAAATGTATTAGACTTAAGGGTAAGGGAATATTGAAAAGGAAAAATAAATTGGACCTCCCCTCGTAACACTTCGTACCTGTTTTTAGAAAGTATTAATATACATACTTATTACGTGATATAAATATATTTATATATACTTATTTAAGAAATTTAAAAAAACTCAGTTTCTTTAGGTTTTCTTCTTATTTATAAATAAATTTTCTTATAAGTAAAATATTTTCTTTCATAAGTGTGCATTAACACTTTAAAAGTAATAAAAATATTTAATAAATAGCACACTCTCTTGCCAATCGATAGCAGAAAAATACTAATTTTAAAAACCTAAAAAAAATTAACTTAGCTGGATTTGAACCGACACATTTTGGAAACCGTCCAAGCGCTCAGACCGACTAAGCCATATGTTTTCATCAAGCTATGTCAAAATTCTTATACACTTATTGATGTTGTTAGCATCTTTATATCATGTACACTCGTAAACTACTATGAAATATATATTTTTAAATATTTCTACAAGTAAAATTTGTAGCTACTATTCACAAGTTCCTCTCGTCCCCCCCTTCAGTTTGGACAAAGGCAATCCGTTCATTCAACATTTTACTGTTATCAAATACTGTGACTGAATATTTTTCGTAAAGGAAAGAGCTTTTAGATTTTACGTTATTTCTAATTAGGTAATTTCTATATTTCTACTATTTTAAAGTGTGAATCCTCACTTACGCTTTACTTACACTTAGGACAGAAAAATACATATCTACTCCGCTTCACGCTGTATCCCGCACATGACAGGGTAGGCAGAGGGAATTTGGGAACCTAGTGTTAGTATTAACCTCCGTTCCACTTCTGTCCCCCACGCTCCGCCGAAATTGAGGCATTGCGTGTTGAGTGGCGGAACTCAACGCCGCGTTTTGCCTCGTACAAGAGCGAAGAAATGAAAACATAAATATGTAAATTTGAAAACATTAAATATTTCATTTCTTCGAGTGGGGATCGAATCCACAACCTGTCGGTTACAGTCACACGCTTGTGCCGAGTAGTGAGCATTTAAATCTTTAAAAAATATTTTAATAATTTAAATGCTCAGCTCTCGGGCGGATCGTTCGGAAATTCGTGTGGATTCTTATCCTCCTACCGTTTTTAAAAGTTACTTATAACGTATAAATATATTAAAAAAATATATATAAAGATAATAAAAATATTGTGATGCAAAATGTGAAGAAACGTACCTATAAAATGTAAGCTAACAGGACCGCTCGAAGCCCCGACTCTCGTTTACTATCATAGTGCTTTCACCGTTTAAGCCTTATAATCTTATCACGCTCCATATAATTTTAACACAGCTTATCGCTGTATCCCGCTATGGCAGGGTAAGCAGAGGAAACTCGGGAAACTAGTGTTAAGACACTCCGTTCCGCATTTTCCACAATTTGAGGCATTGCGTGTTGAGTGGCGGAACTCAACGCCGCGTTTTGCCTCGTACTAATCGATTTTAAGTTTCTAATTATTCATCATTTCTTAGCGAGTTAATTGTTTTAAAATTTTTAAACTATGTTATCTATAATAATAATAATAATAATACTCAATTGAAGATTTTATTTGTTTGTTACGTACAAACATACTCAGAAAATACTACTTAAAGTTTTTTATAAGTCGAATATCAATCTTTCTCAAGCTACAGTGGATTTTCTACTAAATTAAAACTCAGTTACTTTGAGCATATGTCATGTGTCATGTGTCATGTACAAATCTTAGTTATTTTTATTCCACAGGCGAAACTGCAGGTAAAAATATTTTTTTTAGCTTTGCGCTGTATTTTCAACATAATATTTCCGAAGATAAGAGAAGGCAGAAAATTATATATATTATATAATAAAATCAGTAAAAAATTAATTAATTACTCCAAGTAGGAATCGAACCTACCTTTACGTTAACCTCATAGCTCTATAATCATTTTAAATAACATTTAACAAGAAGGACGAACAGTGTATCAACCTAAGTTAGGAGAAAATTATGTAGAACATTAAAAGCTTTTCGGTTGCGTGACCGTAACTTACTTAAGTACATAGTGATAAAATACTGAAAAAATAAAAATTTATGTAAATATAACTACTGAACTAGTCCATAATATAGTTGGTGATGGATTACTTGAATGATTACATGAGCCATTATTGTATTATCGTATCTCAAGAATATTATATTTTTGTTACCTAAAAAAGTGTTAAGACACTCCGTGCTGTTTCCGGTTTTTCGCCGAACTTTAGGCATAGAACGTTAAATGGTGGAACCAAGCGGCGCGTTTTGTCATGTTAAGAAAGCGAGAGCGTCATCATATTTTTAATAAATGAATCATATATTTGTATGAAAATTACGATACTACGTTATCGTAATATTTACCGTTAAAATTTTCAAACTTTAAATACATTTCAAGGACACGAACACAAATTAGTTTAATAATTGAATATCATTATATTATTAAAATAAATGCGGCAAGTTGTGCGGTTCGATGCTCACTCGATGATCCTTTTAAGTACGGCGTTCCGCCGCTAAAGATGCTATACCTCCAGAATGCGACACAAGAATGGGGAGCGGAAGTGCCTTAATTGGAATAAAGAATCTCACATGTAACCTACCCTGATGAGGGAGTCAGCTGAGAATAGGATGATCTTGGTACTGATGGTAGCGCAAGAGGCGACTAAAGTGCGTGTGGTAGAGTCACGTTGCCAGTAATGGCAACACGCATGGGCAGACTCGACCGGATTATTACCACCCCCGGCATTTAAGACCGGCGTTAAGTAGTGGCTTTGGCCACTGCGTTTCGTATTAGGTAATGCCGGGCCCCAGTGTCCTTCCACCTTAAAGGACGGCAACGCTCCTGTAGCTCCTCTGGAGTTACTTGGGGCCGTGGGCGACGGTGATCACTTACCACCAGGTGACCCGTACGCTCGTTTGCCGTATTTTCAATAAAAAAAATATTATGTAATGATATAGCTTGCATTAAGTATTGTAAACTCACTCATTCACTCACTCAGCTTCATGATGTATCCCGCATTATTAGGTTTTGTAAACAAAATTCTAATAACACAAAACAACAGTAAAATTTCACTGCAGTGTAACTTTGGTAACTTTTAATTAATGGCCACGTGATGCAACTAAGGGCACATTATACTACTCAGACCTAGGCTGGAATGTGTCGCGACAGATGTGCAGCGCACCCGTCGCGTTACTTACTTGATTTTCTTTGAGAGTGCTAAACAACTCTATGTATCCTGGGTGTGGCTGCCCTTGGATTGGGACTTTCAACCCGAGCGGAAGGCTATGGCCCTTTGGAATACACTGAAAAGTAAATATACCAATTGCAACTGGTAGCCAGTATACATTTATAATGTCATTTTCAATATTTTTAGCAATCTAGAACGACATAATATGGTGTTTGTATCTGACAACCATTATGCAATAATTTAAATAGTTAATCCTCAAATCATTAAACGATTTCAAATACAATCTGGAAACGATTTAAATGGTTGATTATTTAATTTACTCTACGAAGTAAATAGATGTATATGTTGCATGGCAATTATTGTGGCACAGCGACACAACTTTTGACTATGAGCATTCGGTAACAAATTCGATTCCCCAATTGAGGAAACAAGCATTTTGATCTCCACCTTTAGACACAAGACGCGGAGTTGGTTTCCATCACTCAGTACATAATATCGCGAACATTGCGGGGAAAGTGGAGAAATAAAAGCAGGAAGTCTTTTTTAATACAAAAAAAAATACATACAAATTAAACGTTCGAAGTCTAATGATTCCTTACAGCAAATAAAATTAACACAGCATCGCCCACGACTTAGTTCGCACATATAACGGTAGCAGGCCATAGTACTGCTCTACTATAGGTATGTAGGTATGTATGTATGTATGTATTTATGTATCTATTTACAAATGATGCCTTGAACACTATGCTGTTTATCTACGAGGGAGTTTGAACGGCATAACCGGATATGATTTAAGTAATATAACTCTAAGTACAAAATTGGATTTCTAAGTTTAACTTAAGCTTTTGTGTTTAAATTTGAATTTATATTGCGAAGACTAAGTACGAACTTTACTCAAGGTAAAGAGTAAATTCCACCACTCAATACTTAACTCAATACTCAATAATATATTTGATGATAAGCGGTGCCTAGAAAACTGATTACATTGTGAAGGTCTTGTAAGATTTTAATCCTGCATCACCAAAATTAGTTTAAAATAGAACATTTTATAAGCTTTATAGCTTTTACCTTCTTTACTCGTACTTTGTATAAAATTAATTAATTATTTGTTTTTAGGTATACGACGTGGTGGTAAGTACACCACGTGGATACGTGGATGTCACAGTGAGAATGAAGAGAAACGACTTTTAAAAACCATTTAAAATTCACTCTCAAATATGTAACAGCATCAAGTGCAGACTATTTGCGTCTACAATTTATAACTTCGGTGACGCTAACAAAGACATAAAGATCAAATTATCCTAAATTTTTATTTGGTGTTCTGGTTTCTATAGAACATTTTGCTTGCACGAAACTCTCAGAAGAGGAGGTGAGTTTCGCAAACCAATAAACAATACATGAACTCTCAGAAGACAATTTAAATAAACGGCCATTCATAATTGATATTTATTCAGGGTAAGTGAGCGCACTGCTTCTGTGTGTTGCTAGAGTGTTAGGTAACATAAGTGAAAGTCAATTTTGTAAACACAACCAAACAGTTTTCTAGCTCCAATTGAAAAAAAATGTTTAACCCAATGCGTAACTACGTACGTACCTACAATATGGCGTCTCAAGAGATGTACTCTGTAAGAGCGTTTTGTGACCAAAAGATATTTTTTTATAAATTATATTTTAATAAAAGTTTTCGTTTTTTTTTTTATAATAGTTATTCCTGAACAAAAACTTAATTTTGTTATTTCAGTATTTTATTGAAATGTAAGTACTCCAAAGGTATATATATATATATATACATATATATATACATATATATATATATATATATATATATATATATATATATATATATATATATATATATATATACATATATATATATATATATATATATATATATATATATATATATATATATATATATATATATATATATATATATATATATATATATATATATATATATATATATATATATATATATATATATATATATGTATATATATATATATATATATATATATATATATATACATATACATATATATATATATATATATATATATATATATATATATATATATATATATATATATATATATATATATATTATATATATATATATATATATATATATATATAATATATATATATATATATATATATATATATATATATATATATATATATATATATATATATATATATATGTATATATATATATATATATATATATATATATATATATATATATATATATATATATATATATATATATATATATATATATATATAAACCTACCAGTGTCATCGGCAGTGTTCTCGCCAAAGTGAGATCTCCCTCTTCCTTTTGCAACACTTACTCTTGCTTCATGACTAAGATAGGCAGTATTTCTAGGTCGATACGGCATGAACACATTCAAAAAGCGCCTCTTTCTCGACCTTAAAGGACGGCGATGCTCTAGCTCTTCTGGTGTTACACGGGGCCATTGCGTGGGTGGAGGTGATCACTCACTATCTGGTAATATGCATAACGTTTGCTTTGTCATTTTTATAAAACAAAAAGATTTTTTCTCAATAATTGTAGCATAATTCAGCCCGGGTCCTCCCGCTGGGATATATCCACGTGGATATACAACTCCATCTTCATTCCTAATGTGGGCAATTTAGATCTTCCCTCGATCCTCGTGAGTGGAGCGTCGGCTTATGTTGATGGATTTCATAAATTTATACTAAGTCTACGGAAGTATGTAGAACATTTTTTTTAACGTTGTGGGTGTGGGTAATACTAACAGTGTTTTTTTTGGTACCAGTAAAATAAATACAACACTTTAATTGCGGCATTTAATCTTGAGATGGTGTGCGCGATGAAATTGGGCTGAAAATGAAAAATCAACACACATTTTTTTCTTAAATTCACGATATAATCCATACTCGTAGTACAGAACCTAAGTAGGTGTTAAGACGCTTCGTTTTCATTAGTACACTTCTATTCTCCACTTGCTGAATTCATGGCATTAAGTGTTTAGTTACGGAACCCAACGACGCTCTTTGTCTCATAATCAGAGCGCGGAAATGAGAATATTGAGTATATATTTTTCTGGCGTGCTCAGAATCCATTGTATTGAGCATATGTCTTGTCTATTTTACAATCGCGCGGATGGAATATAATACAAAAAAAAAATTGCAAGTGTTGGGCGTTTAAATGTGGATTGTTTTATAGTGCCCTTTAAGGGGTGGTTTTTGTGGTTGATAGTTTATATGTAACTTTGTTTTTACATTTAGTAGCAGTGTCAAATTATGCATATACTTTTTTTTTATATGGACAAGGCACGGCAAACGAGCGTACGAGTCTCCTGATGGTGAGTAATCACCTCGCCCACGGCCCCGTATTACTCCAAAGGAGCTACAGAAGCGTTGCCGGCCTCTAAGTTGGATGAGCACCGGGGCCCGGCATTACTCAATACGAAACGCAGTTGCTGAAGCCAATACTTAACGCTGGTTTTAAATGCCGGGGGTGGCAATAATCCGGTCGAGTCTGCCCATGCGTATTGCCATTGCTGACAACGTGACTTTACCACACGTACTTTAGTCGCCTTTTACGACACCATCAGTACCAGGGTGATCCTATTCTAAGCCGGAATCACACGGCTAAAATGCATCTTTATGCATATTCTTTATTATTTTGTTTCGGATTTCTGTAATATTTCTGTTATTATCTCTCAGTAATACATATTGTTTCATTTCTTTGCGTTCAGATGAACGTAACAAATTAAAATTGTAACAAATATTAATTGTAAGAACGAATGTTGGAAAAGCTTCGCTTAAACTAACATCAGATACTGTCTATTCAACACGACCTGCGGATTACATTGTATAAGTTTTTTTTATTCCGATTGAACAAAAAAATGAGAATTGCTCTATAACCTTTAGTTTTTCAATTTTAATATTTTTCCTTTTTCTGAATAAATAAGGTAGCGATCGTAAATATTTCTACTATTGTTGACTCTGTTCCCACTCGGAGAAATGAAATATTTAACATTTAATCTTAAAATTCATCACTCTGGTGAATGCACTTTTAGTGACGAGTTACACCGCCACTATAACTGGCTATCCTGCCATATCTTTTAGCTAATATGGCCTCCCTGCAATACCATCAATACAGATTCTCGAAATTATCAGGTCAAAGAATAATATTTTTACCCCATTATATGGTTCTACGAAAAAGAAACTTGTGTATTTTTTTGCGTATTTATATGCTCTGAGTTTCAATTAAAATATCCTTTTGAAAAACTTAATTTGTGTTAAAATGTAATGTAAACGTGTCATTGTCGGTGAAGTGACTGGAACAGTTGTAGCCTGTCATTCACCTGTGTTCTATAAATATTCTTATTCTTTTAAAATTTTCTTCATTAAAAAATTTTTTTTCTCCATGGACGTCGCTAAACTAAATTCAAAGTAATTCATATTTTAGTATATATTTTACATTCGTTACCAACGTGGGGGCATTAGTACAATATTTGACTGTCAATGGGACGCCTATTGATACATATTATATACAAGCAAATGAATTACGGTCATTTCCTCGTTCCAGTAATTAGATAAAGCGGCTTTCAGTTTAGAAAGTCAACACGCGACATAATGAAAACTAAAACCTACGTGAAAAACGGAGTGACTAAGCACTAAATGTCCTCTACCTCTGTAATATTTCATATAGTTTCATACTAATTTCTATGAAACATCTGTACTGTGAATAAATTACGTAGCAATTTCAACTCGATATACTCAGTAAGCTAAAGTTACAAGATTGATTTGCATCGTCTCGCGTCGTCTTCGGTCGACTCCACTGCACGTGTCTATGTGTTGACGATCAATTGTATATCCATTCAGCTATACTATATACTTATAAATAAAATTGAAGTGTGTGTTTGCAATTTTAAGATAACCGCGTATTGTAAAATACCTACAATTAGTTATTTAAACTATACCAAAACATAAAAAGATATATATTTGTCATACTCTAGCTATCTTTCTGTTCGTCCGGACTACTCGCCGGAACAGCTCAAGCGACTTTAACTGAAAAATTGAAGCAACATGCCAGTCTGTTGCTTACCTTTTATTCTTCATCTCACGGGTTTGGGGCTTATGTAGAATAATGTTTTTATTTTTTCGTTTAAATAAAATAAATAAATATTCCTATAGTTCAAGCAGGCGACGCCGCGCGAGAATTACTAGTATGTGTAGTGTGTTGTAATCGGTTATTAGACACTCCATTTAAATCCCCACTTTTATCCAAATTGTTGGCATTGCATGGTGAGTAGCGAAACTTAACGCCGCGCTTTACCTTTGTTATTAGAGAGAGAGAGAAAAATGTAAATATTCAAAATCTAAATTAATAAATATTTATTATATTTTTATTTTCTTATTTTTCATATTTGTTTCTTGACTACTCAAAGTGCAAAAAATTAACTAACTTTAGAGCGGCCATGACTCGCCAGCCATGCTATGTTATAGAGGGTATTACTTAACAGTAGTTAAAGGTCTGTAATTAGCTTAGTATGTATGTATATATGAGATAGTTCATTATTAATACTCGTAGATGATAAAACACGACGAGCGTTAGATCAAATACAAAAAGGTGAAGATTTATAATTAAATATTTCTCTGACAAAATCTCTCTACCTCATCTAGGCTTGTAACTACTAAGATTTTCGTAAAACATAGCTAACGACAACTTGATTAAATTAGTTCATTCAATAAAATTAGTCCGTTCATTAAGACAATTCTTTCCGTTACTTACTTTCCGCCGTGTTTGAAATATTGCGTGTTAAGAGTTGACTCTCCCTTGCCCAGAACGAAGAAATAAATATGTTAAATACTTTATTTACTACTAGTGGGGATCAAACCTACGATCTAACGATTTATTGGAATGCAATATAAACTCTTCCGTTTCCGAGTGGCATACAGATAACATACGGGTGAAACAACTGCACTTATAAAGTTGTTAAAGGCGTTGTTTTACTGAAAATTATTAAGGGATTAATTAAATTCATTCTTCTACTTTGAATTCAAATGAACAAATTCACTACATGCACAATATGATATGCATTTACGAAACTTTGCCAGAACAGTACGACCAATTCCTTTTAAAAGGAATTATTTACAAAAAGAGGCCTGTCGTGGCGCAGCGGCACAAGCGTGTGATTGTAACCGACAGGTTCTGGGTTCGATCTTCAGTCGAGGAAATGAAATATTTAATATTTTCAATTTAAATATTTAATGTTTCATTTCTTCGCTCTGGAAATAAGGCAAAGCGCGGCGTTGAGTTCCGCCACCCAACACGCAATGCCTCAAATTCGGAAAGTGGGGAACGGAAATGGAACGGAGTGTCTTAACACTAGGTTCCTGGGTTCCCACTGCCTACCCTGCCTCGTGCAGGATACAGTGTGAAGCTGAAAAAAAAAGACCAGCCAAACGCAGATTTCCTCCTTCCAGAAATGCAGCAAGAGCGATACATAAATGTATCTTTTGATTGTGTTGACTTCGAAACTTTGATAAATCTCTTTACGTGAATTAACGAACTAACTACAGACGTACTGAATTCAATTACTTTAATAATTTAAGATAAAGATATATAATTTGAAGCTTTCTCTTCTAAAAATCATCCATTACTTTATTTATTTCAAAATGTTCTGAATAGTAAGTTATTCATCTATTCATCGAATCACCCGTTGTCCAGTCGTTATATAATATATGTAAGACATAAGTTTGCATTTACTGGTAATTCTATGAAATTACTTGTTCGTGTTCATTGAAATGCCGCTCTCGGTTTGGTTGCACAGTCTTGAGACCACTATTGTGTTTGGGGTTATAGTAAAGGGTGAAGGAAAGCGTGAACAGTGAGGTATTGATTAATCTAAATTCATTACAATACTAAGTTATCTAATATAATTTACTATAGCTAAATATATAAATATTATTTGTTTTTAATAAAATTCTTATATATAATTAAAGTAAGATTGTTTAATAGGCAAATGATTTAGAAGAATTTTTGAAGGCCTGTCGTAGCGCAGCGGATCAATTGTGTAACTATACACGAGGTTCGATACTCGCTTAAGAAAATGAAATATTTAATATTTACAAATTAAATATTTAATATTTTCATTTCTTTTCTCTGATAACAAGGCAAAGCGCAGCGTTGAGTTCTGCTAATTAACACGCAATGCCTCATATTCGACGGAAAATGGGTAACGAAATCGGAACGGAGCGTGTTAACACTAGGTTCCCAAGTGATCTCTGCTTACCCCGACATGTACGGGATACAGCGTGAAGCTGAATGAGTGAGAGAATTTTTGTAATTTTTTCATGAAATTCATTCAGACAATCGTTAAATTTTCGTAAATGTACTTTATTACATTTATTTTCAAGTTATGCAAATAGTTCCTGTACCCATTAGAAGACTTTCAGCTTCCAATATCATTATTATTATAATCCATACTAATACTGTAAAGCTGAAAGTGTTTGTTCAGCTTAACGCATTGACTTAATTAAAAAAAAATCATTATTTATCGACTTCCATAATCAATTCGTTGAAAAAGGCTTTACGTTAATCATTTCAATGTTACCTACCGTAAAAATGTTCAGAGCTATCATACACAACCGTCGCCACGTTGATTTGGCCTTACGGACCAGGCAAGGGGTAAAAGCAAATTTTTCAGTATAAATAATATTCCCAACTACGCCAAAATCAAGTCCATAAAGGTTTATATATACATTACGTCCAATCCAAATGTTATTGTAAGCTAGGATTTAATAATGTCCGAATCCGTCTAACCGAGTCGGTCTATGAGCGAACACGTAATCCCTAAGATACGTCAATCTGGTCTATTCACTTTCGTCGCGCGTGATCAGGATTTATTACCGCTTATTGCTCACTGGCGTCTGTGAAGTGTTTCTTACTTGTGAGTTTACAATATGCTGAGCTCGTTTTATTATTCTATGTAAAATAATAATATATATTTTTTCTCGATATAAAGCCTTCATAGCTCAGTGCTTTCGATACCAAGTTAGGGAAATCAATTAATTTAAATTTTCCTGTCTCAGCCGTAGGTGAGATCGATTCCGTTGGTAGGTGGATTATCATTTTAAAAATAGTAAAAAAAATGTGAATTTCTGTTGCTGCTATAACAATACTTCTTTCTTCTTCTTCTTAGCTTCACGCTGTATACCGCACGAGGCAGGGTAGGCAGAGGGAACCCGGGAACCTAGTGTTAAGACACTCCGTTCCACTTCCGTTCCCCACTTTCCGCCGAATTTGAGGCATTGCGTGTTGAGTGGCGAAATTCAACGCCGCGCTTTGCTTTATTACCAGAGCGAAGAAATGAAACATTAAATATTTAAATTGAAAACATTAAAATATTTCATTTCCTCGAGTGGGGATCGAACCCAGAACCTGTCGGTTACAGTCACACGCTTGTGTCGCTGCGCCACGACAGGCCTCTAATAAATACTAATAACAATAAATACTTAAAAATTGTATAAAATGAACATATATCTGTAATAAACAGCCTTCATACAACAGACTAACATATCTTACAATCGTTTATCGATAATAGTACAGAAACTTTGTAATATGACGTACCCGCAATAGAAATGAATTCGTTATATTATGAAATTATAAGAATTGTATATGTAATCTCATGTTCGGTCGCTCAGTGCCGGATCACCGTCCATTACATCGTTTTTCTTGTGTAGTTATTTTTCAAGTAAAATAACTTTAGCTTGAAACATATTTACTTTTGGCATAAGTTCAAGATGAGTGATTACCCCGAATTCTAATTCTATACTATACACTTCCGTTTTCTTTGACTGAAAGTGGAGAATAAAACGGAGTGACTTAACATTAGGTGTCAAAGTTTCCTCTGCTTACCCTACCATATGCCAGATATAGCGTGAAGCTGTAAAAAATAAAGACAAAATTGTGATATTGTGATTTCAATTGTAACTTATTGACGTATCTTAACTTGTTAACAAGGCAAGGTAATAAAAATGTGCGTCTTCCTAAGTGGGAATCAAATACACAACCGTCACGTTCGCTGACTCGGCTTCTCGCTGTATCCCATGTAGGGGACATGGCAGGGTAGGCTGAGGGAACTTGCGAAGCGAGTGTTAAAACACTCCGTTCCATTCTCTTTCTTCCACTTTCAGTCAAATTCGAAGCATTGCGTGTTGAGAGGCGAACACGACGAAGAAATTAAAATATTAAATATTTCATTTCTTCCAATAGGGATCGAGCCCACAACTTGTCCCGTTTACAGTTACGCCCTTGTGCCATAGCTCTACGACACGCCACCAAATTCATTCATTCATTCTTCTTCTTCTTCTTCTTCCTGGCATTAATCCCGGCTTGCTGTGACAGGGTTTGCCGTCCTACTGAGCCTACTCCACTTTGCACGATCTTTTGCGTCCTCAGTGGTTATACCATTCATTCATTCTTTTACAAAAATAAATGAACACAAAAAAAGTACTTTATCCAAACTATCACAAACTTAATCGTTGCAGTGACTTTAAAAGACTATTGACAATCAATAGTACAAAGTAAAAAAATCATTAACAAGTCCTCTCGGAGGAGCAAAACAGGGTAAATTATAAGTTTCCTTTGTTATTAAACATGATTTGAACTGACGTCTCCTGGAAACTATCCAAGCGCTCTGACCAACTAAGCCATACGTTCTTATCAAGATACTATGTAGCTAACTCGCATATAAGAATTTCTGTTAGTCTGTGGCATCATTGCTCCTGAATGAGTGAACCGATTTATTAGAAAGTGATTTTTTTAAACTAAAGTCGGCATATTGCATTTGTTTAGCAATGTTTTATGAAAATCAAGCATATTGCCCATATGAAGTAGTGTGAAGCCATTTTTTTAGGAGTTAGTACATGAAATTAAAAATTACAATTTAAATATGTAAGTATGTAAACACATTTTTTTATTTTGCATCCCAGGGACACTTCTTTCACAACTTTCTATTTATAGAGTTTTGTTTCACGAAACTTTACACCGTGTTTTGTTTTTTCACGATGAGATAAAAGTAATAAAGATTCCGTGAAATGTTAATTGAACTCAACGGGTCCTGATGTGAATTGCGCGACTATAAACAGGGCAGCTTGTGGATATTATCACTCTATTAATTCGAGGGAACGAAATATTGAATATTTTTATTTCCTTTCTCTGGTAATGAGGCAAATCAAGGCGATGAGTTTCACCACTTAACACGCACTTCCTCCAGAATTTACATTTATACCCTGCGCCATGACAGACTTCATTTATAGATCTCTCATAATACTACGAACGATATCCCGAGGGACGTCGATTTTTTGTATGCCCATGTCGTAAGTTGTGAACAGTAAAAATAGCAAAGCGGAACTAAAGTAATCTCGTCAGCTGAGTGCTTCTACAGTAGAGTGGCGTTTGTGATTGAAATTGATATGGAATCTTGTTTGTATGAAACTGTCTTTTATAAAGAATTCGTATTGAGATTGTGATGACAAAAAATTAAAGTCCGTGAATATTGGTTGATTTTTAGTTATTGTCGCAGGGAGGTGTGTTTTGGACGCATTACCAAAACAAGAAAACGTACGTATTTCATTCCTTCGAGTGGGGATCAAACCTATAACCTGACCTGTTTATAGTCGCGCGCTTAAGCCCGTATATACCAATCGAGTTTGATGTACAATCCGCTAAAAGCTTGGATTTACTTTCATCATGTAAAAAAAAATAAAACACGACGTTCAAAAAACGGAGAACGAAGTGTCTCTACATAAAATTGTTGAGTTTCAATTCGTCCAAAGTAAAATTGAAGCGAAAATTACTTTAATATTATAAAAGAAACATAATAGTATTATAATGTTAAAAAGTATCTTTATTTTTAAATTATCCAATATAAATATATCTAAAAATTCATTTACAGTATAAATCTTATTTTATGTGGGATTGTTATGTATTACGATGACACGGCCCTACAGCTTCACAAATACTAGATATTAATTTAAAATAGAATTTTATCAAATTTCGTTACCAAAATGTGATTTTAAGGTCTTAAAAACCATATATATTATATGTCATTTTTATCCAAATGATTTATAATCTTTTAAATTTCACGTAAATTTGTTTTTGATGCAAAGCGCGGCGTTAACTTTCGCCAGTTATCACATAATGCCTGTGACTCGGCAAGTAGTGTCTTAACACTAGGTTCCTAAGTTGAAGCTTATTAGTTAACCTATCTTAATTGTATATTTTTAAATTATGTTCTCATACACAGTAAAATAACCAGGCGAAAGCCAAGCGTAAAGTCTAAAAAGCCTTCTATATCCGCGTATTATAGCTGTAACACGTAACACTTAGATAAGCTGGGGTAAGCTGATAAATCTCTTATCGATATTATTATGGCCGACTCTGCCTTTGAAACATAATAATATTTTCACTTTATTGCTCGATCTCGGATAAATATATACCTAAATGAATTACTTTTTTCTCATTCCAGTAATTAGATAAAGTGGCTTTCAGTTTAGAAAGTCAACACGCGACATAATGAAAACTAAAACGTATGTGAAAAACGGAGTGACTAAGCACTAAATGTCCTCTACCTCTGTAATATTTCATATAGTTTCATACTAATTTCTATGAAACATCTGTACTGTGAATAAATTACGTAGCAATTTCAACTTGATATACTCAGTAAGCTAAAGTTACAAGATTGATTTGCATCGTCTCGCGTCGTCTTCGGTCGACTCCACTGCACGTGTCTATGTGTTGACAATCAATTGTATATCCATTCAGCTATACTTTATACTTATAAATAAAATTGAAGTGTGTGTTTGCAATTTTAAGATAACCGCGTATTGTAAAATACCTACAATTAGTTATTTAAAACATAAAAATATATATATTTGTCATACTCTAGCTATCTTTCTGTTCGTCCGGACTACTCGCCGGAACAGCTCAAGCGACTTTAACTGAAAAATTGAAGCAACATGCCAGTCTGTTGCTTACCTTTTATTCTTCATCTCACGGGTTTGGGATTTATGTAGAATAATGTTTTTAATTTTTCGTTTAAATAAAATAAATAAATATTCGTATAGTTCAAGCAGGCGACGCCGCGCGAGAATTACTAGTATGTGTAGTGTGTTGTAATCGGTTATTAGACACTCCATTTAAATCCCCACTTTCATCCAAATTGTTGGCATTGCATGGTGAGTAGCGAAACTTAACGCCGCGCTTTACCTTTGTTATTAGAGAGAGAGAGAGAGAGAGAAAAATGTAAATATTCAAAAACTAAATTAATAAATATTTATTATATTTTTATTTTCTTATTTTTCATATTTGTTTCTTGACTACTCAAAGTGCAAAAAATTAACTAACTTTATAGCTGCCATGACTCGCCAGCCATGCTATATTATAGAAGGTATTACTTAACAGTAGTTAAAGGTCTGTAATTAGCTTAGTATTGATGTATATATGAGATAGTTCATTATTAATACTCGTAGATGATAAAACACGACGAGCGTTAGTTCAAATACAAAAAGGTGAAGATTTATAATTAAATATTTCTCTGACAAAAAGTCTTGTAAAACATAGCTAACGACAACTTGATTAAATTAGTTCATTCAATAAAATTAGTCCGTTCATTAAGACAATTCTTTCCGTTATTTACTTTCCGCCGTATTTGAAATATTGCGTGTTAAGAGTTGACTCTCCCTTGCCCAGAACGAAGAAATAAATATGTTAAATACTTTGTTTACTACTAGTGGGGATCAAACCTACGATCTAACGATTTATTGGAATGCAATATAAACTCTTCCGTTTCCGAGTGGCATACAGATAACATACGGGTGAAACAACTGCACTTAGAAAGTTGTTAAAGGCGTTGTTTTACTGAAAATTATTGAGGGAATAATTAAATTCATTCTTCTACTTTGAATTCAAATGAACCAATTCACTACATGCACAATATGATATGCATTTACGAAACTTTGCCAGAACAGTACGACCAATTTCTTTTAAAAGAAATTATTTAAAAAAAGAGGCCTGTCGTAGCGCAGCGGCACAAGCGTGTGATTGTAACCGACAGGTTCTAGGTTCGATCCCCAGCCGAGGAAATGAAATATTTAATATTTTCAATTTAAATATTTAATGTTTCATTTCTTCGCTCTGGAAATAAGGCAAAGCGCGGCGTTGAGTTCCTCCACTCAACACGCAATGCCTCAAATTCGGAAAGTGGGGAACGGAAATGGAACGGAGTGTCTTAACACTAGGTTCCTGGGTTCCCACTGCCTACCCTGCCTCGTGCAGGATACAGCGTGAAGCTGAAAAAAAAAAGACTAGCCAAAGCAGATTTCCTCCTTTCAGAAATGCAGCAAAAGCGATACATAAATGTATCTTTTGATTGTGTTGACTTCGAAACTTTGATAAATTGCAATTCTGTGTCTCTCTTTACTGCATTACGTGAATTAACGAACTAACTACAGACCTACTGAATTCAATTACATACTTTAATAATTTAAGATAAAGATATATAATTTGAAGCTTTCTCTTCTAAAAATCATCGATTACTTTATTTATTTTAAAATGTTCTGAATAGTAAGTTATTCATATATTCATCGAATCACCCGTTGTTCAGTCGTTATATAATATATATAAGACATAAGTTTGGTAATTCTATTAATAACTTGTTCGTGTTCATTGAAATGCCGCTCTCGGTTTGGTTGCACAGTATTGAGACCACTGTTGTATTTGGGGTTATAGTAAAGGGTGAAGGAAAGCGTGAACAGTGAGGTATTGATTAATCTAAATTCATTACAATACTAAGTTATCTATTATAATTTACTATAGCTAGTATTTAACAAAAAATAAAATATATAAATATTACTTGTTTTTAATAAAATTCTTATATATAATTAAAGTAAGATTGTTTAATAGGCAAATGATTTAGAAGAACTTTTGAAGGCCTGTCGTGGCGTAGCGGATCAATTGTGTAACTATACACGAGGTTCGATACTCGCTTAAGAAAATGAAATATTTAATATTTACAAGTTAAATATTTAATATTTTCATTTGTTTTCTCTGATAACAAGGCAAAGCGCAGCGTTGAGTTCTGCTAATTAACACGCAATGCCTCATATTCGACGGAAAATGGGGAACGAAATCGGAACGGAGCGTGTTAACACTAGGTTCCCAAGTGATCTCTGCTTACCCCGACATGTACGGGATACAGCGTGAAGCTGAATGAGTGAGAGAATTTTTGTAGTTTTTTCACGGAATTCATTCAGACAATCGTTAAATTTTCGTAAATGTACTTTATTACATTTTTTTTCAAGTTATGCAAATAGTTCCTGTACCCATTAGAAGACTTTCACCTTCCAATATAATATTATTATAATCCATACTAATACTGTAAAGCTGAAAGTGTTTGTTCAGCTTAACGCATTGACTTAATTAAAAAAAAAAACATTATTTATCGACTTTCATAATCAAATCGTTAAAGAAGGCTTTACGTTAATCATTTCAATGTTACCTAGCGTAAAAATGTTCAGAGCTATCATACACAACCGTCGCCACGTTGATTTGGACTTACGGACCAGGCAAGGAGTAAAAGCAAATTTTTCAGTATAAATAATATTCCCAACTACGCCAAAATCAAGTCCATAAAGGTTTATATATACATTACGTCCAATCCAAATGTTATTGTAAGCTAGGATTTAATAATGTCCGAATCCGTCTAACTGAGTCGGTATATGAGCGAACACGTAATCCCTAAGATACGTCAATCTGGTCTATTCACTTTCGTCGAGCGTGATCAGGATTTATTACCGCTTATTGCTCACTGGCGTCTGTGAAGTGTTTCTTACTTGTGAGTTTACAATATGCTGAGCTCGTTTTATTTTATTATGTAAAATAATAATATATATTTTTTCTCGATATAAAGCCTTCATAGCTCAGTGCTTTCGATACCAAGTTAGGGAAATAAATTAATTTAAATTTTCCTATCTCAGCCGTAGGTGAGATCGATTCCGTTGGTAGGTGGATTATCATTTTAAAAATAGTAAAAAAAATGTGAATTTCTGTTGCTGCTATAACAATACTTCTTTCTTCTTCTTCTTCTTAGCTTCACGCTGTATACCGCACGAGGCAGGGTAGGCAGAGGGAACCCGGGAACCTAGTGTTAAGACACTCCGTCCACTTCCGTTCTCCACTTTCCGCCGATTTTGAGGCATTACGTGTTGAGTGGCGGAATTCAACGCCGCGCTTTGCCTTATTACCAAAACGAAGAAATGAAACATTAAATATTTAAATTGAAAACATTAAAATATTTCATTTCCTCGACTGGGGATTGAACCCAGAACCTGTCGGTTACAGTCACACGCTTGTGTCGCTGCGCCACGACAGGCCTCTAATAAATACTAATAACAATAAATACTTAAAAATTGTATAAAATGAACATATATCTGTAATAAACAGCCTTCATACAACAGACTAACAGATCTTACAATCGTTTATCGATAATAGTACAGAAACTTTGTAATATGACGTACCCGCAATAGAAATGAATTCGTTATATCATGAAATTATAAGAATTGTATATGTAATCTCATGTTCGGTCGCTCAGTGACGGATCACCGTCCATTACATCGTTTTTCTTGTGTAGTTATTTTTCAAACAAAATAACTTTAGCTTGAAACATATTTACTTTTGGCATAAGTTCAAGATGAGTGATTACCCCGAATTCTAATTCTATACTATATACTTCCGTTTTCTTTGACTGAAAGTGGAGAATAAAACGGAGTGACTTAACATTAGGTGTCCAAGTTTCCTCTGCTTACCCTACCATATGCCAGATATAGCGTGAAGCTGTAAAAAATAAAGACAAAATACACAACCGTCACGTTCGCTCACTCGGCTTCGCGCTGTATCCCATGTAGGGGACATGGCAGGGTAGGCTGAGGGAACTTGCGAACCGAGTGTTAAAACACTCCGTTCCATTCTCTTTCTTCCACTTTCAGTCAAATTCGAAGCATTGCGTGTTGAGAGGCGAACACGACGAAGAAATTAAAATATTAAATATTTCGTTTCTTCCAATAGGGATCGAGCCCACAACTTGTCCCGTTCACAGTTACGCACTTGTGCCATAGCTCTACGACACGCCACCAAATTCATTCATTCATTCTTCTTCTTCTTCTTCTTCCTGGCATTAATCACGGCTTGCTGTGACAGGGTTTGCCGTCCTACTGAGCCTACTCCACTTTGCACGATCTTTTGCGTCCTCAGTGGTTATACCATTCATTCATTCTTTTACAAAAATAAATGAACACAAAAAGAGTACTTTATCCAAACTATCACAAACTTAATCGTTGCAGTGACTTTAAAAGACTATTGACAATCAATAGTACAAAGTAAAAAAATCATTAACAAGCCCTCTCGGAGGAGCGAAACAGGGCAAATTATAAGTTTCCTTTGTTATTAAACATGATTTGAACTGACGTTTCCTGGAAACTGTCCAAGCGCTCTGACCAACTAAGCCATACGTTCTTATCAAGATACTATGTAGCTAACTCGCATATAAGAATTTCTGTTTGTCTGTGGCATCATTGCTCCTGAATGAGTGAACCGATTTATTAGAAAGTGATTTTTTTAAACTAAAGTCGGCATATTGCATTTGTTTAGCAATGTTTTATGAAAATCAAGCATATTGCCAATATGAAGTAGTGTGAAGCCATTTTTTAGGAGTTAGTACATGAAATTAAAAATTACAATTTAAATATGTAAGTATGTAAACACATTTTTTTTTATTTTGTATCCCAGAGACATTTCTTTCAAAATTATCTATTTATTGAGTTTTGTTTCACGAAACTTTACACCGTGTTTTGTTTTTTCACGATGAATTAAAAGTAATAAAGATTCCGTGGAATGTAAATTAACCTCAACCGGTCCTGATGTGAATTGCGCGACTATAAACAGGGCAGCTTTTGGATATTATCACTCTATTAATTCGAGGGAATGAAATATTGAATATTTTTATTTCCTTCCTCTGGTAGTGAGGCAAATCAAGGTGATGAGTTTCACTACTTAACACGCACTTCCTCCATCCTCCATAACAGTACGATTGATATCTCGAAGGACGTCAACTCTTTATATTCCCATGTCGTAAGTTGAGAACAGTAAAAATAGCAAACCGGAACTAAAGTAATCTCGTCAGCTGAGTGCTTCTACAGTAGAGTGGCGTTTGTGATTGAAATTGATATGAAATCTTGTTTGTATGAAACTATCATAAATCTTTTATAAATAATCAGTATTGTGATTATAAAAACATTTATAATCACAATACTGATTATTTATAATCACAATACTGATTATTTATATTCCCCATTATGAGGATTTATATTTGCTGCCAAGAACAAAAAAATAGGCAATTACAGTCCACTTACTATCAATAGTGAGAGGATTAACAAAGTTAATCAAGAAAAATACCTAGGCTTAATTCTTGACAGCCAGCTCAGCTGGATACCGCATATTCAAAGTGTTAGAAGTAAACTAACCTCCCTAACTGGAGCACTCCGTAATATAGCTCGATGTCTCCCAAGACCGGTACGATATATAATCTATAACTCCATGGTGAAGTCACACATAGATTATTTAATTGAAGTCTGGGGAACTGCTGCCAAATCAAACTTGCGTCCTCTACAAATAGCCCAAAATAAAATAATAAAAGCCTTATTCCGGTATCCTTCCCTAACACCAACTATAAACATCTATAAAGAAAGAAATCTTATGACTCTTTATCAAATATATAAATATAATACATGTATTATTATAAGAAAAATTTTAACTAAAGATGTACATTCGAAATTAGTATTTACCAAAAATTTACACTTACATAAAATTAAAACCCGGCAAGCCCATAACATCTCGCTACGACCACCACGAACTAAATATGGAAAAAAGAGTATAATGTTTGAAGGAGCAAATTTATATAACTCATTACCAAAGAATATTAAAGAAATTACATCCTTGAATTTATTTAAAAAAGTACTTAGAGCTCATATATTAAAAGATCTCACTATATTTTAAGTAACTTAAAAATATATAAAATAATTTAAAAAAAAAAAAAATCTTTTAACGGATTACAATTGATTATAAATCAACTATGTGTAATTAATTATATTTCAATGTCAAAAAATCACAAAATATGTCATGCATTGTATAACAAATATTCACCAAAGTAATACTCTAAAATAACTATCAGTGTGATCTCGACCTTATATTTGCTATTAATTGTGCAAAAACATGTCTTTAAGTTATTCCTTTGTCTTGTTACTTACAATAAGAATGTAATGAAAAACTACCCACAAATGTTAATTATTAACAACTTATTATTGTTACTATTATTTGAATTGGTTTTTGGTAATATTTTAAAATATTAATTATAAGTTGCGCTGGACGGCAATAGGTTTTAAATATTATATGATTGTTTTTTCTCAGTAAGTGAATTGTAAATTCTGTATGAGAAATAAATGAATTCTGAAACCGAATAGATTTTAAAATTCGTGAATATTGATTTATTTTTAGTTATTGTCGCACACAGCAGGGAGGGCACTACTTTCTAGAAATTACGTGTTGCGTTGCGCGAGCCACGCTTTGTCTTTTCCCCATTATGAGGATATCGATTTTATCCGCACGTGTTAAGTGGCGGAACTCATTTCCTTGATTTGTCTCATTACCAAAACAAGAAAACGTACATATTTCATTCCCTCGAGTGGGGATCAAACCTATAACCTGACCTATTTATAGTCGCGCTTAAACCCGTATATCACGACCAATCGAGTTTGATGTACAATCCGCTAAAAGCTAGCATTTACTTTCATCGTGGAAAAAAAATCAAAACACGACATTACAAAAAACGGAGAACGAAGTGTCTCTACATAAAATTGTTGAGTATCAATTCGTCCAAAGTAAAATTGAAGCGAAAATTACTTTAATGTTATAAAAGAAACATAAAAGTATTATAAAGTTAAAAAGTAGCTTTATTTTTAAATTATCCAATATAAATATATGTAAAAATTCATTTACAGTAAAAATTTTATTTTATGTGGGATTATTATGTATTACAATGACACGGCCCTACAGCTTCACAAATACTAGATATTAAGTCAAAATAGAATTTTATCAAATTTCGTTACCAAAATACGATTTTAAGGTCTTAAAAACCATATATATTATATGTAATTTTCATCCAAATGATTTATAATCTTTTAAATTTCACGTAAATTTATTTTTTAATGCAAAGCGCGGCGTTAACTTTCGCCAGTTATCACATAATGCCTGTAACTCGGCAAGTAGCGTCTTAACACTAGGTTCCTAAGTTGAAGCTTATTACTTAACCTATCTTAATTGTATATTATTAAATTATGTTCTCATACACAGTAAAATAACCAGGCGAAAGCCAAGCGTAAAGTCTAAAAAGCCTTCTATATCCGCGTATTATAGCTGTAACACGTAACACTTAGATAAGCTGGGGTAAGCTGATAAATCTCTTATCGATATTCTTATGGCCGACTTTGTCTTTGAAACATAATAATATTTTCACTTTATTGCTCGATCTCGGAACAAATATACGCTAAATTTACTTTTTTATACCACAACGAGGAAATGAAAATAATCAACATATGAAAAAATATAAAAAAGTAAATTTACTACACTTTATGACGCTCTATATGCGGGATTTATCCTAGAGTTAACTTACTTTTTAAATGAAACACTTTTAACCGGATTAATCGCGTAAAACATGTTTAACAAACAATATATGCGATTAATCCGGTTAAAAGTGTTTCATTTAAAATGTATAATAATCGCAAAAATCAAAGACATTATTAGGAGTAACTTAACAGTAAGTTAATTAACTTACTGTTAAGTTACTCCGTTGTCCATATATCGGCCAATTTCTGAGGCGTTGCCTTTTAAATGACGCAGTATTCAACGCTGTGTTTTGTCATTTGGATCAAGTGAAAAGAATTAATTCCCCCAGTTGGAAACGAACCCAAAACTATCAAGCCATGAAGACGTCAGTAATATGTTTTTAGGCTTCTTGTTACGGTGGGATCAGGATCTAACCTTATGTTAATAAACGCCTTTTACTATTAATGTTCTTCCGTCCCCATTTTGTGTTGAATTTTGAAGGAAATGCCTTGTAATAATCAGAGAGATGTAATGAAGATATTGAATATTAAATTTCCTTGAGTGGATATCGAACTTTTCTTATTTACAGTCACACGCTTGTATATAATAAGACTAGTAATAAATATTTGGTATATTACAATTGACTAATTGGTGATTTTCACGAAAATTATTATATTTGGACATTCATTACACTTATTTGATATTTTATTGACATAAAACAAAATAGGTGATAATAAGTTTAAAGGCGTATAAAAATTTGAACATAGCAGGATTTGAACCTCTAGAAAACCGTCCAAGCGCTCTGACCAATGTGAAATCCGTGCTGCTTTATGGGTGCGAGACTTGGAAAGTCACCAAAGCCATCTCGCAGCGTCTTCAGGTCTTCGCCAGATTCTCGGTATTTACTGGCCCGAGAAGATCACCAACGAGCAACTGTTGGAACGTTGCCAACAATCCCCGATCGACCAGCAGATCAAGCGCCGGAAGTGGAACTGGATTGGCCACACTCTCCGAAGGGACCCCGATCACATCCCTAAACAGGCTCTGGATTGGAACCTCCAAGGAAGACGCAAACGTGGTCGCCCCAAGCAAACCTGGCGGCGCACTGTAACGGATGAGGCGAAGAAAATCGGCAAGACTTGGAGCGAAATCAAACTCTAAGCTCAAGATAGGACAGTATGGAGGACTACTGGTAACGCCCTCTGCCCCACCTAGGGGACTTAGGACATTAATTTCCGTAAAATATAATTAAGAAAATAATTCATTTCCCCGACTGAGAATCAAACCCGCAACCTTCGCGTTTGCAACGTACATAACATTTTATTATATGTCATTGCAAACGGTACGATGTAAGAAGGGCCTTCTTAGACGTCATTAGTTATAATGGTTCTCATCACTGTCGTACACCTTACATACTTGCTTACTCAGCTTTTCGCTGTGTAATTCCGGCTTAGAATAGGATCACCCTGGTACTGATAGTGTCGTAAGAAGCGACTAAAGTATGTGTGGAACTGTCGATGACACTGGTAAGGAAATATATATATATATATATATATATATATATATATATATATATATATATATATATATATATATATATATATATATATATATATATATATATATATATATATATATATATATATATATATATATATATATATATATATATATATATATATATATATATATATATATATATATATATATATATATATATATATATATATATATATATATATATATATATATATATATATATATATATATATATTATGGGAGAGACGGCAAACTAGCATACGGGTCACCTGATGGTAAGTGATCACCGTTGCCCACGGCCCCGTGTAACTCCAGAGGAGCTACAGGAGCGTTGCCGTCTTTTACGGTGGACCGGGGCCCGGCGTTACCTAATGCGAAACGCAGTGGCCAAAGCCACTACTTAACGCCGGTCTTAAATGCCGGGGGTAGTAACAATCCGGTCGAGTCTGCCCATGTTGCGTGTTGCCATTGCTGGCAACGTGACTCTACCACACGCACTTTAGTCGCTGCTTACGACACCATCAGTACCGGGGTGATCCCATTCTAAGCCGGGTCACACTGCAAACATATATATATATATATATATATATATATATATATATATATATATATATATATATATATATATATATATATATATATATATATATATATATATATATATATATATATATATATATATATATATATATATATATATATATATATATATATATATACCTACCAGTGTCATCGACAGTATTCTCGCCAAAGTGAGATCTCCCTCTTCCTTTTGCAAACCTTATTCTTGCTTCATGACTAAGATAGGCAGTATTTCTAGGTCGATACGACATGAATACATTTAAAAAGCGCCTCTTTCTCGACCTTAAAGGACGGTGATGCTCTAGCTCTTCTGGTGTTACATGGGGCCGTGGGTGGAGGTGATCACTCACTATCTGGTAATATGCATAACGTTTGCTTTGTCATTTTTATAAAACAAAAAGATTTTTTCTCAATAATTGTAGCATAATTCAGCCCGGGTCCTCCCGCTGGGATATATCCACGTGGATATACAACTCAATCTTCATTCCTAATGTGGGCAATTTAGATCTTCCCTCGATCCTCGTGAGTGGAGCGTCGGCTTATGTTGATGGATTTCATAAATTTATACTAAGTCTACGGAAGTATGTAGAACATGTTTTTTTTAACGTTGTAGTGGGTAATACTAACAGTGGTTTTTTGTACCTGCAATATAAATACAACACTTTAATCGTGGCATTTAGTTTCGAGATGGTGTGCGCGAAATTTTCTGACGTGCTCAGAACCCATTGTAATGAGCATATGTCTTGTCTATTTTACAATCGCACGGATGGAATATAATATAAAAAAAATGCAAGTGTTAAGGGGTTGTTTACTACAATAAGTAGCAGTGTCAAATTATGCATATACTTTTTTTTTTATGGACAAGGCACGGCAAACGAGCGTACGAGTCTCCTGATGGTAAGTAATCACCTCGCCCACGGCCCCGTATTACTCCAAAGGAGCTACAGAAGCGTTGCCGGCCTCTAAGTTGGATGAGCACCGGGGCCCGGCATTACTCATTTCGAAACGCAGTGGCTGAAACCAATACTTAACGCTGGTTTTAAATGCCGGGGGTGGCAATAATCCGGTCGAGTCTGCCCATGCGTATTGCCATTGCTGACAACGTGACTTTACCACACGTACTTTAGTCGCCTCTTACGACACCATCAGTACCAGGGTGATCCTATTCTAAGCCGGAATCACACGGCTAAAATGCGTCTTTATGCATATTCTTTATTATTTTGTTTAGGATTTCTGTAATATTTCTGTTATTATCTCTCAGTAATACATATTGTTTCATTTCTTTGCGTTCAGATGAACGTAACAAATATTCTTACGAATATCTCGGTTTAATCTGTTTCGTTTAAAATTGTAACAAATATTAATTGTAAGAACGAATGTTGGAAAAGCTTCGCTTAAACTAACATAAGATACTGTCTATTCAACACGACCTGCGACAACATTGTGTAAGTTTTTTATTCCGATTGAACAAAAAAATGAGCATTGCTCTATAACCTTTAGTTTTTCAATTTTAATATTTTTCCTTTTTCTGAATAAATAAGGTAGCGATTGTAAATATTACTACTATTGTTGACTCTGTTCCCACTCGGAGAAATGAAATATTTAACATTTGATCTTAAAATTCATCACTCTGGTGAATGCACTTTTAGTGACGAGTTACACCGCCACTGTAACTGGCTTACCTGCCATATCTTTTAGCTAATATGGCCTCCCTGCAATACCATCAATACAGATTCTCGAAATTATCAGGTCAAAGAATAATATTTTTTATCCCATTATATGGTTCTACGAAAAAGAAACTTATATATTTTTTTGCGTATTTATATGCTCTGAGTTTCAATTAAAATATCCTTTTGAAAAACTTAATTTGTGTTAAAATGTAATGTAAACGTGTCATTGTCGGTGAAGTGACTGGAACAGTTGTAGCCTGTCATTCACCTGTATCCTATAAACATTTCTTTTTTTTTTAAAATTTTCCTCATTAAAAAATTATTTAACTCCATGGACGTCTCTAAACTAAATTCAAAGTAATTCATATTTTAGTATATATTTTACATTCGTTACCAACGTGGGGGCATTAGTACAATATTTGACTGTCAACGGGACGCCTATTGATACATATTATATACAAGCAAATGAATTACGGTCATTTCCTCATTCCAGTAATTAGATAAAGCGGCTTTCAGTTTAGAAAGTCAACACGCGACATAATGAAAACTAAAACCTACGTGAAAAACGGAGTGACTACGGCACTAAATGTCCTCTACCTCTGTAATATTTCATATAGTTTCATACTAATTTCTATGAAACATCTGTACTGTGAATAAATTACGTAGCAATTTCAACTCGATATACTCAGTAAGCTAAAGTTACAAGATTGATTTGCATCGCCTCGCGTCGTCTTCGGTCGACTCCACTGCACGTGTCTAAGTGTTGACGATCAATTGTATATCCATTCAGCTATACTATATACTTATAAATAAAATTGAAGTGTGTGTTTGAAATTTTAAGATAACCGCGTATTGTAAAATACCTACAATTAGTTATTTAAAACATAAAAATATATATATTTGTCATACTCTAGCTATCTTTCTGTTCGTCCGGACTACTCGCCGGAACAGCTCAAGCGACTTTAACTGAAAAATTGAAGCAACATGCCAG
Source organism: Eueides isabella (assembly GCA_019049475.1). Classification (NCBI taxonomy): domain Eukaryota; kingdom Metazoa; phylum Arthropoda; class Insecta; order Lepidoptera; family Nymphalidae; genus Eueides; species Eueides isabella. The sequence continues at coordinate 11,464,237 of CM032408.1, read as the reverse complement.
TCTGTTGCTTACCTTTTATTCTTCATCTCACGGGTTTGGGGCTTATGTAGAATAATGTTTTTAATTTTTTGTTTAAATGAAATGAATAAATATTCATATAGTTCAAGCAGGCGACGCCGCGCGAGAATTACTAGTATGTAACATGTGTTGTAATCGGTTATTAGACACTCCATTTAAATCCCCACTTTCATCCAAATTGTTGGCATTGCATGGTGAGTAACGAAACTTAACGCCGCGCTTTACCTTTGTTATTAGAGAGAGAGAGAGAGAGAAAAATGTAAATATTCAAAATCTAAATTAATAAATATTTATTATATTTTTATTTTCTTATTTTTCATATTTGTTTCTTGACTGCTCAAATTGCAAAAAAATAATTAACTTTATAGCTGCCAAGACTCGCCAGCCATGCTATATTAAAGAGGGTATTATTTAACAGTAGTTAAAGGTCTGTAATTAGCTTAGTAAGTATGTATACATGAGATAGTTCATTATTAATACTCGTAGATGATAAAACACGACGAGCGTTAGTTCAAATACAAAAAGGGGAAGATTTATAATTAAATATTTCTCTGACAAAAAGTCTTGTAAAACATAGCTAACGACAACTTGATTAAATTAGTTCATTCAATAAAATTAGTCCGTTCATTAAGACAATTCTTTCCGTTACTTACTTTCCGCCGTATTTGAAATATTGCGTGTTAAGAGTTGACTCTCCTTTGCCCAGAACGAAGTAATAAATATGTTAAATACTTTATTTACTACTAGTGGGGATCAAACCTACGATCTAACGATTTATTGGAATGCAATATAAACTCTTCCGTTTCCGAGTGGCATACAGATAACATACGGGTGAAACAACTGCACTTATAAAGTTGTTAAAGGCGTTGTTTTACTGAAAATTATTAAGGGAATAATTAAATTCATTCTTCTACTTTGAATTCAAATGAACCAATTCACTACATGCACAATATGATATGCATTTACGAAACTTTGCCAGAACAGTACGATCAAATCCTTTTAAAAGGAATTATTTACAAAAAGAGGCCTGTCGTGGCGCAGCGGCACAAGCGTGTGATTGTAACCGACAGGTTCTGGTTTCGATCCCCAGCCGAGGAAATGAAATATTTAATATTTTCAATTTAAATATTTAATGTTTCATTTCTTCGCTCTGGAAATAAGGCAAAGCGCGGCGTTGAGTTCCTCCACTCAACACGCAATGCCTCAAATTCGGAAAGTGGGGAACGGAAATGGAACGGAGTGTCTTAACACTAGGTTCCTGGGTTCCCACTGCCTACCCTGCCTCGTGCAGGATACAGCGTGAAGCTGAAAAAAAAAAGACTAGCCAAAGCAGATTTCCTCCTTTCAGAAATGCAGCAAAAGCGATACATAAATGTATCTTTTGATTGTGTTGACTTCGAAACTTTGATAAATTGCAATTCTGTGTCTCTCTTTACTGCATTACGTGAATTAACGAACTAACTACAGACCTACTGAATTCAATTACATACTTTAATAATTTAAGATAAAGATATATAATTTGAAGCTTTCTCTTCTAAAAATCATCGATTACTTTATTTATTTTAAAATGATCTGAATAGTAAGTTATTCATCTATTCATCGAATCACCCGTTGTTCAGTCGTTATATAATATATGTAAGACATAAGTTTGGTAATTCTATGAAATTACTTGTTCGTGTTCATTGAAATGCCGCTCTCGGTTTGGTTGCACAGTCTTGAGACCACTATTGTATTTGGGGTTATAGTAAAGGGTGAAGGAAAGCGTGAACAGTGAGGTATTGATTAATCTAAATTCATTACAATACTAAGTTATCTAATATAATTTACTATAGCTACTATTTAACAAAAAATAAAATATATAAATATTATTTGTTTTTAATAACATTCTTATATCATAATTAGAGTAAGATTGTTTAGTAGGCAAATGATTTTCAAGAACTTTTGAAGGCCTGTCGTGGCGTAGCGGATCAATTGTAACTATACACGAGGTTATGGGTTCGATACTAGCTTAAGAAAATGAAATATTTAATATTTACAAATTAAATATTTAATATTTTCATTTCTTTTCTCTGATAACAAGGCAAAGCGCAGCGTTGAGTTCTGCTAATTAACACGCAATGCCTCATATTCGACGGAAAATGGGGAACGAAATCGGAACGGAGTGTGTTAACACTAGGTTCCCAAGTGATCTCTGCTTACCCCGACATGTACGGGATACAGCGTGAAGCTGAATGAGTGAGAGAATTTTTGTAGTTTTTTCACGGAATTCATTCAGACAATCGTTAAATTTTCGTAAATGTACTTTATTACATTTATTTTCAAGTTATGCAAATAGTTCCTGTACCCATTAGAAGACTTTCAGCTTCCAATATCATTATTATTATAATCCATACTAATACTGTAAAGCTGAAAGTGTTTGTTCAGCTTAACGCATTGACTTAATTAAAAAAAAAAACATTATTTATCGACTTTCATAATCAAATCGTTGAAGAAGGCTTTACGTTAATCATTTCAATGTTACCTAGCCGTAAAAATGTTCAGAGCTATCATACACAACCGTCGCCACGTTGATTTGGCCTTACGGACCAGGCAAGGGGTAAAAGCAAATTTTTGAGTATAAATAATATTTCCAACTAAGTTAAAATCAAGTCCATAAAGGTTTATATATACATTACGTCCAATCCAAATGTTATTGTAAGCTAGGATTTAATAATGTCCGAATCCGTCTAACCGAGTCGGTATATGAGTGAACACGTAATCCCTAAGATACGTCAATCTGGTCTATTCACTTTCGTCGAGCGTGATCAGGATTTATTACCGCTTATTGCTCACTGGCGTCTGTGAAGTGTTTCTTACTTGTGAGTTTACAATATCCTGAGCTCGTTTTATTATTCTATGTAAAATAATAATATATATTTTTTCTCGATATAAAGCCTTCATAGCTCAGTGCTTTCGATACCAAGTTAGGGAAATCAATTAATTTAAATTTTCCTGTCTCAGCCGTAGGTGAGATCGATTCCGTTGGTAGGTGGATTATCATTTTAAAAATAGTAAAAAAAATGTGAATTTCTGTTGCTGCTATAACAATACTTCTTTCTTCTTCTTCTTCTTAGCTTCACGCTGTATCCCGCACGAGGCAGGGTAGGCAGAGGGAACCCGGGAACCTAGTGTTAAGACACTCCGTTCCACTTCCGTTCCCCACTTTCCGCCGAATTTGAGGCATAGCGTGTTGAGTGGCGGTACTCAACGCCGCGCTTTGCCTTATTACCAGAGCGAAGAAATGAAACATTAAATATTTAAAACCGGGGATCGAACCCAGAACCTGTCGGTTACAGTCACACGCTTGTGTCGCTGCGCCACGACAGGCCTCTAATAAATACTAATAACAATAAATACTTAAAAATTGTATAAAATGAGCATATATCTGTAATAAACAGCCTTCATACAACAGACTAACAGATCTTACAATCGTTTATCGATAATAGTACAGAAACTTTGTAATATGACGTACCCGCAATAGAAATGAATTCGTTATATCATGAAATTATAAGAATTGTATCTATATGTAATCTCATGTTCGGTCGCTCAGTGACGGATCACATCGTTTTTCTTGTGTAGTTATTTTTCAAACAAAATAACTTTAGCTTGAAACATATTTACTTTTGGCATAAGTTTAAGATGAGTGATTACCCCGAATTCTAATTCTATACTATATACTTCCGTTTTCTTTGACTGAAAGTGGAGAATAAAACGGAGTGACTTAACATTAGGTGTCAAAGTTTCCTCTGCTTACCCTACCATATGCCAGATATAGCGTGAAGCTGTAAAAAATAAAGACAAAATTGTGATATTGTGATTTCAATCGTAACTTATTGACGTATCTTAACTTGTTAACAAGGCACAACCGTCACGTTCGCTCACTCGGCTTCGCGCTGTATCCCATGTAGGGGACATGGCAGGGTAGGCTGAGGGAACTTGCGAACCGAGTGTTAAAACACTCTTTCACGTTCGTTCCATTCTCTTTCTTCCACTTTCAGTCAAATTCGAAGCATTGCGTGTTGAGAGGCGAACACGACGAAGAAATTAAAATATTAAATATTTCATTTCTTCCAATAGGGATCGAGCCCACAACTTGTCCCGTTTACAGTTACGCCCTTGTGCCATAGCTCTACGACACGCCACCAAATTCATTCATTCATTCTTCTTCTTCTTCTTCTTCCTGGCATTAATCCCGGCTTGCTGTGACAGGGTTTGCCGTCCTACTGAGCCTACTCCACTTTGCACGATCTTTTGCGTCCTCAGTGGTTATACCATTCATTCATTCTTTTACAAAAATAAATGAACACAAAAAAGTACTTTATCCAAACTATCACAAACTTAATCGTTGCAGTGACTTTAAAAGACTATTGACAATCAATAGTACAAAGTAAAAAAATCATTAACAAGCCCTCTCGGAGGAGCGAAACAGGGCAAATTATAAGTTTCCTTTGTTATTAAACATGATTTGAACTGACGTCTCCTGGAAACTATCCAAGCGCTCTGACCAACTAAGCCATACGTTCTTATCAAGATACTATGTAGCTAACTCGCATATAAGAATTTCTGTTAGTCTGTGGCATCATTGCTCCTGAATGAGTGAACCGATTTATTAGAGAGTGATTTTTTTAAACTAAAGTCGGCATATTGCATTTGTTTAGCAATGTTTTATGAAAATCAAGCATATTGCCAATATGAAGTAGTGTGAAGCCATTTTTTAGGAGTTAGTACATGAAATTAAAAATTACAATTTAAATATGTAAGTATGTAAACACATTTTTTTTTATTTTGTATCCCAGAGACACTTTCTTTCACAACTTTCTATTTATTGAGTTTTGTTTCACGAAACTTTACACCGTGTTTTGTTTTTTCACGATGAGATAAAAGTAATAAAGATTCCGTGAAATGTTAATTGAACTCGAACGGGTCCTGATGTGAATTGCGCGACTATAAACAGGGCAGCTTGTGGATATTATCACTCTATTAATTCGAGGGAACGAAATATTGAATATTTTTAGTTCCTTTCTCTGGTAGTGAGGCAAATCAAGGCAATGAGTTTCACTACTTAACACGCACTTCCTCCTCCATAACAGTACGATTGATATCTTGAAGGACGTCGTTTCTTTATACGCCCATGTCGTAAGTTGTGAACAGTAAAAATAGCAAAGCGGAACTAAAGTAATCTCGTCAGCTGAGTGCTTCTACAGTAGAGTGGCGTTTGTGATTGAAATTGATATGAAATCTTGTTTGTATGAAACTATCATAAATCTTTTATAAATAATCAGTATTGTGATTATAAAAACAATTTAAAATTCGTGAATATTGATTTATTTTTAGTTATTGTCGCACACAGCAGGGAGGGCACTACTTTCTAGAAATTACGTGTCGCGTTGCGAGCCACGCTTTGTCTTTTCCCCACAATGAAGATATCGATTTTATCCGCTCGTGTTAAGTGGCGGAACTCATGTGGTACGTATTTCATTCCCTCGAGTGGGGATCAAACCTATAACCTGACCTGTTTATAGTCGCGCGCTTAAGCCCGTATATCACGACCAATCGAGTTTGATGTACAATCCGGTAAAAGCTAGCATTTACTTTCATCGTGGAAAATAAATCAAAACACGACGTTTAAAAAACGGAGAACGAAGTGTCTCTACATAAAATTGTTGAGTATCAATTCGTCCAAAGTAAAATTGAAGCGAACATTATTTAATGTTATAAAAGAAACATAATAGTATTATAATGTTAAAAGTAGCTTTACTTTTAAATTATCCAATATAAATATATGTAAAAATTCATTTACAGTAAAAAAATTATTTTATGCGGGATTATTATGTATTACAATGACACGGCCCTACAGCTTCACTAATACTAGATATTAAGTTAAAATAGAATTTTATCAAATTTCGTTACCAAAATACGATTTTAAGGTCTTAAAAACCATATATATTATATGTCATTTTTATCCAACTGATTTATAATCTTTTAAATTTCACGTAAATTTATTTTTGATGCAAAGCGCAGCGTTAACTTTCGCCACTTAACACATAATGCCTGTAACTCGGCAAGTCGGCTAAGTTGAAGCTCGATATTATTATGGCCGACTCTGCCTTTGAAACATAATAATATTTTCACTTTATTGCTCGATCTCGGAACAAATATACGCTAAATTTACTTTTTTATACCAGAACGAGGAAATGAAATAATCAACATATGAAAAAATATAAAAAAGTAAATTTACTACACTTTATGACGCTCTATATGCGGGATTTATCCTAGAGTTAACTTACTTTTTAAATGAAACACTTTTAACCGGATTAATCGCGTAAAAACATGTTTAACAAACAATATACGCGATTAATCTGGTTAAAAGTGTTTCATTTAAAATGTATAATAATCGCGAAAATCAAAGACATTATTAGGAGTAACTTAACAGTAAGTTAATTAACTTACTGTTAAGTTACTCGTTGTCCATATATCGGCCAATTTCCGAGGCGTTGCCTTTTGAACGACGCCGTACTCAACGCTGTGTTTTGTCATTTGGATCAAGTGAAAAGAATTAATTCCCCCAGTTGGAAACGAACCCAAAACTATCAAGCCATGAAGACGTCAGTAATATGTTTTTAGGCTTCTTGTTACGGTGGGATCAGGATCTAACCTTATGTTAATAAACGCCTTTTACTATTAATGTTCTTCCGTCCCCATTTTGTGTTGAATTTTGAAGGAAATGCCTTGTAACAATCAGAGAGAAGTAATGAAGATATTGAATATTAAATTTCCTTGAGTGGATATCGAACCTTTCGTATTTACAGTCACACGCTTGTATATAATAAGACTAGTAATAAATATTTGGTATATTACAATTGACTAATTGGTGATTTTCACGAAAATTATTATATTTGGATATTCATTACACTTATTTGATATTTTATTGACATAAAAAAAAATAGGTGATAATAAATTTAAAGGCGTATAAAAATTTGAACATAGCAGGATTTGAACCTCTTGAAAACCGTCCAAGCGCTCTGACCAACTAACCCACGAGACGATTCGGAAACTGGTGTTAATACATTACTTCTTTACTCTACTTTGCGCCAAATTTGAGACATTGAGTGTTGAGTAGCGGACCTTATCGCCGTTCTTTGCCACGCGAAGTATGCCCCTACGCCAACAGGGCCTGTTTTAGTGTAGGGGTACACCAAAACCTTAAATAAAGACCTAAGTAATTAGATTAAATAACTATTTAAAATTAAAACTTTTGTCGATGTCCTTGTAGAACAAAAGGATTTAGATTTGGACTGTCTTTTTCAACATCACCCGTAGAGTAATTAAACTTCAATTTGAAACTCATTTGGAACTACATTCATCGTAATTTGCCTCGAAAACTAAGTTTTCAAACGTAACTTAATTACATTGACATCGTAATGGCGCAGTTGAGAGAAGACTTAACACAGTGGTTGCAGGTTCATATTTCGTTGTAAGATTGTTTTTTTTATTGCCTCACGCGGTGTCTTACTCCTATGTCTATTTTCCGACTTCTATCTTAATTTCCAAAATATTTGTTAAATAGCAAAACTGAACGCATCACTTTGTCTTATGGCTAGAGCGTGGAAAAAAAATATATCATCCATGAATGTTAATAGAACTCACAACCGTCGTCGCATTTACAATCAAATACTGAGCAGCGCCACCAAGGCCTAAACAATTATTTATAATCTAATAATTTTAGTATCATGAGCTAATCTAGTCTAGACAATACCTATTATGAAGTTTCTCGACCGAACTTAACCTCTCTATGCATATTAGACGAAGGAAGCATGCAGGTATACAGAACATATTGTAAATTTAATCAATTTCTGATACATTTTTCAGTATGCTAAATGTAGTTGTGATGTGAGGGTGAGTGTTTTAGTAATTATAAACTAGTTTATGTTCAATGAGACAAAAATTATTATTCTTTGGACGAGCATGCACATTCAATACAGTATCTTGTATTTTATATATATCTCTTTATTTTTATCTTGTCTTTTATATATATTCATATGAATCATTGTGAATAAAATATGACGTAAAGACCTATGTCTTGTATATATGAGGCGGTAGTTAGGTCATATACAAATATACATATATTAAATATATGTCATGTGCAGGACATCTGACCGTTAACGTGGTGGGTGTGAGTTTGATTCCCTCTCGAGGGAATAAATCATTTATTAGTAACCCCAATTTTTACGCCTTATCGTTCTGGTAACAAGTCAAGTTATGGCATTTAATTCCGCTACTCAACACGCAATGTCTTGTATTGAGCGGTGCTTCGGAAAGTTTCCCTACATTGTGTTTTTATGGAAAAGACAAGGCATAAGACTACGGGCTACCTGTAGCCGAGTGATCGCCGCCACCCACGGCCCAATCTAACACCACAGGAACTACTGGTGCCTTGCCGCCCTTTAAGGTGGAGATAGGCGCGCCTTTTGAATGTACCCACGTTGACCTGGAAATACTACCGCAGGTAGGCCGTTCCACAGATGTGTAGCACGTGGATGGAAATTCCTACGAAACCGCACTTTAGTGGAGTGCCACGTATTCAGATGTTGAGATGGTACTTTAGCTCTCAGTCACCGTTCTCCAGAACACTCCCTGTGATATATGCAGAAGAGATCGTGTAGTCATAATACGTGTATATATATATATATATATATATATATATATATATATATATATATATTATATATATATATATATATATATATATATATATATATATATATATATATATATATATATATATATATATATATATATATATATATATATATATATATATATATATATATATATATATATATATATATATATATATATATATATATATATATATATATATATATATATATATATATATATATATATATATATATATATATATATATATATATATATATATATATATATATATATATATATATATATATATATATATATATATATATATATAAATATATATATAAATATTATATAAATATTCGCCCGTTGTGAAACAAGGCGTCTTTATACTGTGTTCTTAAATTCCCAATATTTACCGTGCTATGTGAGATATAGCATGAAGCTAAAAAAATAAGTTATATAAAAGAACTAAATATCGATACTAATTCATACGTTTACTTTGAAAAGATTGTATTTCATCAAGAAACAATGAATTTCACTTTCGTAAAATGTAACGCGATTCTGTTAATAAAAGTAAATACTTTACCCAAGTGATTGAAGTACGTGTCGAATTACAGTCACACTCGTAGATGTACTGAAAAATGTTATGCTAACTTTATATTGTGTTTTGTTTTCTAACTAACTTTATACTGTATTTTGTTTTCTTTCTTTCTTTTAGTGTCAAGTTGGTCTTTACGTATTTTTAATAGGAGTCAAGGTATGTTTTAACACTACCAGCGGCCTCGACGAAATTGTTACAGCGTTTTTTATAGTTTTGTAATGTAATAGAAAAAAATAAGATAAATTATTATTTTATAAATTATTATAAAAAAATATATTATTATTATTAGAAGTAGGGAAAGGAAGTGGAACGGAGTGTCATAACACTAGGTTCTACTTCCGTTCCCTCTGCCTACCCTGCCTAGTGCGGGATACAGCGTGAAGCTGAAAAAAAAATATATATTATTTTATTGTATAGAAATATGGGGGATTTTATTTCCATTTTTGATTGTTACGGATTCAAATTCAACAGCCGGCTTAGTTATAACAATGGGTTCAGGAACAATACTAGCTGGGCTTGAGTTTGATGACCTCCAAGACCAACATAATGGGAATACTTCGCAGTATACACTTTTATACAATTATTATCAGAACTATACAGCCTATTGATTGACCTTAATGATAGTTAGGACAATTAAATCGGAAATCGATATTGAGCGATTGATATAATAATAAAACTACTTACTTATAAATATTTTACTAGAGTTACTATTTTTCTACCGTTGTTAGTAATATAAACATCTAGACTACTTACCCTACTACAAGAAAGCAGTGGGGCACATAAAGGCTCATAATCTTGAACTGTTAATGATTCTTCTTAGCCCGCTTAAAGCTAACCCTTATACTATCTGATTGAAAAAAACTGGGGCTTGTTCTGACACAGGGGCACAAGCTCGCGGCAGCCATTTATAATAGTGGATTTGGTGTGAGAACATGAAATATTTACCATTTTTATATTTTCGGTGAGTTCCGCCAATCCATAAAATGCCTCAGATTTGTCTTAAATTAGGGAACAGAAATGACCCTAATGGGAAAGAATTATTTAAGGGCTACGTTCCGAAGTTTGATATACTGCTATTTGCGAGAAACAATATTGGCAGAGCGAGGGCACATGTTTAAAGAAAAAAAGTTTTCTTGAGTACCTATAAGATACCTTCCGATTTGTGATTCTTTAAAGGCATTACAAATTTTTGAACCAGACTAAATTTATACAAGCACCCCTATTGTTGAGTAAAGTTTGTATACAAAGTTGATTTTTCGAAAATATCGTATAGCTAGATACATTCTTCCTCAAAAATCGTAAAAAACTATATAAAATATACAATAAAAAACTTTTTTTTTTTTTTTTTTTTTGTATCCTGCAACTTAGCAATCTGTTTTTCAAAACAATAATCTAATAATTTGTCAGGTTTCCCTCGTCAAATTGTCTTTAGCTGAGTTTTGCATCCAGTGATGCTAGTCTCATCGTTTGTCTGCGAATCTTAACTCAAGATCCGCTATACTATTTCTCTTGAGGCGAGTATATTTTAAACTGCCTTCTCTCCGTAAGTCAGCAGCCAATATGTTTATATGTTGGTCCATTTTTGCTTGATAATTCCTACTGTAAGATTCAATTTCTTGTTTAACTGTTCTCAGGTTGAAGTCTAAGTTCACATATCTATTGCATATGTTTTGTGGTATATTGTACATAGCTCGCATTGTTTTGCTCTGAAATCTTTCCAGTATTTCTATATTGCTACAGCTAGCTGAACCCCAGAGCTGAATACCGTATGTCCATACGGGCTTCAGTATGGATTTGTATATGATCATTTTACTGGCGTCTGTCAACTGAGATTTACGTCCGATGAGCCAGTACATGTTGCGGAGTTTGAGGTCTAATTGTTTTCTTTTAGTCCAGATGTGTTTGCGCCAGGTAAGACGGCGATCTAGATGCATACCTAGGTATTTGGCGTCTTCTTGTTGAGGGACGTCTTTATTGTATAGTTTCACAGGTGGACAGGTTTTCCTTCTGAGTGCAAATGTAACCTGGACTGACTTATCAGTATTGGCTTTAATGCGCCATAGATCAAACCATGCTTCGATAAGGGTCAGATGTGATTGGAGGTTTTCAGATGCAACAACGTGATTTTCATGAACCGAGAGGACTGCAGTATCGTCTGCGTATGTCGCTGTGGTGGTGTAACTGGCGGTGGGTAGATCCGCTGTGAAAATAAGATAGAGGACTGGTCCCAAAATACTTCCCTGTGGAACACCTGAATTGATCTCGTACATTTGTGACGTGTCGGAATTTTCTCTCACTTCATAGCATCTTTTCTCTAGGTAAGATTTTAGAATTGGAAAAAAGGAGTGTGGTAGTATGTTTTTGATTTTATAGAGTAGCCCTTTATGCCATACTTTGTCAAATGCCTGACTTATATCCAAGAAAATTGCGCAGCAGTATTGTTTATTTTCCAGTGCCCTGCCAATGACGTCTACTAACCGGTGCACTTGCTCAATAGTCCCATGGCCTTCTCTAAATCCGAACTGGTGACTTGGTATTACTTCCCTTAAGTGTTCCTGCATTCTATTCAGTATCATTTTTTCCATTAACTTTCCTACAACGGGTAGGAGACTTATCGGTCTGTACGAAGACGCTTCTTGAGCTGGTTTACCTGGCTTCAAGATCATCACTACCTGTGCGATTTTCCATTGGCTGGGATAGTAAGAAAGTCTTAGACATGCATTAAAAATAGTAAGTATAAGCAGAGCTCCTTTCTTTGGCAGATGTTTTAGTAGGGTAGCGTCAATTTGATCGTATCCCGGGCACTTTTCTGCTTGGAGTTTTCCAATTTCATGTTTCAGTTCTTTCGGTGTGATATGTTTTAGTGGTAAACACATTTGTGTAGGTGAGCTCAGATATTTCTCTATTTCACTGTCGTGATTTTGATTGTTACTAGGAAGTGGTTGAAAGACCCTTTGAAGGTGACGTGCAAAGGTATCAGCTTTCTCACTATCGGACCGAGCCCATTTGCCCATCTGTGTTTTTAGTGGTGTTGCTTGTTGCTTTGGATGCTTTAGGCTTTTGGTAGCCTTCCACAGGGAGTAGTTTGTGTCACTAGTAGAAGACAGTTTTGCAAGGTAGGATTGGAGGTTCTCGTTTTTCATTTCCTTAATTAATGTTTTTAGTTTTTGGGAAGCTTTGTTGAAGGCGGTCCTGTCTTTAGGGTAGTGCGTCTCATGCCAAATTCTCCGGAGTTGTCGTCTTTCTCTTATGCAGTCCTTGATTATAGCAGAATAGTTGTGTTCTTTTGCTATTTTCGTTTTGCGATGGGGTGTTGTTCTAATCGCTGCGTCGTAGATTAGAGAATTTAATCCCTCTATAGCCTGTTCTATCTCATCGGTTGTCTTTAGGGATATTTTGAGCTGCGTCTCTGTGGTAATGATCTCTTGATATTTCCCCCAGTCTGTGTGTCTACTGTAGATTTTATAAGGTACTTCTGTTAGTATGATCTTACTGTGTACGTTAAGAAGCGCAGCAGAGTGGTCCGATATCAGGTCGAAATTGGATTCAATACTGATATTACTGAGTGCGATATTTTTGGAGACAAAGAAGTCCAGCAAATCGGGAATTTTTTGAGGATCAGTCGGCCAGTAGGTGGGTTCGCCGGTGGATATACAATCGAGGTTAAGGTCTTCCACAACTTGATGGAGTTGTCTGCCTCGGGTCGTGGTTAACCTGGAGCCCCAGAAATTATGTTTTGCGTTCCAGTCACCTCCACTTATAAAGCGGTTTCCGAGTGTGGTGAAAAAATGTTTGAAGTCTTCCCTTAATACTTGATGTTTGGGAGGACAGTAGACTGCGGCGAGAGTGATATCCGAATTCACATCCTTAATTTTAATTGCTGTGGCTTGTATCTTTTCTGTTACGAAAGGTTCAAGTGGATGGTGTTTTATATGTGTTCTTATGAGTATTGCCGTGCCTCCGTGCGCATTTCCTGATGGGTGGTTAGTGTATTAGGTTGCATATCCTCTGATTGAAAAGAAGCTTTTGTTTGTAAATCTAGTTTCCGATATTAGTATCACGTCAATTTTTTCAGTGTTTAGGAAGATTTCTAGCTCCAGTCGTCGTGCGACCAACCCGTTGGCGTTCCATGTGATTATTCTAAGGTTGGGATTGAATTTTCGTTTGGCTGCTTACTAACTGGACAAAGCGATCCATCATGTTGTCTACCATGTTAAGCATCATGGTTTGTAATCTGTTGAACATTTGTTCTAGGATGTCACCGAGGTGTTGAATTTCAATAGGTTGATTAGGGCTATACTTGTTGTCCGTTTTGTTTTTTGTCATTTCAGCGTAGGTTATGGTACTCTTGTGAATGTTAGATTTTCTTGTTTGCTGTTTGTCCTCTTCGGCAGTTAGTTTGGGTTGTTTGTTAGGCAAAGTTTTCGGTTGTATTTTCAGTATGCGTTCCTTATATTGTTTGTATTTCATGCAGCCTCGGTAATTAGCTGGGTGTTTTGCTTGGCAATTGGCACAAGTAGCTTCTGTATCTCTAGTTTTGGTGCAGCTAGTAGTCGGATGGTCAGATCCGCATTTGACACATCTAAATGTAGCATTGGTTCTTGGAATGTCCGAATCTTTGGCACCTTTTACATTGTAGTATCTCTTTTTTTTTGTATGGTGCTTCAAAAGTAACTTTCGTCTGATTTAAACTTTTTAATTTAAAGATGTCTTTGTTATTTGGTTTTGGCTCAAGATCTACATAAAATATAGGTAGAGGTTCTTTTGAGATTCGGTGACGTACATTGACCACTTGTCTGACTTCATGTCCATGTTGTTTTAGTACCTCTGAGATTTCTGATGTATCCTCTGAACTGTGAAGGCCTCGGAGTACGACTCTATAAGATCTTTCACACTTTAACTTGTAGGTGTAATGACTGATGTTATCGGTAATAAATCTATCTCTTATTGACTTATATACCTCTATGTTAATTGGTACTATTTTCACAATGTGTCCTGACCTCAGTGTGGTCATAGTATAGTTTTCTTCTGTTGTTATTTTTAGTAACAACTTTTTAAGGGAAGTGATGTCCAAAACGCCAGTGACAAAGATGGGTTCCGGTTTAGGTGGCTTTTCTATTTCCATGTCCACTTCATCTCCTAGTATTTCAAAGTGATTTTGAGTAGGTATTGTATATACTGTAGCGTTTGACTTTTTCTTTTCATTTTCAGTTAGCGGTGAGCTGGTTTCCGTTCTTTTTCTTTTCGCTGGAGGTATTCGATCATGTTGCCAAATTATCTTATTTTCTTTAGTTTCGTTTTTGTTTTCTGTATCCAATGTTTTGTCATGAGTACTATCATCTTTTGGTATAGCACCGACAGAATTGCTGCGTGCTCTGGTGAACATGCTTTTATGTAAGGTTTGTTGGATCATAATAGGGGTTGTGTTATTTTTATTTGTTTGATTTTCATTCATACTGTTCCCACGAGAATTAGACGATATAACAGGTCACTTAGGGGTGACGCCATCCCCTAAGAAGGCAGAATACAACTACGTTTGCCGGGTCCGTAGAGGTTGGCGCTAATGCTGTTCATCCATACAGCCATGCATCCACTTGGCACGTTTCCCACCATTGGATTTGGGTAATTTTTGAAGAGGTTTTCTTCCTCGCGGCCCGGGCAATTAAGCCAAGACCCCCGTTCTTGAGTGAGTTCCCAGTTGTTTACGGGTTGAGAGGGTCATTTCCTGCCATCTCTGCAGTCTGCAGGCAATGGCCTTGTAGAGTCGGGTTAGTAACCGCCGCCCGAGACTCGGCGTTGCTGCTCGTTTTGCACCACCCAGGGGAGACGTGTAGGGTGGGTCTAGGAATAGATGGTAAATCCTACGGACGCGAGCAGCTTTCCTCCCCCAATAAATAAATAGAAAAAAATATTTAATATCCTTAAATGGGGATATTAAATATTTCCATTCGCACGCTTGTACCCTGCGCTACGACTACGACGAGTTTCAAATTTTCAACATTAATTTTGAAATTATATTTAATACCTCCATTTGTAACGAATACTACACCAGTGCAGAGATCATGATCATTTATCATAGCGTAAATTCAGTTTAATATGACTTTTATGTAAGTTTTAATGATTCTCAAGAGAAAGCTTGAGAACAGGAAACTTGTTTTATCCTTTTAATGAAGAAAGTAATTTATCGATAAGTTTTTTCTTTTAATATTATTGTCATTTTGACAAAATTTATGTGAACTTCTTTGATAAATTACGGTAAATTAACATAAGCTACTGATATTACTACGTTTAGGATTTATAGTCGAGCCTTCTGAACTGGTGTAAGTGTAAACAAAGGCAAATGAAGCCCCAAAAAGGGTACTGGGATTACTCAGTCTCCGCTGTCTGCCTGCCTCTACGTTTACCTCTATCTTATGATCTGTGTATACAGACAGCTAAAATTTTTACAAATGATGTAATTCTATTGCCGCGAAAATAAATAAAGCCAACTTTCCCTTCAGCCTTACTTGCTATGTCCGGAGTATAGTTAAAGGAGCGTGAAACCGCCATGAAACGCATGTTACATTTGTTGGATGCTCTCGAATTGATTGTCACACGCTTATTTCGTTTGAAAATTGATTTATTTCAACTAAATCATATAAAAAGGGGAAATTTGGAGTGTAGAGGATTTCTGAAAATTCCATTTAACATTTTTACTATTTTAAAGCGTTGTTCCACACTAAAAAAATTTAATAATTCCATTTAACAATTTGATTTTACAGTTTAATTCATGGTGACGCAAGCAAAGTCGCGGGCGACGACTGATAAATATAAAATTGCTGTATAAGGATTTCTTTGCAATATTTCCTGATTTATATTAAACAGGTCCGGAGAAAATACTCTTTTGGCTCCATAACGTCGTGTATTTCTTTTAAGATTTTCCTTCGTCTCAAAAAATATTTATTGGCACAATCATAACGTTTTAAGGTTCATGTTAGTTTATTTGAAAGTTTTATTGCTTTATAGTTATATTATGAGTATGTCAGGGTAAACTAGCAAATGGGAAGTACTGTTTTAGCGACATTGAATGATTGAATTGCGAATCAAACCACCGTATTTTGTACCACTGCCAGAGCTGAGAAATAGATTTAATTAATCACACGACTGATAATCGAAGGGAATAACCTAAAAGTAAAAACTAAACATAAAAGTAAAGGCTTATCGTGGCGCAGCGGCACAAGCGTGTGACTGTAACCGATAGGCTCTGAGTTCGATCCCCAATCGAGGAAATGAAATATTTAATATTTTCAATTTAAATATTATATGTTTCATTTCTTCACTCTGGTAATAAGGCAAAGCGCGGCGTTGAGTTCCGCCACTCAACACGCAATGCCTCAAATTCGGCGCAAAGTGGGGAACGGAAGTGGAACGGAGTGTTTTAACACTAGGATCCCGGGTTCCCTCTGCCTACCCTGCCTCGTGCGGGATACAGCGTGCAAGAATTCATTCTGCAAGAATCCAGGGCAGTACGGGAGACAATTATGAAATCGTTGGAGGTAGTTTGATAGAATATATAATATCAAATGAAAGATAAATGCCACCTCAGTCTACCTGTGACCACGGACTACTGTAAAGTGTTCGAAACGTCAGGTTTCCAAAAGTTATTCAATATACGCGAACAAACCGGTTAAAAGTCATTATTATTTTATAGTGTTTATAAGCGATATGAGATTTAAAGAGGATATTTGATTAAGTTCACTCTAGTCTCAATCATCGGAACTTAACTATTTATTTTATCTTAATACGTGGAGTCGATGTCGATCCCATGTGCGGGATACAGCGTGGAGCTGAGTCATACACTACCAACGAAACGTGAAACTGTTACTTACGTAAATTTGATTGTATAAAGCTTATTTTTACTATATTAGGAAGAGAAAAGAATAAAATAGGAAGAGAAAAATATCGACACGTCTGTTGTTTGGAAATGAAACTCATCTATCATATGTGAGGAAATCCTAAGCCTAAGATAAACTTTTACGATAACACGTAGAAGAAATTTGTAACTTGATCTTGTACTTAGCTTTAAGTAACTGTTAAAACAGCGGTAAGAATAAAGTAGTAGTTTTTTTTTTATTTTGCGTTGTATCCCGATAGTGGCAAGGTAAGAACATGGATTTTCAGAACGTAGAGCTAAGACACTCTGTTCAATTCTCCAATTTCCACCATTTTTTGAGGGATTGCATGTTGCGTGGTGGAGCTCAACGCCGCGCTTTGCCTTGTTTACTTACATAAATATATGCGATGATTATTTACTTACATAAACATACATATAAACAAAATGATACAGCGGGATTTGAATCCGTGCCTCTTGGAATACGTTCAAGTGCTGTACTTATAAGACATAAATTCTCATCATTGCAGCATCTCTGTAGGGGCACTTTGCCGCTACCCAAAGCCAATTCTTTAGAATTAATTATTGTTTTATGTTGCTTATAATGCAATATAATTAAATATTATTACTTAGTTTAAAAAGTTAATCCATACTAAGTAGCAGAAGTACAAGCGTGCAACTATAAAAGCGACGATTGTGGATTGCATCCAACTCGAGGGAAGGAAACAGAGTGACATTTTATTCCACTACTCAACATGGACGAAAACTGGGATCAGAAAGAGTTCTCGACACTAGGTTCCTAAGTTCCTTTGCTTACCCTGCTGTGTGCGGGTTACAGCGTGAGGTAAAGAATATTGCAGTCGCAAGCGTTTTTTACAGTTGGGCGGGGAGTGGAGAACGGAGTGTTTCACTTTCAATACATAGTTGCCACTGCCTACTCTGCTATGCGGGTTCCAACGTGAAATTAATATTTATTGTTTTTTTTATATTGAAAATATACATAT
This sequence comes from Eueides isabella, assembly GCA_019049475.1. Taxonomy (NCBI): domain Eukaryota; kingdom Metazoa; phylum Arthropoda; class Insecta; order Lepidoptera; family Nymphalidae; genus Eueides; species Eueides isabella. The sequence continues at coordinate 11,446,044 of CM032408.1, read as the reverse complement.
TACATCTCAGCCCAATGAATCTGTACAAGAAAAATACTTCTTCGAACTTTAGTATATCATTTATCATTTTATATTCGTCTTCCGCTTCGATCGGTAATTGAATATTCAAATATTTGTCCTTATTATATATGTACTTTTAAATAAGATAAAATAAATTGATTTCACAAATGTAATGCGCAGATTTAAGTTGTTTAAGATCTACTGCAAAAAAATTCACAAACTTTTAAAATTCTCAATTTTCTTACTATGAAACGTTAGAAAATTTACTTAACGAGAAAAAATTAAGTTTAGTATTTTCTGTCCTAAGTGTGGAATAACACTTTAAAACATAGTAAAAATATTAAAATAAATAGTATTCTCTCTTGCCAAACGATAATTCTTACGAGTTGTCTTTGGGTAGCGGAAATTTGTAAAAATCTCCCTACAGAGATGCTAACAACGTAAATAAGTTGTATGTAACAAGCGTATAAGAATTTCGACGGAGCTCGGTGAGAACGAATGGCTTAATAGGTTTAGTAGGTCAGAGCGCTGGAACGGTATTCCAGAGGCGCGGGTTCAAATCCTCCTTCGTTCAAAATTTTTATACGCTTTTTAAATTTAAGTTTAGTATTACTTAACGAGTTTTATGGCAATACTTAATTTGTATGGCAAGTTCCTACGTAGTGCCAAATTTCAAATTTGTAGTTCAGCTAAAGCTTGATTTTCTGTGCTACAGAGGGCATTCTGAATTTTTCATATAAATTTTAGCTTGATACGTTTATATCAAGCTATTTTAGTTAAATGATGCTGACAGAGATTTTATAATGGTTTCATTTTTCCGTTTGGGAAAAAAATAAAGGAATCGTAAAATTAATACAATATCTAATAAAGTCGATACTTTTTAACATTTTAAACATACACATGTATGAATAACAAATTTCTTTATACCAATCACGCTGTTTGACCGTAAGGCAGAGAGATCCTTTGTGGATTAAAGCACTCAGATTAAAATTTCTATATATACTCGTATAATGCTCAAAGATGCATATCGAATTTCAACGCTAGTCGATTTTCTTTTATTTAAAAGAATTAATAACTCCTATGGAAATAACGATATTGTTGTGGCTAAGATATTAAAGTTCACATTCGAAGTCACTATACGTTTATTGCAAATAATCGAACGTTATTTAGCTTATTAAATGAATAATCATGTAATCTAAGTGGATGAAGCCACCAGCGAATCGCTAGCTAATTAAACTTTAGGCTAAAGAAAGAATGCTTCTAATTTAACGGCAGTTTTGCCTAATTCTTTTTTCAGCTTCACGCTGTATTCTGCACGTAGCAGGGTAAACAGAGAGCACTTTTGGAACCTAGTAGTATTGTATCATTAGTCAGTTTTGGGCCCTCTCAAAGGCTGCACTTAACAATTTTAGCCAGCCTTCGCTTCCGCCACTGCGCACGGAAAATTACTTCTTGGCCTATACGGCGAAAATGAAAGCCGATCTTCTGGGCGCTCTCTTTTCCTCGAACTCGAATATGAATTACCTAGGAACAACGCCGCCGAATAGAGCTCAATTCCTGACGTTAAAATCAGAAAGCTTTTTGGTGTACTCTACCTTCTTTGCACATCCACAAGTCGAGTGGACCAGATGGGATTTCTCTTCTTGTGCTCCGTTCATGTGCTCCTGAGCTGAGTCCGGTGACATGTCTATTTCGGTACTCTTACTCTTATAAACCCGAAGAGCGCTCTTACACACCCGATTCCAACTAACTACAGGCCTATTGCTATCACCTCCCTGCACTCACATACAGCATAAGCAACAACCAGCTCTTTGTTTATCTAGAGGATCACCGATTGATTAACAACCGCCAATACGGCTTTCGTCAGGGTCGCTCAACCGGTGATCTTCTGGTATAACCCACCGCTAGTCTGCGGCTATTGATAGCAAAGGAGAGGGCCTGGACATGGCGAAGGTTTTCGATCGTGTGTAAGGCGCTCCTTGTGAATCTTCCATCTTACGGGGCGCTCCTTGTGAAACTTCCGTCTTACGGGCTTCCCGAGAATTTATGCAAATGGATCGCTAGCTTTCCCACTGGGCGCAGCATCAAGGTCGCTGTCGGCAGTTTCTGCTTCGAATGCATGCCCGTGAATGCTGGCGTTACCCAAGGCTGCGTGCTGTCCCCTACGCTATTTCTTCTGCATATCAATAATATGTTGGAGGACTCTAATATACATTGCTATGTATATGATAGCACCGTGGACGCTGTATACTCCGGCCGTGCAAGTCTTTCACGGGAAAACGTCTACCAGTGCTGAAATAGACTTGTGTCTTCCGTTGAGGCATCCCTTAAGAATGTCTCTGTATGGGGTGAAAATAACCTGGTTCAATTCAACCCCCAGAAGACACAAATCTGCGCGTTGACCACTAAAAAAACCCCACTTGTTGTATCACCAGTTTTTAAGAACACTCCCCTTAAAGCCGCGACCTACATCAGTATATTGGGCCTCAGCTTTTCGAACGACTGTCAGTATCGTAGTCATCTGGAAGCAAGGTCAAGTTGGCCTTGTGGAAACTGGGGATCATCAGCAGAGCGAGACAGTATTTCACGCCAAAACACCGTTTGGCCCTGTACAGAGTCCGGGTTCGGCCTCATATAGAATACTGTTCTCACCTCTGGGCTGGTGTACCCCATTATCAGCTTGAACCATTTGATCGCGTACAACATAAAGCCGTTCGAATATTTGGGGACCCATTGATCTGTAAGAGGCTTGACACTTTGGCTTTGCGTAGAGATGTATCTTCACTGTACGTTTTCTACCGCATTTATCACAGTAAGTGTTCTGGAGAATTGTTTGACTTGGTACCGGCCGCCAAATTTTCTAACCGCACAGTACGCCACATGTTACTGTACCATCCACATCATCTCCATACGTGGCACTCTACTACTGTGCGGTTTCGTAGGAATTTCCTTCTATGCGCAACACACCTCTGATACTACCTACCCTTTTAAGCTTCCGCTTCTTAAAAAGGGAAAAAAGAAGCCCTAAAAGGGCTTACTAATCTTTTTTTTTTTTCTACTAATCTTTTTTTTTACTATTAAATGTACTGACAATGTAATATTCCTAATTATCATTCAGTCCAATGGATAATTTAAATGTCATAGCTCTAAGAGGAGTAACACGGCGCTGAGCTCCGCTACTTATCACGCAATTGTTATTGACAATTATAAAAACATTTGCTAAATATCCAAGCATCGAACTGTATTCTTATTCTAATAATAATAGAAAAAGACAGTTGCATATTTGGAACGTAATTATGACGTAAAAAAATTGCGAAAATGCAATTGAATTATGAGGTGCGGTGTTCCATTCCATTTAATTTGTTAAATATTTGGAAACCCAGACAGTGAAGGTAAATGTTAATGGTCATTAATGGGGATTATTTAAATATGTATTCGGGTACAGAAGTCCCAGGCTCTGCTCTAAGCTCATCTTTTTTACAATACTTTCGAATGCCAAGTAGTTTGTCTGTTTCTTTTACAGATTTTTGTAGCTATTATTGTTTTTGTTGTAAAAATATTTCAAAAAGTAGAATAGCTTAGGTAATTAATTATGGACAATAATACTCTCATTTTCATTTATAAACGTTAATTTCTTTTCAAGTCACACTGTATCCTGCATATGGTAGGATATTTAGATGGAATTTGGAAAGCTGTTATCAAAAAATTAAATAATTTATATTATCTAGTAGCGATCGAACCCAAAATCTTCCCAGTTTTCAGTCATACACATCATTCTGTTTAATCTACACATTACACAATAAAGTAAAGTACAAAAATGGAAAGTAAGCAAATATGTTTACCTTACAAAAATATATATAACATCTTAGCTACTATTGTGCCTAGCTGGTATTTGAATCACGTGAATCAGTCGAATATTTTCCTGGAATAGAATCTAGAATGTGGAAAAGTATTTTCGAGCTAATATTATTATCAATGCTATTTGAATAAAAAGAAATGTTTTATATATTATAAAGATTCTGCTCAGTTACGAATTCTATCGCCGTCGTTATACAATATTTTATGATTTCTGTTGTTACATATATTCCAAGGACCTCAGTGGTGCGGGGACACAAGCATGCACCTGTAAACCCGACGAGCTCGGAGTTCCTTACTCAATAAAATGTTTTCGAGGGTGTAAATTATATGCTCAGAAATTAGAGTTGTTTAATTGAGGTGTTCCATTATCTATGTCCCCAACCTTAGGACTCTCTCTTCAGCATCAGACAATGTCGATGACACTTTATTCCTAAGAAAGTCTTCCCTTTGTTTTTATAAAAGTTTTATATAAATAATAGAGATATTTTGTTTATTTGACGTATCTGTCTGTCTGTGGGCGGGAATGGACCGTTAAGTGCGTTTTTTTATCGATAGCCTTGTCGTTCATCGTAGAAGTTTTCAGCTATTTAATGTTTAATGAAAATTGCAATCTCAGTTTAACTTGCTAAAATGAGATAGTAATGGTATTGGCTTGAAGGTTTTATAAACTTGAATAATTCCACGCCAAGGACAACCCTTGGCGTGGAATTTTAAAAACTTTATTTAAAAAACAAAAGTTTTCTTCTCAAATGTGATTTACTAAAAGAATAAATTAAAAAATGTAGTGCATTAGTTTCTTGGAGAGAAGTTCGGAGATGACAAGATACAAAGTGAAGAGATAGTTAGAGCTTAACGCTGTACCTCGCATATAGAAAGTTGGGCAATTTTCCGGACATTACGTGTTGAGTGGCGGAACTTTAGTCCGCTTTAAGCCGGAAAAAGAAATAAAACAAAATCATACCAACATTACAAATGTGAAAGTTAGTTAGGATTCATGCAATAACAGAGACAATGTGACCCGGAAAATATATAAGGATAATCATTCCAAAAATTTTTATTATATGTTGTAAGACACACTCTTACAACCATATCACATATTTTATAACGAAGGAGGAAAATGGTTTGAGACATAATGGAAACAAACAAAACAAAGTTTGTTAAACCTAAATTGATAATATCAAATTGGTGTAAATACGAATATTTGGGTCACGTTTCTTCAACGAGTTTGAACACTTTAACCTTGTCTGTATTAGAGCTTTCTTTGATTGCTTTTACTTTGGCAGAAAAAGACAATTAGCAACAACAAAGCCATCAACGAGTATCTTATTCTTCTTCTTCTTCTTGGTAGGTTATCCTGTTTACATGAAAACTATCTGATAAATATCAATATATACTATATTATCTTGATTGTGGCCTGTCGTGGCGCCTGATCTATATTTACTATAATATCCTGATTGAGGCCTGTCCGACAGGTTGTGGGTTCGATCCCCACTCGAAGAATTGAAATATTTAATATTTTCAATTTAAATATTTTATGTTTTCGTTTCTTCGCTCTGGTACAAGGCAAAACGCGGCGTTGAGTTTCGCCACTCAACACGCAATGCCTCAAATTCAGCGGAAAGTGGGAAACGGAGGTGGAACGGAGTGTCTTAACACTAGGTTCCCAAGTTCCCTCTGCCTACCCTGCCATGTGCGGGATACAGCGTGAAGCTGAGTACTATAATATCTAACTATAGAGGCCTGTTGTGGCGCAGTGGCAAGTCCTGGTGGCGAGTCTTAACACTAGATTCCCAAATTCCTTCTACAGGAATTCCTTCTGCCGGGATACAGCGTAATGCTGAAAAAAATCACATATCATAATGAGAATTGAATCCACAACCTGTCATGTTTATAGTCACAGGCTTGTACCTACTCGTATACAGAGAGAGGCCGCTATAGAGTTATTAATACATAGTAGTATTTTGTTTATCTTATTCTTAATGTTCTAGAGGTCAGTCGTGGAACAGTGGCACAAGCATGCGACTGTAAATGCGACTGGTTTTGAGTTTGATTTCCACTCGAGGAAACTTCAGTGTAGGGGCAAAGCGCGGCGTTGAATTCTACCGTCGGCGGATAGATGGAAACGGAGTTTCTCAACACTAGTTGTTTTTTGCCTGCCCTTCTACATGCTAGATACAGCATGAAGGTTGAAAATTTCATCATATATCTTACACAAGACACAGAAAATATTCCCATTCGACCAAGCAAGTAAAACTGGAGGCAAACGCTATTAATAACAAACAATAATACGTTATGCCCACTGGCCAACGGTAAATGTGAATGTAATGAATCTTAAGAAAAAAACAATTTAAATCACCTGTTGGCTGTTACGTGGTCATTTAAATAACCATCGATGGATAAAAGAATATTGATTATTTCATATGTGATGTATGATATGAACGTTTTTTATACGCTGACCTGTAAACTATCAGTGGTACCATCGCTCATTAATGACTTAACCGAACGTCACTTCTCGTTCTCGTGGATATATAAAATGTTATATCGCAATAATAAACTTGATTCAATACAACTAAAGACTCGATAAAATATAAAAAAAAAAACAAGAACTTTGAACCAGTTAAAATAACTTTAACCAAATAAGTGTTTTAGCTGTGTAATAAGATTTTTGTTTTTTTTTTTCATAATGTATTCGTCAATTTATTCTTTTCTTTCTTCCTTATCACAGTTAAGCCTAAATTACATTTTGAAAAGGCTTCTTTTCAAACATATCCGCTACTTGTATTGAATACATAAGATTTATTTGTATAATACGTGCGAACCGATAATTTATTTACATATTGGGATCCAATATGTAAATAAATTATAGCTCTTGCTATTTTATATATGTAAATAAAATAGAAAGTGAATTAAAACTTACATGAATACCAAAATAAAATAAACCAATCGTAATTTAAAAAAAAATAATTTAAAATTTTATTTTTTTAAATGTTCTAATATGTAAGTTTAAAATGCATAGCCCATAAACACTTTTCCTTACTTCATCTTGGCAAAGTCCTCGTAATTTTTAAACTGGACATCCAATAACGACCAAGATGGTCACGTCAGACTTATAATACCCCTCTTTTTGCGTAGGAGGTTAAAAATTAAGTGATTTGTCATTATATTCACTCTCAATATCGCTCATTCAGGGACTATTTGAACACGAACGGGGCGTTATTACAAATATTCTGCATTACTTTCGTCCGTCAATCTGTCTATCTCTCCGCTTAGAGCCAGGCGGTATCACATGAAACAGAGATTTGTAATATTGACTGAAGGTGTGTTCCTGCGTAAAAACGTGATTCTTTTGCAGTTTTATATCGATGATACGAAAACTTTCGTACACAAGTCCTCTGTAATTAACCGGTTCTGTAACTACAAGTTAAACAGATTGCCTCTCCTGTATTATAGATAGAGTGCAAAATCCGTCATTATTGTACATACAAATAATAAACATTTAATATAAAATATATAATACCATATCATATCAAAGAGCCTGTAGCTCTGAAACAGTAGTTTCAGAGTTACAAGCACTAAGCTAAGATGTGAGAAATTGTATAAGTAAATCCGATATTTGTATATGAAATCTATAAAAAAATCGGATTATTAATTCAGGAGCTAAGATGCCACAAAGAGACATACGGGCTAGTCTAACTCATAACACACCTCTTTTTACGTCGAGTGTTAGCATCTGAAATTGTATACATTGCTATGTTTTCATAGATATCATTTGTGAAGCTGACAACTTGACAAAGTATATACGTGTCTTGCTGTTACCTGCCTAATGCCAATCCTTGTTCACTATTTTTCGCCAATAAACACAGTGTTGCAAGATATAAGATTGGAGTATTTTAATACTAAGTTTTTCATACCTTGCTATAGTTGCAGTAAGCTAAAAAATATATAAAATTGTCATAGCGTCTATACAGTTGTGTATTTCCTGTATAAAATGTCCTTTCTCAGTAGAAACAGAAGCTTTGATATGTATTCAATTATTGAGTGGCTTCTTAAGGTCTTGTTATTTCTAGTTAGAGTAAGTAATGCTTTGACATTTCAAGTTCATCTAGACATTAGTTTAGGATACATTTTTGCTTAGATCTTTAAATTGATGAATCTTGATTCAATTTCCACATTGAATTTTCATTGAGTTCAAATACCACTAAGGTTAAATTTTTATACATCTGTATTTTTTCTGCAAAGTGATCTTAAAAATATATAATGCCTAAATTACTCAGTATAAAATACGACCAACCATTGTAATTATTACTAAAAAATAGGCCTTATCAATCTTTTCATAGTGTATTGATCGATTTTAAAATCGATGCCTTTACATATAAGGGTCGAGTACAGTATTTCATTGTCATGCAAAGTTCAGTTCAACTGGATATTGAGAAGTGAGTCAAATAGTGTGCAATATTTCACATTAACATTCGCCTTAAAATACACATAGCTTTTTATCACAATATCAATATATATTATTAAAAAGTAAAAGAAGTGTGAATGTACATTAAATACTGCTTATTAAAAAATCAACTGATAATAAGCGATCAACGTTGTCCACGGCCCAATGTATCACTTGAGGAGCTACAGGTGCATTTCCGGCCTTTAAAGTGGAGATAAACACGCATTTTGAAGGTACCCATGTCGCATCGACCTGATAATACTACTACCCTGTATGATATATTAAAAAGGGAACTAATTTTCTGAGCTGTTATTTAAATTTTTGAGATGTTATTATGAGCAGTTGAAAAACAAGTTGAGCAATATTTAATTTAATTGCAATTGAATGATTATTGCAACAGTGAAACATGGACAATAATAAAAAATCAATTAGTCGGTTATTTTATCATGTAATGTCAATTCTAAACATAATTGAACAGTCCAATAACTAAAGGTTAGGTTAGGTTAGGTTTTTTTTAGGTTAGGTTCAAAATTCCGATTTATTACTGCCGCTGAGTAATCAACGTCCAATTATTCAATTTTCCTGCTCAATTATACATTCACTGATCTATTACATTACTTTATATTATTCATTTTTGTTTATTTTACAGCTTAATTTCAACTGTTGAACTAAATATTAAACGTGCCATTTATAATTTTTAGCTTACCGAAACTGCTATTTACAACTGTCTCTTTAAATCAATGCCTATTAAAATTACGCCTGCTTTCTGTTGATGTATGTCGTAATCGACGATATGCAATGTTTGTGTATAGCTTAAAGTATTTAGTGAGAAAGATTATAAAAAGATTGCCTGATTTTATTTTTTTAAAAATGCAAAACTTATGTAAATATATATTTGTCATAAGTGTGTATAATCGACAAAATGATATTTATATATGATAATTAAATTTAAAATTTCAATGTATAAATATTGTCTTCAAAGTAAGATGATTTAATATAAACTCCAAATAATTGTATTTAGTAAATAATAATATAGTAAATGTTAATATAAGCGAACAAAGCCACGGGCGGATCGCTAGTGAATAATCCACGTGAAGTGAAACCATTGTTTTTGAAATTTTAAGCGAAATGTCTTGGAAAATAAGTGATTTCAGTTCAACTTCAAGTGGTTAAATAATTATTCTGTCTATTGAGAATACACAACAAGTAGTTACAAAATAAGTTCAAAACAAAAAACAAAATATATTGAGGTATGTTTGGTTACAAGCGCTAATCTCGGTAACTACAGTCAAGAAGTCGAGTCCGAGAACGTTCGCTATTTTAGTAAACTTATATATAAAGAGAGTAAAAACTTTAATGATTTGGAATGTTCAAAAGTTTTTTTATTAAACACTTATATTAGATAGAGAACTGAAGTACCATATAATAAAATTAGGGCCCAAGCGTAGCTAAAGCAATTCTATTTCAGGAACCCGTTAAAATTTACCATCTCTTAGCCAATTTATGTATAACGTATATTGGAAATCGTTTAATTAACTCACGTTAACTAAAGGGCTTAGCAATCAGCCGTAACCTTTTGATTCGGTTCAGTTCAATAGGATAGTGATGATTCAGTTGATAGTTAAAACTTTATAGAATTTATACCATTTCTGTATATAAATGATAAAGATATATTAATTTCTGTTCACCACTTTCTGAATTTGAGGCGTTGCGTGTTGAGTGAGGGAACTTTAAATAATATCATTAAATGTTTCATTTCCTCGAGTAGGAATAGAATCTACAACTTGTCACCTTTACATGCTCATACTCCTACACCACAACAGGTCTCCACATAGTATAGTGGTACGCTGCTATATTCGCTAGCCAAACTCTGTATTAAGCCTAATGTTTTAATTTCTTGTATATGATCGTGAAAGTAAAATTTATAAATTCTTACGAATCACGATCGAGTCCACAACTCTTGGCTAAAAAGACGAAAAGACGATAGAACTGACAATTTGGCCGTGAAGTTATAAATGGTATTGTGTAATACATAGTTCTCTCTGCACTGTTATATACGGAATACAGAATGAAACCCAAAAACATATCAGATGGTTATCTCTCCTATTATAATTCCCATTATTAATAAATTATGAGGCCTATAGTGAAGAAAGTGCACGAACATGTGACTGTGAACACGACAGTTCATGGACCACTCAAATAAGTGAAGTATTTTATTTGAGTAAATGTTTATTTGACACTAGGTTCCCAAGTTTCTTCTAAGGTTTTATATGCCTACAGCATTAATTTGAAATAAACATAACAATACCTATAATGCAACGTAAACACTGCATCTATGCACAATGGTCGTAAGATCATCCTATTCACTGACTTTGACATTTGCTTAATTAATTTTCGCTTGTAACTGTTTCTACTGACTTGTGACGTCACGTTACATTCTTATGACATATATATGTACGTACAAGTGCACCGGAAGTTTGATTTTACCTTTTTTTATACGTTTAAGGTTATAGGTATAGGCTTTTTGGCGTTCATTAAGGCTTTTCCAATATCCACTTTTCCAATTTCAATCAACGCTGCGTTTTTATCTCATACAAATCCGAGGAATAAAAATATTCAATATGTCTTATTAAAGGTATCAAGTCCACAACCAGTAGCGTTTACAGTCCCACACTTGTGCCTTCGACCGTGAAAGGTCTGTATGTAATATTTCAAGCATTAAGTTAGTAGCACTAATTTATTTGATAATGGAAACAAAGTCATGGATATTTAACTAATCCAATGTGATACAAGTAAACAATGCATATATCACTTTGTATGCAAATTATGTAAATTAAGTAGTGTAAATTAAGTAGTGTGTATTTTGTACTATGAAAATGGTTGCCGTAAGGCCTGTCTTGAGACAGGGGCCGATTTTCTTATTTGTAAGCAAAAAAAAATGTAGTGATACGACAGAAAAAATAAGAAAATTTCAATTATTTAAATATATTCAATGTTTAATGAGGGCTATGTGAATAATCAGACGATTTATATAATATGGGTAGCCGTATAAAATCTTTCAAAACCCTTACCATATACCTTACATTAAAATGTAACCTACGAGTACTTTAATATATATAGCGCCGTCAGCGTACAGTGCTCTTTAGCGGCACCAGCCGTCGCCGCAGGAAATTAGTTCGGTGAGGATTTACTTTTTATATGAAACGTATTCGCTTCTAAGCTCTAACTTGTCATAGATAAAAAAAAATCTACTGAAATTTTCCATTTTCAAAATAAATATGTAAAAAGGTCACAGGCTTGAGAGGCTACAGATCTATATTTTTTTTTGTATAAAAAATAAATTGTCTACTGAGATATATAACTTACCAAAGTGACTTAAAATAAAAAAAAAAATAATTAGACACAACAAAAAAATAAATAATTCTCCCACGCGTCTCGGAATCCTTACTTCTGACTATCTATCCAATTACGCTATACATTTTTTCTAGATACACCTTTTGCCTTGACTGTTACAATTTTTATTTTTCGTATTTTTACAAAAGGATTTTCCAACAATTGTTATTTAACCCGGGAAAACTAAACCTTCCTACGAATGACGTTAATACTAACCAATTGGTAAAACTACAGCATTGAAATAAATGTATTTTTTTAATATATTAGTTTTAACTTTTTAAAATTCTATCGTATTGATAAAATTTAATGGGCTTAAAAGATAATGTAATAATAATACGTAAATATAGATTATACTTTAGTGTTTCGCACAAAATTCACACATTACCAGAGCAAGAAAATAAAAATATTAAATATTTACTTCTTCGTGTGAAAGTCGAACGCATGACCCGCCGCGCTGCCTGCATATTTTCACGGTTGTATTCCTGCACCACGACAGGACCCAAAATAAATTTACTCAAATATAATGTATTGTAATTTGTTTTTCTCGTTTTCCTTTTTAATTTATTTTTACGAGGAACGAACGGGAGCGGAGACGGGCGGCCCGACCGCAGAGTAAGCGGCCAGATACATGAGGGCAGCCGTTGTCGACGGTAGTGGACGCCTCGAACAATATGCGGAGTTAAGCCTTGAAGGTTGAAGCAGGCCTACATTTGGGCACGCCATGTTTTTCTTATGGGCAGCTCTATGTGGCTTGCTCACATATTTCCAATGCGAAAAATCTGCATGTTTAAGCTGAAGGACAAAAATCGTTAAATATAGCTTATAGGAGCATACTGCAATAGTTACCAATATGCCTATGATTAGGAGTTTTGCAATATTTAGTTTAATTCTGCGGAAAGTTAGGAACGAAAGTGAAAAGGAGCGTCTTAACACTAGGTTAACGGGTTCCCTCTGCCTACCCTACCTTGTGCGGGATACAGCGTGAAGCTAAAAAAAAAATTTTAGTTACCTTATTTTTTATGTTGATATATTGGATTGGGTAGGGTTTCAACGCAGACGAAGTCGTGGGCGGTCTCTAGTATGTATATGTTGTGACGCTTCGCCTCAATAACCTCGACTGAGCTTAAAAATATAGAGTATAAATTCGTTTTTCCCTACACAAAAGGGAATAAATTTATTTACCTAATTATCATTTTTTGATTGAGGCCGTCTGGGGTCACCGTAAATACGATGGTTGTGTACTTTTCATTTAGAAAATCAACATCCATGCCTTTTTATATTTTCATTTTTAAAATAGGACTTAAAAAATTTGGACTGAATTAAGAATATATTTCTAACAGGTGTGACGAAACCTGTACATGACATGAAAGAAGTCGTTTTACCATTTCTGTAATGTTGATCAACTCTTGCCTTTCTCATGCCTAGAGCCATCATACCAAACTTTTATAAATTTAAATATTTAATTATATATTTTAAAAACCCGAAAAATCATAAGCATTCACGCACGAGTAATTGAACACAACATTATTTTAATGCAAGAGAAGACATATTGTAATGATTTCAATAACGTTACTTTAGGAAATTCAAAAGAATATGAATAAACAATTACTTACCTTAAAACGATTTTAAATTTAATAAAAAGAGGAGAAGTTAATATAAACTTATATAATTTTCACTGGTCAGCCGGATGTAGAATAAATTTCGAGCATACTTGCGAGTTGAATGGTAAAACTCTACGCAGCGCTTTGTTTCTCTAGAGTCAAGAAACAATTAATACCCTCGAATGATAATTGAACTCAAAACCGCCACGTATATTTAAGCACTGCGCCATTATGCCGAGATATTAATATTATTTTTATTGTTCAAGCTAGATTATTACTCAGAAATACTACATTTTTTTTTCTTCAGCTTCACGCTGTATCCCTCACTAGGCAGGGTAGGCAGAGGGAACGAAAGTGAAACCTAGTGTTATGACACTCCGTTCCACTTCCGTTCCCCACTTTCCGCCGAATTTGAGGCATTGCGTGTTGAGTGGCGGAACTCAACGCCGCGCTTTGCCTTATTACCAGAGCGAAGAAATGAAACATTAAATATTTTAAATTGAAAATATTAAATATTTCATTTCCTCGACTGGGGATCGAACCCAGAACCTGTCGGTTACAGTCACACTCTTGTGCCGCTGCGCCACGACAGGCCTCAACATATGAATATCATAATATAATAAAGAATATATCTACATCATAAATAGAAAATATATGAAAGATAATGAGATACTTTGATGAATATACGTTTTGGCGAAGGTTTTGTTACTTCCATTTATTTTTCGTTTTGGTATCAAAATAAAACGCGGCGATCTTTAACCAACAGTGAAATAGAAGTATTATATCAAAATATACAAGAGACGAGGTTCAGATTTAATGGAGCAAGAGGTATCATCCATCCATTCGTTATTTCATAAAACTGAAAGTGAAAGTTCTCTGTGCATTTACCAAAAAGGAGAGGACAATCGAATTAAAATTAATATTTTATTTATTTTATCAATAAAGTGGTAATTAAGGTGTATAAAGTATAAAGCTCAGTTTCGTAACATATATAGAAACAATGTTATCTTCTTTCGTCAAGCAATATTATTGAATATTGCCAGATTATTTTATATTTTAATAAAAAAAAAATAATCTGGCAATATTCAATAATATTGCTAGACGCTAGGATCTAGTGATCGGGCTTAATATATATTCTTAAACTAAATGAACGGAATTCTCAATTCCACGGTTAATTACTCCAACAAACTTGACGGCCTCCAATGCGGCCGCTCGCTCTCGTCTTTGATTATCTTGGATCGTTAATTTTATACACTGAACTATAGGAGAGAATAACTCTGAGGATTTCAGTTTTAAACAAAAGCTAAAACGATTTTTTAATTTATTTGTATTGTAGAGTTGAATATTCTAACGTTTTTATATAGCATAGAGCAAGTATGAAGGAAAACCTAATATTAAGACAGTCCGTCCATTACTTTCCGTCGAATTCAAGTTGTCGCGTTTACAGTCACACGTTTTTTTTTATGGATAAGACAGGCTAAACGAGCGTACGGGTCTCCTGATGGTAAGTGATCACCGTCGCCCACGGCCCCGTCTAGCTCCAGAGGAGCTACAGGAGCGTTGCCCGTCTTTTAGTGAATGGGCACCGGGACCCGGTGTTAGCCAACGTCACGGGTTTGTGCACCTGCGTCACGACAAGCCTCAAGACTATAATACGCTAGCATGATCTATTGTATAGTTTAAGATATGATTAAAAATATATATTTTTAAAACTAATCCTTATCCAGAATAAATATTTTAATTATTTTATATATTAAATTTCAGTTAAAAATACAAACTAAATATTTATTTTAAGACATTTTTAACCTCTTTTAAGGGAAAATACTCAATTAAAATTTAAAAAAAAATGAAAGGAAAAAAGGAAAGGTAGGAAGATGCTTCGTTTAACCAATGAAAATACAGTTTTGATTATACAAAAAATCATGAGGATTCCCAGAAGACATGTTAAAAGAGGTTAATGAGGTTGACGTGGTGAAAGAGGTCTGCAAAGTTCATCGCTAGGAAAACAGCGTGAAGCTAAAAAAGAAAACCTTGTATTGACCATTTTTATATTTGAAGTTTTATTCTAAATCGGACAGTTTTTAAAAATGTTTCTCATGCAAGGTATCCTGAGTGGAAATTACCCCTTCCAAAGATTGTTACTGCTTTTATCCAGTGCCATGTTTTTATACTTGGAGCTCTAATTTTTATTGTCTTCTTCCATCCTGAAAATAAAAGCGCAAATTTTAACCTACAACCACCAGCTTTCTAGCTGCACGCCACTACGTCACCACCGCCTCCTAATGTGAGATCTTATAAAATTACAAAATATAAATTAATAATGTTCATAAGTTAAACATTTTTATCCAACATAAATGTACTTTGAAGCTAGTGCAACGGATATTAAAAACTTTTGAAACGTGTTTCATAATTTTATAGTATACGTTGAGCTTTTACAATTACAATTTAAACTCTCAACTAATCTCAGCTTTACGATCTGTATCCCGCATACAGAAGAGTAGGCAGAGGGAACTTGGGAACCCAGTGTTAAGATACTCCGTTCCACTTTCGTTCCCCACTTTCCACCGAATTTGAGGCATTGCGTGTTGAGTGGCTCTAGCCTAGGGGAGGGAAAATATTAAATTTCTAATTTGAAAATATTACATTGAAGAATGGAGTTTTTTAATATTGGTTTCCTCCAATCACTCTATATGCGGGATACAGCGTGAAGCTGAAGAAAATTTAATATGTTATCTACTCACAGGTACATATACTAGGTACTCGTATACATGTATTGCTAAATTGTAAATATTGGGGCCGGTCAGGCGCAGGGGCAAGGCTACCACTTGAGTCGAAAGAGAGTCGGCGGTCCGAGGAAGTGAAAGCAGGTAACAAGGTAAAGCCACTTCTGCCACTTAACACGCAATGTCTCATATTTAACGGAAAATGGAACGGAATGTCTTAACACGCGATTCCCAAGTCACCTCTACCTACCCTGCCATGTCGGAATACAGCGTGAATCTAAAAAACTTATACAAAAGATAACATAATTTTGTAAAGTTTCCTTAAGCAATTCTTGATACGAGAGAATTTAACAAGATAATATGTGATGAACGCGTTATATCAATATCCATTTATAGACTACATAGTGTCTACTTTCCTTTCTTAAAGTTTTGTGATAATAATGTGTATGATATTATAAGAGGTCGTAAATATTTCAACATCTGACACAGAATATATATTTTTAAGGTACTTTAAAGCTTTTGGTTCTTATTTAATTCATTAAAATATAATAATATTAAAATTATTATCTTTTAATTAATAATTTTATTAGCTTTTCGCTGCATTTGAGCTTCACGCTGTATCCCGCACATGGTAGGGTAGGCAGAGAAAATTCGGGAACTTAGTCTTAAGACACTCGGTTTCTCCGTTTCGTGAAAATTGTAAAATAAAAGTGGAAATCGGCGTCTCTTAACAATGTTAAAAGATTCCGTTCCGTTTAGTGGCGGAACTTGAAGATGTAGACGTGAATTACTTAAGCGTGAATTAAAACACAACTGACAATTAAAATAAGTAAAAGTCAAGTTGAGAAACCACGAAAAATTTATAGAATAACGATCCATATCTCGACTAAACAGACCAAAAAATGTACGACCACAAAATATAAAAATTGTATTAAGTAAACATCAAACCTACACCCATTGTGTATATCGAAAATTAGTCTACGATAATTCATAGCAACGTTACTAGCCGGTTGAAAATCCAAAACATGTTAAACCCGGGCAATATTGTCGAAATTCACGAACATTAAGTACAAAGCCGGTCCTTACTTGTAGCTCGTACATACGTTGGTGGTTAAACAAACTAAGCTCATTTCCTTGGTGTAGTAGCTCTTTGTGAAATTGTGCATTATTATGGCTGAATTGGGAAATTGAGATAGTGTCATCTTGAGTGTTTACAGACATAACAAAACTAACTTGCCACAAGTTTTATATCGGCCGTTTAATAATAAAATGTTTAATTTTAAGTCACCTCCGAACCAAGAAATCTTTCCTTGTCTTGGCAGTCAGTAAAGGCAGTTAGTTACCTTTACTTGAAGTTGGTCAGCTGCTGATCCAACTTTTATAATTCAATTTATTTTTGCAACGTGGGCTATATAAGCACTATGCATCGTCTTTTTCATAGGCGCAGCGTTAATCTGCCAATCGTCACTCAATGACTCAAATTCAGCGGAAAATGCGTAACAAATAAATTGTAAATATAATAATAAATAATTTTAATAATTATTTAGTTCCAAACTTTCGCACCGTTTAGTGTCTAAACGTGATGTTCCCAAGTTCCTTCTACCTACTCTGCTTTTTGCTAGGTATAACGTGAAAATAACCTATATAGCGGCCTGCAGCGTTGAGTTCCGCCACTCAACACAATGCCTCAAATTCGACGGAAAGTGGCCAACGGAAGTGGAACGGAGTATCTTAACACTAGGTTCCCAAGTTCCCTCTGCCTACCCTGGTATGTGCAGGATATAGCGAGAACAACTGTCGCTCCATAAATAGTTTCAACCACTATGTTTCTGTTTTTATACAGTACTAATAAATTATGTGCAGGTGCATGTTGTCGCGCACATTGACGGTTCGATCTTCACTCGAGAAAATTAAACATTTAATAGTTTTATTTCTTCGCTTTGGCAATTAAAGGCAAAGCACGGTATTCAGTTCCGTGACTCAACTCGCAATGCCTAAGCTGTAGCGGAAAGTGGGATACGAAGCGGGATTTCAACACTAGGTTCCCAAGTTTCCTCCGCCTACACTCATTTGCGGAATTAAAGCATGAAGCTGAATTGACTTCAAAAGTTGAAAATGTAGTTATTATTCTTATGTGTGTTCGACTCAACTGGAGGAAATGAAATAAAATAAAATATTTATGATTTTTTCAATTCAATCGAGTAGTGCCAGAGATCAACGAGCGAGCACAAACATTCTCTATTGCTTCATAGTAACAAGCGTAGATTAATCATTACCGCATATAAAATTGAATTTCCCCAATTTATTCAGTCCGGCCGTATCAGTGTCGAGTCGCTGGCCACATTAAAGGCAATCATTTGACTGCGATATTAGCGGTCGGGCGCGTCGTGTGCAGTTCACCTGCGGGCTTCGATATGAGTACAGTAGTTTTATAAACATAATGAGCTAAATTTCATAATATTTGTTAATTGTCGATTATAAAAGACAAATAGAAAGTGAGGTATCGGAGAGTCTTAATGGAAACCCGTATTCAGAACAAAGGAAATCCGGTACCTAATATATAAATATTGATTTCATTCGATCGAAAAGTGGGGAACTGAAGTGGAACGGAGTATCTTAACACTAGGTTCCCAAGTTCCCTCTGCCTACCCTGCCATGTGCGGGATACAGTGTGAAGCTAAGTAACTAATTAAGTAAGCAAATAATCTTATCCTGAAACGAACACATATATCTTTTTAAATAATGATATCCTGACGTTATTTAAAAACAAAAAATATCCTAATTTCAGTAGAGACGATGGTTGAAAATTTTCTACGACCTAGGACATACTAAAAAAATTTAAATGCCAAACCCACCACACCAGATTCCACAGATTTTTCAACATTCGTTTGTTGTTCCGCACTCCCACAGAGTACATTACGATAAGCGTCAACTAAACATACAAAATTACTTAGCAAACATTTTAGAAATTTATCCTTAGCATTTATTCTATGACTTATTTAAATAGATTCTGAAACAACAAACGTTATATTAATAATACAAAACATTTTGTTCGACAAAATTGATACAAAATAACTATTTTACTAAGTTGGTTGAAACTTTAGTTTTTAATGGATAGATATTGACTTTAAAATTATTTTGGATGTAAATATTGAGGCCTGTCGTGGCGCAGCGGCACAAGAGTGTGACTGTAACCGACAGGTTCTGGGTTCGATCCCAGGTCGAGGAAATGAAATATTTAATATTTTCAATTTAAATATCTAATGTTTCATTTCTTCGCTCTGGTAATAAGGCTAAGCGCGGCGTTGAGTTCCGCCACTCAACACGCAATGCCTCAAACTCGGCGGAAAGTGGGGAACTGAAGTGGAACGGAGTGTCTTTACACTAGGTTCCCGGGTTCCCTCTGCCTACCCTGCCTCGTGCGGGATACAGCGTGAAGCTGAGTAGAGTAGAGTAGAGTAAATATTAGTATAAATAAGTAGGTAATTGTGTAGTTCAAGAGGACGAAGTCACCGGTGGGTCACGTAATGACTTTGTTATAACATCATACAGTTTTTGCAAAGGTCTTAATTTGCAAAAGTAAATTCTGAGTCAGGTTATTTAGAATAATCTGATATATAAGCTAGATTACTTTAAATATATATTTAAGTCTGTTATGTAGTTCTGGCGTGAAAGTGAAATAGGTAATTACAAATAATGTTACAATTTTTTAGCCCTTAGCAGTGTAGGCAGAAGGAACCTGGGCACATAGTTTTAAGACATTCCTCTCGCCATTATCACTCTCGTTCTCCATTTTCCAATTAACTCTTTAGGCATTGCGTATTACTCAACGTCGTGCTTTGACTCGTTACCAAAACGAAAATATAAAATAAAACATAATATTTGACTACTCCGATTGGAAAAAGAATCCACAACCATCGCCTTATCAGTCAACAAAAGCCTGGCAAATAAGTATAGGTATAAAATATTATTTAACGACATACAAGTACACTTAGGGACCCTGTACCTTACTTTATATGCACATTGTGTTCCCATAGCGACGATAATAAAATTTTGCAACTATGCAATCTTGCTCACATATAAAAAAGGTCATTTTATGGTATGTTTGTTATCGAATTTTTTTTTAAATGAATGAATATTGGGAAAACAGAATTTATTTCATTACTACCAGGCAAACTTAGCCCGCCTTAACTACGCAAATATTTATAATATAATTTACTGTTGTCTTCTAACAACAACAAAAATTGTAAAACAATATCTTTTCTATTTTAAAAACTAAAATTTCAGCTACTACATAAA
Organism: Eueides isabella; assembly: GCA_019049475.1. Classification (NCBI taxonomy): domain Eukaryota; kingdom Metazoa; phylum Arthropoda; class Insecta; order Lepidoptera; family Nymphalidae; genus Eueides; species Eueides isabella. The sequence goes on along the minus strand of CM032408.1, from coordinate 11,425,729 downwards.
CCAGTAGCTTTGTAACAATTATGTAGGACACAATTTTTTACAACGATATAACTTTTTTTTTTTTTTTTTCAGCTTCACGCTGTATCCCGCACTAGGCAGGGTAGGCAGAGGGAACGGAAGTGAAACCTAGTGTTATGACACTCCGTTCCACTTCCGTTCCCCACTTTCCGCCGAATTTGAGGCATTGCGTGTTGAGTGGCGGAACTCAACGCCGCGCTTTGCCTTATTACCAGAGCGAAGAAATGAAACATTAAATATTTAAATTGAAAATAATAAATATTTCATTTCCTCGACTGGGAATCGAACCCAGAACCTGTCGGTTACAGTCACACTCTTGTGTCGCTGCGCCACGACAGGCCTCACTTATATGTTATAACTTTTTTATTTATCAAATATGTAACAAAGTAAAAAAAAAACACCTGATTTTAAGGGATATTTTAAAATAAAATAAAGAAAATAATAAAACATATTAAATTATAGTTTTGAATTCTAGTCCAAAATATATTCATCATCAAATATGTTTCTATGTACAGACGTTGATCAGTTTCAATTTTATTATCTTTGCCGATTTTTAAAGCTGGTATCTTTTGTAATGAGGGATATCGTCAAAGTTTGATATATATTTTTATGTGGCTATATCGTAGCTTATGGCTTCGTAGTTATACTGGTGTTTACATGTAATGTTATAATAAAAAATATTTTTTTCTTTTTATATTTATATCAAATATTCAGGTTTATGGTCTCTCAGAGTACAGATCGAGCTTGTAAATCAACGTCATCAAAAGATAAAAGCACTAAAGTTTTACTTACGTTTTATATGGAATTCACAATTTCACGAATTTAAGATACTTGTCGTAAAAAGTGTGAACTTACAATTCAGATAAAAAAAAATCCGAAATGTTACATTTTATATGTATTTCACAAAAATGTTTTTAACCTTAACACTCGGTTCTGCCTACAGTGCCATACGCGGTAGAGAACGTGACAATAAAGCAAAAAGAAAACAAAAAACCAAAACTAACAAAAAAATAAAACAATTGTAACATATGTATTTATGTATATCTAAACTTCCTACTTCATTTCATTAAATTCAAAACAGATTTCGTATTTTTCTGAATTATTAATTTACAAAATATATTTTTTATTCCAACAGTTAAGTAAAATACCAATTTAACCAATTAAAAACAAATTAAATACTCTATATACTTAATATGATTAAAAACCGGTGAAACGCGAATCGGACTTGCCCACACAGGGTTCCGTACTGATTTCAGGATGATAGGTCAATGAGAGTATAACTTATACTGCTGGCATATCAAGTTGTATGAAGTAAACTATTATTACATCTTTTTTTTCAGCTTCACGCTGTATCCCGCACAAGGCAGGGTAGGCATAGGAAACTCGGGAACCTAGTGTTAAGACACTCCGTTCCACTTCTGTTCCCCACTTTCCGCCGATTTTGAGGCATTGCGTGTTGAGTGGCGGAATTCAACGCCGCGCTTTGCCTTATTACCAGAGCGAAGAAATGAAACATTAAATATTTAAATTGAAAATATTAAATATTTCATTTCCTAGACTGGGGATCGAACGCAGAACCTGTCGGTTTCAGTCACACGCTTGTGCCGCTGCGCCACGACAGTCTCTGAGTTTTACTCATTCTTCACGCCTTCTTCTTCTTCTTCACATCTTCTTCTTCACGGCTGAATTTCTATTTTTAACATTATAAAATTTAATAAACAATAAATATTAAAAGAAATCTTTCGTAGGTCAACTCCCCCTCTTAACCCCGGTCACGGGCACGTTCAGCGGCGTCAATGTATCGTATATTGGGAAGCGACGAAAGCCCAGTCCAGAGACTGGGCCAACAAGTTACACAAAGGCTAGAGCTTGATTCTGGTGATTTCAAGTTTATACTGTTTGTACCAACAAATATAAGTTTTATTTCTAAATGGGAAATTTATTAATTATATCATAATAAAGTAAAACTCAGAGCCTGTCGTGGCGCAGCTGCAACAACTGCGATGTGTAAACGTGTAGATATCGTAATGAGAACGGAGTGTCGAGACACTAGTTGTATAGGTAACTTTTGCTATGTGCGGTATACAGTACAAAGCAAAAAAGAGAGTTGTTTTTGTTTTGGTGGTAAACAATATAAAGCAATAGTAAGAAAATGTTGAAAGTTAACATGTATATGTAATAAATGCATTCTATAAAATGTTTAAAAAAAAACGTAAGCAGATTCGAACCCGTTCCTTTCTAATTCAAGACCCGCATGGCCATATTTATTATTAAAAATATAATTACTATATTTATATAAATTATAATTATCTTATTCAATCAAAACACTAACTTAACGTTCTAACGTCTTTCATTCCAGCGTTTGTGGACGTTTTTAGAACAAAAATAAAAAGTGTTTTATAAATTCACACAAATACTGAATAAAACATATTTAAAGGCACATTTATATAGCATTTCTCTGCACTACTTAAATATTAAACATTTAAAAAAATAATTAGCTTTTCAAAAGCAAAGAAAAGCAACAAGATGACGTTTAGAACTTTAGTTTTAAAAGTAATTTTGCTTAGAATTTCTTAGGTATTTAATTTCTTAAGAATGTTGATTAAAACATTTTTTGGATGAATTTAAAAATGGATGAATTCTGTTTGTGTTGTTGCCAGAGCGAGGAAACAGCAAGAGTTAATTCCCCCGACTGGGAATCGAACCGGCTAGCCGGCACAGCTGCCGCCGCGTTTACAGCCAGCCAGTGGCACTATAGATTAATAAAATATTATTATACAAATACGGATATATTACGTAACATGTGGTTAAATTATTGTTAAAATGAAAACAAAACCAATATTGGATCTTCTTGACTTTATCTGTCAATGTCCAGACTGAACACCGAACACGTGACTGTCGCGTTTACAATCACAACTATGCTGTTGCGCCACGATCGCCTTATTTTAGTATATTTTTTATTATTTTGTTATAAAATAATCAGTTTTCTTATATATTTTTGTAGTTTTATTTATGAAATAGTTTACTAGTGAACCATACAATACAGAGTGATGAACGTAAATGTTGATCTGAAATGCAATGCACTATCGTTGAGTGCCATTAGTTACTATTTAATATGTATCTTTAATTATACAGTTTGTATATCAGCAAATCTGCCATTTCTAAACGTTGCTTTGAACAGGGAAATGAAAGTAATTTAGATTCTATCTTTACCTCAATCTGCCCTTTGAGAATTAATCCACGATCATTGAGTTAATTAATTGTATTTTTTATCCGATTTTTTCCTTCACACTAGCGTCCAGCTCGAGGCTTCGTCCGCACACAAATTACACTATTTTATTAACTAATCTCAATTATTTTCATGTTCTCTTATCACATTAAAACTTTTAAGAGACATTAAAAAATAAAAACTTCAAAACAATTTTAGCGAAAGATTGGAAAAGATAATACTAGAGATTGCATTTAAATTGACTACCGCCTCTCAACACGCAACGCTTCAAAGTCGGCAGAAAGTGGGGAACGGAACGGAATATCTTAACAATAGGTTCCCTAGTTGCCCCTGCCTACCCGGCTACGTACAGGGTGAAGTTGAGTGCATTTAAATCTGGTAAGTTGGCTCTGAAATGAGCCTGTACAAACGTATTGACAAACAGACGAGCTGACAAAAACTAAAAAAGAATTAGGTTCTTAGACTCTGTTTTAATATACTTACTAATTACTAACAGTGATTAGATTATAAATATACATTGTATATTATAACTTCATATTATTATTTTATTCGCTTCGTTACCGACAATTTTAGAAAAGAAGAAGAAGTTAAAAATGTATATAATTACTATATAATAATATAACATTACCCAAAGTGGAAATCTAGCCAGCCGCGTTCACAGTAATGTGACAAAATTCTGAAAAAAAAAAAAATGCCTATCTTAACGCCGTGCCACTTCGCTAAGATAGATATTTTTTTTTCTTTACTAAAAAATTTTTTTCTTATAAATATAAAAATCACCAGTTGAGAAAATAAAATATTTAATTATTTTTTTTCTCTGGCATCAAGACAAAGCACAGCTCAAGACAACACGCTCTAAATTTAGCAGAAAGTGAGGAACGAAATAGATACTAACACTAGTTTCCCAAGTTACTTCTGCCTACCCTGTCATGTGCGAGGTACAACAATGGTGAAAAACATAATTTCAAACTTGCATATCACAATATATAAAATTGTTTTATATAATTTATAATAAATAACTAAAAGGTATTAAATTTCTTAGCTTAATTACAGCGAATAAATATTTCATCAAAGTAATCATTCAAAACAAGTCAGCAAGTAATTTGAGTTTACCTTTCAAAATATCGAGATAACTCAGTTACTTCTCTATAAAGAACTGTTAAGTTCACTTTATCTGATATTTTCTATATTTTGAAATATGTTTATTTAAATATTAATAAGATAACTTTTGATAAGAATATATTTAAAAATATTTCCGTTTTAACTTGTTGGTTAAAGAATGGTTGGATACTTGTAATGTTGTGAATATAATAATATTAAAGACTCAATGTCTTAACGAAATGAACGGAAATTAAGCGGAAATGGCTTAAGGGGATCGGAGTGCCAAAGCACTACATAGGTTCTTAGTTAGCATCTGCCTTTTCTTATAGGTGATATATACAGCGTGTAGTTGAAACCTTTGTTTATACATTTTGGTATTTAGAAGTGTAAGTATGAAATCCTGAAAATATAAGAGTAAGTATAAGGGGGTTCACGATGGAAGGCTTGCCCGCAGCGACCCCTGCCAGCCCTCTAGAGGGCTGCAACGTTCCATCAACCACAATGTGCACCACACGAGCGCGCACTGATAGGGCATCCCCCCGCGCCCGCGTCCCCGCCGGTGTGGGTACCGCCACCTAGCACGCCGTGTCCGGAGCGGCGGAAAGTGGAGGACGGAGCTACAAATAGCTACGTGGAATGTAAGAGGAGGGATGGAAGAAAAGATGAATGAATTATTAGATGTGATGGAAGACAGAGATCTGGATGTTATTTGTGTGACTGAGACCAAAAAAAAAAAAAACCGTAGCGTTTGGCGCTCCGTTCTCTCTGCCTACCCCGCTAGGGATGTAGCGTGAAGCTAAGTAAGTAAGTAAGTATAAGAGTAAAAAAATATATTTAAACAAGCTAAAAGAAGCCTCGCAGTAAATATTTATGCGGAAATAACAAGAAGTACCTTTACAAGAAAAAATATTGATGCATATGATTGTTTATATTTAATTCATTGCTTTAGTAGAAATCAGCGATGTTAGTTATTTTTTAAGTTTAAATTATACCTATTTTGAAAATCCCTCCAGCGGGAATCACACAACGGCCTCTTGAGTTCTTATGACTTGAGCTATTATACCATATGTATGTATATTTAAGGATATCTTCATTTTAATACCTATTAAAATGAAGATAACCTTAAATATACATACATATGTGAATAGGCTGAAATGGAAATATTTTTCAATTTATAACTACCATAAAGAAGGTATCGTTAATTAAATACACGCCACGTGCACTTCTCATATATGTATTATTATTGGCGTCCTTTCGATTATTGCCAAAACAATAGCTTAATTAATTTATTCAAACGTATAAAACAAAGAGAATTCAAAATGTATAAATTGTTTAATAAAATTCAGTACTGATGGAGTGTCGAAGTCAATATGGTAATTGTAACGGAATTATTGATCCGATTTCTACAGTAAAGAATGTACATTAAAATTGGCCATAGAGGTGCAGTGTCATCCTCCTTTTTGCTTTACGGTGTTCCATACATAGCTGGGTAGACAGAGAGCACTTAGACATTCCTTCCCTTTAGGACACTTCCGTTTCTAACTTTTTGCCGAAATTAAAATGTTTAAAAATTATATTTATATCATTGTTATTTTCTTTTTATTTATATAACCCGCAATATCTGAAAATACAATACCTTTCCCGCATAGCAGAAGCTGAATATAAAACAGATGAATCGAATCCGTGATGATGGCCTTAAATTCAAATTAACTTATAAATCTTACGTTTAAATTAAAAATGAATAATACCTTAGTATTTAGATGTTACATGTGACATAATAAGTAAACATACGTAGTAGATAAATATATAGGCTAACTTTTACAATAAAAATGATGATGAGGAAACGTGACAGAGGCAAGAGAACTTGAGTCCTGAGGATATTGCTGTTTATAAAAACGTCGTAATGGATGTAACAGCTTGTGTTGTTGCTTTCTTTCAAAATTTTGATACTTTGTCACTACAGGCTATAGCACAGGCACGGATAAATCTTTTGACATATATTATCATTGATTGATTTAAATTCTCTAAACACCTTCTTTTATACATAGTTATCCTATGCATATGACTGAATTCAATAAGACGTCTTCGAAAGCAGGCTCAAGCCACCCAACTGATAGTTTTGCTTTCCATAGTCGTTGTAAAAGCATTATATCTTTTTTTCTCTAAAGTTTCTAAAAGTCAAATCGTGAAATATTGGAAAAATTGTTAGTTACTTGAGCATAGTTGAGCATGCTTACATAGCAACAGCATATTTCATTTTTGAACTTCAACCAACTTATCATCAATTTCTCTGAAGTACCTGCTTAAGGAAAAATCTATGGTATATTTTCTTTTTAAGCATATTTTCGCTTGCTTCCACTATTCATTAGTGACGATGTTATATTTCTATTTCGATGTTATCTTCAGGACCGCTGGTTTACTTCATGGTGGCATTCTCTCTATTTTGCCTTTTTTTCTATTTTTATAAATTAAATTACCAAAATTATCATGTTGACAAGTTTTGTTGAAGGCTTAAATGTTGTAAAATTCAGAAATGCAATTCTGGACATCTCTGACTTCGTTCCAATCAATAGGCGATTTTATTTAGTCTTCTAAGTAACCATTCTTCTTTGTTGATAGAATTTTCGTCTAGACAACGTTTTTCCTCAATCAAATCAAATTTGCTCAAAAAATTACACTATCATAATGTGTCCAACTTAACCAACTTTGGTATCTGTGTATTCGTTTGACCTTCGGCTTACGCAGATTTGATCATGTGTCTGATTTTCATATATAATCTAACTTCTTTGCGTTTACTCTATGGCCTGCACATTTTCATTTTTTTTTTTGACATTTTGAAATTGATATGTATGGTATTACATTATTGGTACACTAAAATAAGGTGTGCACCTTATTCGAGTGAAGATTTTCCATTGGGAAATTAAAGTGACCCATATATGATCCTGTGACACTCTAAGAAAGCTTGATTTCCTACATAATAACACTTTTTTATTTTGACTTTATACGACATATTTTAAGTATTTTTTTATTATTAACGTTGTTTTTTTTTTTAAATAGTTTTTAGAATAGAATATGTCTTGTTGATATAGTGAAGAATAGAAAATATGAAATACAATCCAATGGGAATCTAATCCAAACGGTTATTTTAGTAACTTTTTTAAAATAAAGTTTTCCTAAAATGATTTTTTTCAAAATTATAAATTATATATAATCTTCACACATTTCGCATACAATCGAGTTTTACGTAACGTGCCTTCACTTTAGCTCTTTTAAAACTTCCAAAGCATTTTAAAACGCTTTGAGTAATCACTCTTATGAAAATATTTGTATGTTCAACATTTTATACGCAAGAAATTATTTATACCTCCACCTTCGCTTCGCTTCTACCTCCACCTCGAAGGCCGACAACGCACCTGTAGTTCCTATGGTGTACGGATATAGACGAGGCCGTGGACGACGTTGATCATCCACCATTATTAGACCCATATGCTCGTTTGCCTTGTCTTTTCCATAAAAAATACATATTGATGATACGTTATTCCTTTCTTAGACGTACAAACAAAGGCCTGTTATGGCGCAGGTGTACAATCGTGTTACTGTAAACGTGATGTGTTGTGAGCTCGATACCCACTGGAGGAAATAAAATATTTAATATTTTTTATATCCCCTCAAATGAATGGAATACCTCAAATTCGGCGAAAGTGGAGAACGAATGGAGTGTATTTATGGGAACGGGGTGTCTTATCACTAAGTTTCCCAAGTTCTATTTGCCGACTCTCTCTGCCCTATGCTGGATATAACGTAAACCCTCATCTTTACAATAGATACGAACTTCAAACAGATTTGTTTATAAGTTTCAACAAGATACTCAAAAACGATAGGGTTAGTACATTTGCATATCAAGCAAGGCATATTGTTCACAGGGTTTTCAAATCAATCTTCAGCTATACGTCATTTATATTTTCCGTTAAATTGTAAATTATTTCATTTTAGCTTCACTCTGTTTTCCACACATGGCAGGGTAGGCAGAACCAGTGTTAAGACACTCATTTCATTTGCCATTTCTTACTCAATTTAAAGCATGTTGTGTGTACTCAGCGCCACGCTTTGTCTTGTTGTCAGAGTGAAAAGGTGAAAATCTTAAATTTTTTCTAGATTTATTGGAAAATAAGGATCGAATCCAGAATCTATCGCGTTTACAGTCGCACGGTTATATTATTGCGTTACGACATACCTCAATGCAACATTGATGAAGTGTATCAAAATTGAATTTGAGTGAAACTGACTATATAATTCATTTTTGAGGTTCAATTATTTTGTCGAATTTTGTGAGATCTGAAGTAAATTCTAAAATTACGCAAAAAGATGAATTTTGTATTTAATTTAAATGTTTGGAACTATGTTTTTAGAGAAATCTTTTGTGTACAGCAAATTAGGCAGAGGGAACCAGGGAACATAATTATAATAAGAATAGTTTACTTTCGTTGCATGTGGAGTGATTCTATTAAGTGTATGTCTCGATATGTTTCGACGGATAGTACACTTCAAAATATTATATTCCTTAGCCTCAAAATGAAAGGTATTGCGTAAAGATCAACATAATTTAGGGCGCCTTTTAGGTAAAATGTAAATGACAGACTGGAAATGGTCGGATCAGTCGATGTAGATCGTTCTGTTTGTCCGCAAACCGGTGTGACATGGGTTCGTTGGCATTTCCAATAAGTCAAATAACACTAGAAATATTTTATATATGTGCTACCTAATCTACTTTAGCCTTTTCTAGCTAGAATTAAAAATATATAGTAAAAAGGGTTAAATTTAAACGTCACAAAAAAAAGTTAATAACAAATTACAAGTTTTACTTGAACTACTACAGTTTTCTTACAAATAGAGGGTCTATTCTAACTCAGAAAACTCAGAAACAGAATTCATAAGTGTAAATAGTATCTATATTTATGATTTACATTTACGTTCGAATTCATTTCATTCGAACGTAAATTTTATTCATTACTTAAACTCATTTTTTAACATATTTCCTACTTAATAATGTCTTTGATTTTCGCGATTGTTACACATTTTAAATTAAACACTTAAACACTCGATTGTGACTGTGGTTAAACATATATACGAAGTAGGTCAAACAAAGAGAAGCGTCTGTGTTAGGGTGAAAGAACACATCTCCGATGTCAAGAATGGGCATGTATCGTATCAAAATCAGCTGTGTGTGAGCATACATCGAACAAATCCAACCATTACATCAGGTTTGATAAACCTCACACACTCGCTAAGGAGAATAGATTTATCCCTAGAATGATCCGCGAGTATCTCTTTTAATATTGTAATATGTGTTTTTTTAAGTATCTATGAGGCATGAAAATAAATTTTAATAGTTTAAAATTGTACATAAAGTTTCTAGTTTATAGAGACCGTTGTGGCACGGTGGAACAATGTCTTACTGCAAACGCAGTGGTTACGTGTTCGGTACTCCATTCGGAGGAATTTCCCTGCTATAATAAATGAAATGCGGCGTTAACTTCCGCCATTTAATATATAATATCTTAAAAAAATGGCGGAAGAGAAACTGAGTATCCTAGCTCTACATTTCCTCTGCCTACCCTAATATGAAGAAAAAGAAACCTGTTGTTTTTTACCGTTCCTTTGAGCCATTAAGATGTTTAGTTTTATTTCTTTATAAGAAAAGCGTGTAATTATGCTTGTGGGTATATGAATACTGTAATTAAGCTTATAATTAGTTAACTTAAATAATTTTATTACTTGCTTAGACTTTTCGAATAATAATTAAATAGGATATTTAATAATAAAAACTATTAAAAATAATTGTTATATACTGTAAAAATCCGATATAAGAGATACAGTATTCCTCTTTTTGCATCGGTGATTAAAATATGGGTGATACAGACTGACCGACTAGATGAAAGATATAGAACCTAGTTATATTTATTTTACTCACTCACTCAGCTTCACGCTGTATCCCGCACGGGGCAGGGTAGGCAGAGGGAACCCGGGAACCTAGTGTTAGGACACTCCGTTCCCCACTTTCCGCCAAATTGAGGCATTGCGTGTTGAATGGCGGAGCTCAACGCCACTTTGCCTTATTACCAGAGCGAAGAAATGAAACACTAAATATGTAAATTGAAAATATTAAATATTTTATTTCTTCTACTGAGGATCGAACCCAGAAACTGTCGGTCACAGTCACACGCTTGTGTCGCTGCGCCACGAAAGGCCTCAAGCTCCTCTATTTATTTCATAAACAAATATATTATATACTTTATGTCATATATGGTTAAATTAAAAACAATGCTTTATTTAATGTATATCTTATTATTTAACTTTTACCATATATCTAGCTACTCAAATATTGTCCTTTTTATAAAAGTATTGTAACCATTCATATTCAATTTATTGTTAATTTATTCTTTCTTCTTCTTTTTCTTAGCTTCACGCTGTATCCCGCACGAGGCAGGGTAGGCAGAGGGAACCCACTCCGTTCCACTTCCGTTCCCCACTTTCCGCCGAATTTGAGGCATTGCGTGTTGAGTGGCGGAACTCAACGCCGCAACGCCGCTGTTAACTTATAATAAAATATAACAAAAAAGGCGAGAAAATAAGAATATTAGTACAGAATAGCCGGTAGAAAATGGAACCTGGGAACCATTTGTATTGGGACACTTCATTAAAACACTTCCGCTCCTCACTTACCGTCCAATCCTCGAGGCACAAGCGTGAAGAAATGAAAATCTTAAATACTTCAATCCTATGAGTGGAAAACGCAGCCACAACTGCCGCGTTTACCACACGCTTATATCATTGTGTCGAGTAGATCTTAATAAAATAATTAAACCTCAAACGGTAATCGAATCAACAATTGTCGCGTGTACAGTCAGACACTGTGTCGCTGAGCTACGACGATCTCCACATATATTAATATTATAAAATTAACTTCGATCGTCGGCCAACTTCAATATTGTACAATTTGTTAGACGCCCGCCATCGATCGTCGGCAACATTATAATTCAATAGCGGCCACGTGGCTCTGTTCTGGTTGTCTCCTTTATTTATTAGCTACCAGTTCACATGGTTTTTAAGCGTAAAAACTGTTTAATAATTATGTTATTATTCTTGTGATATTTTGCTGAAAATAATGTGGGTTCTTGACACACATATAGATATCAAAGCCGTAAACAAATAATATCTCTCAAAGTGTAATTTATCAAATATCGATAGAAATTACTTTTGTATGTACAACTCAGTCACGTTCCTTTATGCAATGTTATAGTAAAACCTTTTATTACAGCAAAACGTTATAACGAATATGATTTACCCGCTCAGATGATAATATACAAAAACTGGTCCCGAGAGATGCATATTATAGTGATTCTGGCGGCAGTTATGTGTTAGGCACGAGTGCAGTACTGTCAACGAGTTGTGCACGTTTTGAAAATATATTTTATTTTAGGATTTTTCTTACTTTTATTTTCTATTGAAATGGAAAATATTTTTTTTTTCAATAGAGATTTTAGATATATGGTTATTTTCGTGGGAATAATGTGTAAAAATTAAGATAGCCTAACTTCAGAGAGGCCACGACACATCGAACGTACTATACAAATATTAAATCTTGTGTAGCTTTACCCTTTTTTAAAAAAAAAATCTTGTTTTGCAAGAAAAATATTAGTATTTGACTCGTGTGGAGTAGTTGTGAAAGAAAATCCACTTGGAAGAAATTATTTTCACAGGCTTTTATATAACTTGCCGTGTATCTGTGTAAGTGTATGTGAATATTAGAAATTGATTTTGACCCACTTCCTTATATCCGAACAACTTGAAGTATGGATCACTACTTCAGTTCTGATGACAATGAAATTACATCAATATTGTTGTACGTTAAAAATGGCCGCCGCTACTACACATTTCATTACAGACTAGCGACCCGCACGCGACTTCCGCTTGTTTGAATTAAGCTAACCTATTTACTAATCAGTTGCCGAATTATGGTTTTTTTTTAATGAGGCACCTTATTTGTTTACTTACCGACTGATATAAATATTAAATGCTAAGCGAAATTTGCCGAAATATTATGGTGGAAACTGAATTTAAATCTGGTGAGACGTTTCTTAGATAAGCGCGTACAAACGTACAAAACGTACAAACAGACGTTAGGCTTTTAAAAAGCCTGTTTTCAAAAAGCTTTTTTTATTATTATTCTAATATTTCTTATTATCGATAGAAAAATGTGGTATCAAGTTGAGTTCGCTTTGTATACAATGTCTTTGAAATCTTAAATTTATGAAAAGTTGAAACTGGAGTTGCTTAGAATTTAGTAGCACGATCTCTTGTTTCGCCATAACATACGAAATGATCGATCGATTGCCCAGAACCAGATCGAACACCGCGCAGGTCATGAGTTCGATCACAATGAGACTAAACATTTTCCGCCAAACATTTAAGACATTGTGTAGGAACACAACAGTGTAACTCAACACCGTTTTTTGTCAGTAACGTAAATAGCCCCGATTACTAAAATTAAAATTTCAATTAAAATATTATATTTAAAATAACAAATTGCATGCTTTATTTTTGTAACGTCAAAAAATTTACCACACAAACAACATTCGACCCATTTCAATACCAATTTAAGGGTCATCTGATTAATTGGCCGCTGGAGCCTGGAGGTGATGGAGGGCAATTGAATTGTTTTCTCATTATTCAACCTTTGCCTGCAAAGTAATTATTTATAGATTCGGAAATCATTTCTTACTTGCATATTCTATTGACATAAATAGCTAAATTAAATAAATTATATTGAAGCGAATAGACAAAGGCGTTGCGTTTCGTGTATCGACAAGCAATGAGTCGAAAAATTTGACGATATCTTGAGAATGGAATTAACGGCAGATTGTGAGCATACAGCGGGAGACTTAACCATTTTATTGGATTACATAAGCCTTAAGTCTTAGAACGTTCCGTCGGACTCTAAACACAAACTTACTATAAATTGTTTGAATTGTTTGAATTTGCCGTGTTATTCCGGCTTAGAATAGGATCACCCTGGTACTGATGGTGTCGTAAGAGGCGACTAAAGTGCGTGTGGTAGAGTCACGTTGCCAGTAATGGCAACACGCATGGGCAGACTCGACCGGGTCACTACCACCCCCGGCATTTAAGACCGGCGTTAAGTAGTGGCTTTGGCCACTGCGTTTCGCATTAGGTAATGCCGGGCCCCAGTGCCCTTCCACCTTAAAGGACGGCAATATGTAGCTCCTCTGGAGTTACAGGAGCGTTGCCGTCGGGGCCGTTAGCGACGGTGGTCACTTACCACCAGGTGAGCCGTACGCTCGTTTGCCGTCTTTTCCATAAAAAAAAAAGAAAAAAAAAGATTGTCAACAATAATAATACTAAATATACTCGACTAATCTAGTCAAAATAATGATTTAAAATGTCGAATACTCACGATAGTTCAAACTCATTTGTTCTGAGAGATAGATTATAATATATATGAATATGTAAAATTTATAATTTATTAATATATTTGTACCGCCACTTCACCAGCGTAAACTATGCATTTTTTGGTTTTATTTTTATTCAAATAGTATTATACATATGTATATATTTTCTTTTTGAATTACTTTATGTACTGATTATAGCTACGGATAATGGATGTGAAATTGTGTGTATTGCTGTCCGTAACAGAGTTAACTGTGCCTTAGCTGTTTGCTGTGCTTGTTGGAACAGCTAAACGTCAGCAAAGCTGCACGTTTGGCCATATACAATGCAGTATTGATACCGATGCTGCTATGCGGCAGTGGGCATTACAGAAGAACAAGAGAAAGTGAGCAGTAAGAACTGAAGGGAGAGACCTCCTTTGATCTTCAAAGATAGAGTATCTACGATACTGGAGAAGGGTCATGTAAAAAGCTTTGGGACCCCCCATAGGGCATGTATGAACACTTTGATGACAGTGGACGAGGCGAAAGAGATATGCAGAGACTGTAGCGTTAGGCGCTCTGTTCGCTCTGCCTACTCCGCCACGGATACAGCGTGAAGATAAGTAAGTAAGTAAGTATAGGTTAATAATAACTTGGGGCCAGGCGTGGCGCAAGGACACAAGCACGTCACTGTTAACGGGACAAGCCATGAGTTTGGCAAAGCAATTTAATATTTCATTATTTTTTAGTTCCCCAAAAAGCTCATAGCCAATGTGATAAACTTGACAAACTGATTGTTTTTCGCAAAGTAGATAGCTAAAAGATGTAGAGGCCGATCTCCATGCCGATGGTCTTCACAGTCAAATATGTTAAAGTGAGCTAAAAGAAGCATTCCATAATAGCACCCCTACCAGGGCGCACCAGAACGAGCTTGACTAAATAAAGAAAATGATTAAGAAAAAGAAGTCCGTAGTTTATACACAAGCCAGGAAGCACAACTTCTTAGGATAAATCTTCAGAGCAATGCAGATCGAGTAACAGTGTCCATCTACTCCTCCTATAGTCTCCTTATTCGACCATCGAGCGAGCGAACGACGTCGCTATTCGACCAGTTGTGAACAGCTACACGAACTCTCCGACAGAAGCCCCACACAAACTAAACATTTACACAAAAAAAAAAACACTTTCAATAACTTAGGCAGCTCCTGCTGATCAGAACAGAATACGATGACATTTCCAAACGAAATAAACGTAAAGACGTAATTAGAATAGATTTATGGACTGCTTTATTTATGACCTTGTTATAAATACCACAACGATTTTTTTTTATATTTTTAAGAATTGTCTAGATATAATCATAAATAGGTCTTTCCTCATTTACAATTATCGTATAATTAATTCATAAAGCAAAGAGTCGACCTTTGCCAGGGCTAACAGTGTTCATATAAGAGTTGATAAATAATTTGTATGGAACTTGCAGGATATACCGATAAATATTTCTCCACGGATGATATCCAGACGATCTTGTTAAAAGTAAATACAGACAAACAAATAAATAATACCATAATATAATACTATTTTTTCTCTCCTTGATATACGGAAACTTTAAAACATGTTATGTTAAAAGTTAGCATATTAATTTCAGCACTTGACTTGATTTATTGAGGGATCCGTAATGTATATTGCCTGAGTAAGATTGGGTTACAAATCACTTTGATTTTAATTGGAAGTCGTCATAGGCCTTTAACCATGTTACGAAATATTAAGTTATCATAGTTTTTGTAACATAGTATACGCCAATATGTCTCATTCAATAAATAGTAAGAATTTTTAAAGACTAAAACAAAGATAGTATATCACACTTGAAGGCTAACTTGACATGCTTATAAAAAGTACAAACACAATACAAATTAAATGTTTGTTGTAGACAGAGGGAACATGGGAACGTACTGTTGAGACATTCCGTTCCACTTTTGTTCCCCACTTTACACCGAATTTGAGGCATTGCGTGTTGAGTGGCGGAACTCAACGCCGCGTTTTGCCTTTTACTAGAGCGTAGAAATGAAATCTTTAAATATTTAAATTGAAAATATTAGATATTTCATTTACTCGAGTGGGGTTAGAAACCACAACCTGTCGGTTACAGTCACACGCTTGTACCACTGCGCCACGACAGGCCTCAAGCAATTTGTAAAGCTAATCAAAAAAATTAATTCCCAAAATTATTATAACTAAGCTTAACGATTGTTTCAGATAAAGTCGTTACTTAGTAAAGAGGGCGTAAAAGTATTAATATGGTATACAGCTTCTTTGCCTTATTATCAGAGCCGAGATATGAAATTATTTGATATTTCATTGAAACATTTCATTATAACAGTAAATGTTGTATGTTTTAATATTTATTTTGTAACTATGATTCCACTTACTAATATATTCTATGAGGAATTTGTTATTTTTATAATAAAAGCATGCATTATGGTACGAAGTCAATATGGCAAAGTATCTTGCTTATATATAATAGGCGTGTACTTGGCATCCATTTCAAAGACTTTTTTTATCTTAAATAGGCAGAAGACAAAGATGTCTTTATCATTCACAAATTAATAATTTAAACAAAAAAATTGAAAATATGACAAAAAGCCACAGTACAGCGTTTGTTGTAAATTTCTCTCCTTCCTTTTTCCAAAATTACAGTATAGTATTACTATAAAAAAGAACACGAAATTAAAATGCTTTTATTTGATCGTCATTCCACATGTCCATATCAGAGCTCGCCCTAAATTTGTATGTCAACAATCACTAAACAATTCTGTAAAAACATATCGTGCGGATTTAAAAATGTATTGAATTTCAATGTTTACGGTCGCTGTTAGCTCTGTTTGAGGTTTTATGAGCAAAAATTGATTTTTACAATTTTGCGATGACCCTTGTGACATATTCTAGTTTTATTTATGGTTTTAACTTTTCAATGTGGACAGATCGAGCCGTGTATTTTATTCATTTTTTCTATATTACACAGCAACTGTAACAACGACACTTATGTGTGACCTCCACTCGAGACATACATATTTTATTTATTTTCGTGACGCTTGGGTAGAGTGCGGCGTTGAATTTCGCTAGCCAACATCCGATGTCTGGAAAGTTTGGCAAATGTGAGCAACGGAGTGTCTTTATACATGAAACTTGGGTTATAAAGTTTCATGTATAAAGACACTTATTTATGAATAATTATAATTTTAAAATTAACGAGACTAGAATAAAACTGGAAACTAATAGTATATAGAATCAACATTTTAATTGCTCCTTTCATCTATTTCACCTAGTCTTATGATTTATCTATATGTAATGTAATTGAATAACTATTAAAGGAGGAAAGATAAGAATGAAAAATATCCAGAAAAAATCTATTGGAAATATGATAAATGTATAGAGAAACGAAATAGTGATCATTTAGAGAAAAGGAAAAAAATAGACCATTGCTTCACAAAATGCTTGTAATATTTTTACTATGTTTTAAAGTGTTATTACCACTTAGTTACCACTTAGTTAGGACAGAAAATACTAAACTTAAATTTAAAAAGCGTATAAAAATTTTGAACGAAGCAGGATTTGAACCCGCGCCTCTGGAATACCGTTCCAGCGCTCTGACCAACGAATGGCTTAGTTGGTCAGAGCGCTGGAACGGTATTCCAGTAGCGCGGGTTCAAATCCTGCTTCGTTCAAAAAAATTTTATACGGTTTTTAAATTTAAGTTTAGTAAGTGCTTGTAATATCCAACCAAAAAAAACAACAGATGTCTTTTTTGACGTGTTGTAGAACTAGCAAGATCGAACTATGTCTCAAATTTAAGTCCCAACAAAAGACAGCAGCAATTAAACGGCGGCAAACAGAATCCAAAACCAACCAAGGCTACTGATAATAAAAACACAATAAACAGTGACGCTTACCGTGAATAAATCTGATAGAATTAAAAACAGTGTCATCATATTTCTTTTTTTTTTTAGCTTCACGCTGTATCCCGCACGAGGCAGGGTAGGCAGAGGGAACCCGGGAACCTAGTGTTAGGACACTCCGTTCCACTTCCGTTCCCTACTTTCCGCCGAATTTAAAGCATTTGCGTGTTAAGTGGCGGAACTCAACGCCACGCTTTTTCTTATTACCAGAGTGAAGATATTAAACATTAAATATTTAAATTAAAAATATTAAATATTTCATTCCTTCGACTGGGGATCGAACTCAGAACTTGTCGGTTACAGTCACACGCTTGTGTCGCTGCGCCACGACATACCTCTATAATAAGAAGACTTAAATGGAGATGAGCAGGGCACATGCTCAGAGGTCAAGATAAACGGCGGTGCAATAGAGGCCTGTCGTGGTACAAAACTCTAACTCTAATCAGATATTGTTTAAAAAAAATGAGAAATTTTAATTAATTTGACTTTCAAATATTTGGAGAAATATTCCCGTACGAAGCGCGTCTGCGGAACTGAGGTAAAAGGGGTTATACCTTGATGAATTAAGTTATTGCTGGTTGATTGTTGGAAAAGTCCTTTCATAATTTTCATGGCAATAAATGTAAAAAAACCCGAATTAATATTTTTTATAGTGGCTCCATATAACAAACGTGATTTCTTGGCCGTTTTATATAGGTACAGAAAACGCTTGTTTAAAAAAAAAATGTTTTATAAAATATAAAACATTTTTTTTTTAATATTTATTTTAGACAAAATGTTACCATTCAAAAGTTCCACTTGGCGTCACTTCAGTTTGAACAAAGGCAATCCGTTTATTCAACATTTTACCAATCTCAAATATTTTATTGAATATTTCTGTTAAAGGAAAAAGCTTTTAAGTCTTCACGTTATTTCTATTCAGGTGACTACCATATTCTGTAACTGGACATTTTTTAGATATATTTATATGAGAATACTAGTTTTTACATATGGATTCGCCCCATGAACATAACTAAGCAAGAAATAAAATGTCGCCGCCAGAAGGTTTTTGCCGTGTGATTCCGGCTTAGAATAGGATCACCCTGGTACTGATGGTGTCGTAAGAGGCGACTAAAGTGCGTGTGGTAGAGTCACGTTGCCAGTAATGGCAACACGCATGGGCAGACTCGACCGGATTATTACCACCCCCGGCATTTAAGACCGGCGTTAAGTAGTGGCTTTGGCCACTGCGTTTCGCATTAGGTAATGCCGGGCCCCGGTGCCCTTCCACTTTAAAGGACGGCAACGCTCCTGTAGCTCCTCTGGAGTTACTCGGGGCCGTGGGCGACAGTGATCACTTACCACCAGGTGACCCGTACGCTCGTTTGCCGTCTTTTCCTTAAAAAAAAAAGGTTCGGTCGCGGCTTGTTGCGCATAAAGGGCACAAGCTATTGCAAAGAGGTCGTAAGTTCGAACCCCACTTGAGAAAAGAAAAAGAATAATATTTTCATTTCTTCGCTGCAATAAAGAGGCAAAACGCGGCGTTGAGTTTCGCCAGTCAACACGCAATGCCGTTAATTTAGAAGTAGGAACTAAAGCCGCACCTCTCAATTACAATCCTAGAGCTCTCGCCAGTTAAGACTTACTATCTTATCATGCTCCAGATAGTTTTACGTTCCAAACATTTATCTTTCCATATGTGTGTTAAAGTTTTATAAAATTGGTTAATTTCATTGTATCTATAATATTATTTAGCAATCGAATTATTTTACTTGTTTGTACGTGTTAATCTCTCTAAAAAGTTAAGACAGGCCTCTCATCGTTACTTTTTTTCTTAAAAATATTCCTTTTTCATATAAAAAATACGAATAATAAATATTTCTATAAATATTATATTTGATGAGGCATGTCGTGGTACAGCGGCTCAAGCGTGTGCCTATAAATGACAGGTTGTGGGTTCTATCCCCACTTCAATATTTCATATATTGAATATTTTTTGTTTTTGCTTGCACTGACGATTAAAGACTAAATTCAAATAGCACAAACTACAGTAAAATTTCGTTACAGTGAGACTTTCAGGTAACTTTTAATTAATGCCCACGTGTTGCAACTCAGGGCATATTATTTATTACTTAGTCCTAGGTAAGGATGTGTCGCGACAGACATGCAGCGCACCCGTCGCGTTACGTACTTGGTCTTCTTTGAGAAGAAACTACTTAACACTATGGATGCTTGGTCAGAAACTTTTTGATTTTACTGAAAATTTATATTTACATTCAATACGATATAAGTTGTCAGTCGCGATTGACAAAACGCGGTGGAAGAATAGCCATCACGCAATCATTTCGTATATTGTAGTTGTAATCGAAATGCTGGCTGAAATAGCGGCCTTTACTTTAGATTCAAGCTAAACAGTTAAAAGGGGTGCTATTTATTTGTTTTCACAACTCAACACGCATGTGCAACATTGCGCTAAAAGCATGAAGTGCCTTATTGTATTACACAAAATAAATCTTTATTTAAATATATTAAAAAAATACCTACAGATTAAACGTCCAACGTCTGGTGATTCCTTACTGCAAATAAAATTAACATAGCATCGCTCACGACTGAGTTCACGGCCCTGTACTAGGGATGTGTGCAAACTTAGGTACGGAAAGTAATGGTTCAAATAGAAATATTCTTTTAGTTTTGCATAATCCACTAATTGAAGGAAGATTTTACGTTAATCGCTTCAATTTTAACGGTAACATTGAAGCGATTAACGTAAAATCTTCCTTCAATTAGTGGATTAATATTTACAATTTAAAATTAAATATTTACACTGGGTACAGACCCAGTGTAAATATTTATAAAGTTGTCATACACAACCATTGTTAATATGGATACTTGTAAAAGCTTGTATATCATTTGGTGATTTTGGTACAGTTGGTAATATTACTTATAAATATTAAGTTAGAATGTAATAATGTCCAAATCAGTCTAACCAAGTCAGTGTTTGAGCGAACACGTAAGCCCTAAGATCCATCAGTCTATACCGCTAATTGCTTGCTGGCCGTCTGTGAAATGTTCACGTACAAGTTAACAACATGTTAGGTTGTTTAAAAAATTTTAATTTATATTAACTTTCTAGGCTAAGTTTCTTAATACAGAAGAAGAAGAAGCCTTACTACTCGACCTAACCTGAAAACCGGCAAGTAAATATTTAAAGTAGCTTCCATCCAACTAACAAAGTATTTGTCGATTATGATACTAAACATTTTCTTTAAGGGCCTATCGTGGTATAGGACTACAAGAATACGACCCTCAATGAGACAGCTTGTGGTTCAATTCGCCAGTCAATGAAATACATAATATTTTCATTTCTTCGCTCTGGTAACAACATAGGCCCGGCGTTGAGTTCTGCCAATCAACACATGTCTGAAATTCGGTAGGAACTGGGGAAGATGAAAACAAAATAATGGCGCTTCATAATATAAATAAAAATGTAAGCAAACATATCCTTTCTCTTTCTCTTAGCTTCACGCTGTATCCCTCACGAGGCAGGGTAGGCAGAGGGAACCCGGGAACCTAGTGTTAAGACACTCCGTTCCACTTCCGTTCCCCACTTTCCGCCGAATTTGAGGCATTGCGTGTTGAGTGGCGGAACTCAACGCCGCGCTTTTGCCTAATTACCAAAGCAAAAAATGAAAGAATTAATATTTAAGTTGAAAATATTAAATATTTCGTTTCCTCGACTGGGGATCGAACCCAGAACTTGTCGGTTACAGTCACACGCTTGTGCCGCGGCGCCACGACAGGCCTCTCAAGCAAACGTACATACCTACATATTATTACATTAAAAGAATTATGGATGTTATCTCACGCTCCGTCGCTCACAGTGATGAATTGCCGTCATGTACTTTTAACTATAATTTTATATCGCAGCTCGTACATATAATTGGTTTTCAAATTAAACACTTTACCTTCTACCAAATTTACTTAGTTTTAGCATAATTTTAAGATAAGTGATAGTGATAGTATTTTAATAGAATACTATGTCCTTTCTTTTGCGAGCCACGCAGCTGTGGAGTGACCTGCCTGCAGCAATGTTTCAAGGGCTATATGATACGAGTACCTGCAAAATGAGTAAAATCGCATCTATAGTTCTGGCGTTATTTTATTCTTAGCATATAGGTATAAGAAGAGCAAAGAAACCTTTTGTAAAAAAACATTACGAAATATCGTCTTTTCAACTTAATCGGAACTAAGCGACGTGTTTTGCCTTGTTAGCAAAGCAAAGATATTAAAAATATTTTTCTCCTAAGAGGGAATCAAATCTACAACTATCCCGCTTCCTGTCAAATCGTACAACATCAAAACTTTTCCACAAAAATAAATGAAATACAAAGAGTACTTTATCCAAACTATTAGAAAGTTATTCGTGCGATTATCACTTTAGATATGTCGTAGCGCAGAGGCACAAGCGTGTGATTGTAACCGATAGGTTGTGGATTCGATCCCCATCCGAGGAAGTGAAATATTTAATATTTTCAATTTAAATGTTTTTATTTCTTCGCACTCAAAACGCAATGCTTCAAATTAGACGGAAAGTGAGGAACATAAGTAGAACAGAGTGTATTAAGACTAGGTTCCCAAGTTCCCTCTGCCTATCCTGCCATGTGCGGGATACAGCGTGAAGCTGAGTTGGAGTTATCACTTTATAAAACTATTAACAATAGTTTATACAAAGCAAAACTTAAATTTAATGCTACGAAACACAAATCTTTTCAAATGAAAATTTATTTTATATTGTTTAACAATACATTCTTGAATACATCTTCTCCAGCTGTAAATGAAACAACGCCAACGCTTAACCATCCCTGACGCCGTATATAAGATACCGTTTTAAATATTCCAACTCTTAGAGATATACAAAAATAATTAATATCTTTTATAAAACGATATTTTAAGCGAAGACATTCTTTCTCTTCTATTACCAAAGAATATTGAAACTTTTATATTAATAAGTTTTCAACTGCTGCGCTGAAAAGTTTGTCCAATGTCATATTCGCGGTTACGACGAAATACTGGCGATAGTGTAATTAAAAGTCACATCATAAATGTAGGTATATATTTTTTAATATTTGAAACTAGAGACTCTCTGTTCTCCGCTTTCCAAATAAATTAATATTTTACGCTCGACGTTCGACGGTGTTAAACGTCGTACGCACCTTAACAAAGTTTTAAGTTTGTTCAAAGTTTTCGGAAACCGAGTGTTTTTAGTACACACTTAAGATCCCACTGCCTTTCTTGTTACTTGCGGGTAATTACAAGAGATTAAAAGAAAACAATATTCACGGACTTTAATTTTTTGTCATCATAATCTCAATGTGAATTCTTTATAAAAGATAGTTTCCTATCAACAAGATTCCATATCAATTTCAATCACAAATGCCACTCTACTGTAGAAGCACTCAGCTGACAAGATTACTTTAGTTCCGCTTTGCTATTTTTACTGTTCTCAACTTACGACATGGGAGTATAAAGAAACGACGTCCCTCGAGATATCAATCATATTATTTTGAATGATGTATATACGAGGCCTGACGTGGTATATACGAGGCTGAGCGTGTAACTGTAACGACAGGCTGAGGGTTCGATACCTATTTGAGGTAATTAAATAGTTAATGTTTTGAATAAAAATGAAAGATTCGTTCCCTCTCTTTGGTAATAAGGCAAAGCGTAGTGTTGAGTTTTCCCACTTAGCACGCTATGCCCCTTTTGGTGGAAAATGGAAAACGGAACGGAGCGTCTTAGCACTTTCACATTGGCCCACCACCATCGCGTCTTCATTCGCACGATTATGCTCCTATGCAATGACTGGCCTCAATAATGTCCCAATATCTTCGCTGTCTTTTTTCTGCTCTAATTCGAGATATTGCACGTTGTGTAGCGTTTTGTCTTCCTCTTAGTACCGAGTTATGAGAGTAAATTTGTAATTTATAAGGCTTGAAGAATAATATTTTAAACTATTGCAAATTTTGTAGGTATTTTTTGATAAGCCACACTTAGAGAAGAGAACGTAAGGTTTAATATCAGAGCAATTGGATGGATACATAATTTTTTTTATACGTTTTCTAAATAAATACAAACAATTATTTCTTTCAAATCTATATTTCGTATCTCTATAATCCAATAAACGTTACCGTAACAAAAGACATAAGCAACCGTATCACATTATAATTGGACTCGTGGACGATGAAACTATTGTATTTGGTTTTTATAGTTATCGTGTATTTGAAGGTAAGAATTTTATATTACAACAAGATAAAAGAAAAAATATTTTTTCTCTATAACCTTGAAGTAAATATGTAACGGCTGCCTTGAATGTTTACAACGAAAATTTGTCACAAAATTTGTGAGAAATTTTCATCATAAAGTTAGAAAATTTAACTAAAATGACTTTATACTTTCTGGTGATCGGGATATTTGATATACAATAAACCAATCAATCCTAAAATATACAATAAATCCTAAATCAAGATATAACCATTTAGAACTTTTTTTTATCTTTACACACGTTCCAGGCCAACTAAATGCATACATAACAGTAAAGGCAAAGGGAACCTGGGAACCTTGTGTTAAGACATTCCGTTTCGACCATACTTCTGTTCCCTATATTGAAAAGATTACGCTATCGTCTCAAAACTTAACAAAGTTGCGGAGCTCAGTACCACGCTTCATCCATTTTACCACAGCGGCCAAAAGTAATATATATTTCATTAATACATACGGATCGAGTGTCGTTTTTATATACAGTATCGTCTAGTATCAATTTATCATTTGGTATGGAAACACACAAAGCCAACGAGCGTACAGGTCACCTAATGGTAAGTAAAGGGGTAAATGGCCGCCAATGGTCCCTTGTAACACATTAGATGCGTTGCCGGTCTTTAAGGTAGAGATAGACGCGCTTTTTGAAGGTACCCATGTCGTATAAACCGAGAAACACAGGTAGACAGGTATTTCACAGATGTGCAGCGCATGGAAGGAAGTCCCTATGGAACCACACATTAGTAGAGTTCCACGTATCTAGACGGTGACTATGATATCTGACCATGTGACGTACTGTGCAGTTAGAGAATTCGGCGGCAGAAACAACAACAGTTCTTCAGAACACTCCACGTAATAAATGCGGTAGAAAACACACATCGGGGAGACGTCTCTACGCGTGTCCAAAAGGCCAAGATCCTCACAGATCATTGGGTCCCCAATGATAATTAAAGCTAACACTGTCTTTAGGTGACAAAAGTACTCCATACGAGGCTAACCCGACCTATTAAGGCCTTCGATGTATTGGTGTGAACTGCTGTCTCGGTCTGGTGATTACTATCAGTTTATTTAAGGCCAATTTGACGTTGCTTTCCACATGATCGGTAATATAAAACTGGACGCGGCCTTAAGAGGCACGTAAACTGAATATTTTTCTGTGGTTAACGCGCAAACTTATCTTGAATATATACTTAGGTTAAATTGAACCAGTTTCCTTTCTTCCCATAAACATAATAAAAACTTTCTAGAGGGACGCTTTAACAGAAGAAACGAGTTTATATGATCGACGTTTTCAAGAGAAAGACTTGCATGGCCGGAGAATATAGTGTCCACAGTGCTATTATCTGCATAACAATGTATATTAGGGTCCTCCAAGTGTCATTGATATGGAGAAGAATCATCGACAACGCTTATGATGCTGTGTCTGTGCCTAAATTCTCGGAAAGCCGTAAAGAGAGCCCCGAGTCACACTCGATCGAAGGCCTTCGCCATATCCAAGCTAACTGCCAGGCACTGTCGCTTGCTTCCAATAGCTATAGCCCAACGTTGGATTTGATAAACCATAAGATAGCCGGTGCCTGTCTGAATTAGAAGAGAAAACGAAAAAAAAAATGTTAATTAATGTAGTCAACCTAATAGTATCAGAAAGTCAAAAAAATAAATTTTACTCTCAATTTTTTCATTATACTCATAAAGAAATCTAGAAATTGATTTCCAAATAACGATTATAATTCTCCAATCCAAATAACAAATATATTCCAATTTATCTCACGTATAATATTGCTTGAATTCAAATGAACCTTGAACTAGCGTTATGTATTTCAATGAGACGGATCTATAGCATCGCAAATACTATAAATAAGGTGTGGTTTAAATTTTATCAAATTTTATTATCAAAATACCATCTTGTGGTCTTTAAAACCACGAAAACAATCTATAATGAGACCCGTAACAATTTTTTTTTTTACTTCACACTGTATCCCGCACGAGGCAGGGTAGGCAGAGGGAACCCGGGAACCTAGTATAAAGACACTCCGTTCCACTTTCGTTCCCCACTTTCCGCCGAAGTTGAGGCATTGCGTGTTGAGTGGCGGAACTCAACGCCGCGCTTTGCCTTATTACCAGTGTGAAGATATTAAACATAAAATATTTAAATTAATTTAATTTTTGAAAATATTGAATATTTCATTTCCTCGACTGGGGATCGAACCCAAAACCTGTCGGTTACAGTCACACTCTTGTGCCGCTGCGCCACGACAGGCCTCTAACTAACAAATATTTTGGCATATAACAATTGGTTGTCACAAAATTTGTGAGTAATTTTCATCATAAAGTTAGAAAATTTAACTAAAATGACTTTATACTTTCTGGTGATCGGGATATTTGATATACAATAAACCAATCAATCTTAAAATATAGAATAAATCCTAAATCAAGATATAACCATTTAGAACTTTTTTTATCTTTACACACGTTCCAGACCAACTAAATGCATACATAACAGTAAAGGCAAAGGGAACCTGGGAACCTTGTGTTAAGACATTCCGTTTCGACCATACTTCTGTTCCTTATTTTGAAAAGAATTACGAAACGATTACGCTCTCGTCTCGAAACTTAACAAAGTTGCAGAGCTCAGTACCACGCTTCATCTATTTTACCACAGCGGCCAAAAGTAATATATATTTCATTAATACATATGGATCGAATGACGTTTTTACATACAGTATCGCCTAGTATCAATTTATCATTTGGTATGGAAACACACAAAGCCAACGAGCGTACAGGTCACCTAATGGTAAGTAAAGGGGTAAATGGCCGCCAATGGTCCCTTGTAACACATTAGATGCGTTGCCGGTCTTTAAGGTAGAGATAGACGCGCTTTTTGAAGGTAACCATGTCGTATAAACCGAGAAACACAGGTATTTCACAGATGTGCAGCGCATGGAAGGAAGTCCCTATGGAACCACACATTAGTAGAGTTCCACGTATCTAGACGGTGACTATGATATCTGACCATATGACGTACTGTGCAGTTAGAGAATTCGGCGGCAGAAACCAAGTTTAACAGTTCTTCAGAACACTCCGCGTAATAAATGCGGTAGAAAACACACATCGGGGAGACGTCTCTACGCGTGTCCAAAAGGCCAAGACCCTCACAGATCATTGGGTCCCCAATGATGATTAAAGCTAACACTGCCTTTAAGTGAGAAAAGTACTCCATACGAGGCCAACCCGACCTATTAAGGCCTTCGATGTCTTGGTGTGAACTGCTGTCTCGGTCTGGTGATTACTATCAGTTTATTTAAGGCCAATTTCACGTTGCTTTCCACATGATCGGTATATTGGTAATATAAAACTGGACGCGGCCTTAAGAGGCACGTAAACTGAATATTTTTCTGTGGTTAACGCGCAAACTTATCTTCAATGTCTTTTGGGGGTTGAATTGAACCAGTTTCCTTTCTTCCCATAAACATAATAAAAACTTTCTAGAGGGACGCTTTAACAGAAGAAACGAGTTTATATGATCGACGTTTTCAAGAGAAAGACTTGCATGGCCGGAGGATATAGTGTCCACAGTGCTATTATCTGCATAGCAATGTATATTAGGGTCCTCCAAGAGTCATTGATATGGAGAAGAATCATCGACAACGCTTATGATGCTGTGTCTGTGCCTAAATTCTCGGAAAACCGTAAAAAGAGCCCCGAGTCACACTCGATCGAAGGCCTTCGCCATATCCAAGCTAACTGCCAGGCACTGTCGCTTGCTTCCAATAGCTATAAGCCCAACGTTGGGTTTGATAAACCGTAAGATAGCCGGTGCCTGTCTGAATTAGAAGAGAAAACGAAAAAAAAAAATATAAATTAATGTAGTCAACCTAATTGTATCAGAAAGTCAAAAAAATAAATTTTACTCTCAATTTTTTCATTATACTCATAAAGAAATCTAGAAATTGATATCCAAATAACGATTATAATTCTCCAATCCAAATAACAAATATATTCCAATTTATCTCACGTATAATATTGCTTGAATTCAAATGAACCTTGAACTAGCGTTATGTATTTCAATGAGACGGACCTACAGCATCTCAAATACTATAAATTAAGTGTGGTTTGAATTTTATCAAATTTTATTATCAAAATACCATCTTGTGGTCTTTAAAACCACGAAAACAATTTATAATGAGACCTGTAACAAATATTTTTTTACTTCACACTGTATCCCGCACGAGGCAGGGTAGGCAGAGGGAACCCGGGAACCTAGTATAAAGACACTCCGTTCCACTTTCGTTCCCCACTTTCCGCCGAAGTTGAGGCATTGCGTGTTGAGTGGCGGAACTCAACGCCGCGCTTTGCCTTATTACCAGTGTGAAGATATTAAACATAAAATATTTAAATTAATTTAATTTTTGAAAATATTGAATATTTCATTTCCTCGACTGGGGATCGAACCCAAAACCTGTCGGTTACAGTCACACGCTTGTGCCGCTGCGCCACGACAGGCCTCTAACTAACAAATATTTTGGCATAAAACAATTGGCTAATTAGTGATTTCCAAGTAAAGTTTCATATTTGGACTTTCATTATACTTATTAGATATGTTATTGACATCTTGCCTCGGGGAGCTTTATATATCGAAAATAATATTAAAATATGTATGTTGTGTTCATTATTATTATAAGGCTTCAATATTGTACAAGATATATTTAGTAATTAATAAAAAAATATAAAGTTCAACGTAAAACATTTTTGATAGTACATATTTTCAATTTTTTCTATCTGGTAACAAAGCAAAGCATGGCGTTGAGTTACAACAATCAACAAGTAATATTTCAAATTGAGCAAAAAGTGGATGAGAAATATCTTTATTTGAACAAGATTGTCTTAACACTGGGTTCACTAATTCCCTCTGCTTATCCTGCTATAAGCGTGATTCAGCGTGCAAATGAAAAAAAAAAGAGTAATTCAAATTATATTTGAAAGTAAAACTTTTGTCTTTCTCCTTGTAGAACAAAAGGATTTAGATTTGGACTGTCTTTTTCAACATCACCCGTATTGAGTTAGACTCCAATTTGAAACTACATTCATCGTAATTTGTCTCGAAAACTAAGTTTTGAAACGTAACGAAATTCTATTGACATAATATTTGAGCATTTGGTAGACATCTAACCTTAAAAAGTGGGTGTATTTTTTAGTTGCGAGATTAATTTTTAAGTCGAAAATTATTTATATATTTTTACGCTGTCTCTCACTCTTATATAAAATTTCCAAAAAAAAATCGACGAAAATTCAACGCCACGCTTTGTCTTGTGAATTGAGCAAGGTAATAAAAATATGGCATTCTACCCAGTGGGAATCAAATCTACTATCGTTGTATTTAGTTAGGCACTGTGTCACTACGCTACGACGGCCTCAAGAATTCTTTTTAATAAAATTATTTTAGTTTCACAAGCCAGTTAGACAATTGTTGTCTCTCGACCGAACAAACAGCCTCTTCTATTGATTATAGACGAGTCACTTATCAGTATAATTTGTGTTTTAAAAAGTAATATATGGGAAAAGTAAATTTAAAAATGTTTTAAATATTTTTCAGTATGCGAAATGTAACTGTGATGCTAGGGTAAGTGCCTACATAATTATAAACTAATGACTCGTAAATTCGTTTGCAGAAACTATAAAACGTAAATTCTCTTCAATATATACTTTCCTGGCCTTCCCATGAAGCTTATAAGGTAAATTTCAGCTTCTACGTCGCGTAGTTGCGGTTGTGCGTTGTCGTTCGATTAGTATATAAATTAAACGTATGAAACTATTGATACTTCCATTGACGAAGTTCAAGATATAATCAAGTGCCTTAAACCTAGAAAAGCCCCAGGATCCGATCGCATCACGAACAAGATCCTGAAAATCCTACAGATCCATTTGCTTTCGCTACTCGTAGCAATTTTCAATACACTCCTCAGAGAGTGTTCATTCCCCGATCAATGGAAGGAAGCCATAGTCATAGGCATTCACAAGCCACGTAAACCACGTACGTCTCCGTCAAGTTACCGCCCCATTAGCCTTCTCAGCGCAATGGGCAAAATTTACGAGCGTATTATTCTCGTGCGACTTCAGGCTGTTACAACAGCTAAAAATCTCATCCCGCCCGAACAATTCGGCTTTCGAGCCCAACACTCCAGCTTCCACCAGGTCCACCGCCTCACGGAATACCTGTTGTTCCGATCCAGAAGGCTGACCTCGGCGGCAGTCTTCTTAGATATAGCCAAGGCGTTCGATAAAGTCTGGCATAACGGATTAATTTTCAAGCTCTTACAAGCTAACATACCAGATAGGCTCGTGCACATCTTACGAAACTATTTATCGAACCGCTCCTTTCGCTACAGGGTCGAAGGTACCCTTTCCTCGAGTAGGCAGATTAGGGCCGGAGTTCCACAAGGATCAATCCTATCCCCGCTTCTGTACAACCTGTACACCCACGATATCCCTAGGCAGAGTGGCACAAACCTCGCCCTTTTCGCGGACGATACCGCAATTTTCACTTCCCAGGCTACATAGCCGACCGCTTACAAGCGGCCATGGACCGATTAGGCGACTGGCTCACCAAATGGCGCATCGAGGTCAACCCCGATAAAAGTTCATGTGTTCATTTCTCCGCTCGCCGCAAAGACGACGCGCGTCGTGTCTGTTTGTTCGGCAAAACGATTCCGGCGGCCCTTCAGGCCAAATACCTAGGAGTCATTCTCGACAGTAAACTGTCATTTAAAGATCATATTACCTACGTTCGCAACAAAGCAGCTTTCGTAGTCAGTCGCCTTTATCCGCTTATCTGCTCTAAAAGCAAACTTTCGTTACGGAATAAGATCCGTATTTACAAGACTTGCGTCAGACCCATTTTCTCCTACGCCAGTGTAGTGTTCGCACAGACTGACCTAAGGAAACTTCAAATAATCCAAAACCGTTTCTTACGCATAGCCACCGGTGCGCCGTGGTACATGCGTAACGTCGATCTTCACAGAGACATTAAAATAGACTCCGTCAAAGAGCACTGTCGAAAACTGTCGAGCAGTGACTTTGATAGTGCCGCGACACATCCGAACCCGCTGGTAGTAAACGCGTGCTCATACGTCAAACGTCCGGGCTTGGGGCCGACCCGAAGACCCAGGGATATTTTAACCGATGATGCTGACCCCATTACAAAAGCGAACGACGCTAGATATGTAGGTAGGACTACACACCGACGCACACACACACACACACACGCTACATACACCGTCCCCGCCGGTGGAGACGAGGTCCCAGTTTTTCTGTGGCCCAATCGCACCTAGGCGCGAGAGGAGCCCGCAATTAAAATTCCAATAGGGCATCAAGAGCCCTACCCAGTAGGCCTAGCTCGGACTGAGCGAAGCAAAGTCCCCCACTACAAACGGTGTACGCAAGTCGCGGTCCGAGTCTCACAGGAGACGCCCTTGCGACACCGTGATCTCATTTGTTGGCGCCTTCGATGGCACCATAGCTAAGGTGAGAGCTCTTTAAGCTCGGCCACCCAAAGCCCGGTGACGCTGTAGAGGCCAATAGGGCCAACAGCATACTACACATTCGAAAATGGAAATGGAACTATTGATAAACTCTATTAAAATCTATCCCACCTTTTTAATATATTTATTTGGAAGTGTTATTTGGAAAAGATATTTGGAGAGAAAAATACTTCTTAAAAAACATATAAAAAATGAACGTAGAGGGATTTGAATCTCCAAGCACTCTGACCACTAAACATACGTCCTCATCTAGCTACGTCAAAATTGTATTGCTTGCTAACAACATGAGTTCGATACTGTCCACATTTTAGTCTGCTGGATTTTTTAAAGTTATATATCTATTAACAAATTTAACTTTCTCATTATGACATTTATAGTGCTCTGGAAACAACTGCACTTCAGGGGTAAGCGATCGATCTAATTCAATTTTTATTATTAAAGATCTTTGATAACAGGCACAGCGCGACATTAAGTTACGGCACTAAGCAAGCAATACCACATATTCGGCCGAAAGTGGGTAACGGAACGGAGTGTCTTTGCACTAGGTTCTCAAGATGTATCTGCGTTTCTTGCCATGTACAGTACACAGCGTATTTCTGTTGATACACAGGATGAGGAGTGAAAAATTGGCAGAAAGTTGGGAGAGAAAGTCATCATTAAGTTTTCAGGTTACCTTTTATATGTGAATTACAACGTGCAGTTAAATAATTAGATGCTTTATTACTAATTTATTATTTACAGATAACTGATAAACTTGTGTGCTCAGCTAGTGTAAGTAACTTTAAGTAATGCCCAAATTATGGAGTTTTGCACGAAATGCAGACGTTCGTAGCATGAGTTGTGTGTAGCATCGATTAAAGGGAATTAAACAACGGGCCAAGTGTGGGTCAAATTAGCGCACGACGGCTTCGGTACCTATATTTATAAAAACGACATAAAATTATGTTTGTTGCACGTGCATGCAATATGCACTGCATCATCTGCGTACATCAGGCGATTTTTACTCAGCTAACTACTTTCATTTCTCTGTCACTTTGTTTCACTTGAAACTTCAACCACTCAACATACAATATCTCAAATTCGGCGGAAAGTGGGGTACGTAAGTGGAACGGAATTTTTTAACACTAGGTTCCCAAGTTCCCTCTGCCCACCCTGCCATGTGCATGGGATATAGCGTGAAGCTGAGAGAGAGAGAGAGATAACTAATAATTTTATAAATTATTTGTTTTGTAAAAGTCTAGGAACAAGATTTTGGGACGACTGATAATTCAATAAAGAAAAAAATACAGTATCTGTCAGTCACTAACTTTATTTTTTTGTTATGCTCTTTTCACCCCCAAAGCAAAAAGGGATGTTATAATTTTGAAAAATATGCCTGATCTGTAGCACCATAGCTCTTGAATAAATAAACCGATTTGAGTGTGATTTTTAATGCCACGCCTTGGGAATAAAATGCTCACTTCAGTCTATTTCAAAGATAACATTGTCACTTAAATGTCAAACTGTAAATAATTGATTAAAAAATAAATATATCCCGCTGGGTTCCTCTCAGGTCTCAAGCAGTTACTTTAGTGAACCGGTGGTAAATTGTTTGACGTTCAAAAAATTAAGCTTGTAACTTCTTATTAAATAAAATATTTGAACATGAATTTAATTTACAGCCTTTTTAATCCTTATGGTTCTTACATTATTTGGCTATGTTTTATGAAAGTCGGATTATGAGTTTAAGAGCACGACGTATTTTGCTGATATGAAAAATATATATTTTTTGGTTGTGGTTTACTTTATTTTAAATTTTGTTGTTCCAATAGTGTTTCGAAGATTCCTGCTCCGTATCGGTAAGATCTAAAACAGACATAACTTTACTCTGCGATAGGTTATTTAACATTGTCTAATTCAATGTGTGCTTTATTTATTCAGTGTTTTGGTGACAATTGCACGTCGGTGGTATGTATTCGGAAGATTCATATTTTATAAGTTTTTTTCTAAACACCTAGTTAGGAGTTTACACTTCATTTCTCAATAAGAGAGAGACTCTCTCGTTCTTCTCTTTCTTCTAAATTTGAGGCAATACTAGAGGCTACTTTTAAAATATATAAGTTATGATATTAGATTAAAAATATGATTTATTTTATTTTTCTTATTGGAAATCGACCTCTTGTTTTAATTACCATACGGGAGAACGATTTTTTATTAAGTTGCACTACTTAATACATTACTTCTTCAAAACGATAGTGGAAAGTTCACTCTCTTCGTTCCTTCGTCTTTAAAGAAGGGAATAGCTTGTTATAAACGGGACAAGCGTTAGGCAAATTTATTTAATTTTAAAACAAAAGTCTTACAATTTCAGTGCAGTGGACTAATGTGCAAATCTGCGGTGAGTATTTTTGTTTTACTTAATTTTAAGAATTATATATTTAGCGATCTTAGTTCTTCTTCTTAGAGATATTTGGAAAATAATATCAATAAAAACAAAGAAAATACAAATTTATTTATATAAATTTTAAACGAATATATATTATATATTCATCTTCCTTCGCCTTGCGGTATTGCTTTCAAAATTCGTCGGAAAGTGAGGCCGGACGTGTCTTAATGGAAACAACACTAGCTTCCCTCGAGCCTACCCTATCAAGCATATACCCTTGCTATATGCAAGATGCTAAAGAAAACATTATTCTCTAATTCTTTTATTCAATATTTTATTAACTTCATATCGATATTAACTATACTATCGATACTACTATTCAAAATTAAATTTCATCAATAAACATAAACTTATGAAAAATGTAACGCGAATCTGTAAATAAAACTGAATACTTTTTTACCCAAGGGCCTAAATCTTTACGTATTAAATTTATTATAAGGTTAAAGAAATATTTTACTTCTTCTTGCTTACAGTGTCACGGTGGTCTTTGCGTGTCAAATGTAAGTAAAAAATATGTTTGCCTTGTTTATCACATCAATTAATATTAATTGAAAAATGAAATATTTTCTGTCAGTAGTGACACATTGATAATAGCGAGGCCTCTCATTGCGCAAGGGCAAGCATTTCTCTGTAAATGCAGCGGATTTTGCGTTCAATCCCCACTCGAGGGATTAAAATATGAAATATTTTGATATCTTCGCTCCAGTAACAAAGCAAAGCGCGACATTAATATTTGCCACTCAACACTCAATTCCTTGAATTCAGCTGAAAGTAGGAAACGGAGTGTCTTAATACTATGTTCTCTGCTTACACTGAAACAAAGCATTAATTAAAACGAAAATAAATCTTGAGAATGTACAGATAGTTGATAAAAATTACATAGTGTTTGATATATAGTTGATATAAATAGGTAAATGTAATGAACAGTGCCTTAATTTAAAATTTGAAATGTTAATGCTATAAAAATGTAATGAAGAAAAAATAAAAGATATATTTTTTTCTAGTGTACAGGGCTTGGATGTAAAGCAGAGGTAAGTAACATAAGTATGTTACGGAATCTATAGACTGTATTTATTAAATTTAAAAATATCTATAATATTTTCAAAACGCGGCGTTGAGTTCCGCCACTCAACACGCAATGCCTCAAGTTTATCGGAAAGTGGGGAACGGAAGTGGAACGGAGTGTCTTGCTTGACACTGGGTACCCGGGTTCCCTCTGCCTACCCTGCCTCGTGCGGGATACAGCGTGAAGCTAAAAAAAAAAAAATATCGATAAAATTACGTCAGCCTCTCTGTATTTATTACTGACGGACGAATATCCATCTTACATTGAAGAAGCTCTGCTCGACTTCATTAACCCAGTTCAGTTAGTAATAAATGTTACTGAGAAACTAGAAACTAGAAGAGCTATTTTAAACGTTTTTCCTGGTTTGGTCATACTGCTGCTCCAATGCTTGGAGTGGTCCATGATGCTCGTCAACCACGTTGATTCTGGCGAAGATACAGTAGGCTCTGTAATATCTTTGCAGCCTCTTCGTCTCTAGAGATAATAATAATTTTGATGTTGTTTTTCACTAAATTAAACACAAAATTCATTCCTTTCCGTCTTGTTAATGCGACAATAGCGTGTGATATGATTTCGTGCTTGTATGAGAGTCCCTTTTAATTAATTATTTCGAATTCTCTGCTTTAGCAAGTTTAATCGCATTGTTAAGGTCCGTAAAGAGAATGCCATTACGTTTTAAAGTATATTTTTCACTAAGTTTTCTCTATAGCTATATGATAAGTATTGCTGCTTGCCCTGCTGGCAAAACGCGTATAGCTGTGACTGTAGTTATAATATTTACTTAAATAGATGTTTTTGACTATTATTTTTATTAGGATCACTTCCCAAATAAAAATTTAAACATTGATATAAAAATCTAAACCATACCTATTTTTTCCACAGTGTTCTGGAAACGGATGTCTAAAGCATATAAAACTTTGGTGATGAGGAAATGAATGCTCTCTTATATATTTGAGGCACTATTATTAAAGAACTAAACTGAATTGAATAAATGATATGTGTTTATTCTTTTATAACATAGAAGTATTTTATTATTTTTTGGCATGGCATTGAAGTGCAGGAGCCAAAGGGTGTGACTGTAAACGCGACAGGTTGTAGGTTCGATTTCACTCGAGGAAATGAAATATTTATAATTTTTATATTAAATATTTAATGTTTTCATTTCTTCGCTCTGGTAACAAGACAAAGCGCGGCGTTGAATTCCGCCACTCAACACGCAATGCCTCAAAAGCAACGGAAGGGAGTGTCTTAACACTAGTATCCTAAGTTCCCTCTGCCTTAGGAACCTAGTATTAAGACGCCCCGTTTCACTTCCGTCCCCACACTAAATATTTTACTCATTAGTAATCTTTTGTTATCTGTTGGTTGTCAGTTCAGTCCCATCTGTCCCGATGCAAGCGGTGCGATTGTTAATTCGACAGGTGGTCGGTTTCATTTCCACTCTAGAAAATAAAAAAATATATATTTTTATTTCCTTACTCTTGTAAAGAGGCCAGGCGCGACCTTGAGTTCCACTACTCATCACACTGAAACGAATGGAAAAAAGTTGAAAGCGGAAGTGAAATGGAAATATAAGATATTAAACATAGGCCTTCTTTGAAAACCTAGAAGTCATCTTCCGAATTACGATTAAAATCGCTCGTTAGAGATCTTACGTTAAAAATTTCAGGACCACACTCTACTTAACTATATACCTCAGTTGTCATTATATATTAGCTAAATTCACGTAAATTTCTCACTTGCGGAGTGGCCTTGGCCCTCGACAATTCGGTAATCAATATACACGTATTATTTCAAAAAAAAGGGAATAGATCGTCTCAACACTAGGTTCCCAACTTCCCCCTGCCTATCCTGCCTTGTGGGATATACAGAGTGTAGAGGGAAAAAAGTTAAATGAAATATTCTATTATAAAGCAAAAATATATTATAAAATATAAAAAAAGATTCACATCTTTTTACGTGTTAATATGGCAGGATAGACACAGAACACAGAGTGCACAAACACTCCTTACGTACCTTATTTTCCGCACAGTTTTCAAGACATAACTCTGAGCGGAGAAACTCAACACCACGATAAAGATCTTACTATCAGCGAAGATTCGAACAAAACATGTTTCTCCGGACCCTTTACAGTCTTTACTTTATTATATAACTCGTATAATTACTAAATTAATATTAGTTATAAAACAATATACATTTCTTAGATTTCCGCTGTGTCCTGCACATAGAAAGGTTAGGCAAAGAGAACCTGGGAACCTAGTGTTAGGACAACACGTTCTCAGTAACATTATTCCGTTTCTCACTTCTGCATTAAAGACATTGTGCGTTGATTAATGCCCGATATTAATAATGAATCTCCAAACTCGAGATTACATCAATCCAATAACCGACCCTAGCAAAGTTAACGACAGATTGCTGCGCGACGCTTGCCCTCTCGATAGTTCGGTCTTTCGCAGATTTTTTATGCAATCGACTTCCTAACGTATGTGCTTAAGTTTTTATTATCAATAAAATCACTTTAAAAATATTTTCCAATAAGATAATAAATATTTAAATCCCAAAATAATCATTAATATTTAGAAATTTGAATATTATAAGTACTTAAATTAAATCCGTAAGCGGAGGTACGTCAAATGGGACATTACCATATTATAATTATAACTTTTTTTAACACGCTTTTATAAGGTGGAAAAAAATATATAAAGAATTTGAATTACACGCACATATCATTATACATATATTAAGTACATGACTGTATAATAATGTGGTCGCGTTTAGTTTTTAAAATTATTCATCTTTTTAACCGTGTTTAAAAATAATTATGTATATTGTGTTATAAATTATTGTAAATTCCCAAAAATACATCAACGATACTTTGTTTTATTTTGAATGTTTCTCTAGTCAAGTAAGTATTTTGAATGTTTCTAGTCTAGTAAGTGTTTTTCTGTGAATTTCAAATGTTTTTTTTTTTTTTCAAATTTATAATAATTTTTCTTTTCTTTCTTACCTTCACGCTGTATCCCGCACGAGGCAGGGTAGGCAGAGGGAACCCGGGAACCTAGTGGTAAGACACTCCGTTCCACTTCCGTTCCCCACTTTCCGCCGAATTTGAGGCATTGCGTGTTGAGTGGCGGAACGCCGCCCTTTGCCTTATTACCAGATCGTTACCAGATGAAACATTAAATATTTAAGTTGAAAATATTAAATATTTCATTTCCTCGACTGGGGATCGAACCCAGAATCTGTCGGTTACAGTCACACGCTTGTGCCACTGTGCCACGACAGGCCTCAGGTATTTATAATAATATTAATTTATATCTATTCAACCTGTCGCGTACAGTTACAGTCGCACGTTAATCGTTCCTGCGCTACGACGGGCTCAAAATCTTCAATATTAATTTTATTTTACACTGAATCCCAAGCCAGTGCAGTAGTTAGGTTAATTTATCGTGACGTAAATTCTGTTTAATTTGAATTTTATGTAAGTTTTAATGATTCTCACGAGAAGGCTTGGGAACTGAAAACTTTTTCTGTTCTTTTAATGAAAAAAGTGAATGATTAATGTCTTTTCTTTTAATATGATTGGCATTTGGAAATTGAATCATATGACCTTTGTTGCTTATTCTTTATTTTGATAAATTGAGGTAAGCTGCTGATAGTTTCATAAAATATTAAATTATAAGCTTTTATTTATCTGAAAATCAAGATCAATACATTTTTTATAAAGTATGGCCATATAAAGTATTTTTGAATCGTCAAGATGCATAGAAAGCTACCACCGACTCGGATATCTGCTGAGAAAAGCCAGCAAAAAATTAATACAATTATTGTTTTTAAAATATAATTTACATTATATGTATAAGCTTCCTCCCAACATCTTCCTGAATGAGCATCGACAGCATTTAATTCCATGCACTATTTTCATTGTACTTTTTTTGTTTGTGGAAATCGTTCAAGTGCAATTTATTACTAGCTATAGTATTTAGTCAGCTTCACGCTGTATCCCGCACGAGGCAGGGTAGGCAGAGGGAACCCGGGAGCCTAGTATAAAGACACTCCGTTCCACTTCCGTTCCCCACTATAGTTTTTCCTCTAGGTGAGACACCTAGAGTAAACTGGAGTTGTACTCGTACGAAAACCAAAAAGTGAGACTGCATAAATTAATTAGGAATATAGGTCTCGTGCACTCGTATATGCAAAGCAACTCTCAAGATGTATTTTTAAAATAACGTACCTCAAAGGTAAAATGAGAATCTATTAGATTTCCATTTTACTTTGGGTTACGTTATTTGAAAATGAAATGACAATGGAAATGTTCACAAATAAAGTTGTTTAGTTGTCGCTATAAAAATTAAACAAAACTGAATTAAATTTTTATTTAACAAGGCTTATACAAAAGTTATTTTAACCATTTAAAAAAAGTAAGGGAAAGCGCAAATCGGAATCCGTATTCTTATCATAGAAATACTATGTAGCGTGCTCTACATTCTGAATAATTCAAACTATTTAAAATTTTTATTTAAAAGTTTAACGCAGCACTATATCTCCACAAGTTAGGATCCATAGGCACAATCATGAAGTTTTATAGAAATGGTTCTAGCAAATAAATATTAGTTTATTCCCTTAACCCTTTATGTATCTTTATATGTATCTCAAGGGAGCCTACCAGACAGCCTACTGATTCCGAGACAACTCAACACTATATTTTCTTTTGATAAACAGTGTTAGCAATATTTAGCCGTGTGATTCCGGCTTAGAATAGGATCACCCTGGTACTGATGGTGTCGTAAGAGGCTAAAGTACGTGTGGTAGAGTAACGTTGTCAGTAATGGCAACACGCATGGGCAGACTCGACCGGATTATTACCACCCCCGGCATTTAAGACCGGCGTAAAGTAGTGGCTTTGGCCACTGCGTTTCGCATTAGGTAATGCCGGGCCCCGGTGCCCTTCCAATTTAAAGGACTGCAACGCTCCTGTAGCTCCTCTGGAGTTACTCGGGGTCGTGGGCGACGGTGATCACTTACCATCAGGTGACTCGTACGCTCGTTTGCCGACTTTTCCATTAAAAAAAAATAGGTTTTTCCCTCCTAATAATAGAGCGTGAAGCTGCTAAACAGATAATAATAAGTAATGAAATCAATCGGGGCCTGTCGTGGCGCAGCGACACAAGCGTGTGACTGTAAACGACAGGTTGTGGGTTCGATCCCTACTCGAGGGAATGAAATATTTATTATTTTCAAATTAAATATTTAATGTTTTTATTTCTTCGCTCTGGTTACAAGGCTAAGCGCGGCGTTGAGTTCCGCCACTCAACACGCAATGCCTCAAATTCGGCGGAAAGTGAGGAATGGAAGTGGTACCGAGTGTCTTAATACTAGGTTCAAATATTAAATGAAACGTTTAATATTTTCAAAAAATATTTAATGTTCTCATTTCTTCGCTTTGGTAAAAATGTAAAGCGCTGCGTTGAGTTCCCTCAAATCGTGGCGTTGAATGCATCAAATTTGGCAGAATGTTAGGAATGGATATGGAACGGAATGCCTCAACACTAGGTTCCCAAGTTCCCTCTGCCTACCCTGCCATTCGTGGGATACAGCGTGTAGTTAAAAAAAGGAAATACCAATAGTAAACCAGTCTAATATCTGAAAGTGGGTTCGATCCCTACTCGAGGGAATGAAATATTTATTATTTTCAAATTAAATATTTAATGTTTTTATTTCTTCGCTCTGGTTACAAGGCAAAGCGCGGCGTTGAGTTCCGCCACTCAACACGCAATGCCTCAAATTCGGCGGAAAGTGAGGAATGAAAGTGGTACCGAGTGTCTTAATACTAGGTTCAAATATTAAATGAAACGTTTAATATTTTCAAAAAATATTTAATGTTCTCATTTCTTCGCTTTGGTAAAAATGTAAAGCGCTGCGTTGAGTTCCCTCAAATCGTGGCGTTAAATGCATCAAATTTGGCAGAATGTTAGGAATGGATATGGAACAGAGTGCCTCAACACTACGTTCCCAAGTTCCCTCTGCCTACCCTGCCATTCGTGGGATACAGCGTGTAGTTAAAAAAAAGGAAATACCAATAGTAAACCAGTCTAATATGTGAAAGATTAATCTTTTACTTCTAAACTGTTGACTTACGTTAAAAGTTATGTTTACTTTATTCAATCGCTATAAATCGAAAATAAATGTTAAATTGAATTTGTAAAACTTTTAGTTACAATCAATAATATCTTTAAAATTATAACTGTATTAAAACACGTGCGGCGTTGAGTTCCACACGCAAAATTCGGCGGAAAGTGGGCAACAGAATGGAGTAACTCAACACTACCTTCCCAACAATTCCCCTACCCTGCCATCTGCGGGATACAGCGTGAAGCTGAGAAGCTCTTTTGGAAACCGTCCAAGTCAAGTCAAACAAGTCGTTCAAGTTTATTTTTATACGTTTTAAAATTTAATATTTTTATTCCTAAGTAACACTTAAAAGATAGTAAAGATTGAATCATTTTAAGCGGGTAGAGTTGCGTTTTTGTTGCTAGTAGTATATTAAGAATTCCATCTCCTGGAGTGCGGATTGAGCCCGGAACCTGCCGAGTGTCTTTTGAGAGATTAGTCATATAAATATGACTTATATAATTAGTCATATAAATATGACTTATATAATTAGTCATATAAATATGACTTATATAATTAGTCATATAAATATGACTTATATAATTACTCATATAAATATGATTTATTACACTAAAAACATTGCAATACTAAATAAAGTTACTTAGTTGCTTGTATTTAACTTCTATAAAGACAACAGTACTTTTAATATGAACTTATCTCATAATGTTTATAAACGTTGTGAGATTTCGAAGAGGCTATATAGTTTAACTGAGTCTAACCTGAACGATCACAAATTATCTATTTCTTCTCAAGACGTATAGCGTCAATGGCCTAAAGCAAAAAATCCTACCTTATAAGTCAAAAATGGTAATTGAAGCTGGTCGTGGCACAAGTGTACAAACTAGTGAAAGGTGGTGGTGGTGAGAACGATTCCCGTTCGAAAATAGATTTTTTTTATTTCCTGGCTTTTTTAAGCGAAAGTTTACGTGAAGCTTTTACTTACTTACGCAAAGCTGATAAAAGCTTTTTTTAATTTTTTGGCAATTTGGAAAATAATATCGATACGGTGTTTGGTAATGAACCTCATCTGTCATATGTAAGGAAATCCTTAGCCGATAAAATTTTATGGACTCATGTAAACGACATTTGTAACATGGTCTCGTACTTAGCGTTAAGTACCTGTTGGATCAGTGGCTATTGATTTTCTGGTAAGAATAAAGTTGTAGAATTTTTCTCAGCTTCACGCTGTATCCCGTACAGGAAGCGGTACGTAGATGGTATTTGGGAGCCTAGTGTTAAGACATTACATTCAATTCCCCACTTTCCGCTGAATTTAAAGCATTGCATGTTGAGTGGCGGAAGTAAACGGTGCGCTTTGCTTTGACACCAGAGTGCAGAACATGGAAATATTAAATATTTCCTCGAGTGGCGATCAGTTCGATAGCGTTTAAGGTACACGCTTGGGTCCTGCACTTGACAGCCTTTAAGTTTCATTCACATATATGTTTTTACAATAACCCAAATTTAAGATTCACAACCATCGCGTTTAAAATTAAACACAATCTGAAAATATCCTAAATGACCATTTTATTATTATTTATTAATATTCAGCTTCAAGCTGTATCTTGCACTTAGCAGAGTAGACAGAGAGAAATTGGGAATTTAGTGTCAAGACACTTCGTTCCCATTGAAACACTAACGTTACTAAAGGCGAAATTCAATGCCGCGCTTTGCTAGAGCGAAGAAATGAAAGTGTTCAAAATTTAGATGGATGGACATAAAAGAAGAAAATGGAATGAAAGTATTGGGAACAGAGTGTCTTAACACTCGTTTCCTAGATTTTTTCTGCCTACCTGCATACTGCACATGCGGGATACGTGAAGCTAAAATTATTAAAATACTTATTTTTGGTCTACCAATGTTGTGAAATGTATAACAAACAGACAGATATATTTAAATAAAATTATCCTATAATTAGTTATTTATATAGACGTAACAAACAAAACAGAATTTATGTTGCCACTTAGAATAGTTCTAAAAGTTTGAACAAGTTATAACATTTAAGCTTAATCAAAATTTGAAAGTTTACGTACTTTACTTTACTATAATAACATAGTTTGTAATAGTTTCTGTTCAGTTAATCAAAATGCAATCTTTATTAATACTAAAAATATACTATAAAAACTTATCGGGTCTGTTTGTCTGTGCGTTTATAAGAGAAGGCTAAACAGATATAAATGCAGTTTTGACTTTTATATTTTGGCAATTTTCGTTTAACATATAGTTGTTTATTTAAATCGGTTAATAAATAAAACAGTTACGTCATTTTATAATATTTGGTTCGACAAAATTGCTACAATTTTTTTTTTCAGCTTCACGCTGTATCCCGCACTAGGCAGGGTAGGCAGAGGGAACGGAAGTGAAACCTAGTGTTATGACACTCCGTTCCACTTCCGTTCCGAAATGAAACATTAAAAATTCAAATTGAAAATATTAAATATTTCATTTCCTCGACTGAGGA
Organism: Eueides isabella; assembly: GCA_019049475.1. NCBI lineage: Eukaryota > Metazoa > Arthropoda > Insecta > Lepidoptera > Nymphalidae > Eueides > Eueides isabella. Next base: position 11,382,024 of record CM032408.1, on the reverse strand, counting down.
TCGAACCCAGAACCTGTCGGTTACAGTCACACTCTTGTGCCGCTGCGCCACGACAGGCCTCTAATTTTTTTAATTTTAAATAAATTTTATTTTACATAATTAAAAGGTAACGTGTTTATATTCTAATATTCTTTTTTAGTAAAATATTTATACATCAATAAAACATTGATGATTAACATGAAAACTACGAAGGTATATATAAAAATATTATCTATTAAGGTCTTATTTCTAAATCGGCATTTTTAGACACATTTCAAGCAAGTACCTACGATTTTTTACTCAACCTTCAATAAATCAAGCTTTTTATTACCTACAAAAAAGTTTTGTAAAAAAAGTTAATTTAAAATGTACTAAATCTAACAACGTTTTGGTTAGATTTACTGTAACTTTTAGGGTTCCGTGCTTCAAACAGAAATAATTAGGCCCTCATAGAATGAGATCTGTCGTGGCGCAGCGGCACAAGGGTGTAACTGCAAACCACAGGTTGCGAGTTTGATCCCCACTCGATAAACTAAAATATTTAGTTGTACTGAGATATTTCTGAGTGAGAACTTTCAATACACATAAAACAAATTGATAAGAAATCCTTTTTAATTTGGATCCCATTGGTCTCAAAATCCGAAAATTGGTACGGAAGCCTCGGTAAGCAACTTTTTTCCTTATTCACAATTTTACTGTTTGTTTTCCTTTAAAAAATAATAAAATTTAATCTATTAAAAGAGAAGAAAGGACAAGTGACATAGCATTGAGTTACCTAAAAAAGGTAACGAGCGAAATAAAAGTTTGCCCTCGCAAGTTTAGAATACATTTTAAATTTTGTAATTAAAAGCTTCACAAAGTGTTTTTTGATAGGTACTTGTTCCTTAATTTTTCTTTTTAACTTTTACATTATTGATACCTACTTGTTCCTTGATTTTTCTTTTTAACTTTTACATTATTGATATAACATTTTGTGAGCTGTTTTCCTTTTTATTTTATTTTATCGTATATTTTACGCTACAAAGACAGGACAAGTGACATGTAGTGCTAAGATACTCAGTACACAACTTTTCATCATCCACTGTTCTACTGTCCAAGGGTGGAATTAAACGCCACCAAATGCTTAAAATCTTTGCTATTGACAAATATTTTATAAAAATTTTTCGAGTACAAATCAAACTTAAAAAACGTCACAAATTTCTTAATAATACGATGACATTATATATTTTTCCCCATACAGTGAGACAGATCAAACCTGGGAAAGAAGTGTTAATATACTCAATCCAAAACATATCCTATCACATCTGTCCCTCTCATCTAAAATAAATAAAGAAAATGTAAAAATCTATTTCATTTTTTTTTTTTTTTTTTTTTTTTAGCTTCACGCTGTATCCCGCACGAGGCAGGATAGGCAGAAGGAACCCAGGAACTTAGTGTCAAGACACTCCGTTCCACTTCCGTTCCCCAATTTCATGAATTATGACTATGAAATTTAAATAACTGGCAGCTGACTGCGCACGTGCATGCCTGTATATGTATGTCTTTTAAGACGTGGTATGACAGAACTCAACCCAGCCCTTTGCTTACCAGAGCGTCAAAAATGTATAGGGATAAGTACTGCTTGTAGTTTATATATAATCTTTCCTCCAGCCAGCCTCTGTCATAATGCGGCACGATTGCTATCTTTATCCGATATCGATATTTATCAGCGTCACGCTATTTACCTGTATATAATACGGTATGACAGAGGGAACCCAGTGTTAAAACTGAGTGTTAAATGGCTAAATCCAACGCCGTGCTTTTTTTTTGCCACTCCCTTTCTCAGCTTTACGCTGTATACTGCACATGGCAGGGTAGACAAAAGGAACTTGAAAACCTACTACTTTCCGTCGAATTTGAGGCATTGTGAGCTGCGGGGCGGAACTCAACGTCGCGTTTTGCCGTGTATCAGAGGCAAGAAATAAAAACATTAAATATTTAAATTAAAAATATTAATTATTCCATTTCCTCAAGTGGGGATCGAACCCCTAACCTGTCGATTACAGTCACACGCTTGAGCCGCTGCGCCACGACAGACCTCAACTGCGCTACCAGAATGGGAAAATGAAAAGAGAATCCACAACCATGGAGCTTAAAGTTAAATATCTTGAAGTCACAAATCATATGCAATAAAAAAAGAATTACTCGATATAATTCTTTATTGTTTATTATTATAAATAAATATTAGGCATATTAAGGTGCCGGGTTGAATACTTCAAATGCACGCTTAATAGGTTCCAAGTAGCCGCTGTTCTTGGTAATGGCTATTAGGTCTCTGACGATTCTCCGTGTACGTTTCATATCTTCTCCTTCGACAGTTTGACGTGAATCTACAAAAAAAAAACAGAAGAAATATGATTTCAAAATATATTTTAATTTATTATCTATGCATTTTCTGTTATTTGCAAAAGGAGGAAGATTTTTTTTAGTGATAAGTCTAGCCTGGTCTCCATGGCAAGCTGAGTTGGCTCATTAATATCAAAATCAAATCAAAATCAAAATCAAAATATTCTTTATTCAATTAGGCCATTTAAGCACTTTTGAATCGTCAAGTTACATATAAGTGTCTGTGGTGTCAGTCCTTACAGGAAGCTACCACCGGCTCGGAAGGCGGGTCTGCTGAGAAGAGCCGGCAAGAAACTCAATATATATATATATATATATATATATATATATATATATATATATATATATATATATATATATATATATATATATGCTGAGAAGAGCCGGCAAGAAACTCAATATATATATATACATATATATATATATATATATATATATATATATATATATATATATATATATATATATATATATATATATATATATATATATATATATATATATATATATATATATATATATATATATATATATATATATATAAATATATATATATATATATATTTTCAGCTTCACGCTGTATCCCGCACTAGGCAGAGTAGGCAGAACGAACGAAAGTGAAACCTACTGTTATGACACTCCGTTCCACTTCCGTTCCCCACTTTCCGTCGAATTTGAGGCATTGCGTGTTAAGTGGCAGAACTCAACGCCGCGCTTTGCCTTATTACCAGAGCAAAGAAATGAAACATTAAATATTTAATATATAATATATAATATTTAATATTTAATATTTAATATATATATATATATATATATATATATATATATATATATATATATATATATATATATATATATATATATATATATATATATATATATATATATATATATATATATATATATATATATATATATATATATATATATATATATATATATATATATATATATATATATATATATATATATATATATATATATATAATAGTAATAATCAATAAATAGTAATACGGAAAGGGAATCTTCAGAAAAGCTTTAATGTAGTGAGGCAGTGAGAATAAATTGTTATGGGTTCAACGTTGTTTTAATTGAATGTCTTGTAGTTCTTTAACTTCAAGCTGAATCCCGTATAAGAAGTGAAATAGGAAATCTAGTTCAGCAGTACAAGCAGTATTAAGGCATTCCGAAATCCATCGCGGCACTTCATCAAAGCGAGAAAATGATAATAATTTACTCGAATTGGTATACAAATCTATGCCTTCAGATTACCTTTATCAATATACAGCTGCTCCACGACAGAATATTATATTGTACACTTAAATTTCCTATTTAAATCTCCACTTAATTACACGTTGAAGAGAATAATTGCTTTAACAAATCATTATCGTCCCTTTACAGACACATTAGCATATATATTGGGTCATTAAGGACATTAGTTGGGGATTCAATTAAATATTGGGTTAATATTAAGACATATTATAATTTAATATATTTGATTAACAGCGTTAATCGCCGTGGCACGTCACAATTTCTTATAAAAAATAGTTTTTTTTAACTTTACGCTGTATCCCGCACGTAATAGGGTATGTAGAGGTAACTTGTGAGAGCCTACTTTAAAGTCACTTCATTCTTATTAACCCTAGAAAGATAATCTACGCCCGCGAGACGAGTTGCGAATTAACTTTTATTTTTTACGGAAATGAAAACATAAAATATTTTATTTGAAAATATTACTCACTCACACTAACTAAGCTTCACGCTGTATCCTGCACAAAGCAGGGTAGGCAGAGGGAACTTGGGAACCTAGTGTTAAGACACTTCGTTCCACTTCCACTCCCCACTTTCCGCCGAATTTGAGGCATTGCGTGTTGAGGGGCGGAACTCAAAGCCGCGTTTTGCCTTGTACCACAGCGATGAGTCTGCGATTGGATGACAAATTAGTTTGTCCAACGCTTCCAACTATTTATACTTTTCAGAAAAGTTTCAGCGAAAAAGTGCCAAATGAACACTTAAACTGATACTCCTTTAGAAAATTTGTAAATCTTTTTGTTGGTTTTTATTATAGTTTTAAATTTTTATTGTTTACTTTAATTTCACGTCAAATTGATGTCTAACAAAAATTTTAATCATCTAACCTATGGTAAAAAGTATATTGGGATACTAATAAACTTTAATTAAATCAACACACGTCTCGTGGACGTATGATTATCTTTTATGGTTAAGATGTTTCGGTTTTCCACTTTTCTTCAAATTTAGATTTAAATTTTGTCAAAATTGTTTTTTTTATAGAAAATTTTCCTTTGAGGAAGACAAATTGATTAATAGAAACCTTAACAAAGGCTATCTGGAACTTTACAAAATTAATGAAGCCAAGTGAATCATATTTCTTGATAAATTGGACTTTGAATTTAAAAATGAACATTTTAACCACGTTTTAAGAATGGCAATGTTCTTGCACTTAATAAATTATAATTGTACATATTTTTCAACTTCACGCTACATCAACCTCATGGCATGGTTGTCAAAGAGGACCTGAAAACAGTAATATTGAAACCCTCTGTTGCTCTACTTTCTGCCAAATATGTGAGATATTGCGCGTTGAGTGGCAAAAACAACGCGCGTTTTTTCTTTCTTACTAGGAAAAATGAAAAAAAAAATTATATAATATTAGTACATGGGTGTAGATAAAACGTCTTAAGTGAAGGAACTCAGCTAGTAATTGAAAATAAGTTATTTTCTCAGCTGGCAATCGAACCCATAACTGTCACGTTACGTATTAAAAATTCTTTGTTCCATATTCTCACATTCTCCATTCCCTTTTACATACCCTCTTCACTGTCTTCCCCGCGTCGTCGCATATCTCTACTGATCTCTCGTTGGAATTGAGATGTGGCTCGTCTCCAGATCTTGCTGACTTGTTCCGCTACAGGTGAAGTAAGCAGTTGCTTCGCCAGCGACTGCACATCTTCCATATTAGCCGTAAGCAGAATGTACGATTTGCAGTTTTGTACTATTAAAAGTACACCTGAAAACATTGTTACTGTAAGGTATTTGGTCGGTTTTTTTAGGTGTTTTATAGCCTTATACTGTATTACGGGATACAACAGCGCAGACAAAGGAGACAAAATTAAAATGCGTCTTTCCACTCACATTCCGTATAATTTTAGAGATGAGGTTCGACGTATCTAACAACTACACTAAACCCAACGTTTGTTGCCAGAGCAAGAAAATTTAAATAATTGTAATTTCTTTTTTATAGTTTTTTTTTTCAGCTTCACGCTGTACACACATGGCATGGTGGGCAGAGGGAACTGGGGAACTTCGTGTTTAGATATTTTGTTCTGTTCCTCCCTTTAAGCTAAATAAGAGGAATTGCCTGAAATGCCCGTAGTAGCGAAACTTTACGCCGCGCTTTACCTTATTACAAAGCGAAGGAAGGAATATATTAAATATTTCTATACGTCGACTGGGGAGCTTAGAAAACAATGTTTTTGCTCCTGATGACAAACCTCCTACATACATAATATGATTTTACCTGCTTTTACCACATAAATATATTTCTATGGTACCATAGCTCCTGAATAAATTAACCGATTTGATTAAGTTTTTTTTAAACCAAAATTTATCTATTGGTATATCTTATCTATGGTATATAAAATTTAGAATAAGAGGTTAAAAGCTATATATACATTGTATCAATTGAAATAAGCTTGCTTAGTTCTAGGGAGCGGAACGAAATAGTCAAAAAGCTCTTTATTGTTGGAAATTTAAACTTATTTTATTCAAGAGGAGGTTTCATCTAAGTATTATTTTATTTCTCTGTGGAAAACAAGCCTTTTTCATTTTGGCAGTAAAACCTCCGATATACAAACTATTTGATAAAATAACTTGATAAATCTTACTTATAATGCACAAGGCACTCTTCATGTTTCTATATTGCTGTTATTTATAAAATTATTACACAAAGATGTTTCAATTAATCAATAATTAATGAATCAATTTATTGCTTAATTAATATTTTATGGCGTGTGAAATGAAAAATTATAATTTTGTGAAAAGAATAAAAAATAATTGATGTAATTTAATTTTAGTAAGTAATAGTTCAAATATTACATATCTTACTTAATTTTTTTGTCTTACATCATATTTTTTAGTTGCTCTAATGTTTTTAATCCATACTTCTTTTACCCATAATTGTTATTGTAAATTAAAAAAAATCAATTTGCATTTTGGCAAAGCGCGGCGTTGAGTCCCACCACTCATCACGTAATGCCTCAAATTCGATGGAAAGTGGGAAACGGAACTGGAACAGAATGTCTTAACACTAGGTTCCCAATTTTCTCTGCCTGGATTGCCGTGCGCGGGATATAACGTGAAGCTAAGTAAATATATTTGCTTCCAGGACACAAATAATAAAAAAGTAATTAGTCATAAATGATCTGAGTTTTCATAAAATTTGCGTATATTTTTTCCTTAATTTGAGTATATTTTTTCCTTAATTTTATAGAGCTTGTAGCTGCACAACGTTGTGCCTCTGGGTTCGTGATGCTATTTTGAGTGAGCGAGTGTGTGATTGTGGATTCAGTTCCCACTCGGAGAAATTAAATTAAATATATAAATATATACATTTTTTATTTACTGCCTCTTTTAATAAGATAAAAAGTGGAGCTAAGCACTGAACACCCAAAGCCTCAATAATTTGTTAAGTAAAAAAAGTGTCTTAACCCGTTAGGAAGGAGAATATCAATACTAGATTTCCAGTTCCTTTGCCCTCCCCTTCTATTTGCGGGATACAGCATAAAGCTAAACAGCCAGAAATCTCAGAAAGCCTACAAATGTTTGTTGCATTGCAAATCTTATGAATATTTTCGTAAGTACTTCTCGGTGTAGCGGGGTCGCCAAAGAGAATTGATCGCCAACCGCTATGGTTTCGGCATAACTCTTTCGCTTGTCTTCTGTCATCAACCTTAATAAATGGCCTCTGGAAGGTTCTCATGATTTTTACGTAACCTTCGTCTAGTATCATACTTGTTGTGTCGTTTTTCAAGGTCAACTGAGATATCCCTCTCCCTCTCTTATCACTCACTCACTCTTCTTCATCATTTTGCCATTCTCATTCCCTCGACCCAAGCCATCTGAGCACGTTCTTTTCATTTTACCTAGACATCCACGCTAGTTCCTACCGTCCTGTGAATCTCTTTCACACATTGGGTATCCTGCGAAGAGATCGCATCTCTACAGTATTCATCTTTCTTACATTCATCTTCGGTAATACCCAAATTTCGCTGCCGTTTAATACCATCGATACCAATACTGCATTGGGAAAGGCCAAGCAGTGCAGCTGAAATTTCGCTGCTTCACAAATACACTTAAGGCACCGTTAACTCTGTTACAAGCAGTAATACGCCTTTCCCCATTAATTTCATATCTTTTACTAAACGTACTTCCAAAATATACTACAACTCACTTGTCTTATCATTTAAATTGATTTTTCATTCCGTCCTTTCTTCATTTCTTTCTTTTATGCTCATATATTCATACATATAAAAGAAAATAAAGTAAAAAAATATCAAAATAAAGAAGACAAGATTTTTTAATATTCATGAGACAATACAATTACCTGGCAACTTTTGATTACTAAATTACTGTTAAACGTCACTGTCAGTGATCAGCAGGATTTTCATTGTAAAAGATTTGCAAATCTTTTCTTCATTCTTTATTAATTTTAAGTCCTTTTTATGAAATGGACAGCCTCGAACACGAAGATCTTTTAATAAAACTTCGTGCGAAATTAAATGAAGAGAAAATAAAGTTATGGGAGGTTCCGTATTTATCTGAAAGCAGTGATGTATCGGACAGCTTAAAGGTTTGTTTATTTACATGCACAAATATAAATGTATGTTGTAAAATTATTTTGCTGTGTAATTTGTTATCATTTTTATAATAAATAGGTAATTTTCTTGAATTTTCAACTCTTTTTATATTTTAAAATAGTTTAATGCAAGTACCTTTGTTCTTTCTATACTGTCTTTGTTTTTCAACAAGAATGGTAAGTTACAGTCAAACGTCATATTTTGTATGTAACATTGTTTTGGTCCTAAAATGTCTACTAATATTTGTATTTCTTCTATAAAAATAAAGTATCATTAAAATATTTATAGGTATTGTCAACGAAATATGCTTCAGCTCTTAATTTAGATGAAAATTTAGTCTTACAAGGCTTATGTGAGCTTCAACTGCATTCAATTGAGCGTTCAAAAGCTAATGAAGAGTTTAAGGAAACAGGATGTGCAACTTTGAGAGTAAAGGCCACAATACCTGGAGAAAAGCCAAAAGTATTAAAAGTGATGAAACCATTAAAGATTACTGGTGAAGAATTAGTTACCTCTATATCTGAACTTCTTAGTGCTTCTTCTAACAGGTATGTTTGTTTAATTTTGCTATGTTTCATTTAGATACATCATATATTACAATATACTGCATCATTAAATGCTTTTTTTGGGCTTTATTCTGTGTTCCAGCAGGGTAGGCAGAGGAAACCAGGCATTTAATATTCTGTGGATTCCATTCCTATTCTTGAAATTTATTTTCTGTAGCATATTAAAAACAATGTGGTGCATTGAGTTCTCCGACTTTACATGGAATGTTTTGAAATTGGTTGAAAAGTGGAATGTCTTATCTCTAATGACCCTTGTCTGTGTGTAAGAACAAGTTATGTTAACTTTTACCTACAATTTTATTTTCTATTTTTTTTCAGTGTAAAATTGATATACAATGGTAAGATAGTAGATAGAAATAAAACCTTAGAGGAGCAAGGTTTGAAAAATGGAGTTCAAATCATGGCACTGGTTATGGCAGGTATGTTATTAAAAATTTAAAATTAATTCCAATCTTGAGTGGGAATTTTGAAACATAGTATAATAAAACTAGAAAGCATTCTCCCTTTTTTTCTATATACAGAATGCAGCTGTGACCAAAATAAAATAAATATAATTAAATAGAAAATTTAATTATGAAACACACACTTTTTAAGGAAGTAAATAATATAATTAATTAACAAAAGGACAAATTATGTGATTAATTAGAACTTAAGATTGTTTCTTTCTATCTGTAATACTTAAATAATAGAAAAATATAATTAACGTATTTATCATTTTGTAAAATATTATTTATTATATTTAGACTGTTATTCGGAATGGGCCTATCATGGTGCAGTGGCCCAAGCGTTTGACTGTAACCGATAGATTGTGGGGTTGATCCCCACACAAGGAAATTAAATATATAATATTGTCAATTTAAATATTAAATGTTTTCATTTATTTACTCTGATGCAAGGCAAACGCGGCGTTGAGTTCCACCACTCAACATGCAATGCCTTTAATTCGGCAGAAAGTGAGGAACGGAAGTGAATCAGAATGTCTTAACACTAGGTTTCTAATTTCCCTCTCCTCCTTCTTTCTTAGTTACCCCTGAACTTGTTAAAAAAGAGGACAATATGTACATGGAGATGAAGTCTACAATAAATGATACTACTTTGCTCACCGACCATGTTGATGATTTGGGTGATGATGAATATATAAGAGTGAGTTATTTTCTATATATTAAGGTAAAAGGGTCCATCGTAGCGCGGAGGTACAAGTGTGGGGTTTTAAATGCAAGGGTCCTGTGTGATTTTCATCTCTGATATCAAAGTGACGTAACATTAAGTTCTGCCGTCAGACATGGGCATAGAGTGACTTAGCACCGAGCTTGTTCTGACTACCCTGTATTAAGGGGAGAAAATCTTGTTAAATTTACAACATTTTTGTCTATGTTTTTTTTTAATTGTTTTATATTTTTTGTTTTTTTATGTATTTACCCATATTTTTTTTTTATCTTAGCTTAGATAAGATAGATAGACTTGTGCAAAATATTATTTACAGTTACAGCCTTTATAATTTTTAAAATAATATATACTTTTACTTCACATTGTGATTTACAACATAGTATAAATACTGCAGAGCGATTTAAACTTAGTTTATGTATCACCTTTTGCAATATGAATGAATATTTCTGCTGTGCGATCTGTACTGTTAATCAGTCATTTTTGCTGTTAAATACAATGCAATTGATATGTGAGGCCTGTCATGATACAAAGATATAAACTTGTGACTATAATAGTGAAAGGTTTTTGGGTTCGATTCCAGCTCGAAAAAATGAAATGTTTACATTTTCATGCTCTGATAACGAGGAAAAAGTATGCAATGCCTTCAGAATACCCCAAAGGAAAGTGGGGAACTTGTCATAATGGCAACAGAGTGTCCTATGACTAGGTTCCCAGGTTCCCTGTCCTGCTATTAGATATCCATTATCTGGTGTTTCACAATGATCTCTGACATTTATGCTAATTTTCTCCAAAATGTTGGAAGACAAACTCCCAAACAAAAGAATAATTGACTGAATCTTATTACAATGATTTGAACTTTTATCAACAAAAAAAATATGTTCTTAAATAATATTATTTTGTCTTAATAATTATATATTTCCAAAAAGCTTGAGGATCAATCAGGACAAGCAGTGGAACTGCCACCAGCCGAAAGAAAAGCCCTAATGGTAGGTCTGGCCTTACACGAGCGCGGGCGCGCCGCCTCCGCTAACAGGGACTACGCCCTCGCCCTAGTTCTGTTGTTAGAAGCTGATAGACAATTAAGGTTAGTTAGTATCCTAATACATCTTAGTGTTAAGTATCCTATGATGTATCTTAGTGTTAAGTATCCTAGGTGAGTATCCTGATGTATCTTAGTTGTAGTATGTAGTATTCTTAACAGCCAGAAGACAGTCAGGAGCTATAGAAATGCCAAAAATATAGTAAAATATCCCTAGTCATAGGTCTGGCCCTTCTAGAGTGCGTGCGCTCAGCCTTTGCAAACTGAGACTACTTTCTCGCTCTTTTCCTGTTGTTAGAAATTGAGAGACAGTTAAGGTAAGTTTAATGATAAATTAGTTGTAAGTATCCTTTAGTAGTAGTAAAGTAGTATCCTGGTATATTTTAGTATTAAGTATCTTATAGTGTACCATCACATATCTTATTGTTAAGTATTTGTAACAGTTTCAACAGATTTAAATCTAGATCAGAACTTGACATCAAATAAATATGAACATATTATTTTATAACACCTACGCCATAATTATAAGGCCGTCATGTCCCGTTTACACAAGAGTGTAAATGTAAAGCCATGGTTGTATGTTTTGTTCCCACTCGGGTAAATTTAATATTTAATATACTTTTCTTAGTATTTTATACTGTTGCCTAGTTGTGTCTTAGTGTATTTGAAATAATGAGTATTTTTGTTGCTCGTTTGGTTTTACTCTAGTATGTACGGATCATCCAATTTCCAATGTGGAGAACTGTGCGTTTGCTAACTGTGTCTCCAGAATTTGTTTTTAGTAACAATACTTAAGTTATTTTGACGATACCTAAGAAATGATCGTTTTATGATAAGTTTTTCCTAAATATAAACATCCTAGCGACTGAAACGGCTTCGCCTGCTTATTTTTTTTTATTATAGTCAAATTATACAAAACATGTGTACTAAGTTAGCTGGTGTTTTCTTCAAGAATCTCCTCTTGTTCCTTGAAAGAAAGTTTCCTTTTTCTATAATGAATGCAGATCCTCAATCCTACGCCATGGCCTGAAGTTATCTGTGGCCCAAGAACCTCACCTTGGCAAATAATGGGATTTGAAAATATCAAATAAAAAAACATTTATTTTTTTTATTTTTATAATTATCAGTGCTATTCCATAATATTCCGAAACTTCTCTCACTCTTTCTCCTTGAAACAAAATTTCCTTTTTTCTCTAGTGAATGCAGATCCTCGATCCTCTCCAGCGTGGATAACTGTGCGATACTCCAATTAGACATAGCCTGGTGTTACCTGTGTCTCCAGAACCTCTCCTCAGCTAATGATGCGTCAGCTCGGCTGGCGAGAGCTGAACGAGCGTTCGTGGCCTCCTATGGGGAAGACCATCAGAGATTGATTGCTTTGAAAGGGAGTAATGGTGAGTTGATCAGTAAAATGGTTCTTTGTAAATATATGAGTAAATTTTTAATTCAAAAATAAATATTTTTATTCAAAATAGGAAATTACAAGCTTCGTTTTTTTTCGTTTTTTAACCGTAAAAGCTACTGAACTAAGTCTATTTGACAATCTACCAATATGAGACACCCACTGTAATTTAGAGTCAATGGTGATACCGAGAAATACCGTAGAATCAACGGGATCCACGGCTTCACCATTCAAGAGTACGTCGGCTTTCATTAAACCAATGTATTATTTATGAGAATCGGAAAATTGTTTGAGGCCTGTCGTGGCGCAGCGGCACAAACGTGTGACTATAACCGATGGGTTGTGGGTTCGATCCCCACTCGAGGAAATGAAATATTTAATATTTTCAATTAATGTTTTCATTTCACCGCTCTGGTACAAGGTAAAACGCGGCGTGGAGTTCCGCCACTCAACACGCTATGCCTCAAAATTCGGCTGAAAGTGGTTAAAGGAAGTGGAACGGAGTGTCTCAACACTAGGTTCCCAAGTTTCCTCTGCCCACCCTGCCGTGTGCGGGATACAGCGTGAAGCTGAGTACAGAAAGTGTTTTAGTAGAAGTCTATCGCGGCGCAGAGGCACAAGCGTCCAGCTTTAAACCCGACAGCTTGTGAGTTCGGTTCCCACTCAAGGAAAGATATATTTAAATATTTTTATTTTCTCATAGATCGTGGAGTAAATATATGGTTATATGCGGAAATATATGGTTATATGCGAAATTTTTACGTTTTACCTCGTTACCAGAACGATAAAGGCCTGAATAAAGTTAATGTGCAATTTTTAAATTTATTAGTATTTTCTATATTAATATAATTTGAGCACAAATGTGCGTCTGTAACCGCGACTAGTTGTGGGCTCAATCACTGTTCGAGGAGATTTTTTTTTTTTTTTAATTTTTCGTACTGGTCACAAGGCTAAGTGCGGCGCTGAGTTCCGCCAATTAACTAGCAATACCTCAAAATTCTTTGATGGCGAACGGAACGGAGTGTCTTAATACTAGATTCCTCTGCCTCCCCTGCCACGTGCAGGATATAGCGTGATACTGAACAAATAATATGTATATATTTTCAGCCAACGAGCGACTATTGTTCATGCGTCTATACTTGCTGCAAGGTATTGTAGCGTACCACCAGAACAAGAGGGCGGAGGCCCGCGCTCTGTTGGAGAGGGCGGAGACCGAGCTTAATTACTTGAGAGTAAGTTAACCGTCATCTTTAAGTAAGTGCATTAGTGATTAACTCACTCATCTTCACGCTGTATCCCGCACATGGCAGGGTAGGCAGAGGAAATTTGGTAACCTAGTATTAAGACACTCCGTTCCACTTCCGTTCCCCGCTTTCCGCCGAAATCGAGGCATTGTGTGTTGAGAGGCGGAACTCAACGCCGCATGTTTTCTATAAAGTTTTATATTATTTTTGGCTACCAAAGGGAACTTGGGAACCTAGTTATTCAATAAAACACCTCCGTTCCCCACTTTCTACTGAATTCTAGGTGTTGTATGGGGGAAATTAGCGCCGCGTGCGACTAATGCTTGTGCCCTTACGCCACGACGGTCGTATGTAACGGATAACAGAACTATATGTACATAGAACTATATGTACAATCAGATTCTGTTTTTGTGATGTCTTCCTGTAAAGGCACCCAGCTAATATTTGAACGTAAGATGATTTGAACCCGCGCTTCTTGGAAACTGTCCAAGCGCTCTGACCAACTAAGCCATACGTTCTCATCTATTTCCATTAAAATTCTTATTCGCGCTTACTATTAACTTATGTTGAAATCACTAATCATCATCGTTAGTTAGATAAAAAATATTTCAATTGTGGTTTTAAAACGTATCAAATTCATGGAAATGTTTCTAAATTATCAATAAAAATAGGGGAAATGAGTCCATTGTAATGCGTATAAGCGTACTATCTTTACAAGCGACAGGCTTAGGCTTTGATGAGAAAAGTGAACATTAAATATCTTATTTTCTCGCTCTGGTAACGATTAAAAAAAGCGGCGTTGAGTCCCGCCACGTATCACGTTCCAGAAAATTGGAAAAGTGTGACCACAGTGGCGTACAGGCACAAGATTGTGACAGGCTGTGGTGACCTTAGCTATAAACACAGGTGGATGAGAGCTCAGTGTCGGCTCTGATGGAGCTGGGCTGGAGCGCGGGGCAGGCGCGCACCGGCCTGCGCGCGGCGCGCGGGGGCCTGGACGCCGCGCACCTGCTGCTGGACGAGCGCCGCCGCGCGCGGGACGCGGCCCGGGACGCCGGGAGGACGGAGAGGTTCTGCTCTCTTGTCTAGCTTCTAGTGGTAGAGAAAACTGAGTGTTTAGACACTTCGTTTCGTTTCCCACTCTTTGCTGGAGTTGAATCATGGCGGGGTTTGTGGTGGAAAATATTAAATATTTTCTTTCAAATGTAATATCATTTTATTACAAGCTCGTTCATTCAGTTTCTTGCTGTATCCTGCATAGGCAGTGTAAGTAGAAGGAACTTGGAACCTATTGTTATGGCTCTCTGTTCTGTTCGCCTCTTTCCGCCAAGTTTAAGGCATTTCTTGTTAAATGACGTAACTCAACACCGCTCGTTGCCTTGTTTACCAGAAAGAAAATGAAACTTAACTTAACTTATCTTCACGCTAGCGGGGTTGGCAGAGAGAACGGAGCGCCAAACGCTACGGTCCCGGCATATCTCTTTCGCCTCGTCCACTGTCATCAGCCACTTCATACATGCCCTCCGGGGGGTCCTCATGCTTTTTACTTGACCTTCCTCCAGTATCGTCGATACTGTGTTTTCGAAGGTCAACCGAGGTCTCCCCCTCCCTCTCTTACCATTCACTTTTCTTTCATAAATCTTTCTTACCATTCTTTATTCACTCATTCGCTCGACGTGCCGAAACCACCTGAGGACGTTCTTCTTCATGCTCACTGTGACATCCACGCTAGTACCTACCATTCTGTGTATCTCTTCATTGGGTATGCGATCAGCTAAACTGACTCCGCATATCCTACGAAGAGATGGCATCTCTACAGTATTCATCTTTCTTACATTCTTCTTCTGTAATACTCACGTTTCGCTGTGTTGTTATACTGCCGTATAACAGTGTCGGTACCAACACTGCATTGTGTACGGCCAAACGCGCAGCTATGCTGACGTTTCGCCATCTCAACAATGCAGCCAAGGCCCCGTTAACTCTGTTACCGGCAGCAATACGCCTTTCCACATCCATTTCGTATCTACCGTCTCTGCTAAACATACTTCCCAGATATACTACCTCATTCACTTGTTCTAATATCTTATCATTTACACTGACCTTGAAAACTGTGCTTTCTTCATTTCTTTCAAATACCAGAACCTTCGTCTTATTCGCATTCAGGCTTAGACCATTATTCGCGCATCCTTCTTTCAGAGTGGTAACCAATGCCTGCAACTCGCTTTCTGATGATGCAATAAGCACTGCATCATCTGCGTACAGCAGGCAATTTATATTCGAGGTACCTACTTTCACTCCCATGTCACTTTGTCTCACTCCATGAAGACAGCTGTCCAAATACAAATTGAACAACCAAGCTGACATGGCGCAACCTTGTTTAACACCCGATTGGATATCAAACCAAGGCGACATGCCAGTTCCTACTTGCACGCAGGCTGAGTGATCTCTGTAAAGAGACTTTAAAGCCTGTAGCAATGGTCCGCTCACATTGTACCGGGGCAGTATCTCCCATAATCTCTTTCTTACAACCCTGTCAAACGCCTTTTCCAAGTCAACAAAAACACAGAAAACTTTTTGGTTTACTGCCAAAAATTTTTCCGTAATCATGCGGAGGGAAAAGATCTGATCGATACACCCTCTTCCAGGTCTAAAGCCTCCCTGGGCCTCCCACAACAGCCTTTCGGATCTTTCTTGCATTCTTCTTGCTAATATTTTAGCATAAACTTTACTACCTAAGCTAATTAAACTGATAGCCCTATAGCTTGCGCAATCTATCTGTGAACCTTTGCCTTTATACAAAGGCCCCATGACTGCACCTCACCAATCATCTGGGACCTCCCTCGATTTTCAGCATAAATTGCACAAAACGTAGCGTGGCCCACCATATTTGACCATCTCGGCAGTAACTCCATCTGTTCCCGCTGCCTTACCACATATCAAACTTCGTATGGCACTCTCAACTTCTTTTATACTAATTTCGCCATCAGCTACATCAAGACTCAGCATTTCGCTGTTACTTAAGGCAGAGGCGTCATCACATTCATACATCTCCTTGAAAAATTCCGCCCATCGCTGCAAAACCTGTGGTTGTTCTGTTAAAAGATCACCGTCCTTCGAAAGCACCCTTTTCATTCTACAGGTTAGTGAGCAACTCCGGGAACCACTCACTTCTCGCCAGAAAAACTTCGTGTTTTCCCGAAAGTTGTTCGTTAACCTTTCATCTCTTTCTTTCTCAGAGTTTTCACGCTTTATCTTTATCAGTACTTTCATTTGGTGTTTTTGCAATTTACACCTTTTTTTCTATCTCTCTCATGCTTTTATCCTTACCCGAGGCTTTATAGTCTTTCCATGCTTTCTTCTTTCTTTCTACTGTATCTTTCACTTCATCATCCCACCATTCGTCTCGCTTTTTGTTAAAGCCTCTTTTTTCTTTACCACATACCTCTGCCGCTTCTTCCATCATACCATTCCTTAGGTTCTGCCAGCATACTTCAATATTTCCATTTCCAGATTCGCAGCTGTCTAACTTCTTGGAAACTCTTTCTTCTTGATATTCCTCTCTGATCGGTGGATCTTGAAGCTTCCAGCTTCTTATGCGGTGATTCGGTGCCAAGCTTGAACCACCAGTGCGGCTGCGCCAACCTGCGAACAGACCCCTTATTCTAGCTACTACTAGATAATGGTCTGTTCCCAATTCAGCACCTCTAAACACTCGCATGTCCATAACTTGGCTACGAATGCGCTGATCCACTAGGAATAGATCAATCATACTTCTCTCTTCCGTCCGCTCCCATGTGTACATGTGAATTTATTTGTGGTCAAACATCGTGTTTGCCACAAACAAATTCCTTACTTTGCAATTTTATAATATAAGCTTACCAGCCTCGTTCACTCTCTTATCACCATACTTCCCTAGCACTCCTTCATAACCGCTACGCGCAGTTCCGACCCATCCGTTCAAATCACCACATATTATTAATTTTTCATTCTCTCTAACACTACCTAGAACGTCCCTGACACTCCCAAAACTCCTCGAGTTCGCATAATGGAGCTGAGGATACCGGCGCATACGCCGCTAACTAACTTAATATTAAATATTTAAATTGAAAATATTAAATATTTCATTTGCTCTTGATCAAACCCACAACATTGTTACATACATTTTGATTAATTTTCAGTTGAACTTTTTAGCACGACAACTTGTTGGTGATATTAAATATATGTATATTTTTTATTTTCCATACTTTGTGTCATTCCCAGGATGGTAAGCAACATCCGCGCTCGTCTCCTGCGCCGGCTGGGCGTGCCGCGCGCGGCGGCGAGGCGCGCGCTGCGGGCCGCCGGCAATGACGTGGCGGCGGCGCTGAGACTGGCGAGAGATGCTGGGAAAGCACAGCCGGTAAGTATAGTGGCTTTTTAGGGTTCCCTAGGGAACCCTCCTTGTTATCCCTCTTTAATAACCATTTATGTTGAGAGTTACGTGAACTACATGTCTACTGTAACCTATAGCACACAGATTCTTGGTACATTTTCTTGTTAGTGTTTTTTTTTTAAAGTTATAAATAAGATTAATCGAACCAAAATATTAATATTGTAAACTTAGGACCGATTTTTCAATCCCCAGATAAACAGACAGATAGTTTTTATTCCACGGATAGCGAGATGTTGCATTTTTCAATACCTAGGTATGACTTATTCATCGAGTAACTCCGTTACCTGGGGGATGAATCTATTTGTTGCTTCAATCACCAGATAGCTGTGTTATTCATTGATTATCTCGGGTTACGGGACGTTTGTATGCACTAATATATATATATATATTTTTTAATTTAGTTGACATTTTGGATATACGTTGAATTTACCTATACTATGGATATTTTTGATATTATTGATGACCTAGCTATCGAAGAAGAGTACATATTTAGTGACTGTATTAATCCAGATAAAGACTCGATCACTTCAATCAGTGGGATTCTAAAGAATTTCATCGGCTTTTCAAGATATAAGCCTATATATCCCGATGGCCTATGTTATCGGGAACCTAGTGTAGACACTCCGTTCCACTTCCGTTCCCCACTTTCCGCCGAATTTGAGGCATTGCGTGTTGAGTGGCGGAACTCAACGCCGCGCTTTGCCTTATTACCAGAGCGAAGAAATGAAATATTAAATATTTCATTTCCTCGACGGGGGATCGAACCCAGAACCTGTCGGTTACAGCCACACGCTTGTGCCGCTGCGCCACGACAGGCCTCAATTATATTTATTCACATAAAATTAACCGAGCCGTAATGGTAACCAATGACTTACACTATTAAAATCTAAACTGATTGAATTGAATTGATTGGATTGAAAAATCGGCCTTTATATAAATATTTTTTCATTTAATAAAATATTTGAGTATTCGAGGCAAAAAGTGGGCATCGAAGTGTATTAATACTAGATTACCTATGTTCCTAGTACCTTTCCTGGTACGTGCAGGATACAGCGTGAAGCTGACAAAAAATATGCTATTGATGTTTGTTTTCCAGTCCGAATTGAAAGATGGTTCTGATGATGAAATGGACACCTCCAGCTCTGATGACTCCCTCGCGGAACCTGACAACAGGCTCGTGGCAGAAGTGAGTATTGGATTAAATGCTATACAAAGTACTATATAGCCAAAATGTTTGTTTGATTGATCGCGCTAATCTCAGGAACTGCTGTTTTCAATTGAATGAAATATTTTTGTGGTCCCTCTCACTCCCAGCTTCACGCTGTATCCCGCACGAGGCAGGGTACGCAGAGGGAACCCGGGAACCTAGTGTTAAGACACTCCGTTCCACTTCCGTTCCCCACTTTCCGCCGAATTTAAGGCATTGCGTGTTGAGTGGCGGAACTCAACGTCGCGCTTTGCCTTATTACCAGAGCGAAGAAATGAAACATTAAATATTTAAATTGAATTAAATATTTTATTATTGGATTAAATATTTCATTTCCTCGACTGAGGATCGAACCCAGAACCTGTCGGTTACAGTCACACGCTTGTCGTGGCGCAGCAGTTGTGCCGCTGTCTCTATTTTTGTGGTAGATAGATTATTTATCAAAGACAGCTTTACTTGGCACTCTTACTATGGCAACAGATCTACATACATTGTAATTGTTATATAGATTACATATGTATAAGGAGACGTGAAATTGAAAATGGTGATGAATAAATATATTTAAAAAAATCAACAGGTCTTAAATATATGTATATAGTATATATTACATTTCCCCTGATCCGCTTGATATGCTTTTACATTTAAGGATAACAACAGACGTGTTTAGAGCATTAGCTGAGCGTTATCCTCGCGATAACTATCTACTGGTCGGGGACTTTAATTTACCTTGCCTGTCATGGAATGAAAATAGTTATTTTTTTGTAAAAAAAGGGCTCAACTGGAGTCCAGGAGGCTGGTTTAGAACTAGTAGAGAATCTAAGCTTTCATGGTCTTAGACAATTTAACCTTCTTAAGAACTATGCTGGTAATATATTAGATCTCGTATTTTCAAATCTACCAATAATCGTAAAATCTGTATCCTTACCGTTTCTTAAAGAGGATATCGCACATTCCTCGTTTTCTTTTTCTATCTTAGATTTAAATATAATACCTTTAAAAGAAGTGCCTACAGTAAGGCGTTATTTTAAAAAGGCGTGTGATAATGAAATAAATAAATGTTTTGAACAATTTGATTGGCACGCCATCTTGGGTAAGGGGACCATTGATGAAGCAACTGATGCCATGTACAAAATTATTAACAATTCTGTTGAAGTTAATGTACCTTGCATTCGTAGACCTGGTACTCGTTCCTACCCTAAATGGTATTCCCCTGCTTTAATACGCATAGTTAAGGAAAAGGCAAAAGCACATTCACGGTGGAAAAAATAGGGAAAGGATTAGACTTCGATGAATTTTCTTTGCTAAGGTCAAGAGTAGATCGATTTAAATTTTTTAAAACAATCTTTTTGTACGTCGCGTACAAAAAGATTGTTTTAAAAAATTTAAATCGGAATGTGAGAATAGTATTAAAGTGAATCCTAAAACGTTTTGGTCATTTGTTAAGGCGACGAGGGGCAGCTCACCTTATCCTAGGAAGTTTAATTTGGAGGGTGTAGAATATAGGGACGGTAGGGACATATGTAACGCATTTGGTATATTCTTTCAGAGTGTGTTTGGTAAATCTAAAAAAACTTTTCCTTCGACAGAAAATCCTAAGGGTATCACTGACATCGTCTCCTTGTACTGAAGTGTTATTGAGTAGTGTCGAAAAAATGTTAAAATCTTTAGACGTTAATAAAGGAGCTGGTAGTGATGGCTTGCCTGCAATATTTTGGTCTCAATGTTCCAAATCAATTGCTCTTCCACTATCCATAATTTTTAATCGTACTTTTCGTGAGGGTCTTTTTCCAAGCATATGGAAATCAGCTTTTATAGTGCCTGTGCATAAAAAAGGATCACGTATAGATATTAACAATTATAGAGGTATTTCTATTCTTAACACTGCAGCAAAATTACTCGAGAAAATTGTTTGTAGTTCCATTTATAGTACACTGTCTCATTCGATTCCCATACAGCAGCACGGTTTTATGATAGAACGTTCTACTACTACTAATCTTGCTTGTTTGAAAATATGGACAGGGGGGGAGAGATTGATGTGATCTATACTGACTTTGAGAAGGCTTTTGATCGTGTGGATCATGTGATTTTATTACATAAATTGCAAACTCTGGGCATCCATGGGGACTTACTTAGGTAGGTAAAGTCATACTTAACGAATCGTTCTCAGGCGGTAGTCATGGCTGGATATCGCTCCAGTTATGTTCACATTCCCACTGGCGTCCCGCAGGGCTCACATTTGGGACCACTCTTCTACAATGCTTATTTATATGACATTGGTTTAAGTTTAAATTATAGTAACTACCTTATGTATGCTGATGATAAAAATATTATCCACGTCATTAAAACCCAGCAAGATTGTTTGTCCTTGCAAAGTGACCTTAACAGTTTATTTAAATTTTATTCTGTAAACAACATAACAGTCAAGGCAAACAAGTGTGAATGCATTTCTTTCACGCGGAAACCAAGGCCTATCCTACATAGGTATCATTTCAATGGTGAATATATTAATAGAAAGCAAAGTTTGAGAGATTTGGGGGTCCAAATTGATCAAAAAATGATATTGTCCGATCATATAGAATCGATAATTATGAAAGCGTATAAAAGTCTAGGGTTTGTTCTCCGCGTATGTAAGCCGTTTACAGAAATCTCTTCCGTTAAAGCTGTCTATTTTGCTTATGTACGGAGCATTTTAGAATATGCTTGCCCAATATGGTCACCTCAATATAACATCTATCAGAATCGCCTAGAGCGTATAAAAAAAATTTTTATTAAGCACTTAAACTTTCGCTATCGCAAATATTTTGATTCTTATAGGGATGGTTGCAATGAACACAAAATGCTTGCTTTGGAGCATAGACGTATGCTTTTAAATATGGGTCTGCTTTACGATATAATAAACAGCAAAATTGCCAAAGCCCACCTTTGGTATCCAAAATATTTTTCCGCACTCCTAAATATCGAACACGTAATACCTCTATGTTAGAGGTTCCTCGGCATATAACGAACTATATCATACGTATAATATTTTGTTTAATGATGTATACATATTCACAAACTCAAAAAGAACATTTAAAAGTAATGTTATGAAGATACTATGGGACTTACAAAAACAAAAATAAAATAAAATATACTATTATGTAATTGTATTTATATATTTCAATTGTGTTTATTTATCCTATAACATACTAATAATTATTTTAGAAAATATAATATTACCTAACTATATATGTACGTGTAAAAAATGCTTAATAACTGAATATATATATTTTTTTTTCAGCTTCACGCTGTATCCCGCACTAGGCAGGGTAAGCAGAGGGAACGGAAGTGAAACCTAGTGTTATGACACTCCGTTCCACTTCTGTTCCCCACTTTTACAGGAATTGTTAAAATTCCTGTAAAACATTGTACTTACTGATTGCGACCGTAATTTTTTGTATTTTTTGTAGTCTTTCTTATTATCTCAACGATATCTCCATAACACTCATATGTTAAATGTAGTGAAACCTGTTATTGGCTATACTATTTATTGTATATTTTATGTTAATACTATATTTATAAGCTGTTGGTTTTATGAATAAAATATATGTATATATGTTTTTTTTTGTAGCTAGAAACAATGGGTTATCCCACGGAGGATGCCAGAAACGCGTTAAGTCTATCCCAGAATGATATCAACATCGCTGTGGAGCTGCTGGTGGCTGGTTGTACGGAGCCTTGTGAGTGTTAAATGGTCTAGCTGATGTGTCCTCAATAATGATCAATATGAAAGGATTGGCACTCTGCTTCACGCTGTATCCCGCACATGGCAGGGTAGGCAGAGGGAACTTGGGAACCTAGTGTTAAGTACTTTTAATTCCCACTTTTCGCCGAATTTGAGGCTTTGCGTGTTGAGTCGCGGAACTCAACGCCGCGTTTTGCCTTATACTAGAGTGAAGATATTAAAACGTTTAATTGAAAATATTAAATATTTCATCTCCTCGAGTGGGGATCGAATCCAGAACCTGTCGGTTACAGTCACACGCTTGTGCCGCTGCGCCACGACAGGCCTCATGGATTGTCCGATTTTAATATTTTCATTGTTGTTGTTTTTTTTTTTAATATTTAGTGTATTGTATTAAAATTAGTTAATAAATATATCGTTTTTTTTTTTAAATAAAATTGTTATAAAATATGTGCATACTTGAGTCAGTCGTGGCGCAGCGGCACAAGCCACTGTATATGCAAATGGTAGCGGGTTCAATACGCGAGAAAATTATTATGTATCATATTTTTATTTCTTCAATCTGGTAGCGTGGCAAAGCGATAATAACTAGATTGTTTTTCGTAACTCAATACGCAATGTTTCCAGAAATCGGCAGAAAGTGGGGATTTTTTTTTTATGAGAACGGAGTGTTTTAGCACTGGGTATCCAGGTTTCTTCTGCCTATTTTGGCAGGGTAAAGCGTGAAGATAGAAAAAAATATATAGTTCCAGGGTATAAAAATAAAAGCCATACCAAATATTTTAGGTGATACATCAAATCCTTCGACGAGCGCTGCAGAGAGTTCCAGAAAGAAACAGAGAAAGGAGAATAAGGAACTCAGAGAGAAAAAGTAAATATATACTCATATATGTATACAAAAAAAATACGACTATCTGTTTGTTTTTGATTTTAAAATAATCCATGGTTTTTCAAATGCATATTGTTTTGCATGTATAATTTTAAATGAAACTAACTTAACCTAATTTTTTTATACATTTTTGGAAAGTTAACCTTTGGAACTCTTTCCATTAGTCCGTGGTCTTGGATTGAGACTGTGGTGGCTTCCGGCTGTCAGTTGATATAATTATTATATCAAACTACCGCCAACGATTCCTTAATTGCCTCGCGTACTGCCCTGGATTCTTGCAGAATGAGCTTACTGTATCTGGTACTCTGGTGGTTGGTTTAAGACTTTAAATTTATGACGACTTTTGGATATTTAAAAAAAAATAGCACCTGAGATTAGAGAGTTTATACAAACAAAATGGTCAATTTTATAATATTAACTAGATATATATTTATAATATTAAATACTTATTTTTGGAGTGATTTTTTTAAATTAGGAGAAAAGAAAGAGAGATGGCCCTCCGTCGTCTGCAAAAGGCAATACGATCTGAGGAAGATGATTATTTGAGCGCATCACTAGCGGAGGAGGAACAGTTCCTGGCTCAGTACAAGTCGCTGCTCTAAATCGAAGTGGTTGTGGTGGCGATTTCTATGTGTTAAGAGTTATATAGAACAAAATATATATATATATATATATATATATATATATATATATATATATATATATATATATATATATATATATATATATATATATATATATATATATATATATATATATATAATAAGTATGTAATACTTGTATGAATGTTGCCATATGTTTACTCCTTTGTATTTGGAGATTAATAAAATAATTAAATAAAATAGGTATTGTTTATTTATATAATAAATAAATAATTTTTGTTCAACATATATAAAATTAAAAAATACACGGGCGAATTCGTAATCGGCTAGTAATGAACAAAAACATATATATTTATAAGTTTATTTGAATAAACATACATGGCGGGTCTCTTAGTTATATTTAGATAGTATATAATATATGTAAAGTTTGATGTCATGTTTTTTTTTAGATTTACGCTTTTAGTATTAAAACACTCTGTTCCCAAGAAGACACTACCGTTTCCCATTTTTGGCAGAATTTATGGCATCTCGTGGTTAATGGCGGAACGTTAAGTTTGGCTTACAACAGCGATTTATGTCCTCAAGTGGGGATTGAACCCACAACACGTCTGGCTTTAAGATGTCATGGGCTTATATTATTTCTACTGTCATTTTTTTTTGATAATATGTAATATACCTAATTAAATTATCGATCAGTGTGGAGGATAAGCAGAGCGTGTGATTGTAAGCTGTTGACGATTTTGGGTTCGACTCCCAGCTGGAGGAACGAAACAGTGAACAAAATATTCATATATCCTCGTTCTTTGGGAGTTTGTTTCTGGACTGAATACCGCTCAAGCGATGCGTGGGAAACCGAGTGCCGTAACACTACCTTGTGTCTACCTTAGTATAAGGGAAAAAGCGTGAAGCTAATTGTTTTTTTTTTTCTATTTTATATACATTTTGGTATTAATATGCTATTGATTAACTAAAAACTCCAAAAACATAACGTCATTCTTAACATATTCAAACTTGTCCAAACTTGTATGGGGAATGAAAATGTATTGTCTTTTCAATTGCAATATTCCTTTGTCTAGAGCCTCGGTAGATCTGGTCTTTTCGTCTTCGTCGTAATCGTGACGTTTGGATGAAGATTTCCGACGAAGATCCAAAGATTTCACTATGTCCATCGCCTGGAAGGTAAAAATTTGCGGTATAAAATGCATCAGTGGTTACTGGTTCGTTTCTTGTATAGGTATTAATAATTAATCAAAGCCTGTCGTAGAGGCACAAATGTGTATGGTAGCGTTTACCATAGTTCGTTGGTTTGATTTGAGAATCTAAAATATTCAATATTTTAATTCCTTGCTTTGCTATCGATCAACACATGTCTTTCCACTAGATCTCCAAGTGCCCTTTTATGTGCGGGACACATCGTGAAGCTAAATAAGTTACCTGACTGCGATTAGCTGGCTGGTCCTTCAGTACAATGCTGATATTGAGGTCGCAAGGCCAGTCCAGCAACGGGTCGTACGGTCCAGCGACGAGACGTACAGTACTTGTGATATGACGGCCTTTCCATTTACCTATACCGTTTAGATTTACTTCTGCCTGAAAATTGAAATTGAAATATTATTATTTCTTCGATTTCGATTTGGAGTATTGTATAACGATAATTTCCTAGCCCTGGTAATGGTAAAAAGACAAGGAGGCGTTAAGTCCCGCTTTTGAACATGTAATAAGTGGAAAATGATCGATATATCTTTATAGTTGGCTCTCGATGCCTACATTGTAATATGAAAAATGCAGAGTGAACGCTATAAAGCTATAAAAAAGCTATTAAGAGATTTGTTACTTTTGATCGAGTATTGAGTATTCAACTCACAGAAATCGTTCTACAGTAAAATAAAATTTACATTTCTAAATGCGGCTATCGATTAAACAATACGAGTATGAAGCATGTTCTTTAATACATTGTACTCAAATATAGTTTTGAGCAAGGTAGTTGATAATTTTACCTTAAGTGTATATCCATATTTGCTGGTCCGGAACAAAGGGCTCGTCAGTACTGCGTCGGTCTCCTTGGCCTCTTTCATTCGTGCAGTGAAGTTGTCAATTCTCCATATTAAATGACCTGAAAAATATCATATGTTCATTCCTTTACTCTGTTAACAAGGCAAGGCGCAGCATTTAGCCCCGTCACTCAACAAGCAAAGCCTCAAATACAACGGAGAGTCTAGAACGAAACGGAGCGTCTTAACACTAGTTTCCCAAGTTTCCTCTGCCTACCCTGCCATGTGCGGTATCCAGCGTAAAGATAAGTTAGGTTAATTTTTAATCTCTGGATTTTTTATATATATGCTGTTCATAACCTGTCAGTGATACATGTATCAGACCATGTTACATTGTATTATTGGTATGTCTTATAAATAAAGAAATACCCTTAGTTGCTAAAGATGGTAGGTACTGGTTTGCGTTTTTTACTTTTTTGTCTTGATGTTACCTACTCATTCAGAACTAAAACATATGTACCGTTATCTCCACCAAACTCGGGACTATCCAAACTGATCCTAGCTTGAAAGTCAGCCAGTTCACTTCGTATCTTGTGATAAGATTTGGTCAACGCTCTTAAATCCCGTGACACGATGTCCATCCTCGTCCCCTGCTCCGCTGCCTCCGCTCGAGCATCAGCTGTCGCAACTTCTAGTACTGCTAGACGATTTATTGCCTGGAAAAATATTTTCTTGATATTATTTACAAAGGGTAGACCTAAATTAACAGTGGTCGTATGTATACGGCAAGTCAATGACAATGGATGAGACGAAAAAGATAGAGAGTGATCACAAATCCTAAGCGATTGATTCACCATCCTATCTGACTGCCCCGTAGAGATAAAGCGTTAAGCAAAACAAAATGTATGTTTTCTTTTCACGTCTTCACGTTTCAGCGGATTGCTATAAGTTGTCGGTTTGCATAAAAGTTGAAAATTTTCTGTTGAATTATAAACAGAATTATATTTTATAATATTAAAGTATTATTTAAATATTAGTTAAAGTTAAAATTCTAGGTAGATTTGATTGCAGCAGAATTAAGGTAAATTCATCACTTTTGATATTATTAAGACATATTTCTTAGTATTTTTTCGCAATTAAAATACAATAGCTACAAAATACTATACTGACCGGTCTTTCCCCAGTCGCAGCATTTTCTATTTGCATTCTCAAAGTCGCAAGTTGTGTTATCTGTTCCGAAGTTCGCCTTGCTTCCATTAACTCATTCTCTAACATGGCGCGACTCTCAGCATTCCTCTCTCTCTCTTCTTCTACAGTTCTTTTAATATATTCTATTACCTCCTCTGGAAAATTAATTGTCGTCATTATAGCTATAAGTATAAATATATTATTAGTTTTACTATTTAAATATTTCTCATAACAACATTCATCTTTAATAACTTGCAAAATACCAAAGAGAACCAAGAAATATTTCATGACTCGGGCTTTAGTTCTTTGTGGGTTTTCATAAGACATTAAGCGACGATAACTGGTGAAATGTAATACAAGTAAA
Source organism: Eueides isabella (assembly GCA_019049475.1). Taxonomy (NCBI): domain Eukaryota; kingdom Metazoa; phylum Arthropoda; class Insecta; order Lepidoptera; family Nymphalidae; genus Eueides; species Eueides isabella. The sequence goes on along the minus strand of CM032408.1, from coordinate 11,353,972 downwards.
AGAATATTTTACAATAATTAAGTCGTCAGATTCCTTAATACTTCGACCTCGTCATGCTTGGTGGTAATGGGGCCAATAGGTGGATACCATTTTTAAATAAAATAAGAAATTTCAAAATCGGTCCGCAAGTTACGACTATGAAAAAATGGCATCAAATGGTGATATTTAGTATGTTTGTCCATGGACTAATCCCGAATCCCGGGCATAGAAAAAGGAGGAAGTCCTTATCGAAACAAAGTTATTTTCAGTTCACAAAGCCACTGATAAAGACTAATATTTAAAAGATGACGACATATTGAAACAATTGAAGTTTGCAAGGAATAGAAATGTTTTAATGGGAACCTAGTGTTAAGACACTCCCTCACAGGTTCCCTCTTCCTAGCCTTGCCATGAAATACAGAGTGAAGCTGAAAAAAAGAAATATAAAGGTAACTTTTTCAGATCGATGAACATACAAATAATATATACGTACATACAGATCTATTATGTTATAGTGATAATATTGCCATTATGTCTGGCACAATTTACCTAAGCTTGTACATCAACAATCAACAACATTTAAAATATCCTCACCCAGGCTTTGTATAGTCCGTATTCTATTATCGTGCTGGGTCAAGGCTTGCTCCAGCAACTCTCTCTCGTTTTGTTCATGCACGATGCTGCTGATGGCACTCTCTAGTCTCATAACAGTGTTCAGCTGCTGGCTCTGCAGCTCCTGGATTTCGAGGGACACCATTAAAATGGTGGGAAATATAAGATTATGGAGATGTTTTCAATAAGGAAATGAATAGATTTAATAAATTACCAAGTATCTAAATATCTTGAATTTCTATCTATATTTAATACAATTGAATTTCGAACACTACGTAAATAAATCTGTAATTAAATACTTGTAAGGCCAGCTGGACATTGGCCAGATCGTGTTTGAACTGCGCAGCCCAGTTCGCCCCTCTCTCCGCCTCGTCATCGACAGACGCTCTAAGAGACACGATAGTAGAGAGGAAGTGCTGGGAACGCTCTTCCACTAAGACCAGCTTCGACCGAATATTTTCTAGTTCTGTTGACTGAATGTCTCGATGACTAGATTCTTCAGTGATGATTAGTCTGAAAATGTATTAAGCAAAAGTGGCTTCACGCTTTTTCCCGCATAACGCAGGTAAAGGGAGCCTAATGTTCGTTTATCACGCACTATTCAGCACCGCGCCTTGTCTAAGCAGCGTGATGCTATAAAAATCCCCCGAGTATGGACTGAACTGACAACTGTCGTGTAAAAAGTATTTTACCATTAGGTCTAAATGGATCTACATTTCGACTGAATGGTAAAATAATTAAATAATATAATTATTGTCCAGTTGCAAGAAATTTAAACAACTTAAGAATGTCTTAGAACAAGGTTCCCATGTTCCCTCTGCCTACTTTGCCATGTGCGGGATACGGCGTGAAGCTGACAAAAAAGTTTAATGTTTATTAACATATTTATAATATACTGATAACGTACTTAATAGCAGCTACTTCTTTCTCAAGAAAAGCCACACATTCTTCCATAGATATGTCCCTAGCGTTCCAAGTGTGATTGACGACTACCGGCGGCACTGGATCTGTTACTCGAACGTGACTGGGAGATGAGATGTTACGGCTCTGAAATTAAGAAAAGACGGGACGCTAAATTAATTAAGATTATTTATAAATATTTATATCATAATATTATTTTAAGTATCAGATGTTGTAAATTTAGTTCCAACAATTTGCTTAGAGATTTGGAATTCTTATGGGAAAACTGTGTATTGAGTGGCGGAACTCAATGACAAAATTTGCATAGGTACTAGAGCAGTGTTTCCCATAGTGGGGCGTAACCCCCACTGGGGGGCATTTCAGCAATTGGAGGTGGACAATGAATGATTAAACCAAAGAAAAATAGTTCTTTGGCTTAGGGGGGACATGGTGGTTTTAGAAATTCAAAAGTGGTACGTGGACTAAAAAAGTTTGGGAAACACTGTTCTAGAGCGAGAAACCAAAAATATAAAATACTTTATTGCCTCACGTAAGATTTCAACCTACAACTTGTCGCGTTTACATTCATACGCCACGACAGGATTTATTCGTCATTAAATAATTAACATTTAAATTATATATATATAATTTTGTAACATACTCGTATTATTTTCTGATTACAACCAAAATGTATGCGTCATGCATCGTCATCGTTTTTTAAATAATTGATGATTTCAAAAAAGTCATGAACGAGCGAAAAACGTAGTGGAACAGCGTTTAACTGTTCTATTGTTGTGGGGTCGATTCCCACCCGGTGGAATTATTTTAGTTAATTTTTTTTCCCATTTCTAACACTGTACTGTGAGGAACAGAGTGCGCTTAATTGTCGAACCAATTGAGGTTCTCTCTGCCTTCCCTGCTATACAGAGAAAAGCAAAGGTCACTAAAATAAAATATTATATTACTGATGTAATTTATAACCGGAAACGAATAAGATAAAATAAAAACAATAAAAATTTAAAAAATATATTGTAATATTAATCTGTTCCTTTTTTAATATAAATTATACTTAAGTTTATTTAAATTACCTTTTCCATTTGTGGACATTCCTTGACGTGTGTGTCTTTGTGCTTGCGCTGTATCCACGCGCCGCAGCGGAGTGGACACTGCTCCAGGATACTGCCACATTGTCTAAGATGATTCTGTGATTTTATACAAGATGTTTCTGAGATAAACGCGTACAAACGTACAGATAAACAGACAGACAAAAAAATTAAAATCACTAATTTAGGTACTATGACTGTAATAAAGGTTTAAGATTTTTTTAATATATCTTCATGATATTGACGGGTTACAGATTCATAATAAGTATAGATAAAATTTTAATAGATTGAACTGTTTGTTTCGATATCAATGTTCGTAGAATACACACTTAAAGTTACTTTACATTTTCTACTGAATTTAACACAAATAAATAAAATAATTTCAAATTTAAATGCCTCGAGTTAGAGTCGAACCAACGACCAGTCGCGTTTACAGTCACACGCTTGTACCTCTGCGCCACGACACTCCTTATCGCAAAAATTGCTCTTGACTAGTAAGCATATTACTATGAACGTATTATATCAATACATATCGAATATTCTAAAACGTGTTATCGTATCTTGTAATGCATTCCTTCGCAAACCTTCGAGTTATCTCCAGATATAACCTATGTATTGTTTCTATATATTTTATATTTGCACCAAAATAGCTTTAAAAATGTCTTCTTTACTTTTCTTTATTTTCACGCTGTATCCCGCACCTGGCAGGGAAGGCAGAGGGAACTTGGGAACATAGTGTAGACGCTCCGTTCCACTTCTGTTTCCCACTTTCCGCCGAATTTGAGGCATTGCATATTGAATGGCTGAACTCAAAGCCGCGTTATGCCTTGTAGGTACCAGAGCGACGAATTGAAAACATTAAATATTTAAATTGAAATAATTAAATACTTCATTTCCCCGAGTGGAGATCTAACCCACAGTCACACGCTTATGCCGCTGCGCCACGACAGGTCTCAACATATCAACATTTTTAGAATTACAAGCACTTTGCCCATATGAAATAATGTTATTTCAGTCAAGGGATTTTTACTCAACTCAGCTTCACGCTGTATCCCGCACATGGCAGGGTAGGCATAGGGAACTTGGGAACCTAGTGTTAAGACATGCCGTTCCCTACTTTCCGCCGAATTTGAGGCATTAAGTGGCGGAATTCAAGTTATTATGACTAGAGCGAAAAAATGAAAACAATAAATTTAATATTTAATTTGTAAATATTAAATATTTCATTAATTCGAGTGGAGATCGAACCACACGTGCACGCACATTTTCTAAAGCAATGGCAGGGAAATTATTTTTCATTTTTTTGTTTTATAAATTATTTTTATTTTAAATATGTCGTCACTTCAATTGAAAAGTAAGCTTTTAATACTAACCTGTAGCTTGCCCATTTCGAACATCTCTCCGCAGAAGTAACAAGAACTCTCTTTCACCTTCCCTCCGTTCTCCACATCCGCTTCAACGCGCTTTATACTCATATTAGAACCAATTTTCAAGAACCAAAGAACACATCGACGCCACGAGAACACAAACAATAGTATATTCTTGAAACTTCTAATGAATGCCCCACGTTTTTATCAACATTTTGTGTCTCAATTATATTTGTTATTTATATTTTGTATACAAATTTCAATAACTTGTTCTGTTGACACAATTCAGTCAAAAATTGTCTGATTTAGCCAATTTTAGCGATATTTTAGAAAACAATAGCTAAAATGGTACTGGTAGTGAACTGGCGAAGTGGCAATGTGTGCGCGACGCCCATCTGACTCATTGTTATCAGTGATACCGTGATAAGGTGTGATATGATAAGGGACGAAAACAGTTAAATCATTTGTGGGTCAAGGTGGGATTTCTTTGTAATTATTATCAAATAACTTTTAGATATTATTATTTGCAAAATTTTGGAGAAAAGCTCGATCTTAATTTAAAGATAAGGCCAGTAAGGCCAGTTGTGGCACAGGCGCACAAACGTGGTACTATACACATAAACAAGTCAGATTGTGGGTAATATTATAATATTTTCGTTTACTCGTTTTGATGATGAGGCAAAATGCTATGTTGAGTTCCACCTCCGAAATTGGGAAACGGAAGTGTATCAATTGAACATAGTCTTAACACAAGGTTCCCAAGTTCCCTGTGTACCCTGCAATTTGCGGGATACAATAAAGAAAAATAAAATAAAAAAGATAAACCAAATGAACAATCATTTTAGCTTTGTAATAAAATCAAAAAAAAAATATAATATTCTTGCCGTCATTTCTAAGTTAGGACCATCAATTAAGTATTGTTATTTGATATTAATATAACCTTCCGAGTTAGCGGAATTCGAACTCACGATTCTTCGAAAGTACCCGATTGCTTTAACCAATTAAGTTTTACTTACAGAATATATGTATATTGTAAATTTGATATAAATTAATGTACTTTTTTTAATATTTTTTTACAATTTTGTGTCTGAGCGAAACAATTTTAAGCGTAAAAAAATAATCATTATGTACCTTATTTTTTTTTCAGCATTACGCTACAGTAGGCGGAGGGAACTTGGGAACCTATTGTTAAGGCATTCCGTTCTGTACCCCCTTTTCCACCGAATTTGAGGTATTGTGCGTTGCACGTTGCGGCGTTGAGTAGCGAAACTCAACGCCGCACTTGGCACATTTTTTTTACTCAACACTTAATGTCTCTAGAATTCGACGGTAAATTGGGGAACGGATATGTCTTAATAGGAACAGAGTGCTTTAACACTGGGTTCCCAGGTTCCCTCTGCTTACCTTTCTATGTGCGAAATACGGCGTATTTCATTTATTGTTAGTTATTATCACATGACTAATGATATACCTATTTTTTTTTCTTTTTTTAAGTATTTTTAAACACACCACGGACGTCTTCCGTTTTTATTTTTCAGTATATTTTTTTGATTATTGTTTTTATTATTTACCTAGCAACATCCGTGTGTGCAATGCAAAAATTTGAACTTTATTCATATATCACAAAATCTCTTTTTAGAACTTTAAAATTTTTTTTATCATAGTGGGATTTGAACCCATGTCTTTTGGAATAAAGGCAACTCTGACCACTGAGCCATACAACCTTATCCAGGATAATTACGATTTCTTAAGTAGTTAATACACATAAAATAAATTTAAATCAACATAGCACACGATACCATGTTTGACATTAAACATTTTTTTTTTGTAAAGTGACATACACGTTGCTATGGCAACGCGTATTGTACGCGTGAATTGCTTTTCTAGTTAAATTTTTTAAAATTTTTTAATTAAAAAATTAAGTGCTACACGCACTATATTTTTTGTTTTGTATTTTTTGCTTATCGTTATCAATGGTTGTCAGCACCTATTAAGAATATGTTAGTTTATCTGATATTTGGTTTGACTCTACAATCGAAATCCAATATTGGAAGACAAAACCTATGCAAGATTTAAAAATAAATAATTATACATTACGTTTGTGTATAATAATATATAATATATAGTAAATTGACACGTTTCTAATAGCGTTGCTTGAGCTGCGTGTATATTGCTTACTGTACTGCACTGCACTGTTTTATACTATGTTATAATAAAGCTAAAACGATTTGTGTAATAAATGAAAACTGATGAAATATTAAAATATCTTAAACATGTTATAAATAACAAAATGTTATATTTCCTTTACTGTTATTAAAATAAGTAAGAATTATCTGAATAGTTGTTGAATTACATTAAATTGCTATATCCTAAACGAATGTTTAAAATGGAAAATTACGAAAGTAACCTCATAATTACCTTCAAATGTCTGTTTTAATATGACTTATCATATTTTCACCATTTTTTTCCATTTTGATAATATGGCGTCTGGTCGTCGCTTTGGTGAATTTTGTTAACTGTTACTTTCTTTTTGCCGTGTGATTCCGGCTTAGAATAGGATCACTCTGGTACTGATGGTGTCGTAAGAAGCGACTAAAGTGCGTGTGGTAGAGTCACGTTGCCAGTAATGGCAACACGCATGGGCAGACTTGACCGTATTATTACCACCCCCGGCATTTAAGACCGGCGTTAAGTAGTGGCTTTGGCCACTGCGTTTCGCGTTAGGTTATGCCGGGCCCCGGTGCCCTTCCACCTTAAAGGAAGGCAACGCTCCTGTAGCTCCTCTGGAGTTACTCGGGGCCGTGGGCGACGGTGATCACTTACCATCAGGTGACCCGTACGCTCGTTTGCCATTTTTTCCATAAAAAAAAGACACTCGCACGGTTAAGACGAATTGAATGACCTGAGAATTTTTAAAATAGGCCAAACGTTTGGCCTTTACAATGTCTCAGGAACAAACAGACATACACATTCATAAACTGATAAACACATCACCCTCCATTACGTCGCAAAGTAGGGTTAATAAAATACACACACTAAATTAAATTAAAATAATTTTATTCCATAAATAAATAGTTGTTTGTTCTGCTATATTTGCCATATGTCTATGAAATGTAGACATAAAATAATAGATAATATATAATTAAATTAACGTATAAAAATAACTTTTAAATTCAGAAAAAAATAAATCAGACAATCTATCTAGAAAAAGATAACGTAAATTGCATACATTCCGTATGTTTTTACGTGAAGACGAATGGTCACGTAACTACCTCGACCGTGACTTTGGACAAGATTCACATGAGATAAAAGTATAATGTAGCTTGTGTTTTATTTTAAGTTATTTTAAAATATATTTTTTATATAAATTAAGTACGTCTGTAATAAACAATTATTTGTCTTCACGATGAATCCATATTATTCAAAATGAGAAGTTTCGTTGTTTGAACGTCAAACAATTTACCGCCAGTTCACTAAAGTTTAAGAAACTCAGCGGAACACGTCTTTTTTTTTAATTTAAAACTTTACATTATATTATTATAAGTGAGACTGATATATTTGAAATAGCATGAAGCAAGCATTTTATTCCGAAGACATGTTATCATTTATAAAATCGTTAATTTGGTAATAATATTAAATTATATTGAAAACATATTATATTGTAAATATGTAATAGAAAATTCTCAGACTTTTTCTGGGTTCCTATTGTAAGAACCCTATAGAAATAATTACAGACTCAATCCAATCGAGTTATAAGTGCACTAAGTTATTCCTAATATTAAACTTATTTCTAATATTAAAATTATGTAGGTATGTCACCGACTTTGCTAAATTCATTAATATTTAACTTAACCTACATAATATTTTCAAAAACGTATTGAGATGCAACCGTCAATATATTTGATTTTTTTTGTGAAAGAATATTCAGGGCCTAATTTTTGATAAAATTGCGCGTTTAAAGTCTATGTTACATTTGTGGACGCACGTATGTGCCTCTGCGCTACGACAAAGTTTTACATAAAAACTTGTTAAAAACAAAATATCTCATAGTGGAGTGACTTTTCAATATTTAAAAAAGATCATCTGATTTTAAGATAGCTTGTGGATTTTATAAATATATATATATATATATATATATATATATATATATATATATATATATATATATATATATTATATATATATATATATATATATATATATATATATATATATATATATATATATATATATATATATATATATATATATATATATATATATATATATATATATATATATATATATGTATATATATATATATATATTTATATATATATATATATATTTATATATATATATATATATATATATATATATATATATATATATATATATATATATATATATATATATATATATATATATATATATATATGTCTTTTTAACGACGCGTGGAGTGATGACCTTGGTTTAGTTTTTGTTTCTCACAATTTAATAAGTAGGTCTGTGAAGTTTCAATTATATTCAATTATTACCACACAAATATTATACAAATGACAATAAAAATTTTTAGTTAATATATCTGTATGTCTATAACGAGAAATAACAACCTCATAAATTAATATATATTTAATGACTATTTCTCTATCAATTTTTACTTACAAATTTATCCAGATATAAATGATTGTGATCGTTTATATGTGACCCGCTGTACCTACGACTGAGTTACCCGAGCGATTAAAATAGGTACGCAATATAAAACAATCTACACAATTTACAGTGGTCCGTGGAGTGCCAGCGGGTAGAAATTTGGGTCTATGAAGTAATTTAAATTTAACTTTTAAGTTTCTATCGAATGTTAAATTAAAAATACCTCGTGCCTGCTAGCAAGTATGAGGTAATAGGGGCAACGTTACCCTTGATCATCAAAAGGTTGAGAACCCCTGGACCATGCAGACGAAGCCTTAAATAAAAACTAGTAATAATAAAATAATATAAGACAAATAAATAATTATACACTTACAAGGTTCTATTATGAACGTATCAACAACACGTCAGCAGTTCAAGACAAATTATTCACATTCTTAGCCAGATTACATTAGTTACATCACATTATAATGAATTATGACATTTTAAACAAAGTAATACATGTACTACGGATTCATTAGACTTTTAATAAATATGTTAAATAATAATTCAGAATGTTCTTGACTAAAATAGACTTTTGCCTTTGTAAGGCAAGAATTGTCGAATGTCGCTACCACCGTCTCAAAGGCAGTTCTGCTGAGAAGAACCGGCAAGAAACTCAATAGTTGCTGCCTTTTTTAAAAATTGCATTAACATTTTAAGAATTGCATATAACGGTGAAATTTTGCTGAGAGATATGTATGGACTTTATAATTTATATATTAAAGTGGCATCTATGAACTAACTATATTTATCGTAAAATAATGCAGTTCGCTAAAAATGTATTACTGACAATTATTAAGAATAACGATAAACATCTGAAGGAAAATGATGCTGTTTCATTAACAATGCTGTATATGTATTAAATTGTAATTAAATAGTTGTAATCAAATAATGAAAAACACATATAAAATTATGTAAATATTTATTTTTCTCATCACCAGTAACAGCTATAAATATATTTTAATTATGGTGGTTTCTCAATTCAAGTTCAAGTAAATTCAATTTAAGTACAGGTTTTAAAAAATAAAAAATCATCTGAGATATTGAAGGTGAAAGGTCATATTAATAATAAGAAAAGGTATATAATATGTAATAAAATAAGAAAGATGTTATTTCTCAATTCACTACGCAATAGAGAAGCATGAACAAGGTTACCATAATATGCTCTTCCAGTGACTCCATAGTAGGGCTGTACGAAAGGGGCGAGGAGAGTCTACTCGCGACTTTGCAACTGATTTTGTTTCAGTTAAGAACACTTAGTTCTTGTTTAAAATTACCCTATATTGTTTATCTTACTAAAATATTTAAAAAAAAAAAAATTATATTGTATAATGAGGACAAGAGCTATACATTTTATAAGCTTATGGAGGCGCTATCTTAGCATGTTGAAGAATTTTTAAGTTATGGTAACATGGAGTAAGTCTTATATTAAACAAGTTGTATTAGATATTCTATTTATTTATTAATAAAGACCTTTACATAACAAAAAATAATAATAAACAAACCAACAAACTACGGACAATAACAACAAAGTCATAAAGCACCTCAATAACAGTAATATTAATATTCAATATATAATAGGCCTGTCGTGGCGCAGCGGCACAAGAGTGTGACTGTAACCGACAGGTTCTAGGTTTGATCCCCAGTCGAGAAAATGAAATATTTAATATTTTCAATTTAAATATTTAATGTTTCATTTCTTCGCTCTGGTAATAAGGCAAAGCGCGGTGTTGAGTTCCGCCACTCAACACGCAATGCCTCAAATTCGGCGGAAAGTGGGGAACGGAAGTGGAGCGGAGTGTCATAACACTAGGTTTCACTTCCGTTCCCTCTGCCTACCCTGCCTACAGCGTGAAGCTGAAAAAAAAAAAGAAAAAAATAAATAAATATTATAATACTAATAGATACTTTAATAGCCGTGTGATTCCGGCTTAGAATAGGATCACCCTGGTACTGATGGTGTCGTAAGAGGCGACTAAAGTGCGTGTGGTAGAGTCACGTTGCCAGTAATGGCAACACGCATGGGCAAACTCGACCGGATCATTACCACCCCCGGCATTTAAGACCGGCGTTAAGTAGTGGCTTTGGCCACTGCGTTTCGCATTAGGTAATGCCGGGCCCCGGTGCCCTTCCACCTTAAAGGACGGCAACGCTCCTGTAGCTCCTCTGGAGTTACTCGGGGTCGTGGGCGACGGTGATCACTTACCATCAGGTGACCCGTACGCTCGTTTGCCGTCTTTTCCATAAAAAAAAATAATAATAAAAGCGTAAGTCATTACCACCCCATACATTTATTTACCGTTAATAAATCTTTGCTTCAAAGATCCCACTACCACTGCGACAAATAATAAAATTTTAAAATCTAGAAGACGAGCTTTGATAAATACAGAGTATCCTTTATCAGAACAAGCTCAAGTAGATTGTAACTGTATCTTCTCTTTTCGAGAACAATGTTTAACAACATTGTTCACTAAAAGAGAAGAATCGTTGTAGAATGATTTATCGAAGATGGGCATGGAGCATATAAACCCAATCATTACATTCAATATTATAACTAACACACCCACACTATAAAGAATGACTCACGAGGCTATTGAAAATGTATTAAGGCATTCTAATTTCAATAGAAAAAGAAGACCTGGAAGAAGATGAAACTAACTGATGGTAGAATTTGAGTAATTCATAACGTTTTCATTACACTGAAACTGAACGCCATGGAATTATATAGCATGAACACTTGAAAGACTAAAATGCATTAAAAGTAGTAAAAATATATAACGGCGTGACATGCCGTCGGCGCGTTTTGCCGTGTGATTCCGGCTTAGAATAGGATCACCCTGGTACTGATGGTGTCGTAAGAGGCGACTAAAGTGCGTGTGGTAGAGTCACGTTGCCAGTAATGGCAACACACATGGGCAGACTCGACCGGATTATTACCACCCCCGGTATTTAAAACCGGCGTTAAATAGTGGCTTTGACCACTGCGTTTCGCATTAGGTAATGCCGGGCCCCGGTGCCCTTTCACCTTAAAGGACGGCAACGCTCCTGTAGCTCCTCTGGAGTTACACGGGGCCGTGGGCGACGGTGATCACTTACCACCAGGTGACCCGTACGCGAGTTTGCCATTTTTTTTCATAAAAAAAAGACAACTAGTTTTTGTAAAATTCATTGGGGGTATTGGTATAAACACGAGTGAATTTTGACACTCGTGGCATTCACTTTTATTTATATCAATAAAGACTTCTAGTATTTGCTAGTGCTCACAGTAGTACTAGCAAATACTAGAAGTCTTTATATATATAAATAAAAGTGTTCAACACTTTTATTTATAACAATAAAGACTAGTAAGTAATCTTCAGTTTTGTTTATTGTCATGAAAAGTTGAGACATTATTAAAGAAAAAAGACGTCAGCATTGCTGGCGTCAATATTTTTAATAAACAACTCTGCATTGCCTTCTTTGTCATATATATTATATCATATATATTATATGTACGAATATATTCTTAAGCTAAGATCAGACCAGAAGAGCACGTTAAATATAAACCTTTTTGAAGGTTTTTCCTTAAAATATATTTTTGTAAGCACTTAATCATTAAAATTGTCTAAACTTGCTTAATATTTGGTTGAGTATTTAATATAAATGATATTCGTGTTTTGTTTAATTACTGTTAATGAGTAAACATAAGTAATTTGGTTTTTATGTTTCGGAGACTTTTCGACAATATCTCTCAAATTCTTTAAGAATTGCGTATTCAGTAAATTCAACGTTCACGATCGTATCGTTCTCAAAGTAATGAAGAGAAAAAATAGAACAAACATTTTACTTCAAATTTTCATTTTCTAAGTCGGAAATGAACTCCCAATCTCTTGGTTGTGCCTCCGGCCCAAGATGGTCTCTAAATATCATTGAACAAATTAATAGAATATACATACCTGCTAGTATTTGTGTTTACTTTACAATTATTATTTTAAGTTATTGTCGTAACAAAGTAGTGGCAAATTTTAATTACATAGCTTTTTATCACAGACATTTATACTCTAACCCACCATTTACGGTATTACCTACGCTTATCGAAAAATATTAATTGAATTTTATCAGAAATCAATATATCAAACGCCTTTGCCGGTACCAAAACGGGGAAATAAACATATTCTTCAACTAATTAATTTTCTGCAAAGAGCCTTCTAACATTTAAATACCGACTGTTATTCCTTGCTTGCTTTTTTTTTGTAGTATAATAAAGTCAAGTTTTTTTTTACTTCACACTGTATTCCTCCCTATCAGGCAAAACATACCTCTTTTGCCTCGTACACTGTCATCAGCCTCTACATATATGCTCTCACTCATTTGATAATTTTTACATAACAGTAGTCAAATCTTCTTCTTCGTGCCATAATATTGGCCAGTCGTATACCAGAGTCTGCCTTCATACTTTATCTACTCCACTTCGCACGAAGTCTTGCTTCAGGGACAGACTTGCTAAGGAACTGGCATCTGACATAGTTCATAGATCCATACACCCTGTTCTAGTTATAAGCACTCCTTGGGCCTCCCACAGCTGCCTTCCGGATATCTCTTCTTTGGATCATTCTTGTTGTGTGTTGTTCTGGAGGTTCTAGAGATCTGAGATAGGTAATAAAGAACATTACAAACATACTTAAAACACGTGAGAAAACTCACCCTTGTACTTAGATAATCATTACTATGGACATTAGGCCTACATTCATTATCAACAGTAAAAATAATATGATAACAAAACAAATTACGGTGATGAGTTTTGTCACACGCAAAGTCTCGAAAACAACAACGACGTGAAATTATATTTCTTTTTATTACTCTGCACACTGTATCCCTTACATAGCAGGAAACAAAGGGAACCTGAAATCCTAGTACAAAAACACTCCGTTTCTAAAAACTATATATTTCTTTTTTTTTTTTTTTTATAGCTTCACGCTGTATCCTGCACGAGGCAGGGTAGGCAGATAGAACCCGGCAACCTAGTGTTAAGACACTCCGTTCCACTTCCGTTCCCCACTTTCTGCCGAATTTGAGGCATTGCGTGATGAGTGGCGGAACTCCACGCTGCGCTTTGCCTTATTACCAGAGCGAAGAAATGAAACATTAAATATTTAAATTGAAAATATTAACTATTTCATTTCCTCGAGTGAGGATCGAACCCAGAACCAGTTGGTTACAGTCACGCGCTTGTGCCGCTGCGCCACGACAGGCCTCAAATAAATATTAGTCATTATAAGATAAGCATTTAAAAAACCTTGTATTTTACTTGATGCATTAAAGCAAGTTATTGTCTCGGTAGCGCCATAACAATTGCGAGCCTTCGAAGTTGACGCCCGTGAACAATTATAATGTTGTGTAGAATTGGCCATTGATTGAAACGCGAGCATATGCATAATTTACTTAACATTTTAATTTATGTAATGTGAGAATGAATTCATTTATTTTTTTTATTTTTTAACTTCACGTTGTATCCCATAGCCCCTTGCTACCTGTTGCACATAGCAAGGGGCAGAGGGACAAGAAGGGATCTGGGAACCTCACCAGTGTTGACACTTCGAAAGGTCGTGGGTTCGATCCCCATTCGAGGAAATGAAACATTTAATACTTTCAAATTAAATATTTAGTATTTTCATTTTTTCGATCTGGTAACAACGCAAAAGCGCGGCGTTGAGTCCCGCTGCTCAACACGCAATGCCTCAAATTAGTTGGAAAGTGGGAAATGGAAGTGGAGCATAATGTCTTGATATTAGGTTCCCAAGTTCCCTCTGCCTACCCTGTCATGTGCGGGATACAGTGTGACGCTGAGTGAGTACTTATTATATATCTATATTTTATACTGAAATTGATTAAGCACGCTAATCTCAGGAACTACTGTCACATATAGAAAAAATCATCCTTTATCGAGAAAGACTATAATAGGCATACATTACATTTCTTGAATCGTCTCGATGCACCTGCTAAGTGTTGAATGTATCACGTGTCGTACGCAGTAAGTGGTTATTTCCTATTGACGTTGCGAGCGAAGCCGTTTATATTAGCTAGTATTGTTTACGTGTTGTACTTACATATATGTGCTAATATGTAAAATTATTAGTATTATAGGTACGGCGCGGCGATGACTTCCGCCAGTCACGCAATGCATCAAATTCGACGTAAGGTGGAGGACAGAAGTGTCTTAATGAGAACGGAGTGTCTTAACACTAGGTTCCTAAGTTCCCCTTTTTTGTGTAGAAGAAAACAAGAAAGTATCTTACCACAAGAAATCAACTGGTGACAGTAAAAGGAATGCTGGATAAATTTCCATTTGAAAATATGAACATTCCGCCGAATTTGAGGCATCGCGTGTTGAGTGGCGGAACTCAACGCAGCGTTTTGCCTTGTACCAGAGCGAATAAATAAAGAAAGTCTTAATATATTTATTAAAAAAAAACAGTCTTAGGAAATTATTTTAAATGAATATTTTTCTTTTCTAAGTAGAATACTCTTCTTTCTTCTTTCTTCTTTTTCTACTCACTGTCAAAACAAGTTAATTCAACATCATTTTATAATGTATAAAAAGTTGGACACAAATGATATATCACGATACAAGGAATACAAAGAAATTTAACCATAAACATATACTCGTATGTAACACAACACTAATTGTAAGTAAAAAAATACAACGGAAGAAAGAAAGCGGTACAAGAAAGGTTCCTCCAGGTTCCCTCTGAATACACTGCCATGTGCAGAGTAGTACAATGTGAAGATGAAAAAAAGAACACAAAAGTTACAATAATAAAAGGAAATAAGAAAGAAAACAAACGACGGCAATTATTTATAAATATAATGAAACCAAATACTTTATTATAAGATATATAAATTTTATTAAATATCATACATACCTATATGTATTTATATATGATTTTCGTCGTCGTCTTTCATTTCTAAAGGATAAATAAATATATTACGATTTTGTAATACATATATGTATAGCCATAAATTAGGGGTCATCCATAAATTACGTCACACGTTGGGGCGGGGAGGGAGGGGGTCGACGTAGTGTGACATTGTGTGACAAGGGGGTGGGAGGGGTCCTAAATTTCGTGACGTCACATTTCAAAACTCATAAGAAGAATTCACGAAAGAACATCGCGAAGATTCGTCCTCAACGAATTGCTGCTAGACGTGCCAGAGAAATTCTTTGTTTGGATAATGACGATAATGCGGTATGGTTTGATGAAAAAGATATTGACACATCGAATCTTCCTGACATTAACAACCCCAACGAGAATGAATTGACTGCTATGCCAGTTATAAATAATTTAAAGGAGTGGGTTCAAAGTCCATGGACTCAACATGATTAAGTTTGTTCTTTAATTAATATAATTAATCGTTTTTATTTTGTTAATTCGTTTAAATGTTTGATTTGATGTTAATTTTATAAAAAATAATTTAAATTGAAATAAAAAAAAATCGGAACTGCTGTTTTAACTAAATAATTATTTCTAGATGTAAAAATGTAAAATATGTGACGTCACACTAGGGAGGGGGGATCTGACAAATGTGACCAGCTCTTAGAAAAATAATGAAATTTGTGTGACGTAATTTACGGATAGCCCCTTAAACGAAAAATATGAAATATTTAATGTTTTCAAATGAAATATTTAATGTTTTCATTTCTATGCTCTGGTACAAGGCAAAGCGTGGCGTTAGGTTGCACCACCACCACTCAACAAGCAATACTTCATATTCGACGCAAAGTGGGGAACAGAACGTAGTGTCTTAACGCTAGGTTCCCAACACCCCTAAATCTACCCTGATATATGCGGGATACAGCGTGAAAAAGAAAAAAAAATATATAAAACAGACTTAACTACGTATAAAAGTGAAAAAATCTACTTATGGTAACGTTCTTTAATTATGGCGAAAAAATCAACTTAAGAGATTATCTTTAAATCAACTGTCAGTGTTGTCTCGCGACAGATCGCAAACTATTCTCATTATCATTAGGCCCTACTAAGAAATGTCAGTTCAGAATTAGCTCCTGTGCGAGGCTGTCGTGTTTTACGCTTGAAAGTTCGCGAGTTACATCCAAATATTAAAAAAAAATATCATAAAATATTACTTCCTTAGTGTAAAGTGACAGAGAATTTATAAACAAAGGCTTAATAATTGTAAGTACGCATTTATATTTAATCTGTGATAATAAAGTATTGTTTTTTTTTATTTATGTAAGTAAAATATATAAATTAATTCAAAATGTATTACGCCTATACATTAATGTTGTTTTGTCGGTTTATTTGAATTTCAATGGCTTACAAGAGAATGTCACGTGTTTGTTAAATAAAAGTACTTGTTGTTATAATAAAACAATAAAGTTATAAATAATATAAGAGAACTTATCATCTTGTGATAAACAGTTAACGTAATTTACTTACGGCTACGTAGTTTAGTTACGGAAACTCCTCTAATTGTTTTCATTTTAATATAAGATCAAAACTATGTTTTGCATTCTATGGAAACGACAGGTATTTAGAATATATTTGAAGAAAATTGAGAAATAATATTATCTTTTTTTAACATTATTACGTAGGACTCGTTTTTAATTTATAAATTTTCATTTATTTCAAATTAATATAAATCTGAACACTTAGTTTCATTGAATGTATTAATCTCAGGAACTATTGGTTAAAATTTACAAAATTCAAAGTGTTGGACTGGACAGTCCGTTTATAAGGAAGGCTATAGCATATTTATTGTATCATGCCATACATTGCACTTTGCTACTGACCTATCATCAGCCATTGGCAAGATAAGCTATGGTTAACTGGCACTTATGAAAGCTATAAGGCTAGACATTGGCAATTTTAAAACCTTGTGTTAGACACTTCCGTTCCTTACTCTCCACCTAATTGAAACTTTGCCTGTTCAGTGGCGGAACTCAATGACGCACTTTTGCCTCGTTACCAGAACAAGTCAAATGGAAATATTAAATGTTTTACAACATGTAGTGGGCATCGAACTCATAACTTATCGCGCTTCCGATCCTTAGCCTTTGCGCTATGACTGGTCCCATTATATTATAAGAAAAACATAATTTATGAACATTATATATTATATACTATAATTTTATCAACTTCGAATCTTATTAAGATATTGCAAAAATAAGTCGCTATAGCCCGGCATCGGTGCCGGCGTATCTCGTCTGGCACCTTTCCTTTCAACATTACTCAATAATCTTAAGGTTAAATAAAGATTCATACATATTTTTTTTTGCTTAATTTTAAATATTATTTGAATATCTTTGCTATATGTTAGTGTAAATATTCGCGATAAACCATTTGCTTGCTTGGTTTTTTTTGCATTGAGGCCTTGCGTGTCGAGTGGCGAAACTCAACGCCGCGTTTTGACTCATTAACATAGCGAAGAAATGAAAATATTAAATATTTAATTTCTTTGAGCGAGAGTCGAACTCACTATCTTTCGAGCCTGGCTTGGCTATGAATAATATAACTAATATTTTTATATATGTATGATGCTTGATTATGCTTGCTTGTTGAAGATTAATGGCTTTTGGGAAAAACCCCTTTCAATGCAAAAACATTAGCTTCTCGAGATTTATAAAAAAAGTTCACTTATATCTTAAATATTACATAATATTTTTTAATATTTTTATTTTGTTACTTTGTTTATGTTTAAACTGATTCCTGGACATCGCAAGGTAGGGAAATTAGGAATCTAGTATTTGGACCGTTCCGTTTCCTTCGACGAGACGACTTCGTTTGAGACATTTCGTTTTGAGATACCAAGGTAAAAGCCGCGCTTTGCCTTCACCAGGGCAAAAAATAAAATATTCCAGTTCTCCAAGTGGAGATAGAATCCTTAACTTATTGTGTTAACAGTCGCACGCTTGTGCCCTTGAGCCACAAAAGGCTAATTTTATCGATATAATTTTCCATTTTTCCTATTGAACCGTGCAAGAAGTCACAGGTTACAGGTAGTTTAACTTAAAACCATCAAATTATCATAATTAATTAACAAAAAATGATGTTAAATTAATCGTACAACAAATAAATGACTTAAATAACTTTTACAACATGCACGTAATAATATTTTAAATGAGTTCCTTTATTTCAAAAAACTATACGAACAATCTCATAAAAGTGCAAAACGCGTTGAAATTTTATTTGTTGTACCGACCGATCCTCGTCAAGCTTCGCTGAGTGACGGAATATTAATAAGCCAAGGAGGCATGCGACTAGAGTGACTTGTGCGAATAGAGTGTCTTAATACCCCCTAGTTTCCTCTGCTTACCAAACATTCACTAACATAACAGTATTTATACACCCTTTTGATCTTTGTTTTTTGTTAGTAAGAGTTGCCTGGAAGAGATGAAAAGGCGTTTCTGTTAAAGGTTATTACCAAATTAATGATTTTATAAATGATGACACAAAGCAACACGCGGCTTGTCAAAGTATAAAATATGTAACAAATAAATAAATAAATAGATAATATAACTTGTCGGATCTATCGATCAAGTGTTTAAAGTAGTGCATAAGTGCCTCAACGCGGACGTGTCGTTTTATACACAACGTTTCCATACAAATTCATTCATTACTTGATTTTTCCTCGGCCTCGAGGCCTGTCGTGGTTAAATGCGACAGTTTGCGTTCGATCCTCACTCGAGGAAACGAAATATTTTATTTTTTTTATTATTATTTCGCTCTGGTTACAAAGCACAGAGCGGCGTTTAACTCTGCCACTCTAAACGCATTGTTTGAAATTTGAAGAAAATTGGGGCAGACAGTGTTGTTACACTAGGTTCCCAAGTTCCGTACCATATGCGGGATACAGCGTGAAGATAAAGAAAAACTTGTGTGTGTAACACGCACAGTAAGTATGTGTATTATATATATATCGCTTTAAATGAGTTTAATTTAATATTGGAATACTCTTAACGATATTATACGATTCGAACCCTTTGTAGTAATCCGTGATCACGGGCACACATATGTAGGGTACATATAGTAGGGTAGGTTATTATGGTAAAACACCTTTATCATTATAAGATCTTTGATCTTCGCGAATAATACACATTTTTAAATAAAAAATTAAAAAAGAAACGAAAAACAATTACCTTATTTCCCGCGGCGTTTGTTCTCAGGTATGAGGCAGTAACTTTAGTGAACCTGTGGTAAATTGTTTGACTTTCAAAAAATTAAACTTTTAACATCTAATTTTGAATATAATTATTTGACATTGACATTGACATTTGAAGTCAGACGCTATCACATTGCGCCTTTACGGCCGCGTACAATTTTTATATCTGTGTTATATTAAGAGTAATGTGCTTTAAAAAGTTATTTGTTTTATCACGAAATGTGTATGGGTTCGAGCGAAGCGAAGAGGTTCTTGAGCGAATCTTTCAACGTTAACGTTAAAGCGAGTGAGTGAGTTCAAATTTTAAATTAACAATAGATCTTGATTAAATAAAATATTCATTATTTACATACATTTCCTCGCTCTGGAAGACAAAACGCAGTGTTTAATTCCGTAACGTAACACACAATGCCACCACTAGGTTCCCTCTGGGAACCCTGTATACAGACAGATTATCTCACATATTAAATACGTTTAACAAACAAGTTATTATGCAAAAGCTCTTAGCGACATAGCATAATCATATTGCACCACAAGTTTCTTTCCCAAGCGTGTGATAATTTTTTACTAGATACGTTTTGACACTGTTTATTTAACACAATGGAGTTCAAATTCCGTATTATAGAGTTAGTTTAATGTAAACGATGCGTATTTTAATTAATTTACTTTATTTAGCTTCATATAAAACCTCATAAAAGAGGTACAGGGAACCTTTGATACTGGTGTTAGATTCTTACCTACTTACCGTTCACCCACTTTGCAATATTTCGGCTTATTGACCGATGCGTGAGGAACGGAGTGTTTTATGACTTCCCTCCGCCTACCCTGAGGGATACAGCGTAAAGCTAAATATCACTTTAAATTTAATAAAACCCAAACAACATATACTTATTTTTTTAAATAAATTTAAGTATAGATAGTAAAGTTGGGATGGGTAGTGTTTTAATAAAAACAGAGAGTCTTAACACTAGAATCCCAGGTTCCCTCGACGTATCGTGCTATACACGGAATAACGCGTAAAACTACAAGTAGGTAGGTATATAATTTTTTATTGTATTTTGTGTTGAGTGGCGGAACTAAACGCAGCGCTTTGCCTTGTTACCAGACAAGAGCAAAGATATGAAAATGGTAAAATATTTTATTCCCTCGAGCTGGATGGAACCCACAAATTGTCACCATTTTATTCCCTCGAGCTGGCCTCTCTGCCACGACAGGCCTCATACATATATCAAATTACTTTTATATCACCGGCAAGTTTATTGCTTCGTTATTTTTTTATTTAAATAGCAATGTTTATTTTTGTATGTAAACGTAGTCGACGTGTTCTTGACTTGTCTTTGTCTATATTATACACTTTAGCTTCACGTGGCTTTCCGCATATATGGCCAAATGCGGGATATAGCGTGAAACTAAAAAAAGAATACAATAATATTAAATTCAGTAGGTAGTATAAATCATATTTGTAAAGGTTTGGGTATATCGAGCAAATTAATGTTAAAAAAATGTTAAAAAGGATTAAGGTACTAAAAAGGATTAATGTAACTGGTAGGAGGTCTGCCTGGGGAACTCATTTGACCTTCGAAAACACATTACCGATGGTACTGGAGGAAGGTCACGTAGAAGGCATGCGGACCCCACGACGTGAGCTCTTGTATGAAGAGGTCGATGACAGTGGCAGAGGCGAAATAGGCATGCAGAGATCGATTGAGATCAAGATATTGTTTTAACATCATATTGTATCTCGCACATAGCAGGGTAGGCAAAGATAACTCGGAAACGTAGTGTTAAGACACTCCGTTGCACTTCCGTTACCCACTTTCCGCCGAATTTGAGGCACGCCGCGTGTCTATTAAATATTTAATTAAATATTTAAATTGAAAATATTAACTATTTCATTTCATTTTTTTGAAAATATTAACTATTTCCTCGAGTGGGGATCAAACCCACAACCTGTCGGTCACAGGCACACGCTTGTGCCGCTGCGCCACGACAGGCCTCAAAAAAAGTGTTAAAATAATCTGTTTTTATTAATTGTGGCATTGTGTGTTGAATGGCGGAACTCAACAGACGTTAGAAAAATACTAAACGTTTATTTCATCGAGTGAGGATTGAACCCACAACTCGTTGCGCTTACAATCACACGCTTGTGCCCCTGCGCCACGACAGACCTATACGAAGATATATATTAACTTACTTAGGTAAAAAAAAATCTGTAAACTTAGCGATTTTTCCAGCAATGTTATTAGGGGCAGGTGCTTTAGCTACGCAAAGCCTGTCCTTTACGTAGATCATTGACTTGCCTTGTACCTAAAATCTCTATATTAAAAATTAATTTAAGTTTTTACGAGCATAATTAAATTTAATAATTATACCTCATTATCATACAAATTATTATTTTTATTTATTTTTAAACTTTGTTAAAAAAAATTAAAATGGTATTGTAGGTACTGGTTAGGTGCAAAGGTAATAATTTACAATTATGAACTTTACAGTGCCTGCTAAGGTCAATGGTTAATGATTGACTAGTTAATATTTTTTTTTAGGTTCATCACTAGCCCTGCCTACTTTGATTAGTGCGTGAAGCTATGTTACCTTAATTCAAATATTTTCATTTCATTGCTCTTCTATATTATTTGAAATATTTTAATAATTTTAATTATTTACATTCCCCTGATTGGGAGTCCAACCTACAATTAAACCGTCACGCACGTTTATGCCCCTGCGCTATAACGGCCTCTATACGTAACTAAAGACACTAATTTCCACCAAAGATATATCTGGAAGTATAATACTGTATATAAGTAATACCCATAGCTCTAAGCTGTAAGTACCAAATTATAATACTGTGTTACCATTTTCCACTCAATTTTCGTTACCAATTTTAATATAACGAATAGCGTAATGGAAAAAGGGCGTGCGAAATGTTAAATTGAGCCGTGTGATTCCGGCTTAGAATAGGATCACCCTGGTACTGATGGTGTCGTAAGAGGCGACTAAAGTGCCTGTGGTAGAGTCACGTTGTCAGTAATGGCAAGACGCATGGGCAGACTCGACCGGATTATTACCGACCCCGGCTTTTAAGACCGGCGTTAAGTAGTGTTAAGTAGTGCTTTGGCCACTGCGTTTCGCATTAGGTAATTTCGGGCTCCGGTGCCCTTCCAATTTAAAGGACGGCAACGCTCCTCTGGAGTTACTCGGGGCCGTGGGCCACGGTGATCACTTACACCAGGTGACCCGTACGCTCGTTTGCCGTCTTTTCCATAAAAAAAATAAAATATTATATTATTATGAAAATATTCTATTAATAAGATATAATATTTAAATGCATATATTGTAATTTAAAAAATATATTTTTTATTTTTTTTGTTTCAAACAACGCCGAAATGGTTAAGTCCGAAAGTAAACAACGTATCAATAGCGTGCAATTTAGTATTTTTTTTTAAATATTTTTTTCTAAAAAATAGGTTATACGCTGTTTTGAACGTCAAACGTTCAGCACCGGTACACTAAAGTTAATGCTTCAGACCTGAGTAGAACCTCGGTCAGAAACTCATGATTTTTTTGTCTATTTATTTATCTATGAGTTTGTGCGTGCTAATCTAAGAAACGACTAACCAAATTTAAATGCAGTTTTGACTATTATATTTTGGCAACTTTCCCTCAACATTTAATGAATTGCCATCAGCAATCAATCCTATCTCATGGCTTTTTTTAACCAAATGTGATATAAAGAAAAGGTTTAAAAATAAGCCCTTGTGAGACCCTCGTACTAATATATGACCCAGGATATTTTTTGCTATTCACATCAACCCTCAGCACGTCCTCTTATGCCATAGTAGTTTAGCGTCATAATCAATGTTAAGTGCTGCACGCAATCAAATGCTTTGAATAAGTCACAGGATGCCAAGAGTATCTTGCGTTCCTTCCCACTCCTCATATATACTCTTCAAGAGACCTAATAGTAGAGCATCGGTAGTTGAACGACCTTTAGGAAAACCATACTATTTATCATGCATGAGATAATATAAATTGAAAAACAGAAATAACTATTAAATTGGCGAAAGGTGGAAACTAGAACGTTAATTTCTCATTAAGTTGTGTAGAGCGAAATTTGCGTGAAGATGAACGATGGCGTCGCCGTATATAATTATTATACATACAAGATCTAAATATAGTTTATTTAATTAAATCATTAAAATTTGAGGCTGGTCGTGGCTCAGGGGCGCAAGTGCTTGAATGTAAACACAACAACGGTTGTAAGTCGATCCCTACTCGAGGAAATGGAATATTTTTTATTTACATTTCCTCGCTCCGGTAGCGAGCAAAAGCGCTGCCTTGTTTTCTGACTCTCTCACTCTCAAGTCGGTCCCTCATATCTGAGGATCGTGGTCAGCTTCGGGATTGTATCTGGAGCGGATGATCTGCCTCCACCGGTTTCTGTCCAGCGCGTCTCTAACAACCATGTAGAAAGGACGATTACTCTTTGACTTGATCTTTGATTGTTTTCTGACACTCAACACGTAATGCCTCAAGAATTCGGCAATGTAAAGTATTTTCTTAACACAAGGTTCCCAAGTTCCCTCTGTCTAGCCTGCTATTTGGAGTATACAATATGAAGAGCAAAAAACAAACTTTTAAAATAAATAAGCTGCCATTTAATAAATATGTAACTGTCACTGATGTAATCTCTGTCTATACATGGAAGTGATAGTTGAAAAAATCTTATAGGGGACGTATATTAATATTATAGGGTGAACAACAGTTAGTTTTAATATTTGGTCAGTTTATTTGTTTGTTGGTGCGTTTTCTTGTAAACTAATCTCGGACTCAAAACTTAATTTAATGCAGTTTTTATTGTTATATTTTGGCAGCCTTCCCTCATCATCTAGTGTTTACTTTATTTCAATCCTTTAATAAATAAAAAAGTTGTTTCAATTTTGCTACAACCAATAGTGTCATTGTTTCCACATATTGCTGTTGTTATTGTTTTTAATGAGAATGTTACTTAATAAATCACGATATTATTCAGCAAAAAAACAAAATGAGGTAAATATGTTGGTCCTACATAAAGAGAGTTGTGTTGTTAAAGAACGTTGTGTGTAATGGGTTCGATTCTTACTCGAAAACTCTCTCTCTCTCTCTCTCTCTCTCTCTGTCTCACTCTCCATAAAACACTCTATAAAATAGAATATAACTTGCCTTGGGGTTGAAATATGATTTTGGGGCCAGTCGTGGCGCAGGGGCATAAGCATGTAACTGTAAACGAGATAGGTTCGATCCCCACTCTAAGAAATATTTCCTTAATATTTTCAAGTGAAATATTTAAAATTATCGTTTCTTCGCTGAGATAACAAGGGAAGGCGCGGCATTAAGGCCTCACTCAACACGCAAAGCCTCAAATCCGGCGGAAAGTGAGAAACGGAACAAAGTGTCTTAACTCTAGGTTCCCAAGTTCCTTCTGTCTACAGTGCCATGAGCGGGATACAGCGTGAAGCTACGTGAATGAATGAATCTATGCATATGGCTATACAACTTTTGACAAATATTACGTAAAGAATAATCTATATATATCAAACTCGTGTAAGATATAAGATAACAAATATAATTATTTCACTGAAAATAATTAACTTGCCAGATAAGTATACAGTAGCGGTAGTCTTAGACTATAATGCACTTCTAGTTGTTAGATGAGTCGCCTACACTTATGTAAGAAACATGATATATACGTAAGGTAAACTTGACTTGTTCAATAAGTAATAAATAAAAAAAATATTAAGTAAAGTTTTTTTTTAGGTTCCCGCTGTATCTCACAAAGACAACGTGGGAACCTTGTGTAAAATCGCTCCGTTCCTATCAAGGCACTTCCGATCCCCACTTCTCTTTCTGCAGAATTCGAGAAATATTATGTTATTTGGAGAATATCAACATTTTTTCTTCTTACAAGAACAAAGAAACGAAAATAAAATATTCCCCCGATTTGGAATCGAACCCATAACTTTTATTTTTCAGTCTCTATATATATATATATATATATACATATATATATATATATATATATATATATATATATATATATATATATATATATATATATATATATATATATATATATATATATATATATATATATATATATATATATATATATATATATATATATATATATATATATATATATATATATATATATATATATATATATATATACATATATATATATATATATATATATATATATATATATATATATATATATATATATATATATATATATATATATATATATATATATATATATATATCATTAATTTAAAACCGACGTCGTTACTGATATCAATGAATTGCTATTAACACTACAGCAACTAGGTCAGTGTGTGATCTTTGACGTAACAAAACTGGTTTTTACAAACGTTTACAAATAGCTTAACAGGTTAGGGCTCTGTAGATGGCTTTAGCGGATTGCCATTAGCAAGGTCACAGATTCAATTTCGCTCGAGAAATATAATTTAGGGCGCTTGGGAAATATGTTTAATATTTTTATATTTTTAATTGTATCAGTGAGGCAAGCAAGGTAGACAAGCGTGCGACTGCCAATGCGACAGGCCGTGGGTTCGATCCCAATGTAATGAAATGTATTTTTAATATTCCAATTTCTTCGGCCTAATAACAAGGCAAAGCGCAGCGTTGAGTTCTGCCACTCGTCTTGCTACAACAACTGGGCGGAAAGTTTGTGAGTATGAGTGTCTGTTTAACTTTCACGCAAAAACTACTAAACAGGTATAAATTAAACTTTACAACAATGTAATTTATATACTTACCAGAATAACTCATATGCGAAAATCTAAGTGAAGATATACAAATAACTTTAAGCAGGCGAAGCATACACTAGGAGGGACGCTAGTATAAAAAAGATAATATAAAATGTAAATTGATAACTAAATTCATACTTGATTATTATTACATTAGTACCAATTATTCCATTAGTACCAATTTTTATTAATTTAAAAACTAGTTAATTCACGTTTAAAAAAGAAAATTTACTCATTTAGAAAACGAATAAAAAAATAACCAGAATATAACATAAATATTACAATATTTATCTGTTAAGTACATTTGATATGACGCGGCGTGTCTTGCGGTGTTTGCGGTTCATCGCAGTAATAAGTAAAAGTTATTGAAAAGTACGATAGCGGTTTTTATATTATAGACCAATAAATTATACTTATGTTTGTATTAGAGGCCTGTTGTGGCTCAGGCGAGTATAGACGCGGGTATATGGGTTGTAGGTTCGATTTTCAGTAGAGGAAATAAAATGTTTCATATTTTCATCTTTTCGCTTTAGCTATAAGGCAAAGCATTAGTTTCTGCCACTGAACGAGCAATGCCTTTACCATGGAATTATTATAGTACACTAATGACAAAAAATATATAATTATGATCAAGTAGTTAAAGAAGAAAAAAATACTGCTAATTATGAGGACACAATGACTCGGTAAAGAAATAATTATATATATTTCTATTTGATTTTATTTTATTAATCCCAATACTAAATTACTCAGCTTCACGCCGTATCCCGCACACGACAGGGTAGGCAGAGGGAACTTGGGAACCTAGTGTTAAGACACTCCGTTCCACTTTCGTTCCCCACTTTCCGAATTTGAGGCATTGCGTGCTGAGTGACGGAACTCAACGCCTCGTATTAATACTAAATTATATTTTAAATGTTTTCTGACTCTACTCAGGCCAGCTCAGGCTCAGGCGTACTGTAAATGCATTTGAATAAACCCATGTCAATATAATCGTTACATCTATCGTACACGGTGTACGCCATTCTAAACAATTTGTTACGAAACGAGGTCAGAGGGCTCGGAAATGTACCTTTTATTCATTTTTGTGGTGAATCGCACTATTGTAATGTAAACGTTGCCATGGATTTATATTCTTTATTTTTACTACTACTTCTTCACGGTGTATCCCGCACATGGCAGGGTAGGCAGAGGGAACCTGGGAACCTATTGTGAACGTTCTGTTCTGAATAATTTATATTTTGTTGGTATTTTTATTTAATATTTTAGTATATATAAAATTAATAAAAAAAATATTAGCTTCACATTGTTCATAGTATTAAAACACTTCCTTTTCCAACTTTCGTGAATTCTGGAGGCATTTTGTGTTGAGTGGCGAAACTAAACGTCGCGATTTACTTAGTTATCAGATCAATTTAAATGTATATATTTAATATTTAATTTTCGAGTAAAAATCTTAGAATTAAAACTTTTTCGTTTTATGACAACTTCGTTTCCCATTTGTATGAGTTGAATAGGGGAATAAAATCCCCAATTTGCCCCATTGCCAGTGTAGTAATTTACTGGAGTGATAATCGAACCCACAACCTGCCTTGGCTACAGCGACATACCCTTCTGTGCCACTATAGATCTTAACCAAATAGTTGAATGCACTTTTAGTTGCAATATCAAATATGCGGGTCCCTTACAGTTTTCTATGCAGAAATGCAGGAGATAGCATCCCGCATCGGTACGTTAAGCAATAAAACATTAACCTATCTACTGTAGGTATCTATTTTTATTACTATAGTAATTGGTCATTTTACTATAGTGGTTTTTTTTAATCCAAGGTAGGTAGAGGAAAATTGAGAAGTTAGTGTTTAAACACTCCGTTCCGTTCTCCACTTTCTACCGAGTATTAGGCATTGCATAGTGAGTTGTGGAAGGCGACGCCGGTATGCCTTGTTACCAGAGCGAAGAAATGAAAATATTTCATTTCCTCGAGCGGGGATCGAACTCACAACCTGTCGTTTACACGCACGCTTGTGCTATTGCGCCACGACAAACCTCGTATAGTGTGATTATTTTATATTTATGATTTTAAACTTGACAATAAGAAACAAAGCGGTCGATTGCATGCTTGTAATAACATAAACATGCTATCGACGTCATTGATTAATTGAAAGACAAAGAATTACTTTACATCTTCACCTACTACTAGATGGCACTGCGTAATTGACGCTTCGTAGGATCGAAAATTCCACATGTTTTTAGCTTCTTCACTGTATGCACATGGCAGGGTGGGCAAAAGGAACTTGGGAACCTAATGTTCCGTTCCCCACTTTCTACCGAATTTAAGGTATTGCGTGCTGCGTGGTGGAATTTAGCGCCGCGATTAGGTCTTGTTACCAGAGCGAAGAAAATATTAAATATTTCAGTCACACGCTTGTGCCGCTGCGCCACGATAGTCCTCAAGATATAAATATAGGTATAGATAATGTATTTTAAAATGAAATTGTTATAAGAAATCAAAAGTAATGCAGATTTCTTAATTAATAATTATATAGGTACAGCAAGCGGGCAATGCCGCCGGCGGTTGACTAGTTTTGATAATAAAAAATACCTTTTGCCTTTCAAGTTGCGTTATTCATGCGATACTATGGGAAGGACAGACTAAACGGTGAATAAAACAAAGTTATCTGAAATCGCTTTAGCAATTCGAGTCGTAGGCCCTTCGTCCTTGGATCCTCGGCGTGTGGGAATTGGGATCACCCTTTCTAAACTTTAATCAGATCATGTTAGCGTCTTGTTAAGAAACGAAATTAACAAATTATAAAATCGTCCTACGACCCATAAAATCTATCTTATCTTGGCAAGGTGCTTCTTGCTCTTCAGCTCTTAATCCGAGTTTTATAAAACATGGCTATAAACCATTAGTATGAATTGATATTTCTTTTGTAGGTCTTGTGCAATAATGTATTCTAAAGTAAAAGTAAGGTTTTCGATAAAAAAACAATACCGCACTCAAATTCGCTTATTAATTCAGAAGCTACGTCTGCACAGACAGACGACAGAGAGTCAAGATTGTACCATTTTCGTTGGGTCGGCGGTTAAAAACAGCCTAATTATTAAAAAGTTAGTTACATGTTTTGATCATTGTTATTCTTTCTTTTTTTTTTTGACTTCATGTTTCTTCTTGCAAATCAGTGTACCAAAAGATACTTCATCTTAGTGTTGAGACAGTCCGCCCATCCTCCCCCATACACTGCTGTACCACAAATGTTGCACCTTAGTCGTGATAAAATAAAAATAAAGTTAAATTCTCAGTGGGGAATGAAGTGGAACTGAGGGCCTTAACACTAGGTTCCTAGGTTCCCTCTGCCTACCCTACCGTGTGCGGGATACAGCGTGAAGCTGAGTCTTGAGTCTGAGTTAAATTATCGTACTCTTTATTAATTTTATATTTACGTAATACAAAAATATTTTCTAAATAGAATAATAATATAATACCTCCTTTAATTTAAGTAAATATGTTGCTATAGCTTCTAGCTGAATCTCGAACATGGCAGACGGACTCTCTGTCCCCATTAAGACCCTCTCCCGACTTTTCGTCTAATATCAAGCATTGTGTGTTAAGTGGCGGAACTCAACGCCGTTCTTCACCTTTTTACCACAGTGAAGAAATGGAATATACAATATTTCAATACCTCGAATGGGGATCAAACCCACACCCCGTCGCTTACAGTCGCAGGCTAATGCGATCGATCGATCGATCGATAGGCAAATTTTATGATTATTTTTTTAAGCTTCACGCTGTATGTATCCCACACGAGGCATGGTAGACAGAGGGAACCCGGGAACCTAGTGTTAAGACACTCCGTTCCACTTCTGTTCCCCACTGTCCGCCGAATTTGAGGCATTACGTGTTGAGGGGCGGAACTCAACGCCGCGCTTTGCCTTATTACCAGAGCGAAGAAAAGAAACTTTAAATATTTAAATTGAAAATATTAAATATTTTATTTCTCCACTGGGATCGAACCCAGAACCTGTCGGTTACAGTCACACCCTTGTGCCTCAGCGCCACGACAGGCCGCAAATTTTATTATTATTTAACTATATATGTATTATGTTTGAAATAATTTTGCAGGTTGAAAAATAATTATAAGCGAAGCAAGATCGTTAATTAGTATGAAAAATCAATACGATGCTGAGTGTTAGTTTGTTTGTATGTACATATGTTCTACGAAACGCATCGCTTGAACAATGTGACTGTTTACACACTTTTTGTAAACAGAAATAATAATTTTCTTTTTAGTTCATCCACGTTCTTATGTATGATGATTTTTTTCAGTAGCACGCTCTATCCCGCACGTAGCAAGAAAGGCAGAGGGTACCTGGGAACCTAGAGACAAAATAGTCCGTTCCCATTAAGACACTTCCGTTCACGAAATATCTTTGCAGTATTTATGGTTTTTAGTTTGCTAATAACCGTGCGTATAAATTACCAAACCTATATTACAACAGAACACCTCTTTTTATTCGCATACGTGGAGCCGGTCAAACACGGTCACGTTGCCCCTGACCGACATTGACTGACTTAAACTAAGCTTCATAAAATATTTTTTTAACTTCACGCCTGTTCCCGCATCTATAAAATAATATTAACAATATTACCAAAATCGATAATAATATTTTTCTTGTTATATATAATGAATATGAACTTAGTCCCTAACTCTCTATTCTCTTTACTCTATTCACTCACTCACTCAGCTTCACGCTGTATCCCGCACACGGCAGCGTAGGCAGAGGGAACTTGGGAACCTAGTGTTAAGACACTCCGTTCCACTTCCGTTCCCCACTTTCCGCCGAATTTTGAGGCATAGCGTGTTGATTGGCGGAACTCAACGCCGCATTTTGCCTTGTACCAGAGCAAAGAAATGAAAATATTAAATATTTAAACTAAAAATATTAAATATTTCATTTCTTGGAGTGGGGATCGAACCCACAACCCATCGGTTACAGTCACACGTTTGTACCGCTGCGCCACGACAGGCCATTCACATTTTTTCGGGTTATTCTATTCACTATTAAAATTTAAAACAGCTGTAAAAAGATGTTTATATATTAAAGGTTAATATAAAACCAATTAGTGATTCTAAAATGATGACATGCCTTGGGAATGAAATGAATCTGTAAATAATTAATTGAATAAAATATTCTCGACTTCTGCCCGGTTCCTCTTACGTATGAGGTAGTAACTTTAGTGAATCGGTTGTAAATTGCTTAACGTTCAAAAAAATTAATCCTGTAACTTTTTATTTTGAATATAACTATTTTACTTTGGATTTGACTTTATAGCAAGGTAAATTGAGGGTACCTAGTAGGTATTAGGTTCCCAAGTTCCTTCTGCCTACCCTGCCATTTGCGGGATACAGCGTAAAGCTGAGGTATTTAGAGATTTCGTTGCCCACGCATCCCCAAATGTTCAAGACATTGAAATTTGAGCGGCGCTTAATGTCACTTTTTTTTTTAGCTTCACGCTGTATCCCGCACGAGGCAGGGTAAGCAGAGGGAACCCGGGAGACTAGTGTTAAGACACTCCGTTCCACTTCCGTTCACCACTTTCCGCCGAATTTGAGGCATTGCATGTTAGTATAGTGGCGGATCTCAACGCCGCACTTTGCCTTATTACCAGAGCGAAGAAATGAAACATTAAATATTTAAATTGAAAATATTAAATATTTCATTTCTTCCACTGGGGATCGAACCCAGAACCTGTCGGTTACAGTCACACGCTTGTGCCGCTGCGCCACGACAGGTCTCTTAATGTCACTTATTGTCTTGATTTATTTATTTACTTTATTTTGTTTTTAATTATTCACCAATATGCTGTACCGCTGCACCACGACGACCTTAAAGCTTAAGTTGCTACATAAATATTTAATTTTATGTATATGATAATCTGAACGATTCATTTATATATTATAATAACTTATATTTTCTGCTTATATATTAAATAATACTTATTCACTTGAGTAATTAATTACATTAGTGAATGAGTACGTGTTAATAAACTAATCGCCATTAGCTATAGAATGTACATATATAAGATATTAGACGACCGCGAGCCACGTGCACTAGAGACGTACAAGTATAGAATATCCTGTCTTATAACAGATCGTATTACAATTGTTATTTATTTCTACATTTATTGCGTTTTATTGATTTATTTTTACATCAAAAATATATTATTGAAATATATAAATTATATTATAAATTATATGAAAGATTTTAAGGGGCCTGTCGTGGCGCAGGGGCATAAGCGTGCTATCGTAAACGCAACAAGTTGTGCCACTCAACACGCAGTGCCTCCAGAATTCGGCGGAAAGTAGAGATAAGAAGTGTTGTAATGGGAACGGAGTGTCTTTTGCACTACGTTACACATATATATTGATTTGACATCCGTAGAAGGACTGTGTCTTAAGTATTGCTCAGCTGATGTGGCATTTGCCTTAGGAAATGATGAAAGTTAAATTCTATGTCCTCTAGAAACCATGCCTAGATACATCATCATGTTGGCAGGGCATATAAAGAGGCAGCGCATATAATCTGATTACCGTTATTTCGGAAAGGTTCTCTAGTTGCCACGAACCGAACTACGTACGTTTCGTAACGTTTCTGATAGTGATCGTTAACTCACCTTTGGACACCTAAAAAATAAAAGGTGTTAGTATTTTTTTTTTATTAAATTCTACTGTTACGAGCTATTCTCGTGTGGTCAAGTGGAAATAGCTAAGTGTTACGTATTATAGATGGTAAATACTATATAGCCTTATAACCTTCAAAATTGCATAGACTCTTCAATATATAAATCATTTGTCAATACAAATAATCTTGCAATTAGCGCACAAAGTCTAGTTAATTACTGGAATGAATGAATAATTTTCGATTTTTTTTTCTTGTAATCAGACAAAGCGTGGCTTTGAATACTGGAAATATAATCTCGTCTTGTAGATACGGGTAACGGAATGTCTTAACACTCCGTTACCTCCGTCTACCCTGCAATTTGCGGGATACAGCGTGAAACAAAAAAAAATAAATGACAAACACTACAAAAAAATCATTATTACCTTTTAACTAGAAGATTCCACACAAATTACAATACATTATGTGAAGTAACGCATCATGGGCAAAAAAATACGTACAATACCTACAGCTATTACGCCGACCTTGCTTACTTAAGTTATCGCAAGCATTGGTCTTTTCTTTACATGCTAATTAGTAGATTTATTATATGATATATGATGAATATTAATAATAAATTGAAGCAATTGTGGACGAAGTGTGTGGCTCTAAGAAACAAACGAGGTAATACGCGGCGTTGAGTTCCGCCACCATGCAACACCTGAAGAATTCAGTGGAAAGTGGAACGTGGAAAGTTTTAACTATAAGTAAATAAGTAATAATAAGAACTTGTAATATTAGTTATTTGTCATATCACATAAGGCCAGTTGTGGGCACAATTGTGTTACTGTTGTTACGACAAGTTGTAGGTTCTATACCCATTCGAAACAAAGCTAGTTATGCCACTGAACACGGCGGCAGTGAGAAAGTGTCTTAATGAGATCAAAGTGTTAGGACACAACGTGAAACTGAAAAAAAAGATACTTAAATAATTAAATGATATATATAATATTTTCCATGTAAATGTTTAATGTTTTGCATTTCTTCGCTCTGGTAACTGGAGTGTCTTAACACTAGGTTCCGAAGTTCTCTCTCTCTACCTTGCCATATGCGGGATATAGCGTGAAGGTGGAAGAAAAAAACATAAGCAGTTTAATATTAATTTGTTCAATCCATTTACTAATCACTAACCTCTTATACGCCTGACGTCAATACCGGTGCTTCCTAGAACTTACGCTATAAAGAACACAGACATTCGCTTAATCTCGACCGACTTGTAAGAATTATGCAACTATTTATTTATACCTCTTTCTTTTTTCTTTCTTAGCTTCACGCTGTATCCCGCATGAGGCAGGGTAGGCAGAGGGAACCTGGGAACCTAGTGTTAAGACACTCCGTTCCACACTTTCCGCCGAATTTGAGGCATTACGTGTTGAGTGGCGGAACTCAACGCCTCCTTATACCTCCATTATTTAATATATGTATATATATTTTGAGGTGATACGTTCAATTGAGAGGAACGGCATATTTAATATTTTCATTTCCTTAGAGCTAAAAGTTAACTAACTGGAACGACCTACCCGCGACAGTATATCCAGGTCGATACGACATGGGTACCTACAAAAAGCGCGTCTACCTCCACCTGCTGTAGCTCCCCTGGTGTTACACGGGGCCGTGGGCGACGTTGATCACTCACCATCAGGTGACCCGTACGCTCGTTTGCCTTGTCTTTTCCACTAAACAAAAAACACTCTATATCTCAAAATTTTAAGAAAAAGTTAGGAACGGAATGTTCAAACACTGTTCTCTCTGCCTACTCTAATATGAAGGATACAGTGTAAAGGAAAATATATAAGCTATATCTTATAGCGTGAAGAAAAAATAATATTAAATAACGCCTCGGAGATATTCTCAGAAGTGACTTAGGTATTATTTCCGAGAAGTTTCTTTACTATCGTTATGAGATATTGATGGAATTTTTATATTTGTTTTGTATCTTTGTTTGTTTTCATTTTATTTTTTTTTCTATTTATCTGAACGTTGACTGAGTATTTAACATTGGCGGTCTTTTCGAATCTCGCGGCTTCGTCCGCTTGAATATTCAGCGAAACCCGCGGCTTCGTCAACTTGAATATTCCACTTCCTACTCTTAATTATTTTTTTATTCTAATAAAATTATCATTTTTAAAACAATATCTGTACATCAAAAACTATAACTTTATCTAAATTAATAATCTAATTGTAACATAAAATTTTTGATAGTAACTGTTTAAATTTATAACTGATTTAAATAAAACGAACACTAAATATTGAGGGTAGGTTGAAAAATATAATAGAGAAAACTACATTACAATTTGGCCAGCCGTTTTTGAGATTGGCGGATTCAACGCACAGATAAACAGACAAACTGATAAAAAAATTAAAAAATACTATTATGGGACCTCCGGAAGATATATTAAGATTTTTTTTAATCTTCCTCTCCATGTACAAACAGTGATTGTGAACAGATTTATATGGATATCTTGTATTCTTTTACATACTTAGATTACTTTACAGTAAAGTTATATATAAAATATGTATATCTTCAAGCAAATAAACTTAATTATCTATGGTCATAGATATTTCCATACTATACTCACAGGAAGCAGTTATAAGTCGTTATAAAGACTTATTATAAATGATTTTATCCTTGCAAGTTACTACAATTAATGTAAACTAGCTGTTTCTTGTGGTTTCGTATGACATATGCCAAAGTTTACTCCAGTGTAACAGCGGACGCTGCGGAACTCAACGCCGCGAGATCCACCACTCAACACGTAATGCCTTTAATTCGGCGGAAAATAGAGACCGTTCCCTCTGCCGACCATGCTATGTGCTAAAAAAATCTGAACAGCTATTAACATTGTCACCAGACCCGACAAATGAAATCATTAAATATTTAATTTGAAAATAAGAAATGTTTAATTGCCTCGACTGGGGATCGAACCCACAACATGTCAAGCTTACAGTCACTCGCTTGTGCTCCTGCGCCACGACAGGTCTCTGAGACAAACTGTTCAGATTTTAATAATAATTGTAGTTAGTGATTCTACTGATTAACAAAATAAGATATAAAGTTGTTTTCTTTTCATAGTTGGCCTGAATACGTGTTATATATTTTTTTGATTATTTTTAATTGCACAAATTTACTTAATATACTATTTTTTCCCATATTTTGAATAGAAAACTGAAAGAAACTAACCTCTTTTAATCTTTTCCCATACAAATATAATATACCAATACTTATTACTTTGTTATTCATACATTATAAAGACTGAGTTACCAAAATTGGCCACGCCCACGTAAAATGAATGGGGTTATAAGTCTGACCCGTCTGTCTGTGTGTTTGTATATGGCACCGTAGCTCCTGAATAATCTATTTTTACCATTTTAAAAACTCTCTTGTAGCTCTTCTCTCTTGCTATCTTTTGCTGAGAAGAGGAAGTGAATCTTTGGTTCAAATTTGTTTTTATTTTAAGATGTTGTTAGCTTATTAGATATCAGTCTCAGGCTATTTCCTGCATAGAACATAGTATGTAGATGATACTCAACGCATCGTAAACACTTCGATCTCCGCACTATTACATTTTCAAGATTTTGAGATTGGCGTAACTTAACGCCGCTTTATCTTGTTAACAGTGAAATCATGATATGAGTTATTTTTCGGTAACCTAAATATGCAGTTTAATTTCAACCCACAACCCACGGTTACGTGAAATAATTTCTAATCATCGTTAAAAGCCACGATAGTGTTAATATCTTGGATAATTCAATACTGTGACACTTTAATGACATGAATTGGCACACTTAAATAGGTTTCTTAATGATTTATCATTATTCTGACGGTCACAACGGCATGCGATCGCAATAATTCAACCATTAATAAAATAGACTGAGAGGACGATTCGTCACAGATTACTTAACTTATATATTTATAGCGTTATTAACTTTTTCATTAGAAATGTAAAATAAATAGTGTCAGCTCGGTAAGGAACAAGAGTGTTTCAATCAAAACGGACTTTTTTTATCTCTAGGTTCCCAAGTTCCCTATACCTACCCTGTCACGTTCGGGAAACAGCGTGAAGCGGAAAAAAAAATAATAATACCGGGCTCCCCAACCCGCACCTCCAGAACAGAGACGGACAACCAGAGATATCTTTAACTTTTTTTTTATAGTTTTGTTAATTCTAACCAAATGCATCTTTTTATCGACACAGGTAGGTATTTTATTAACAAAGTCGCTTCCCACAGAATTAATAAATAATGCTGCACTAGCGATAACGAGAAGATTTTAATTATTTTTGCCCATTTTTTGGATATATATATATATATATATATATATATATATATATATATATATATATATATATATATATATATATATATATATATATATATATATATATATATATATATATACCTGTAAAACGCACGGCGCATTTATTTATCTGGTTCGAGTACGTCAATCTGTTTTTATACATTTACGTACATCTGTTTATAGATTCATATTTTTTTTTGTTTTACGCTGGCTTTCCTGGTTACCAAAGCGAAGAAATGAACTGACTAACACAGCTTCACGCTGTATAGCACTTGGCAGGGTAGGCAGGGGCAACTTGGAAACCTAGTATTAAGCTTGAATTTAAAGAGCGTATATAAATTTTTGAACGAAGCAGGATTTGAACCCGCACCTCTGGAAAATCGTTCCAGTTAGTATTTTCTGTCTTAAGTGTGGAATAACACTTTAAAACATAGTAAAAAAAACCTAGTATTAAGACACTCTGTCCCACTTCCTTTCCCCACTTTCCGCCAAAATTGAGGCATTGCGTTTTGAGTGCCGGATCTTCACGCTGCGATTATGCCTTGTTACCAGGGCGAAGAAATGAAAACATTAAATATTTAAATGAAAAATATTAAATATTTAATTTCTTCAAGTGGGGATTGAACTCACAACTTGTCTCATTTCCTGTCACATGATTGTGCTGCTTAACTGCATAGCTTCAGATATATAATGAAATGACCCTATAGTGACCCATTATTTGACGTCGGTATTGCTTGATAATTTTTACCTAAACATCACAGAAAGAGAAAGATTACAAAAATAAGATTACGATAATAAAACGCACCTTTAACTATGTTTTCTCAGTCCCAATCTAAAATAGAGGTGTTATATGTTTGATGTGTCACTGTATCTGTCACCATAGCTCATGAATTAATAAAATTATTAGAGTACGGTTTTTTAATTAAAACCTGGTTCAGACCTGGTTTTATGAAAACCGTACAATATTTAATTTGAATATTAAATGTTTTCATTTCTTCGCTCTGGTAAAA
Source organism: Eueides isabella (assembly GCA_019049475.1). Lineage (NCBI taxonomy): Eukaryota > Metazoa > Arthropoda > Insecta > Lepidoptera > Nymphalidae > Eueides > Eueides isabella. The sequence goes on along the minus strand of CM032408.1, from coordinate 11,315,344 downwards.
ACTCTAAATCGCGGCGTTGAGTTCCGCGACTTAACTAACTCTACGCATACTAACACAATGCCTAAATTTCGGCGAAAAGTGAGGAACGGTGAGTCCGTTGAGAGAGTAGGTTTTCAATTTCCCTCTGCCTACCTTGCCATGTGCGGGATACAGCGTGAAGCTGATTGAGTGAGTTCATACTTTAGAGTACTTTCTTTCCTAAGTGTGGAATAACACTTTGAAAAAAAAGTAAAAATGTGTGAAAACCGGTTATTTAAAAATTACATGTTACCAGTTTTTTTAAGAACTTTACAGGGATGTAATAAGATAATGATAATGGTATATTTGGCCAGAGGCTAATTAAAATTTTGCACATTCATTAGTTTTTTTTAATCATAAACAATAACAACTACAAAACCTTAACAATTTAAACGCGACCTAAACCTGCGCCTCTTGATTATCGTCTACGTCTTAAAGATCTTTGATATGGAAGTATTTTTCAATTCTTAATTTGAAACAACAATTATTTTTTTGTCAGATTCACTAACGTTAACACATTTTGTTCCCATTAAGACACTTCCGTTCCCAAGTCTGCCAAACTTGAAACATAGCGTTTTGAATGGCGGACTCCACGCTGCGCTTTACCTCGTTACTAAAATATCCAATATTAAATTTCCTCAACCGGAAATCAAATCCAATACCTGTTACGTTTACACTCTCTCTTCTACCCCCAATACCTACCAATACCTAGGCCAATTTTAATAAAAAAAAATACAATTTTGTGACTATCTGCTTATTAATCTTTATTGTTACGCCTATTATGACAATGCGATAGTGTCATTAGTTATCAAACAACAAACGTTCGAGAACGCGTTTCGGTTATTTAGATTTGAATCTATTCAAAACTACTAACTATGACGGTCATTATCAATTTTAGTACAAAGGTATTAAATGAGGAAGTATCATATCATCGTTAAGGCCTATAGTGGCGCAGGTGCACATGCCATTGTAAACGCGACGAGTCGTGGGTTCCATCCTCATATGAGGAAATTAAATATTAATTTGAGGCCTGTCGTGGCACAGCGGCACAAACTTGTGACTGTAACTGATGGTTGTGAGTTCGTTCCCCACTCGAGGAAATGAAATATTTATTATTTTCAATTTAAATATTTAATGTTTTCATTTCTTCGCACTGTTACAAGGCAAAACGCGGTGTTAAGTTCCGCCATTAAACACGCTATGCCTTAAAATTCGGCAGAAAGTGGGGAACAGAAGTGGAAGTGGGGAGTGTCTTAACACTAGGTTCCCAATTTCCTTCTGCCTACCCTGCTGTGTGCGAGATACAGCGTGAAGCTGAGTAAAGTTGAGTAAATATTTAATATTTTTATTTATTCGCTCGGCGTAACAAGGCTAAGAGCGGCGTTGATTTCCGCCACCTTAAACGCAATGTCTTAGGCGTAAAGTGGGAAACGTAAATATCTTAGTGGCAACGATGTATTATCAGTAGGTTCCCAAGTTCCCTCTGACCCCATAAATAAGCGAGATACAGTGGGAAGTTGATACAAAAATACCATCATTTCGTATAAATAATCTTAAAATATAATTCCAAATGCAAAATATGAAATTATTCACATCGTGTTTATCGTGTTTTTGTTCTTTATCAAAGTGAAGTGTCGTGTAGAAAATGACACGTAACGGCGTTCACTATTCACCTTTAGCTTTATACTTCATAAAATAGTGCTTCTTTTAGTTTTTCTGTTGATCATATGTTTATTTACCCAGTGCTAAGAATTGGGTAGCGGGACTCAACGCCGTCCTTGGTCTTGTTACCAGAGCCTTTATACGGAGCTTTTATTACGGTGTCCCGCTGTACTTAGATGGTCTTAAGTTAAAATATTGTTTAAATGCCGAGGTTGTACCTTTGATATCAACAAACTACGTAAAGTATCATTTACACCAGTCGTAGCATGGGTCACAAGCGTGTAACTATAAGCCCGGCAGGTTGGGGGTTCAATTTCCACTCGACAAAATGAAATATTCAATGCTATACCTCTGGTAACAAGGCAAAGCACACCTTTGAGTTTCGCCATTCAAAACGCATTGCTGCCAGAATGCAACGGACAATCAGAAACGGAAGTGTCTTTTTGGGAACTTATGTGTTGATGTGGTGATTCCGGCTTAGAATAGGATTACCCTGGTACTGATGGTGTCGTTAGAGGCGACTAAAGTACATGTGGGAGAGTCACGTTGTCAGCTATGGCAACATGCATGGGGCGACTCGTCCGGATCATTACCACCCCCCGGCATTTAAGACCAGCGTTAAGTAGTGCCGGGCCCCGGTGCCCATCGATCTTAAGGTTACACGCGGTATTTACCCGGGGCCGTGGGCGACGTTGATCACTTACCATCAGGTGACCCGTACGCTCGTTTGGCGTATCTTGTCTATAAAAAAAAATCTACCGGCAGAGCAACAATGCTCGTGTTGTACGTAGTTTTATCTATAAGATATATTTTCATACATTACATTACAAGGATAAGGAACAATTAAAGTTGTTAATACTGAGGTTCTCTTTCCCTTCAGCGAAAAGATGAAATATATGATCTTCCAAATTACTCTTCGAGAATAGTAATACTTGCTAACGTATTTCTCTTATAATTCTTATTCGCCGAATTCTTGAAGTGTTCCATATTGAGCGGAACTCAACGACGCGATTTGCCACTTTATAAGAACAAAAAAAAATAAATATAAAATACCTTGACTTGTGATCCTGCGTCATCCGGCCAGTATTTTACTTGTATAAAATATTTTTTGAAAACTTATATTTGGTATCACACTTTTTGCAACAAGTGGCGTTTAGATTCCAAATAAATATTTATTGTAGTTTGACGTGTTGTGTGTATAATATTTCAATGCTAGACGTGACTTAACTAATGTTAGTCAGTAAATATTATATTTTTGCAGTATCGAACAAAATATGTATACGTATTTGATACCTTTATTTCCTTGATCTAGAACGGGTTTGAGTTTTGCTATTCAACGTGTAAAAACCTCCGGAATTCAGCGGAAGTGGGGAACGGAAGTGTGCGGAAGGAAGGTGTCCTTAAATGGAGTGCTGTTCCTATTAAGATATCCCTGTATTTTATAGTTACCCTATATGTAGAGGAAAATTGGTGTGTAAGACACTTCTTAGACTCTAGGTTCTAAGGCTTTCTGTGCTAGTACAGGGAGACAAAATTGTCATTATGTATACATCTCTTTACAAGATTGTTGTTGCGATGTGCCTGTCTGACTTCACTAGTTGTAGTTTTTACTTGGTTATAGGTTGTAGGTAAATATCCTAACTGCAGAAAATTAAATATTTAATAATCTTATTTATTTTCTTTTAATTTCATTTAACATTAAAGCCTCAATTCGTCGGAAAGGGGGCAATGGAAATGAATGTTTAATACTAGGTTCACAAGTTCCCTCTTTATACAAAGGCTTCCAAGTTCCCTCTGCCGGCTTCACGCTGTATCCCGCACATAATAAATTATGTACGAGATACAGCGTTAAACTACATAATTTATTCATGCTTTTACACTCATTAACGAACTATAAAGAGATCGAATACCTAAACATAACACGTGATTTATTTACGACGATATCGATAACGTTTTGTAACAGTTATTTCTTTTGCTCTATCCGTTACTAATATTTAATGCGAAATTATGATGTAATCCCATATAACTGAGTCACGATATAACTATTATAACGTAATAAAATTTTTCGATGCCACAATTAGATTACATAAAGTATTTATAAATATTTATGGGATATTATCCTCATTTTAGGTGTGATATTTTACATATAAACGTTTACAGTTGTTGGCTATTGGGTGTATATATTTAAATATTTAATATGTTCCTTTCCTTGCTCTAGTAACAAGTGCTCAGTCATGTCCAAAATTCAACTGAAAGTCTCAATGGGGACATAGTGTCTGAACATAAGGTTCCGGGTTCCCAGTGTATAGCCTGAGTTAAAAAAAAGAGTATTAAAAGCTTTTGTATCCTGCTCGCTTTGCTTATCAACAACTGACACATTCAATCGCTTTACTATTAAAAAATATGAGCACCTAAAATAATACTGTCACGACATATATTCTTCAATTCAAACCATTTCTAGTAATAACTTATACTTCACACAGAGTGTTCAGCTTCACGCTATATCCTACACAGGATAGGGTGGAGAGAGGGAACTTGGGAACCTAGTGTTAAGACCCTCCGTTCCACTTCCATTCCCCACTTTCCGCCGAATTTGAGGCATGGCGTGTTGAGTGCACTAACAGTAGATTTCAATGTTCCCTCTGCCTATCAGGCCATGTGCGGGGTACTGCGTAAAGCTGACACCTTATACAATTTATGATAAGTTTATATAGATAATGATGTGTTAATAATATCGATTTTGAAGCGTGAGGGCTGCAGGCTCGATTCTCACGAATTTCTCAAAATTAATTGTTAATCTTGTCATCGCTCTGTTAAGAAGACAAAGTTTGGCGTTTAGTTTCGCCACTCAACACGCACTCTGAAGAACAGAAAAAAAAGAGAAACGCATCTTAACAAAGAGTAATAATTCTACACTATCCAAATCAGCCAAAAAGCTCAGTACTTTTTCAACAGTAAAAACTTGTTTTAAATAATTAGTCGGTCATAAAATGATCAAAATATACGTACATAATGTTATATTTTAATAGTCATAATAAAAATGTTTTATTATGACACTATAAATATTTATAGCTACATAACAAGAGACAATCATTTCCATATTTATATGTAATAAAAAAAATATTTCAGTACTGTGTGTAATTAAAAAAACTTAAAAAAAGTAATAAAAAAACTTTCAGTAATGTGTACTGAAATATTTTTTTCCAGCTTTACGCGACATTTTGCACATGAGGGTTGGTACAGGAACCTTAGATAGTCAGTGTTAAGATACTCCGTTACGTTCCCTTGAGCATAGAGTGGCGGAACTCAACGACGCGCGTCTTGTGTGTACTAAAGCAAACAAATGAAAATATGAAATATTTCATTTCCTCGAGTCGGAATCGAACCCACAACCAGTTATTAACTAGTATTTATAATACTGCAAAAGATCTTCAACAGTTTATCACCTGAAAAGATGAGACTTTCTCTGAAAGTGGCTCGTCGTGGCCGAGAGCTACTGTACTGTAAACGTGGCAGGTTTTAGTTAGGTGACAGTGACAGACACACGATTGGGACGAGAAACAAGGACTTGTGAAGGAAACTTGTGACGCCTAGTTATCGCCTCCAAAAAGTAAATAAATCATTTATGGGTCTGAGTATACGTATCTACAATAGTATTCCGCAGTGTATTTTGAATTTGCCACTGGAGAAGTTTAAAGTAAATGTTAAAGTAATGTTAATTAAGAAAGCGTACTACACTGTCGAAGAATATTTGAATGATAAAAATGTATTTAATTAAGGTCATTTGAATTTCATGCAGGATAGTCACTATTGTATTAAACAATGAAACTGTATCTATTCAATATTGAAAAGAGCAACTGTTGAGTTTGTTGCCGGCTCTTCTCAGCAGAACTGCATTCCGAGCCGGTGGTAATTTTATGTTTGTGACGATTCAAAAATGCTTGCTAAAGCCTATTTGAATAAAGAATAATTTGAATTTAGGTTAGGTGGATTAGACAGACAGACACACGTATAACCTGATAGACTAAGTTACGTAGTTATTACGATTCATTTACGTCACTCACGTATAGACTAAGTTATACAACCTGTCTTTTTGCGTTGGGAGTTTAAGTTTGACAAATTTTATATATATATAATAAAAATCACACTTGTTTCATTGAAGACACTTACTTATATTATACATTGTCATAATGGTATTTTGATAAGAAAAAGTTTCTTGGCAGCGTTTAATTTGCCACTGAACACGAAATACCTCAAAATTGCCAGAAAGTGGGAAACAGAATGTCTTATGAGTATATGTAGAATGTATTATATGATATGAGTGTCTTAACAACCTTGGTTCCCAAGGTTCCTTTGTCTACCCAGCCACGTGCGATATAGAGCGTAAAGGTGAAGAAAACAAAAAGAGTTTCTTGCTGATATATCCCAGCAGAACTTTCAAGCCCGTTGTAGCTTTATGTTCGTTCGATGAGTCAAAAGTGTTAACAATAGCCTATTTGAAAAAATAATAGTTTTTTGTGTTTTTATGTTGAATTTAGAATAATCCAAAGAATAGGCAATTAAGGAAAAAAATAGTATCTTGTATTCTTGTGATTAAGCAATGATATTTTCAAAGTCACATCCACCTTATGCGTTTCTTTTTAAATGGCGAAATTGTAAATCAACTAATTCTGTGAAACTCACTCAGCTTTACTCTTTATCTTTTTTATAGCAGGGTAAACAGAGGGAACTTGGGAACCTAGTGTTAAGACACTCTGTTCCACTTCCGTTCCCTACTTTCCGCTGATTTGAGGCATGGCGTGTGAAGTGGCGGAACTCCAACTATATTATTATATTATTGCATTATTAAAAGAATAAAATAAAATTATTAAAATTATTTTATTTAATTGTTTTGCCAAGTTCAAGCGTAATTTAACGCCGCGCTTCGTCTAGCAGACGAAGCGCGGCGTTGAATTACGCTTGAACTTGATTCTAATTGGGGTGAAAATTTGTGAAAAAGTGTCTTAACTTTGCATAGATTATTTCACTAATCGCCAAATTAGCGAACACAATTTTCATTGTTTTTGTATTGGTTTTTTGTTTTTTGGGAACTTGGACAATTAAAGTAAGACACATTTCACTCACACATCACTCGTACTGTGATCCCAGTTTCCCGCAAAATCAAAAGCATTCCATTTGTGTTTAACGGCGGAATTCAACGCCGCGCATAGCTTTATTACCAAAACTAAAAATGAAAATATTAAATGTCTCGAATGGGGAACCCACTACCTGTCTTGTTTACAGTCGTATTATTGTACCCACGGCCACCACAGGTATTTCGTCATAGTAAAACAAATATAAAGATAAAGTAAATTAAGTAGTCATATTTCACTAAATTGTAACTAACTACACATATTAATGTCAGCGTACTATTGACTGGGCCACCTGTGATAATAAAATGATTTTAAGGTCATCGGTATTTCAAGGTTTATTGTCATATATATATATATATATATATATATATATATATATATATATATATATATATATATATATATATATACATATATATATATATATATATATATATATATATATATGTATATATATATATATATATATATATATATATATATATGTATATATATATATATATATATGTATATATATATATATATATATGTATATATATATATATATATATATATATATATATATATATATATATATATATATATATATATATATATATATATATATATATATATATATATATATATCTCCTAGAATATCTTAGAACTGTTCCCTACCCTGAAATTTGGGCCCTAACCATTACGTTTAGCCTGTCGTCTCAGGCCTGTGCGGCTGAAAACGCAACTGGCTGTTGGCTCGATACCTAAATTAAATATTTTATATTTTCATGATACTTCACTCTGGTAAAGAGGCAAAACGTTGAATTGTCACCACTCAACACAAATTGCACCGAGCATTTGACGGAAAGGAGGTAACAGAAGTATCCTCATGGGAATGGAGTGTTCCGTCTGCTTACTTCACTACTTCTACGTCACGACGACCCGTGCAAAAGACATAAATAAATTATAATTATAAAGATTTGCATATCTCAAAGCCGTAATCTTGGATTTGCATGTATGTATGTTCATACATACCTAATATAACTGTATGTAAGCGACATCGTTTCGCTTGAAGAAAGTCCTTCAGATAAAATATTAAATAATAATCAACTGGCATCCTTAATGAATACTCTTCGCGTTTTGCCATTTCCGGGATTTGAACACGTGACCATGACTTGTTTTATAGGAAGAGCTATTGTTTTAAATATTTTTCAATGTTAGTTTTTATTATAAATACATTTATTAGTATGGTTTATATTTAAATTTTGTTCATATTAGGCATATTTAATTCATTTATTTCTTTTGTATGTACTTTGAATTTTAGAAGGTTACATATTCGTTATTTTGAAGCAAAATAATATTATTTCTCAGCTTTCTTTAGCAGCAGGAAACATCCCGCACACGACAGGGTAGGCAGAGGGAACTTGGGAACCTAGTGTTAAGACACTCCGTTCGCCACTTTCCGCCGAATTCGAGGCAATGCGTGTTGAGTGGTGGAACTCAACGCCGCATTTAGCCTTGTACCATAGCGAAGAAATGAACACATTAAATATTTAAATTGAAAATATTTAACACTAAACTTAAATTTTAAAGACGTATAAAAATTTTGAACGAAGCAGGATTTGAACCCGCCCCTCTTGAAATGTTTCAAGCGCTCTGACTAACTAAACCATTCGTTCTCGCTGTTCGTTAGTTGGTCAGAGCGCTTTTTAAATTTAAGATTATTATTTTCTGTCCTAAGTGTGGTATAATACTTTAAAAAATAGTAAAAATATGAAAATATTAAATATTTAGTTTCTTCGAGTGGGGATCGAACACACAACCTATCGGCTACAGTCATACGATTGTGCCGCTGCGCCACGGCAGGCCTCTCAATAAAACGTATTAAAATTTAAATATAACCTTTTAACCTTTCCTCTTGGAAACCACTAAGCCATATATAAATATTATTATTACTCTCTCTTTCTATCTCTCTCTCGAGTATTATTTATCACGCAGCATACCTTCACCTTCAAAATATATTTATTTATTTCATTTTTTTTTTTGCATTTACAGTGATGGTGCTCGTACCAAACAGGCAGCATGGCGGGCGCGCGGCAGCTTCGCCTTCTGCTGTGGAAGGACTATCTTATACGCAAGAGGAAACCGGTATGTATACCTTTAGCTGTATATAAACGTCAATCATTTCTGATGTCTGTCGTGGCGCAGGCGCACAAGCGTGCGATTGTTAGTGTGACGGTAGTGTGTTCGATCTCAACTCGAGGAAATTAAACGTTTTAATGTTTTCATTTCTTCGCTCTGGTTACGAGGTAAAGCGCGGCGTTCAGTTCCGCAATTAAATTATAATAATTATTCGTCGGAAAGTGGTGAACTTTCTGTGTGAAAACGAAAAAAGAATATTTCTAGACCACGTGCATGTAAATAGAGATCTATAGATCATTCACGATATTGAACTGATAATTTTATTCTGTTTACGGCATTTAGCAGAGAAGGTAAAGGGGACCTGGGAACCTTGTGTTAAGACATTCCATTCCCATTGAGACACATTCATTCTCCACTTTACGTTGAAGTCTGGAGACATTGCGTGTTGAGTGTCAGGAATACCAGAGCAAGGAAATGAAAATATTAAAAGTTACATTTAAGAAAGTAGGGATTAAAGTAGCGATTACTGCGATTTACTGTAGCACGCTTGAGACATAGTGTCAGAAATACGTTTTCCTTAGGATTTTTAAGACATTTTGTTGGCATGTTGAAAAGTGAAGCTTACCGTTATATAAGAAAAAAAAATTAATTAAACGAAATGAATATCGAACCCACATTCTAATTTATTATGTTTGAGTTGAAACTCAATCCGAATCGCGAGCAATTTAACTAATTATCTCCCGGCGTTGATTCCTGCCATTCCACACGCAATTCATTATTCAGCGGAAAATAAGGAACGAAATTGTCCTAATAGGAACAGAGTATACCAACATTAGGTTCCCGCAAGGTTCCCACTACCTAACTTACTATATACAAGATAAAGCGTGAAGCTGTATCAAACTTATAATATGTAACTACCAAATTGTTAAGCCAGCCAAAGCAAGTTATTTTATAAATACAGATTGTAAACATAAATAAATACATAAAGTACTCGTATATTTTATAAACATTTAATTTGCTTTGGTTATAATATTACGATATTTGACCAATCGATGTTTCGGCTAGACGCCTGTTGTGGCGCGCGGGCATAAGCGTGCGACTGTAAACGCGACAGATTTTGGATTGAATCCCCACTCGAGGAAGTAAAATGTTAAATATTTTTATATGGCAAAAGGCGGCGCTGAGACGGAAGTGGAGAACCGAAGTGTTTTTATAGGAATAATACTAGGTTCTCGTTCTCTCTACCTACCCTGATATGTGTGTGAAGTCAAAGAAATGAAACAAGGAATAATAATAAAATTCACTCACTCGCTCAGCTTCAAACTGTATCCCGCGCGTGGCAAGGTAGGCAGAGGGAACGTGGGAACCGCGTAAAGACACTCCGTTCCACTTCCGTTCCCCACTTTCCTCAGTATTTGAGGCAATTTGGCCACTTGAGTAATGCGTGTTGAGCGGCGGAACTCAACGCCGCGTTTTGCCTAACACCAAAGCGAAGAACTGAAAACATTAAATACACAACCTGTTGGTTACAGTCACAAGCTAGTGCCGCTGGACTACGACAGGCCTCAAATATACCTCGAAAATAGATAAAATTCAATTCAAAAAATTAAAGAATTATTTATTCTTGAAAAATATTTACATTGAGGAGTATTTTTTAGATTAGAAATGATTTATGTTTAGAAAAACATAAAAAAAAAAACAAAAAGATCACTTATTTATTTAAGCAAAATCCACTAATTTATTAAAGTGCCAATTAACGACAACTCATTAAAGCTTAGATTTTTTTATATCTGAATACATACATGCATTAAAATTAAATGTCTACCATATTTTTTAACAACATTTAAAAAAAGGTCAAGTGCGAGTCGGTGCGCTCGCCGGGAGTTCCATACGAATTTCAGAATTATATAAGGCCTAGTCGTGGCGCAGCGGCACAAGCATGTTGTGGGCACGATCCCCACTCGAGAAAATGAAATATTTGCAAATTTTTAAATGAAATATTTAATATTCACATTTCTTCGCTTTGGTAACAAGGCAAAGCGCGCAACTAAAGCAAAGCGTAACTCAACACGCGTTGCCTCAAATTCGGCGGAAAGTGGGGAACGGAAGTGGAACGCAGTGTCTTAACACTAGGTTCCCAAGTTCCCTCTGTGTAGGGTACACCATGCTAGGCCATGTGCGGGATACAGCGTGAAGCTGAGTAATGTCAACTGGAGGTACAACCGATAAAATTGTCAAATTTAAGTTAGCTCTCATTTTGTATGAAATTAAATACAATTATAATGTTTTTTTTATATCTGTCATTACTTTTATTTGTGTTACAAGTTCATATTATGAGCCATATTTCGTAATTATCTATAGATACTTTGGTATCACCTACAGCATAATAATTCCATACAATCTCTTCATCTGTCATGGCAGACGTACAACAAAATGTCCAAAATGTTTTTACCTCTTAAGTCACGGAACGTTGAAAATTATTATTTCATTGAAACAAAACAAAATGTCAGATACACATTATTTTCGTTTAGTGCCGATTTAAATGTTTCAATTTAAAGTTTAGTTATTTTAAATTTTACGCTATATCCTGCATATAGCCTAGTAGGGAGAAGCTACGTAGTGCTAAGCTACTTGGTTCTCACTATCTCATCTAAGTCTTTACTTCTTCGTAAAACTGGTGGAACTCGACCGCGTTTTCTTTATTCCCAGCATAGGGAAATAAAAATAATTAATTTCCAAATGAGAATCGAACCTACGTTTATCGCTTTTTAAGTCGAACGGTGACCACAAACAGGTTTTATTATATATAAAAAATAAAATTATAAACTCTGAAAATAAAATAGGTACTACCTGGGACATAATATCTAGAACAACTGGTAGATCTAAAAATTATAATGAGTCGGTAGAGTTAAAAGTAGATAATAAATTAATTAATGCAGATCTTGCAGCAAATGTTTTTGAGAATTATTTTGCAGAAATACCGACTAAAGTAACTTCTTCCTTAAAATCATCTCCATCAGGTGCTGTTAAATTATTGCAAAGTAACACTGATAAATATACCACTAATTTTACGTTTGTACATGTAACACCAGAGGAAATTATTAAATCTTTTAAAAGTCTTAATGTAAAAAAAACTGGTGATCTATGGGGTATATCTGTTAGATTACTAAGCTCTATTATACCAATCATTGCACCTCACTTATCATTGATATTTAATAAATGTGTTGACAAAGGCATTTTTCCCGACCTCATGAAAAACAGTAAAGTAGTACTATTGTTTAAGAACGGAGAAAATAGTGATCCTAGCAATTATAGACCTGTATCAATATTACCATCGTTGAGTAAAATTTTTGAAAAAATAATTTTTAATCAATTATCTTTGTATTTCAATAGAAATAGTATTTTAAATAAAGCACAGTATGGTTTTACTAGATGCAGATCTACAATAGATGCGGGAATTGCCCTCCTTAATTGCATATATAGTGCTTGGGAAAACTCACAAAATGCGGTTGGAGTGTTTTGTGATCTGTCTAAGGCTTTTGACTGCGTAGACCACGATACGTTATTACGCAAACTTAGTCATTATGGAGTCAAAGGCAGTGCACGTGATCTCATTGCTTCGTACCTTAGAAACAGGATTCAGCACGTTACCTTAAATAATGTTAAGTCTTCCAGTAGCGTTCTGCGGATGGGTGTCCCACAGGGATCGATTCTAGGGCCTCTTTTGTTTTTAATTTATATAAATGACCTCCCCTTTTGCATTAATAATTTATGCGATGTGGTACTATTTGCCGATGATACTTCATTAATTTTTAAAGTAGATCGTTTAAAAAAAAACTATGACGAAGTGAATAGTGCGCTGTCGCAAATACTTCACTGGTTTAATACTAATAATTTAGTATTAAACGCACAAAAAACAAAATGTATAGAATTTACTATGCCGAATGTTAGGAAAGAGAAGCTTAATTTAAGCGTGGATACTAAAATTCTCAATTTTTGTGATACCGCGGTATTCCTGGGAGTAACCCTAGATTCGAAACTACAATGGGGCCCCCATCTGTCTTCTCTTGCGGGCAGACTGAGCTCCGCTGCATATGCTGTTAGAAAAGTGAGGCAGCTTACGGACGTTGATACTGCACGCCTAGTCTACTTTAGCTATTTTCATAGCATATTGTCCTACGGAATATTACTATGGGGCAATGCTGCAGATATCGAATTTTATTCGTAATTCAAAAAAGAGCAGTCCGAGCCATTTACGGCATGGGAGCTCGGGAATCCCTGAGAGATTTTTTTAAAGAAACGGGTATTCTTACGGTGGCATCACAGTACATATATGATAATATAATACTTGTTCGGAAAAATAGCCACAATTTATTAAAAAACAGTGACCGACATGATATCAATACAAGAAGTAAAAACAAGCTGATAACTCCTAGTTTTCGTCTTCAAAAAGTTAGTAAATCTTTTATGGGACATGGTACACGTATGTATAATAAAATTCCACAAGTAATTATAAATTTGCCACTTCAAAAATTTAAAGTGAATGTTAAAAATATATTGTTAGGCAAAGCATATTATTCTATTCAAGAATACTACAATGATAAGAGTGCGTGGGATTAAATGCTGTTGGTACTCACTCAGGAAGCTATTTTATATATTTACTTTAATTGATATTTTGAAAAGAGCAACTGTTGAGTTTCTTGCCGGCTCTTCTCAGCAGACCCGCCTTCCGAGCCGGTGGTAGCTTCCTGTAAGGACTGACACCACAGACACTTATATGTAACTTGACGATTCAAAAGTGCTTAAATGGCCTAATTGAATAAAGAATATTTTGATTTTGATTTTGATTTTATGACGTTTTCTACCTCAAGGTCATCGCATAACTGTAAATGGTACATGTGTCGATGGTTAAAAGTGCAATCGACACGGGGCAGTTGATTATTTTTACGCCCTCGCTCTGGAAAGACTAAGCGCAGCACACTTCCACAACTGAAGACCGCAATTAACACTTAAAATTTAAATTTTAAATCCTCTAACCCAAAAGAATCACTACATCATTTTGACCAAGTGCTTGTAGCACGGTAACGGATAAACCGATTTTCATAAAACATAGCTCAGAACGACCGAGATGAACTAATGAATCGTTTCATTCACTCTAGAGGGATCGGAGGATAAAAAATAGATATTGTTATTCTATAGATTTTAATTTATGACTATAGCTTTGTTTCGTACATTTACTTTTCAGATCACTTTAGCCGGTGTGGCGTGGGCGACGCTCGTGATGCTCAGCTTGTACGTAGTTAGGATAAACATAGACAATAAGGACTATCCTACTTGTAAGTATATTTTTTTTTCTCTTTTTTCTGTTTTCCGCTGTTTCCCGAACGTAGGGGAAGACATATCTCGGGAACGTAGTGTTAAGTCACTCCGTACCCATGCAAATACTTTTCCAGTTTCCGTAGAAATCAGGAGGCGATTGAGAGTGCCGCGTTGCGAATTTGTGCCGTGTGTTGCCGGCTTAGAATAGGATCACCCTGGCACTGATGGTGTCGTAAGAGGCTACTAAAGTACATGTGGTAGAGTCGCGTTGTCAGTAATTCGGCCACTGCGTTTCGCATTGGGTAATGCCGGGGCCCGGTGCCCATCCACCTTAAAGACCGGCAACGCACCACTCCTTTGGAGTTACACGGGGCCGTGGGGTGGGCGACGGTGATCATCTACCATCAGGTGACCCGTACGCTCGTTCGCCGTGTCTTGGCGGCACCCCCGCAAATACAGTAATCACTTTTTACAAAGGGAAAATATATTTTTTGAAAGTGGAGAACGGAACAGAGTGTCTTAAAACTAGGTTCCTAACGATGCCGGGCCTCAAGAGTTTGATTATAATGATGGATAGTGGGTTCGATCCCCACGCGAGGAAATAAAAAATATGCGAAAAATACGAATGAAACATTTCATGTTTTAATTTTTCGCTGTGGCAATATGGCAAAATATATATATTTTTTTCTATTTCTACATAATATACTTGACGTGTTTTATAGGTCAGTTCGCAGCTCGCGCGTTACCCAGCGCGGGCATGTTGAATTTCCTACAGTCATTTGTGTGTAACGTGAACAATGAATGCTCGATTATGGACGAGTTTGAAGAAGTACCTACGTATGAAAAATCTAGGTTAGAGATATTTCTTTTTTTTAAAAGGTAACACTTTATAAATCAATGAACGGTTGCACGCACGAAAAAGCGTGAGTCATTGTCACGTTCCGCCTGAGCTGAGTGTGCAAAGGAAGTGAGAGCGCGGAAGCAGTGATAGAGAGGCACGATCGGAGAACATCTTTGATTTTCGCATTTGTTAGACAAAATGTATCAAAATCAATATACGTAAATAATCTGGTTAACATTGTTTCATTTGATTTGTATTTTTTTTTTGTTTCTTCATTGCATCCATTTATTGTTTCCAGTGGCGGAACTCAACGCCACACTTTGCCTCGTTACCTGAGCGAATGAAAATAATATATATTTTGTTTCGTGGAATAGAAATCGAACCCAATACCTCTACACGTTAACAGTGCCCTGCGCCTAGACTAGCCTCAACGAGTATTATTCACTCACTCACTCAGCTTCACACTGTATCCTGTACACGCTAGGATAGACAGAGGAGACTTGGGAGCCTAGTGTTAAGACACTCCGTTCCACTTCCGTTCCCCACTTTATTATAAAACATAGTATTATAAAACTAAAAATATAAAAACTTACAATTTGATTTCCAGATTAACATCAATACAACATGAACTACAGCCGTTGTTTAACAACGCGACCGTGTTACGTGCGGCGAGCGCGGCACCACATGCGTTACAACTATTAGCTTCGCTTGCCGATGTCGCTGATCATCCTGTATTTGAGGAAATATCTAGTTAGTTATTTTTCTTAACTTCCCTTTACATCCTGTACCTGGCAGTGTAGGTAGGGGAAACTTGGGAACCTGGTGTTAAGGCACTCTCCACTTTGAATGAGGGAACTAAGCTCCACGCAATAATTGCTTAGCTTCACGCTGTATCCCGCACGAGGCAGGGTAGGCAGAGGGAACCCGGGAACCTAGTGTTAAGACACTCCGTTCCACTTCCGTTCCCCACTTTCCGCCGAATTTGAGGTATTGCGTGTTGAGTGTAGGAACTCAACGCCGCGCTTTGCCTTATTACCAGAGCGAAGAAATGAAACATTAAATATTTTAAATTGAAAATATTAAATATTTCATTTCCTCGACCGGGGATCGAACCCAGAACCTGTCGGTTGCAGTCACACGCTTGTGCCGCTGCGCCACGACAGGCTCAATATATTATTATAATACATATTTAATATTTTATGTTGTTGAGCGAGGATCGAATCCATACGTCGTGCCAGGTGTCATCGTCATTGTATTCAATATTCTATTAGCCAAGACTATAATTTATTATGATTATTCATTGAAAATTGAATAAAAAAGTCGCACAATGGACAGTTATTAATTTATATATACCTAATATTTTATTATTAAATTTAAATAATCACGCAAAATGTAGTGTAATTGTTTGAAGTAATTCGCGATTATTAAACTAAGATTTACTAAGATTAGAATATTTGTATGTGGCGGGACTCAACGCCGCTGCTTATCTCGTTACCATGGCAACGAAATGAAAACATTAAATATCTCATTTCCCGTTAGCTTTTACTTTTTATATAAACATTGAAACTTGAGCAATCTACAGACAAAGCATAGATTAAACTACTGCGCTACAGAAACAAATATATTACAAAATGTAGGCACAATAAGAAAAAAAATGACGATATAACTCAATATTTTAAATAATAGTTGATCTGTGGGGATTGTTTTAACCTTAGGTTCCTTCTGGTTCCTTCTGTTTGGTATTTATAAAGCTTAAAAAATATATATTTTATTACAGGAAATGGTCTACGCGTGAGTGACATATTTAGAAACCCAAAAAGAGTCAAGCGATATTTGGTTAAGGCATTGGATATATCTGAAGACGTTTCCAATAGCATCCTCGACGCTGATGTCGGTCTTGAAGGCGTAAGCTTTTATTTTTATTTTCACGCTGTATCCCGCACGTGGCAGAGTAGGCAGAGGGATCTTGGGAACCTAGTGTTAAGACACTCCTCTCCGTTCCATATTTTCCGCCAAATTTGAGGCATTGCGTGTTCTGACTCGAAGACCATATTATTTTTTTATGATTTTTTTAAGTTTCAATTTACTTAATATTTATTCCAGATAATGCAAGGCGACTTGGACAAATGTAACGTCGAGTCGATAAAGAAAACTATCAAAATTGCTAACGACGAGCATTTAATTATTTTCGTCAACAAACTTTGTACAATTAATACTGAAACGGTTCAAAAGCTAATCCAAGAATTACTAATGCAAGTGGATATAGGAAAATATGTTACTATGGTATGTTTTATTTTTTAATCTAAATAATCTCTATACAGAGATGCTATGAACATAAATGAATCGACGTAGTTTGATAAGGACGTATGGCTTAGTGGTCAGAGCGCAACGGATTCCAAGATACGCGATAAAATCTCACTGTATTCGATTTTTAATACATTTTCAAAATGAGTGTCTCTCCTAAGTGTAACTTTAAAAATGATAAAAAGTATAGTCCCAATTTCCAGAGATAACCGTTCCACGTAGAAATGTTTTACAAGAACGATATATTAAAGTAGTCATATCATTTCGACGGCTCGGGTGAGCGTTATTGCTGTTAGCCCTATTGGCCTTTACTGCGACATCAGGTGGAGAGGGAAGAGAAGAGAGGTGCTCTGTCCTTGAGAAATTTACAAGCAATACGTGGTTGCTTGTAGTTGCAGTGTCGATGGCGACAAAGGTTCCCGCGGCACTCTAGCCTGGACCAGCGGACATTAATCGAACTGACTATGAGCGCTTACCGCTGTTTCAACAATATAAAAAACATTTCATAATCACTAAATCTTATTACTTATTGGATATCCAAAAACATTTAGTTATATGCTTGCAACCGATTTAACAAAAGCTTTTTTAGGCTGGAAGTACACCTCCCCGTTGACATGCGATGAAAAATTTAAACTACTTTATATAAATACCTTTTATTATTTACAGATAGGTGAAATGTACTCCAAATTATCAGGTGACACCAGACTCGCTCACATCGGCGCCATGTTGAATGTGGTGCCCAAGATGATGTCACTTGAGAGCTTCTTACCGCCAGAATTTACTGTACTCGTTCAGGGCAGGGAGCCGGAGTTTAATTACGTTAATTTGACTATGTAAGTGTTTGGTTGTATACTGATGTTTTAATATAATTGTTATTACAAAAAAATGAGATCTGTCTTGGTACAGGACCAGAGTGCGACTGTAAACATGATCATAGGTTCGATTTACACTTTGGGGAATTAATTTAATTTTGAGAGTAATAATATATTGAGATCCGCCATTCACAATTTGGACAGAGTGGCTAGAATAGAATGTCTTATTACTAGGCTATCTCTGTCTACCACGCTATATACAGGTTATAGTGTGAAACTTTTTTTTTATAAATAATACTGAAAGTGTCATATCCATGCCATTTTGTTACATTCCTTGATATAAAAAAAGTCTAACAAAAAAATACATATGGTTAATTTTACTTGTAGATATATAAAGTATGATACAGATTAAGGATTGACTTTCTATTTCCAGGATAACTAAAGTAATGGATTTATTACAACCAACATTTGGTGAAACCGAATCATTCAAAACGCTAAGAGAACTCCTAGACACTGCTGTCACAGGATTACAGTATTTGCACAAGATATTAATAAAAGTCTTTCACAAATTTGATGAAGACAATACAGAAATCAATAATGGTTTAGAAACTAATGGGAAATTGAGAAAAATATCATTAGTTTTTAGTAATATCGCTGATGCTATATCAGAGTTAGGGACAAGTGAAGCCCCCGTTGATGTCTTTAATATGTACGGGTTTAATTTATTATTAATTATATTTATTTATTTTAGGCCTTGAGTGTGCGTTGATTCCTCTCGAGGGTTACGTTTAAATTGTTTTTGTTTCAATATTATGGTTGACTCATGTGACTGCTACACCCATTTTTTTGCGAAACACAATATCTGAAATACATATTAATTCGTAGAAAATCCATCAAAATTAAAGAAAAAGAACACTTTATGCACAAGTGAATTCATTGATTCGATAACTTTTCTTTTTACTTATTATTAGATAAATAAAAATATATACCACTTTCAGCTTATCACGCCTTACCAATTTCATATTCAAATGGTTGCCAAAACAACACAAAGATGATATTCTATTCTATTCTACTCTATTGGGTAAATTAATAGAGAGTGCTAATAACGTGGTTGATATCAACATGCATTTAGAACAGTTGGCCTACAATGTGTCCTTGAGGAACCCCAAAGGAGTTAATGTATTTTTGAACTTAAAACCAGAAATTATAGAAAAAGGTTTGCAAGCTTTAACCGATGCTGAGCGGACGCAGGTATACAAACTTATTTATATTTTAACTGACTTTAAAAAAATATGGCTATTTGTATATTTAAATATACAAATAGCCATATTTTTTTAAAGTCAGTTAAAATATATTTTAACTGACTTTAAAATAATATGGCTATTTGTATATTTAAAGTTTAAAGTTACAGTTTCATTCGTATATTTTAAGTTAAACTTGCATAATATTCTTAAAATTAAATGATATTTGGGTTTTATTGATTAGATTCTTTGTATGCTTGTTTCCTTGTTCTCTGGAACTAAAAGTTGTATCGAAATATTTTTTTTATCTACATGAGGTGATATATTTCTATTTTGGAGACAGTCGAAATTTCTTATGGCTATGGCTTTTTTATTTGAAAAGAGAAAATGTCTTATCTACAATTCCGTTGTGTCATCAATTACCTTACTAGGGGCATCTTGATACAGTAATCATAGTTGGGCTTTAAACAAAGTGGTTGTGGATTCGTTACCTTGACGAATATTACTTTTTTTTTCTACTTTTCTTGATACTAGATTCTCAGGACAACTGTTCCATGGACTAAGAACTGTTCCATGGAATAAGCTTAATTATAGCCTTTATCAAAATAAAAAATAATCAAATTATATTTAACATGCAGATATTGACATCTAAAATCGGAAATCCAAATGAAATATTTTGCGACACAAATCGTTTGAAGAATTTCTTTTTAATATCAAAAGACGAGGCGTCGGAGTTGAAGGTCCAACTATGTACAGACACGTGGAAAAAATATATGAATGATTTAATTAGTTCTTTTGGGATTTTTGAAGTAAAGAATAGCGTAAGTATTTATTTGGATATTAAAAACGTAGAATTTACGAAGTGCAGTGAAATGACTTTTGTCAATGAATTATATTTTTTTAAAATATCCTTTTTTCCGGGATTTAGCGTGAAGCAAAAAAAGAATGACATGTAATATGTTATAAATACTACTAAGTCAGTTAACTTAATGAAATTTAGTACCATTTGGAAAGTAAATAATGAAGTACATACGTATATTACAAAACTAATAAATATTTTACAGATAAACACAATGGCGTCTCTATTTATTTTGAAAACGTTAGGTAAAGATATAAGCGATCAGTTGTACAGCATTGACAAAGATTTTAAAATATTGAAGAATTTTACTGAAAATATTAAAAGATTGGAACTGGAAGAGACACCAGTCGTCGATTGGACGCACGTTTTTAAAACACCTCAAGATATTAAATTATTGGAATTATTTAGAAAGAAGTCTTACTTGGGTAAACATATGCTGTAAGTTACTTTTTAAATTAAAGTAAGTAGAAGTAGCACTAGTTGATACTTGTCGTGGCGCAAATTCAAATTCAAATTCAAAATATTCTTTATTCAAATAAGCTTTAGCAAGCACTTATGAATCGTCACATAAAATTACCACCGGCTCGGAATGCAGTTCTGCTGAGAAGAGCCGGCAACAAACTCAACAGTTGCTCTTTTCAATATCGAATAAAGTCACAATTTCATTGTTTAATACAATAGTGATTATCCTGCATGAAATTCAAATGACCTTAATTAAATACATTTTTATCATTCAAATATTCTTCGACAGTTCTTCGACAGTGTAGTACGCTTTCTTAATTAACATTGCTTTAACATTTATTTTAAATTTCTCTAGTGGCAAATTCAAAATACACTGCGGAATACTATTGTAGATACGTATACTCAGACCCATAAATGATTTATTTACTTTTTGGAGGCGATAACTAGGCGTCACAAGTTTGTCCCTGTTTCTCGTCCCAATCGTGTGTCTGTCACTGTGTTTGCTATAGCGCAGGGACGCAATTGCGGGATACAGCGTGAAGAAAATATATAATAGCTTATAGAAAATAGAAAATATATAATAGTTGTGCAAATAAGCATGTAACACAAGGGTCACGGTTAACAGTGATTTTTTTAGAATTGTCTTTTGATTTTGCACAAATTCAATTCAGAAAAAATCCTTATGTAAAAATGTAACTTATCTATACATATATTATTTTTCACTGCTTTGGTTTAATTAACATATACAAATAAGTGGTCTTAAATGACGATGGTCAGTTAATTTTATTTTAACAACATATATGCTCAACACAGCTGTTTTATAAATTTGAATCTATACATTTCATCTGTCTGTCTTTATGTATATCTGAGCACCAAAGCTCCTGAATGGAAACGTTGTTTATCACTTTGGTTTTAAGCTATAGTTACTAAAAATCAAATCAACAGTTTAAGAGCTGCAAGTGTTTGCTTAATGTGGTTTCTAAAATTCTTAAAGTATAGTTGATATTTTTGTATTAAATAATATTATATATATTTTTTTCTTAATTATTAAAAACATAATGATTAAACGTAACATACAATAGTTTACGTGTGATATCGTAAAAAATATGTACTAAGTGTTTATTTTGTATGCCTATACAAAAAAGTTCAATAATGTGCGTAATCACTATCCGTCTTTAAATATCGTCTAAAGGAGTACCTGTTTAATTTAAATTCCTAGTTTTCTTTTAGATCAATATATATATATATATACATATATATATATATATATATATATATATATATATATATATATATATATATATATATATATATATATATATATATATATATATATATATATATATATATATATATATATATATATATATATATATATATATATATATATATATATATATATATATATATATATGTATATATATATATATATATATATATATATATATATATATATATATATATATGCACTGTTACGCCATTTTTTTTCTTAAGTCTGTTTTTATATAAATTTTTAAATCCTAAAGGTTGCCTGTTAGAGATTGCCTGAAGAAATAAGGCCGCCTTTGCATGCCTTTTTTTTCTGTTTCTTGATATTTTTTTTTCCCTTTTTATTGTTTCGTGTGCAATAAAGACAAATAAATAAAAAAAAATGAAAATAAATAAATGTGCTTTCCAGTATAACCGTTCATGGGGCGTTAGCAAAAGAAGTAGTCGGACAAAATCCTCTACTAGAATATAAAATTTCACCAACATTAAAAAACATACAAATAATGATAGACGCTATAAACGAACAGCTGGACATGGCGCCTAAGGATTTGCAAGAGAAGGCAAAGGAATTATATCCGTCGGTTGTCATGACTTTATTAAATACAGCGATGGACGAGCAGAAAGTAAGTTAGACCATGGCTTTACGTTCGATTGTACTGAGACTCCTCGGGAAATGTATACCCTTCATCATTTAGGCCAGGATAGCTTAAAGCTACAATAGATTGTGGGAGCGATCCTCATATATGTAAAGATTGATAGCTAGGCCTCTCCCACCGACGCCAGATCTCTCTCCCTGTCAGCATCCTATTGCGGTCGGCAAACAAGGCAAAGAGCGGCGGTAATTCCGCCATTCAACACGCAATGCTTCAAATTCGGCAGAAAGTGGGGAACGGAACGGAATGTCTCCACACTAGGTTCCCAATTTTCCTCTGGCTACCCTGCCATGTACGGAATTCAGCTTGAAGCTGATAAGAATAAGATAATTGTTTACATTAATCGAGATTTGTACCGCTTTCAGAGCTATAAGGCTTTATCAACGCCATGTGAGGATATGTTATGCAATGGCGCTGAGGAAGCATCAAATTATCTCATTTTAGCCGAAAACGATGATAAAGAATATCTCGTGGAAACACTTTGTAACATTACAAGGGCGATTGATGAAGGACTCCAGAGAGATTCTATAATTGGAAAAGCTGTGAGTGATTTTAAATTCTGTAGGTCTGTGGTGGCGCAGCGGGTCAAGCGTGTGACTGTAAACGTGAGATATTCTGGGTTCAATTGCTCTCGGGGACTGAAATATTTAATATTTTCATTTTCTTATTTTTTTTTTGCACGCAAAGCGCAGCGTTTACTTACGTCACCGTGTGGGTGACGTACGCAACGCCTTGAGAATTTAGCGGAAACTTCTGAACTAAAGTACTTTAATAGAGAACGTAGTGTGTTAATACTTGGTTCTCGGGTTCCTTTGCGAACATTGCTATGTTCGTGACAAGTTCGTGTAAAAGAAATATGTAAAACACATATTACTTGTTTTGTATCATCTTGAACATTAATATTTTATGAATAATTATTTTAATATACTATTTTTAGATAAAAAAAATAAAAAACGCAACACACAGTGTTCTAGTGGGAATAAATTGGACGAAAATGATAACTGGTCTGAATACACTGTATGAAAAGCTCAATAATGATTATACTTATGTATTTGAATATAAAACTTTCGGAATGAAACAAGAAATGCAGAAAAAAGTGGCACTTATGATGAAAGATGCGAAGGAATATTGGTTCAATCCTAGAAATTTGAACAGAGTTATGCATATTGGGTTTGTTATATCTCCTATTAATTGTACGTTTTTAATAAAAGACGTTAAGTAAATTTCTTAATAGATCCAAAGCTTATGGTCGTGAGTCATTATAAACATTACAAGGGTGGGTAACGCTTGTAATATTTATAAAAATAATTGTTGTTGAGCCTTGTTTCAAAGGACGTGGTCAGATAATATGCGTGAAAACGAAAAATACTTTTACTATGTTAATGCTTACCTCTATGAAAATGTGTAAGAAATAAAACATTTTAAAAAATAACTACTTTCATTTTGTTACTATTTGAGTAATTCCCTTATAAAATTATTAAAACTTTTATTTCCTTCTAAACAAATTTCATTTTATTATCTCCCCAAAAGTTCTATTCCTAAAAAAATATATACAATTTTTTTTTTCAGTATAAAATTAGGTCTCCGTTTCCTAGATCTCCTAGATCAAGGTATCTTCGACCTGAATGAAGAAATGTGGCTACGACTCAAATACAGTTTATTTATCGCCACTGGTCCGATGGTTGTTGCTGATGACATTATACGTCTTACCGCAGGTATTGGGTTCAAATATATAGAAAGAGAAAAGATTGTTTTTTTTTTTGCTTGTTACGTTTGATAGAAAATTGTAATAAACAACTGCCTGCTTAATTAACTTTACCTATGAAATAGCTAAATACTATCAAATGTACAATTAATGTACGTACACGATTTAATTGATTTCTTAGCCGTGTGATCCCGGCTTAGAATAGGATCACCCTGGTACTGATGGTGTCGTAAGAGGCGACTAAAGTGCGTGTGGTAGAGTCACGTTGCCAGTAATGACAACACGCATGGGCAGACTCGACCGGATTGTTACCACCCCCGGCATTTAAGACCGGCGTTAAGTAGTGGCTTTTGCCACTGCGTTTCGCATTAGGTAATGCCGGGCCCCGGTGCCCATCCACCTTAAAAGACGGCAACGCTCCTGTAGCTCTTCTGGAGTTACTCGGGGCCGTGGGCGACGATGATCACTTACCATCAGGTGACCCGTACGCTCGTTTGCCGTCTCTTCCATAAAAAAAAAAATTGAGGCCTATAGGAACGCATGGGAACAAGCGTGCGACAGTAACAGTTACAGATTGTGGGTTCCATCACAGCTTGAAGAAAATAAATAGTCAATATTTTCATTGGTTCGCTCTGGTAATAAGTTAAAACATGGCATTCAACACGTCATGCCTCGAATTTAGGGAAAAAAGACGAAATTAATGCTAAAGGTAATGGAGTGTATTAAGACTAGGCTCCCGAGTTCTCTTTCTACCTTACCATGTATGGGATACAGCGTGAATCTCTAAAAAAACAAAGGCAATATATATATTTTTTATTTTTTCGCTATCAGATATAGCAAGAAACGACCCTGTCTCTACAAGTGTTCCACCAAAGACTGCGCTTGCTCTACAAAACTTGCTGCCTACTTTACCAAACTTGATTACTGACTTGGCTGATATTATTGAAAGGGACGATACTGATGTAAGAATTTTAAAAATATATTTTTGTCTCCTTTTTATAGAAATGTGTTATTGAAATAATTATATATACTATCTGATAATTGTATTGTTAATACAAAACCGTTCAGTCCATATTAATATTGTTATTACAAAACACGTTGCTTGTGAATTACGGAGTAAAATGTTGACATTTAGATTCTAAGGTATTCATTTTGTCCAATCTGAGCAAAACATAGACAAACATGGAGAAAGTGTCTTGACACTGTGAAACAAAAGATAAATTAAAAAAATAATTACATAAGAAAAGATCACTCTTAAAATAAATAGTAGTAAAAGTAAATATTTATACTACATATAGATGTATAAAAATCTCATATGTAATAAATTCCAGATAGCTCCAATAGTGTCGCTCCTAAACGGCCCCGAACCTTGGCCCTGTAGCAATGTCGGCTTGGCCGACTCGTTACCACTGAGTCATGAGGCACGCACATCTCTGATGGCGTTGGAAACACTATGGTGCTTTGACAGGAACGTTAAGTCAGAGTGGGAGGTGTATATTGATTATAGAAATGCTGACATTTTTGTAAGTATTAATTTCATTCGTAGTCTTCTTTTGTACTAGTTATATTTATTAGAGGTAGCATATTATGGCGCAGAAAACAAACGTGTGACTATTAATACTACAGATTGTGAGTGCGATTCCCTCCACTTGACAAACTGAAATATTTTATATCTTTAGGAAATTAATTATTTAATATCTGGTGATAAAGTAAAGCGTAGCGTTGCGTCAATCAACACACAGTGGCTTAAATTTGGCGGTGGGTGGGTAACACTCAACAACAACACTAACATTAGCTTCCCTGTGCCTACTCTGCTAAGTGTTCTTAAGATTCAGCGTGAAGCTAAAAATATATATATATATTTATTAGATTAACAATAAGCAGGAACCCAATATAGGAACAACCGAACCGTTAGGTGGAAGAACCGAAACCCAATCTTTGCTGAAGTCCACCAGAAAAAGAATTAGATGTAAAGAGAGACGAACTTCTTAGCATTCCATGGATTCACCGTGCTTTGAGTAGCCCCGGGACTTGTGATTCCGGGTGTAGGTTTAAGAGGCCTCTTTGTGATGATCATCAACACTCACCTTTACTACTCATGTTACCCCCTCTACCAAGCCAAATTTCATAGGAGCCTGTTAGTGCAGCTTTAGATACTCGTTCTAAGGTAGAACTTACTGCAGTTCTCGACAGGCCAAGATCTTTAGATTTAGTAGGTTGTAGAGAGATTTTGCTGGTATACCTCTCGCTCCCACTTCTACCGCAAATAAATTAATTAAATAGAGTATTAGCCCTAAAAATTACTCGTATTATCTATACATTTTAATAACTAAATATATAAATAATATATAATATGCCCTAAACATTTTTTTTTTTTAGAAAAACCAAACCTGGAATACAACAACGTACCCGGAACATGTGTTTCTCAAATTCTCTTCAGCTCTTGACTCGTCGTTACGTGACTTGGATGATATAAATGAAATATTACAAATATCTTTCGACGAGGACGAGGACGCTTCTTTTATATCTGCAGTGAAACATGTTTTATCAGTATTTAATAGCACTAATGGAGATAATACTCTAAGGTAATTAATTAAGTGAGATATTTAGTATCTCCAAAAACACAACGTTTTCTTACTATTTTTTTTAAGTTTTTTTAAAGTGTATTTTTAAGTGTTTCTGCTTTAAGTGTTGAATAACACTTTAAAAAAAAATGTAAAAATATTAAATATTATAATATCTCTTGTCTCTTGCCAAACGATAATTCTTACGAGTTGTCTTTGGATAGCGGAAATTTGTAAATCACTATAGGGAAATTTGTAAAAATCTCCCTATAGTGATGCTATCAACATAAATAAGTTGTAATAAGCGTATAAGAATTTCGACGTATCTTGATGAGAACGAGTGGCTTAGTTAGTCTGAGCGCTTGCACGGTTTTCAAGAGGCGCCGGTTCAAATCCTGCTTCGTTCAAAATTTTTATACGCTTTTCAAATTTAATTACAGTTTTCTTAATTTTATTTCAAATATACAAGGCCTTATCATGTAAAATTTCAAAGATTTCTCTCATCTTTCAGTAAAAGCGTTTACATTTTTTTTTCTATCGAATATATTTATGCTATAATACAACATATTAAAACCTTCCAGAAACTTCTTTACCAAGCTCGACACAGTACTAAACTCAATAAACACAACCGATCTAGATTCAGTTTCTCTCAATATCCTCTGGAAGACTTACTTAAACTGTTCGGAAGATTGTCAAATGGTCGGAAGAGCCGCTTGGAAGTACACCTTGGAGTATATGGCAATGGTGGGAGGAAATGTTTCACAAGATTTGGTTACTTATGTCAGAGAGAGTAATGGTATGATAATGTTTCATGTATTTTTTCCTTTTATATTTTTTATTTTAAAAATGGCTGAACATGAAGATGTCTTTTATCTAAGTAAATAAACCAATAATAATTTTTTTTTTTTTTCATGAGTAGAATTTGAATTTCCAGTCTATTTAACAATGACTAGACGGAAAGTACTTAAGTTGTACTAATTGTAGACACCACGAGCAATGAAAGAACTATGATATATATTTTTTAAACAATTAGCATTTTCTCTAAACATTTCAGAACAAAACGCAACACTTTTGCAATTATTGGGATTTACAAGAAACACAGGACTGTTCATGTTATATGATAAACTACCAGACTTCATTAGTGTTCTCATTCATTCGTACTTTGATCTTGGATTCCTCAATCAGGTAACAATAGCTATAATGGAACAGCAATATAGCAATGAGTGTACTAAATTTTTTCCCAATTTTTCTATTTTTTGTCTTAATAAACCCATAACTGTGATGTTTAAAGCTTGAATAACTAGCCTTAATAATGTTTAATAACTTTTTTTTTTGTAATATACTATTTTTATAGGCATTTAGCCTCTTAATAATAAAAAAATGTGAAAAGTAAATAATATAAATAGTGTACGCTTGATTAAAAAAATACTCGTATTGAATTAGGTAATTATATATGTCACTCACTCTCACTCAGCTTCACGCTGTATCCCGCACGTGGCAGGGTAGGCAGAGGGAACTTGGGAACCTAGTGTTAGGACACTCCGTTCCACTTCTGTTCCCCACTTTCCGCCGAATTTGAGGAATTGCGTGTTTGGAACTCAACGCCACGTTTTGCCTTGTACCAGAGCGAAGAAATGAAACATTAAATATTTAAAGTGAAAATATTAAATATTTCATTTCCTAGACCGGTAATCGAACCCAGAACCTGTCGGTTACAGTCACACGCTTGTGCCGCTGCGCCACTACAGGCCTCAAATTATATATGTAAATATACATTTTTGTTTCCAGATACGCCGCGCGTCTCACACTCACTTCTGGGACTGCGATGAAGTGATGCTGGCTTTGAATCCTGGACCCGACAGTCCAATCAACGAGGCCGCTTTGAAATTAGTTCAACCATTCATCTGCCCTTCTTTATTGCACTGGATATCTATGCCCAGAGGAGACAATAGCTTAGTTGATGTTTTTACCAAACCAGTATGTATAGTAGTTGAAATTTGTAAATTACTTTAGAATTCTAATTTTTGTATATAAAATAGTGTTATAAGTCACTTTCAGCTTCACGCTGTATCCCGCACATGATAGGGAATGCATAGAGAACCTAGTGTTAAGACCCTCCGTTCCACTTCTGTTCCCCACTTTGCGCCGGACTTGAGGCATTACGTGTTGAATGACGGAACGACGACGCTTTGACTTATTACCACAGCGAAGAAATGAAAACGTTTGCTGTCTCACGCTTGTGCCTCTGCGCCACCACAGGCCTCAAATATATAAGTCACTATTATATTTTTGATTTTCCTTTAAAATGATATCATAATAAGATTTTTATTAGATTTTAAAAGCCATAGCTAACAAAAAGCTTAGTTATAATATTGCAAATAAAATATTTTGTTTTTATTTTCAGCAATATCTTTTCTATACTCTAGAGGTAGGCAATTTATCAAGCACCTTTAGTAACACTTACAATAAAACTAAAGAACTTAAATCTTTATTAAACGATGTATCTAAAAAAAATGAAACCAAACCACAAGATTTTAATCTGAAAACTTTACAAGATAAATTAGAACGTTCGATAGATACTCTTCTTTCGTATGAAATTAAGGAGACTGATGAATCGTATCAATTATTTAATGAAAGAATTAAAAAGCACATTGATGCTTCCATTTATCTAACAAGAGTTATAGCAATTGTAAACAAATTGGTCACGGAATTGAATAATTTCACTGTATCTACTGATGATGGAGAAAATACAAAAAAATTGGAAGGAGAATTGGCTGTAATACAAAAAATATTTAAAAGAAGACCGGCGGAAGCGCTAGCATTTCACTTCGATGTAATAACGAACGTTTTATTTAATAACAATAAAGAATTTAAAATGGTCGATGGTATAAAAGACATGTGCGAACTATCAAAGACTAAAGATAGTTCAAAAAATATTTTACTTGAAATGGAAAGAGTTAAAATTCAAATTTGTGCAAAACACTTTGAGACATTTTATACTGAAATACAACATGTATTGGATGATGATTACGATGAAACTAGACACAGTTTAGAAAATATGATGAATACGTATAAAAATGGAAGCGATAATAATATTGATGTTATTCAATTCTTTAAAGAAAGGTAATGATAATTATGTTAATTTTGGTGTTTTTCCCTTTCTTAGGGTTGTGCTGCTTGGATTTTTAACAAATTTATGTTATCTCTTTAGATCGATAAGATAAGTGGAGTGTTTAAATATAGATATTTTATATTTTGTTCTGAACTCACAAGTGTATAACAGAATTGTATCTACAGAAGTATTCCAACCGTGCCACTAAAATTGTAAAAGTTTATGAAAATGGATGTTTGATCTTGAGGCCTGTCGTGGCGCAGCGGCACAAGCGTGTGACTGTAACCGACAGGTTCTGGGTTCGATCCCCAGTCGAGGAAATGAAATATATAATATTTTCAATTTAAATATTCAATGTTTCATTTCTTCGCTCTGGTAATAAGGCAAAGCGCGGCGTTGAGTTCCGCCACTCAACACGCAATGCCTTAAATTGGGCGGAAAGTGGGGAACGAACTGCCTCGCGCGGGATACAGCGTGAAGCTAAGAAAGAAAGAAAGATGTTTGATCCACTTTTACGCAACATTTCTGAACGGACTTAGATGAAAGTGTGCAGTAATACTGCTTATACGTTAGATTAAATTCATAGGATACATTTAGTGTAATTATTTTGTGTTTCTTGGCTTTAATATAACAAAAGTTTATGCGGGTGAAGCCACGGATATGGCATTCATCTAGAAATAACTAGCGACCTTCACGCTTTTTGTTTCTAGATGGATGTGGTATCCCGCATGTAGCAACGGGATGATGACGAAACTTAGTCACTCCGTTACCCCACTTTCGATTAATTACGTGAGCGTGGCTATAGAATATTTATCATTTTCTTTCAGTCAAGAACTAGTTAACAGTTTAAGAAAATCAATAACATATTCCTTCGACCTGGGAATACCGATATATTTGAAATATTTACAAAATAATCTGAAACACTATGATATTATCTTGAGTTTTCTGTCGGGAGAGAACTGGTGGGAGGAATTCAGGAAGCTCTATAATGGACCGAAGGCGACTAATTTCTTTGATATGTTGGAAAAGGGTTTTGATATTACTGAAGATGTTCTCACACATTTAGATAAAATACATGTAAGCCATATTATACCATATTAATAATAACCTTATAAATTATCATCAGTTTTTGTCTTATGTCATATATATTTTTCACACTCAATGTACGTGTTATGATTATCATTTTAAAAAGTTTGCAACTGATCGACCGTGATATATAATTGCTTTTATATTGAAAGGAGAATCCAATTATTACAAGTTTCGCGAACAAAAAACTATAAATTAAAATTATAGGTTTGGGTTTCAATAAAAGTCTTAATAAATTTCTTTTATGGCTTATCTTGAAACTTGTTAAAGATTCAAAGTTACGAAATCGTTATTAATTAATATATTTTATAATAACTACTCTTTTAAAATCATCACGGTTTTTTTGTCAGTTGGTCCGACTCCTCCGTGATATAAACATGAACAGCACTACAGCCTTTTGCCAACACAACGTAACCTTGTCAGAGTACATACCAGATGGCAGTGGCGCACTCTCTGCTCTTCACAGACAGATATGTGATACGGAGAATAGTGAATTGTTTAAAGAAATACCGCCATTGATGTTTGCGTCACAGGTGAGGTTTTTTTTCAGCTTCACGCTGTATCCTGCACGTGGCAAGGTAGCCAGGGGGAAGTTGAGAGCTTTATGTAAAGACAATTTGTTCCTTTTTCCCCACTCAGGTATTGCGTGTTGAGTGACGAAAATCATCGCCGCGTTTGGTGTTGTTGCCAGAACTAAGAAATGAAAACATTAAATAAATAATTTGAAAATGTTAAGTGTGTGTTCTAAAAAATAATTTGGTGATATATTACTTAATTGTTTACTATACCCAATTGAAAAGCAGTTCGTAAATCTGAGCTTTAACTAACTAGCAAATTATTTATTACGCTGTATCCTGCACATGGCACGGTAGGTAGAGGGAACTTGGGAACCTAGTGTTTAAACACTTCCCTACCTATTATAATATTATAAAGACATGTGCGTACTATCAAAGACTAAAGATAGTACAAAAAATATTTTAGTTGAGATGGAAAGAGTTAAAATTCAAAATTGTGCAAAACAGTTTCGAGACATTTTCAAACTGTTTTGCACAAATTTGAACCTAACCTTTAGATTCTTAAATAAATTAAAAAAATACTACCGAATACCAACTCTCGAAAGACAAAAGATACTAAGCAATCCTATATAATATAATGAAGACAAGAAAAAAATAATATAAAATTTAAACAATGTTATTAAATGCACAGGGCTACGATGAAAATCTTAAAATGTCGCCTGACGTGGACTACAAAACCCTTTACTCCGACATTTCTCTTACTGAATCCAAAGTAAAGAAAATAAGCAACGGTCCACATTCTCCCAAAAGACCTTCATGGATGACAGAAGAAAAACTGCAAATGCTAAGGGATGCTGTTTTACAATTATTATCTAAGGAATCACTTATCAAGATATCGTTTGGTGTTATCAGTAACTTTGTTGATGCTGGCACGTTGTTAATTAACAATTCGTGAGTGTTTTTTTTTTTCTTTTCACTTTCAGCTGTTAGTCACTATCGATCGTTAAATATAAGTAGATAAAAAGACCGTAAAGACTTCGTTTTTTATTAATCGCCCGTTTTTGAATCCCTGCAAATTAAATGGTGAAAATCAATGCATGATCAGACAGGTAAAATGAAAATGATTTTTTTATTTTCATTTTGGTTATTTTTTCCCTAAATAATCGTTTAATTTTGAAAAACCAAAAAAGTCTATAGATTGTAGTGTAGGTAAAACTCTGGCTTCGAGTAACAATGATTTGTGAATTGGAACAGAATTTGGCTGCAAGTTTGATCCCCTCTCGGTGTGATGTAATGTCTGAAACTCAATCCGCAACGCTTCATATTGAGAAAGAGAAAAACGAATGAATTGTGCATCAATATAAATAATCAATAATAATTCCACAGTGACTGCACTCTCTGCTCTCAGTTCACGAGCTGGATAAAGCAGATCAATCTGCAAGTGTATAAAAAGCAGGAGTACGACACGCTGCTGTGCTCGCTGCACGCGCAGGACGCGCGCAGTGTGCACGCTGCACTTAATAATGATTTCCATTGGGATATGGCTATTGCTGAGGTACAGTTGTTACTTCAAATATCTATATTAAATGAGGAAGTCGAAAATGGCGTAATGTTAAAACACTTTGCTCTTCATTTTCTGCATATCCTGGTTATATTGCGTTGTTGTCATCTGATAAGTAACGCCAAATTTGATTTATTATATTGGAAAATTTTAAATAATAATTTTAGTGTTGATATTTTGGTATTTGAACATGCGATTATAACACAACAAGGACCATTTTGTTATGTATTACTCTTGATTTTGCATAACAGCGTAAATAAGTAGATTAATATAAAGTTTGTACGCTTAGCAACACATTTTATTAATAATTTCTACTCTATTCAGCTTCACGCTGTATCCCGCACATGGCAGGGTAGGCAGAGGGAACTTGGGAACCTAGTGTTAAGACACTCCGTTCAACTTCCTTTCCTCACTTTTCGCTGAATTTAAGGCATTGTGTGTTGAGTGACGTAACTCAACGCCACGATTTGCCTTGTCGCCAGAGCGATGAAATAAAAACATGAAATATTTAATTTGAAAATATTAAATATTTCATTTCTTCGAGCGGGATCGAACCCACAACCTGTCGTTTGCAGTCACACGCTTGTGTCGCTGCACCACGACAGGCTTCAAATTTAATTTTTAATTAACCAAATAATATGTTATCTAACTTATAAACATGAAAAAAAGTTTTTTTTTTTTTTTTTTAAATTAACAATACATATTTCAGCTTATATCTACCCGGAACTATACAAAGTACGAGTTAAACAAATCGCTATATGAGCTGCTCGAGCAAATGAAGCTTCACCTCCTGGAGGACGTGAGCGCACCATCCACTAAGCTGTTTGGCTGTTTGACATCTAATGTTACTGGAAATGATTTTGGACATGCTGCTTTGTAAGTTATACA
This sequence comes from Eueides isabella, assembly GCA_019049475.1. Taxonomy (NCBI): domain Eukaryota; kingdom Metazoa; phylum Arthropoda; class Insecta; order Lepidoptera; family Nymphalidae; genus Eueides; species Eueides isabella. The sequence goes on along the minus strand of CM032408.1, from coordinate 11,281,220 downwards.
TATTATCAACAAATTGTCTTTGGGTAGCGGAAATTTGTATAAATCGTCCCTATAAACAAGTTGTAACAAGCGTATAAGAGTTGGAAGCTTGGAGACTTCTTGGACTGGCAGACTGCTTGGATTGGAGGGGCGGGTTCAAATCATGCTACGTTCAATTTATTATACGTTTCTAAATTTAGTATAATATATATTTTTTTTAAATGATAAAAAGTCTTTATTTTATTATGTATATACATATTTAGGAATCTAGATAAAAATTGACTTGCTTCCAAGATGACAACAAAATGCCGTGTGATTCCGGCTTAGAATAGGATCACCCTAGTACTGATGCTGTCGTAAGAGGCGACTAAAGTGCGTGTGGTAGAGTCACATTGTCAGCAATGACAACACGCATGGGCAGACTCGACCGGGTTATTACCACCCCCGGCATTAAAAACCGGCGTTAAGTAGAGGCTTCGGCCACTGCGTTTCGCATTGAGTAATGCCGGGCCCCGGTGCCCATCCACCTTGGCGGCCGGCAAAGCTCCTGTAGCTCCTCTGCAGTTATACGGGACCGTGAGCGACGTTGATCAGTTATCACCAGGTGACCCGTACGCTCGTTTGCCGTCTTTTCCATAAAAAAAAAACATCTACAATACTTAAAAATAGTGCTTAATTAAAAAGAGTTTTTTTATGATATGACCTAATATAGAGTAATCTTCTCTTACAGATTCGCCAAAGTGCTAGTTCGTACAGCGAAACTCCTCAGAACAGAATTACCGTATCTCCAAGAAGTACCAGGGTTCACTGACCTGGCCTACCTAAAGCAGTTACAAGCAAATGTAGCCCACACTCTACACGTTAAAGATACTCTATCTAAATACTTGTTAAATTCTAGAGAATTGAAAAATGAATTAAACGAATTGATTAATATTGACGATTTGGTTAATAAAATTGAAAACGCTGATGTTGATTTGCTTTTGGTAAGTTTGAAAGATTTTCATTTAACATTCTAATATGATATTATTTAATGTATGTAAAGTGAAAACTAGTAACTATTATTTATATAAGCTCTACAGAATATTTTTAGAGTTCCGTATCTCATAAGATAAAGACAAAACCCTCACAGGTGCACTTTGTTGTATGTCAAGACCATCATTTTCGAGAGATTTCTTTGTGTAAAGTATCGATCTAAAATTAATATCAATTATACAGGTCTACAGTAACTTGGGGCTCAGAAAAAATCAAACTTCTAAATCAATGCAATCTCAAAATGATGCATCATTTTTCTTTTATTTTGTATGAAATTTCGTATGAAATTCGGCGCGCAATGAAAATATATAGTGTACTTCCCAATGTAATTTGGCCCGAAGTGTGAACTTACGATACAAATAAAGGAAATTATCCAATAAATTTAAATTTAATAAGATATTTCATAAAAAAATGTCATATATGTCAGAACTTACTTGTACTACTTACTAAAAGCAAAAAAATGAAAAATTATTAAGTATTTCTTTTAAAAACCTTTAATATTTCATTTCTTCGAGTGGTGATCGAACTTACGACCTATCGCATTCAGAGTCACACACTTGTACCTCTGCGCTATATCAGGCCTCAAACTTATATTTGTAGTTCATTTAAAACAAAAATTGTGTAAGGATCCGCAAACTTTAGTTTGTCAACAACCAAGCCACCTTTTTAACATACATCTATATTTTGATTTGCTTTCTTTTAGATTAAAGATCTACAGCCAAGAGATGATTACATTTTAGTAGAAGATCACTCGTGGAAACATATCTGTAAAGAACATCATTGCAAGGACATAATGAGGATAATATCGAAGCAAGTCAACATGACTCTAGTCGCGACCAATGTGAGTTTATTTCTTGAATTATGCCAGCATTTTACCCTTCGCTGGACAAGATCAGATATAAAAGATACACTTATAATATTACCAACGTTTGTTACAACGTTTTTTATCTTTACTATTTTTTAAAGTGTTATTCCACACTTAGGACAGAAAATACTAAACTTAAATTTTAAAAACGTATAAAAATTTTGAACGAAGCGGGAAGACTGGACTGGATCTCTGACTTCCTACTCACCCTTTGTAGGGGAGCGGGGAAACGGCATCAAGGCTTTAGCCTCATTGCCGTAGTTGCTCTCGGCACCCATTACTATGGGTGCGTCTTTTAGGAGGGCTCATGGCCCGTAAGGAAACTGCACCTACTTATGGGCAGGTACATGGGGAGGGGGGATGCTTGGATGGATGAGCAGAGGCCACCTGGGCGGTCAGCCCAGCCGGGTGAGACCCTCGGTTGCCCGGCTTAGGCGACCAGCGACCAAGGTGGCAGCTCAGGAATCGGGGTTAGGGGGAGGGAGGAGATCCCTTGGTAGACGCCGTCTTGCGTCTGGCGGCCGAGTATGCCAAGGGGCGATATTTTGCAAGTGCAGGTGGTCTGCCACATCGGCACGGCTAAACGCGGGTATCGCGAGCCGGCGGATGTGGTCCTCCAGGCTTTCCATCCTCAAGTCACGCTGCAATGTTGCATTGCGGACGAAGTATAGGGCCTGGGCAACACGCCGGAGGGCGATGTTCTGGACCACCTGCATGTTATCTTTTTGTCGTGGATTCAGTAGAGCAAACCAGGACGGTGCCGAGCGGGAAGAACGAATGGCTTAGTTGGAAGAACGAATGGCATAGCGCTTGAACGGTTTTCAAGAGGCGCGGGTTCAAATCCTGCTTCATTCAAAATTTTTGTACGTGTTTTAAATTTAAGTTTATTATTTTCTGTGCTAAGTGTGGAATAACACTTTAAAAAAAATACTATCTGTCGTCATCCGTCTGTCAAGACAATTTTTCTCTAGCTCGTATAACGGTTTTTAGTATATAGATATAGATATATAGTAGCTATTCTGATATATAATCCCTTGAAGCTCAGAACTAATCATTTTGTTAAGGTCTACGCAATCAATAGATGAATAAATAAAAAAAACCGTACACCGGAAATTTATATTTATATTAAAAAAAACAAAATTAATATGTATATTACAGACTATTTATTATAAGCTTATAATAGTAGTAGTTTATAATACGCTTGTGACCTCTACCTTTAATTCTGAAATTGGTACAGAACCCTCGGTGGGTGAGTCTGACTTATACTTGACCAGTTTTATTTCAATTTCCAGCTACCAAAGTTACAAAACAAACAATTCTGGCAATTCAACTTCATATCGCAAATACTCCAAAACCTGGAATCCAGTATGGAGCACATAGCGCGGGCGCTCGGCGTGCTCAGTAACATGGAGGTGAGGCGCGCGGCGGAGGGACGCCTCGCAGCCGTGCTGGATGTTGGCTTGCAGGTGATGATGGATGATGTGCTCGACGATGTTGTGTATAGGTGAGTAGACACACACACATGTACACTGGTGCCCACTAATACGTACAGATACATACACACACACACACACAGACACACAAATAACCACATTTTTAGTACACGCACATCCAAACAAACACTTATATAAGAACAAATTATAAATTTATTTTGAATCTAATAAAGAAAAAAAAATGAATAAAATAATAACTAATTATGCTTTTAGCGTTATCTTACGGTAACAAATATTGAATGATATAATTATACACGCATGTTAGTTTAGAGCTTGTTGCTTGTTTTCTTCCTTCCTGCCCGTGGACAGGGAAACGGATGCAGGGCTTTATGGGCCCTCTTCCGCGGTTTCAACCTCCGCTCGTTAAGACGAGCGCGTCATTAGGCGGGCTATGCCCGGGGGAATACAAGCGCCTGCGTTTTAACTCGCAGGCGCAGGGGATGTAGAGTCAGGATAGGATGAGCTATATGCCACCTGGGCGGTCAGCCCGGCCGGGTGAGTCCCCCGGTTGCCCGGGGAAGGCCCAGCTTAAGCGACCAGCGACCGAGGTGGCAGCTCAGGAATCGGAGTCGGGATGGGTAAGAAGGTCTCGAGGAAGGCGCTTCTTGGCGTCCGGTGGTCGTGTATGCCACGGTGCGATGTCCTGTAGGTGCAGGTGGTCCGAAACATCGGCGCGGCGGAACGCGTTAGACGCGAGCCGGCCGATGTGGTCCTCCAGGCTTTCCATCTTCATGTCGCGATGCAGGGTTGCATTGCGCACGAAGTATGGTGCCTGGGTCACTCGCAGGAGGGCGAGGTTCTGGACCACCTGCAGGTTGCTCTTCTGTCGTGGACTCAGTAGGGCGTACCAAGCTGGAGAGGCGTACGTGAGGTGTGGCCTCACGTACGTCTTGTAGAGCGCCAGCTTGGTACGTAGTGGCAAAGGTTAGTCCCTTCAATGAAAACAGCATTTATAGACCACCGTAGAATAATTTTATAGCATCTTTATGCTGTATCCCGCTTATAGCAAGGTTGGCAAATGGAAACTTGGGAACCTATGTCTAACCTTAAGAAACTTTCCTTTTTCCAATTTCCGTTGAATTTTGGTAAATACGTGCTGCTTTGACTTATTATCAAAATAAGTGTACCGGACGGGCGGATCTCGAATGAACGAGCCACTGACGCCCTGTACACTATAGGTTCCGGATCGTGGGGTGCGCGGGGATCGCCGAATAAAACGATATGTGTTATATATCGATATAACGGTAGATGGCTGGCGGCTTCTTATAAATGTCTTCTAAATGTTCTTGAACTATTTTTCTTCTATTATTTCTTCCTATTTTTCTTGTTGTAGTTATACTCGTTGTCCGAACACACATTACGCGACTTTAGTCGCCTATCCCTTGTATTGAGCTATACCGTGACGAGAGCCGCAAGCCACCGAGCCGTTTTGGCTTTATTTACGTAACAATTTTCACTATCAATGTTACAGTTTTTTACTTACATCTTTTAAACTATTTATCTGATATATTTGTAATTTATATATTCTAAAAGTACACGAACTTCTCTATTTAACTGTATATACAACATTAAATAATTTAATCATTTACTATTCGAAAATAACAAAAAACACTGAATTGACAGCGATGTTTGTACAAGTTACACATTATATTTTTCTATTAATTTGTATTTACGGTCATTTAGAATATTTTAATCTGTTATTTGACTATACAAAACTATTATAAACAAGATTAAATTATTATTTTAACAATATTTACCGAATTACTGTTTTAAAAACAGATTAATATAAATTTACCTAAAACTATAAAAGAACTATATATTATACATGCTATAAACTGGTAAATTATTATATAAAACTAATATCTAACATTTCAATCTAAATCTATTAACGGAATCGCATTATTATTTATTTATTTTAATAATAATATGGAAAATCAAACTAAAACGAAATTACAACTAAAACTGGCAATTATATGACGTCACGACGCGCAACCAAATCACTTACAACTGCACGTCGTGTATAGTCGACGATCGGCGAAAATCGCAGCGTCGCGAACATTTCTCCCGCCGTGCAGTATCAGGTCTCGACGTGATGCTGCATCTTTTCCGCGGTGAGTGACGGTGCCTTCTTACTTCGGAAGCGGGATGAGTTTTTAGTTGGCCTTTTTAAAAGACCACCCTTAGTGCGTACTTCAACTATTCGTACTTGTCCGTCGACACCTGGATACACTGCTTCTATGCGTCCTCTTGGCCACGTGTTTCTTGGTAGTTGAGAGTCGGCGATGAGTACTGGGTCGCCTACTTGATAAATAGGGCCCCGACCATGAGGCTCCCGCCGATATTGAAGTTCAGGGAGATATTCACGAACCCAGCGCCTCCAAAACATATCTGCGAGAATTTGTGAGCGTCTCCAATCCTTTTTACTGTCTACATCACTTTCATTAAATGTGCCAGGTATTGGTAGACGAGCTGACCCTCCAAGTAGGAAATGATTAGGTGTTATAGATTCCTCGTCGGCATTGTTAACAGAAACATGTGTGAGGGGTCGGCTATTCACTGTATATTCTACTTCGCAGAGTAAAGTAGACAAAACTTCTTCTCGGGGGTATCTCTCACGAAGAATAGTCTGTAGAGCTGTTTTCACGCAGCGAATAAGACGCTCCCAAGCGCCTCCCATGAACGGTGCAGAAAGTGTTATGAAACGCCATGTGATATCACGACGACTGGCTTCTTCTTTGAAAGCTTCACGGAGTTCTTTATCTGCCCCATGCATATTTGTTCCATTATCTGAATAAATTTCAGAAGGACATCCTCGACGCGCAGCAAATCTCCGCAATGCGAGTATAGCAGAGTCCGCGCTTAAACTGGCGGCAATTTCAAGATGAATTGCTCTAGTGGTGAGGCAGGTGAAGAGTGCGACGTAACGTTTTACATGCTGTCGGCCTATGGTTACTGTAAGAGGACCAAAGTAGTCTAATCCGGTGTATGTGAATGGTCTCCGATGATGAGCGAGACGAGATTTTGGATGATCACCCGTAGAGGGTTGTGGCGGTTGTGCCTTACGAATACGACACTTGAGGCACTGATGAACTATCTTTTTAACGGTGGGACGAAGTCGAATAACCCAAAAATGTTGACGTACTTCATTAACTACTATTTCCGTGCCACTATGATGAAGACAACGGTGTGTCCAGTCAATATACAACTGTGTGATGTAGTGATCGCCATCTAGGATTTGAGGTCTCTTTATTTCTTCTAGTATTTCTTCGGCGGCAGCTATACGACTGCGAAGAATGATAATGCCGTCTCGAAGTTCCACGGGCAATGAGTGAAGGCGGCTTTGTTTGGCAATAGTTCTGTAATTTATTAAATCTGCGATATCTTCTTTAAATGATTCTTCTTGACAGGCACGTATAAGGAGGTTTTCAGCTTTTATAATGAATTCAGAATCTAATATGAGAAAATTGGTAGAATCTATGGATTTTTTGGTCTGTACATTAGTAGCTCGTTTTGGCACTGACTTTTTTTGTTTGTTCCAGTGTGGATCTGTTTCTAAATTTCTACGTGTTCGCTTATAAAATGTCTTCTCTTTGTTATTTCTGCAGATAGTTAAAAATTGTAAAACTCTAGCTGTAGCACGAAGTAGTCGTTCCCATTTTGAGAAACGTCGTGGATCAGGAATTGCCTCACGAAATTTTATATTTGCCTTGATATCTGTCACGGTAAAAGTACGTTCTTCATCAGTAATTTTTGTAACGGTTGGTTTTTCGATGGGCCAGGTATTTTGATCTTCTTTCAAGAAAGCAGGTCCGCTGTACCATTCGTGATTGGCTCCAAAGTCAGATGGTACATCCCTGGTGGCTATATCAGCGACATTGAGCTTAGAAGGTACCCAACGCCATTCTTGAACTTTAGTATACTCTTCGATGGCTGCTAATCTGTGTGCGACGAACGATTTATAAGATCTGGCTCCAGTTTTTATCCATGTAAGAACAGTTTTACTATCTGTCCAAAAGATTTTGCATTCCGGCATAATACTATGTTCTTTTATGACAGCTTCTGCCATACGAACTCGCATGACAGCTGCTTGCAGTTCTAAACGGGGAATTGACATAACCTTAAGTGGAGCTACTTTTGCTTTAGCCATGACCATGCTCACGTGATTTTTTCCATCAGGAGTAATCACCCTCCAATAAGCAGCTGCTGCATAGGCTACCTCGCTGGCGTCGCTAAATACATGCAGTTGTATAGATGTTGCATCGCTGTATCCAGAGTAACATCGAGGTATGCTTACGTTTTTAACTTCTGGAGGTGTAGCATCCATTCCGCCCACTGCTTAGCAAGGTCTTCATCTAGGTGTTGATCCCAATCTATAATTCTTCGCCAAGCTTCCTGAAGAATTTGTTTGGCACGAACAGTTACGGGTGAGGCGAAACCAAGTGGATCGTAGAGTGACATAACTATTTTCAGAGCTTCTCTTTTTGTAGGAATTGCTTTGTTTAATAAGCTGGCTGGTAATCTTGCTAATTTTAAATTAAATCGCAATTCATCCGTCGATGGTCTCCACATTAGACCTAAAATCTTTTCTTCTTTTGTACCCAGACTAATACCTTCTGTTGCCTCTGACTGAGTTTCTAGTTCTTTCACTATAGCCGGATTATTTGATACCCATTTGCAGAGTTTAAAACACGCTTCACTGTGGATACTTTGAATTTTCTTGGAAATTCCTATGGCTTCTTCTATACTTCGAAAACTATCTAGATAGTCATCCATATAGTGATTATGGATTATAGCTTCCACTGCCTCTGGATGCTTGTCAATATATCTTTTTGCGTTCCAATCTTTAGCAAATATTGCGGTACATGGTGAACTGGCAGCTCCAAATATAATTGATGTCATACGATATTCTTCAGGAGCTCCCTCCCGCCGGTGTCCTCTCCATAAGTAACGTAGAGCGTCTCTATCTTGAGGTCTTACTTTGACTTGCATAAACATTTCAGCTATGTCAGCTGAGACAGCGAAAGCATGACGACGAAATCTCATCATGACACCTGGAAGTGATTGTAGAAGGTCTGGTCCAGTTAAGAGGAAATCATTCAGAGACATTCCTTTAGTTTTAGCGGCGGCGCAGCATCGAAATGTGGCAGATACCATGTTCTGCCCGAGGTGCTTGGTTTAGGAGCCACTTCAGCGTAACCCTTCTGTATGAGTGACTCCATTTGTTCCGAGTATCTTCTTTTTAATTCAGGATCACGATCAAGTTTTCTTTCTATCGATATGAGTCTCTTTAATGCTGATTCATAATTATTAACCATCACGATGTTCTCGGTTTTCCATAGAAGAGCAGTTTCGATGTGCCCATCCTGTAAACGACGTGTGTTTTTCTTCAAAATAGTTTCAGCTTTTACTTCTGGATCAGAAGCTGGCCGACGTGGGTTAATGATAAGAGATTCCAAGGCAAGTAATCTCTTAGTTGTTCATCTATTCTATCTTCATAATTTGTTACTTGATTGACGAAGTGAATTTTCTGACCCAAAATCCTATTGTGCGCACCATGGAGCACCCACCCCAGAGCCGTGAGTGAAGCAATAGGTTGATTCCTAGGCCCCGTACGAACATCTTCTGCGATTAGTAGGTTCCAATTATCTTGACCGATTAAAATTTTAGGTGCGGCGGATTCGTAGACAAGTTTGTTCTCCAGATCGATCAAATGGTCGCAGGCAACTAAGTCTTCTTTACGAACTGTTTGTGGGGATAGATTTAGATTGGGAACGGTGCGAGCTCGGAAGGTAATTTTCTGTTTGTGTGAACTAGCGAGTGTCACTGTAACACGCCTTGATCCTGGTGTATCGATCACTATGTCCCCTATCGCTTCCATCTTCAACGGATCCTGACGTCCCTCAGCACCGACTTCCTGCGCCAAAGCTTCATCTATAAGAGACACAGTTGATCCGTCATCTAGAAGAGCATATGCCGATGTTTCTCCCGCCGGTCCGAGAACTCGAACTGGTATCATTTTTAAATAAGCCCGAACCTGTGACGGTGTCCATGCAGTAGCTACTGTTTCGTTTTCTTCACTTGGATTCGAAATCACCGGCTGCTCCTTTTTCTCATAATGTAACAACCGATGATGAGTAGCGGTGCATCCTTTAACCCTGCATTTCATAGGTCTGCAAGAATGTCCTATTTGTCTAGACCGGAGACATCGAAAGCATAATCGATGTTCTTTGGCGAGTTTCCATCTACTATCTGAGTTGGCATCTTGAAACTTCTTGCAGCTAATACTATAATGCCCTTCTTTCCTACAAATTTTGCACGATATTCTTGCTACTTCATGAAATTTGATGGGTTTTCTGTCTTCTGTTGTAGTATGTGTTCTATGAATAACCCGACGAGTAGGTTCCAGGATCTCTGGTGGAGAATAAGGTGTACGATATGCTGCTTGCTTTGTAAGAAATTCACTGAAGTGCACCAGGTCCGGTTTAACAATAGAAGCTTGTTCTTCGTACCACCTGGTACATAAAGATGATGGAAGCTTTTCACGAAGAGCTCTTATTATATCTGGAGCCGTAATAAAATTGTGTAAATTGAGAGCACGAAATAAATTGACGCTACTTCGAACTTTGCTGGCGAAGGCAAAGAGATCCTCTTTTGGGGTATCGGCACAACGAGGTAGAGACCGAAGCTTGTCATATTCACTATAGGCAATAGTATCCGGGCGACCGAAATTCAATTCAAGCTCTTCTATGATGGCATCTGGTTTCGAATGAGCTATGAGCTGTGTATCCACGACTTCCAGTGCTTTCCCAGTGAGGCTTCTTCGGATTCTGGCTGTATTTTCGATGTTATTAAAATATCCCCTAGTGTTTTCATAAATGGCTCTGTATGATAGCCATTCATTCAGCGCTCCGTTGTATGTGGGGAGATCCATGTTTACTTTTGATGCAACAGTGAAATTAGGTGAAGGTAACATGTTAGCCAAAGGTTGCACTTTTTCACAAGAGGTTTTCTTCAAATTTTCTATTTCTCTCCTTAGCTTTTCTATTTCCTTAATTGGATCTATTTGTACGGCTTGTTGACTTTCGGAGAGGGCAATAGGCAGACATTGAGGCTTAGTATAATTTGATGCTATAGGATGTGATTGCCTCGGAACATCTGCACACGGAAGCTGTGACGACGATTCTTGTTCGATGAGTGCACTATGGTCGACCCAGGAGCGGACGTAATCGGTTTTAGATATATTATCTTCCTGGTAATCTGAACTATCTGAGTTTGCGTCTTCTAGAGCTAGTTCGGCGAGTTCAAGCTTAATACGAAGAACTTCTCGACGAGCATCCCTTGCTTTACGTTTAGATTTTGTTGTCAGTTTCGAATTTGATCGTTTCGAAGTTGTTGACTCTTTCTGTGGTCCCTGAGGTTTATCTTCTCTCGGTACTATGTTCTTTACTATAAGTAAATCCTCTTGGGGAACTGTAGGCGGATGTGGCACAACTTCGCAACTGGATGAAGGACCACCCCTAGCTTCACATTTCCATCCCTCAGCCTGGCCTCTCGATCGTGTAATTGGCATATTGGCAATGAACGATGGCGGATGATGAAGCACAAAGACGAACGAAGAGTCACGGTGTAGTCACTGTGATGCACGAAGACGGACGAAGACTGTTGATGTTACACGAAGACGGATAGTGATGCACGAAGATCAATCACTGATGTCGGACGATGAGTATCGATGATGAACGAAGACGGACGATAAAGACGGTACACGAAGCCAGACGATGATGCGCGAAGGTAGACGAAGACGGTAAGCGCGACAGCGACTGCGTCTGCGAGGTTCAGCGCGGTAGTACGTGCGGCGGAGAGCGCGACGGTTAACACGGCGGTAGTCGCAACAGTAGTGACGACGGTCTGTGTGACGGCGAGCGCACAACGGAGAGCGCGGCGCGAGCGCGACAGCGAGCGCGCAACAATCGCTTCGCGAGCGAGTACGCGATATTGAACGCGGCACGGGCGCGACAGTGAGCGCGCAGAAGTCGGCGCGACGGTGAGCGCACAACGGTGAGCGCGGCGCGGGCGCGACAGCGAGCGCGCAACAATCGCTTCGCGAGCGAGTGCGCGATTATGAACGCGGCACGGGCGCGACAGTGAGCGCGCAGCAGTCGGCGTGACGGCGAGCGCGACTGCAATCACGGTGGTCAGCGCAACGTTTAGCTTGACACGAAGAGCACGACGACGTTGACGAACACGATGACGGCGACGTAACGGTCACTATGTGCGCCCCAGATCCGGCTCGAAGGACCAGCGCGTTGTACCGGACGGGCGGATCTCGAATGAACGAGCCACTGACGCCCTGTACACTATAGGTTCCGGATCGTGGGGTGCGCGGGGATCGCCGAATAAAACGATATGTGTTATATATCGATATAACGGTAGATGGCTGGCGGCTTCTTATAAATGTCTTCTAAATGTTCTTGAACTATTTTTCTTCTATTATTTCTTCCTATTTTTCTTGTTGTAGTTATACTCGTTGTCCGAACACACATTACGCGACTTTAGTCGCCTATCCCTTGTATTGAGCTATACCGTGACGAGAGCCGCAAGCCACCGAGCCGTTTTGGCTTTATTTACGTAACAATTTTCACTATCAATGTTACAGTTTTTTACTTACATCTTTTAAACTATTTATCTGATATATTTGTAATTTATATATTCTAAAAGTACACGAACTTCTCTATTTAACTGTATATACAACATTAAATAATTTAATCATTTACTATTCGAAAATAACAAAAAACACTGAATTGACAGCGATGTTTGTACAAGTTACACATTATATTTTTCTATTAATTTGTATTTACGGTCATTTAGAATATTTTAATCTGTTATTTGACTATACAAAACTATTATAAACAAGATTAAATTATTATTTTAACAATATTTACCGAATTACTGTTTTAAAAACAGATTAATATAAATTTACCTATAACTATAAAAGAACTATATATTATACATGCTATAAACTGGTAAATTATTATATAAAACTAATATCTAACATTTCAATCTAAATCTATTAACGGAATCGCATTATTATTTATTTATTTTAATAATAATATGGAAAATCAAACTAAAACGAAATTACAACTAAAACTGGCAATTATATGACGTCACGACGCGCAACCAAATCACTTACAACTGCACGTCGTGTATAGTCGACGATCGGCGAAAATCGCAGCGTCGCGAACAATAAGAAAAGGAAAATGTTAAATATTTCATTTCCTTTAATGAGAATAAAACTTGCGACCTGTCACGTTTAGAGTACATTCACGTGCCTCTGTACCACGACAGGCCTCTTTATCTTTTTTTTTTATTTCAGCATTCTAGGATTACTGAAAGATTTAGAACCAATAGTTCACGACACTCCTCTAGAGCGCGACGTGATAGCGGTGACGGACGGCTTGGATATAATTCGAAAATTCAAAAATTACCTGATTGAAGAAGATATTAAGTGTAAATATTTTATTTCTTCTCAACAGTATTGTTAAATAAGTTGTGCTTTGTGTTTTTTTACTTTTACTCACTCATTCACTCACTGAGCTTCACGCGGTATCCCGCACAGGGAAGGGTAGGCAGAGGAAACTTCGGAACCTTGTGTTAAGATACTCTGTTCCCATTAAAACACTTCCGTCCTCCATAACCGAATTTCAATACTGCCAATATTCTATATATGCATCTTTCATTAAGTACTAGCCTCTATCTGCGGGTTTATTTCGCCATTAAATGAAAATAACTACTTTTTTGTATATGTTGGTGACAATTATGACCACATATACAATAGGTTACGTCCAAACGATTTACGTGACGTAATGTATAGTCTTTTTAAATGAAACTCTTTTAACCGGATTGATCGCGTATATTCAATAGTAAACATTTTTGGGAAGCCCGACGTTTCGAACACTTTACAGTAGTCCGTGGTCACGTGGTCCGGTTAAAAAAGTTTCATTTAAAATGTGTAACAATCGCGAAAATCAAATACAATTTTTGCCGTGTGATCCCGGCTTAGAATAGGATCACCCTGGTACTGATGGTGTCGTAAGAGGCGACTAAAGTGCGTGTGGTAGAGTCACGTTGCCAGCAATGACAACACGCATGGGCAGACTCGACCGGATTGTTACCACCCCCCGGCATTTAAGACCGGCGTTAAGTAGTGGCTTTGGCCACTGCGTTTCGCATTAGGTAATGCCGGGCCCCGGTGCCCATCCACCTTAAAAGACGGCAACGCCCTTGTATCTCTTCTGGAGTTACTCGGGGCCGTGGGCGACGGTGATCACTTACCATCAGGTGACCCGTACGCTCGTTTGCCGTCTCTTCCATAAAAAAAAAATGTTATTGTAATGTATAGTCTTTGCAGTTCTTTAGATTAGCGTGTTCAACCCTACGTAAATACGCTTTATAATGTTAGTGTAAGTATATAAATATAGTTATTAATCTTGAAAGATTTATTTAATTTTTTGTTTGTTTTTTTTTCAGTAAACGTGTCGGAAATATTCACAAATCCAGAGCGAATAGAGTCATCTCTAAATGAATTGGGTATAAACAACACCAACTTCTGGTCGCTCGCAGCGCCCCGCATACAAGCTGGATACATTGCTATTAAACCAGTAAGTGTTAGAATGATCAATGAAAATATTCTTTATTTACGTTTATTTTAGATCTTATTATAGTATAGTTGCTTTTGAATCAAGCCAAAAACTTTTTGAATTTAAAAATATAGAGCTGTAAAAAACTAGAAGGTAAGGTAAGGTAAGAAATTTTCACGGGGAAATGAAAACAATTCAGTAGGGATTGAACATATTATGATCAATATATGATCATCGGACAGACCAACAGTAGTCTCATTTTGACATATTATTTTTTATCTAAGCGACGTAATAATCTAGTACTTTACTTATCCACAGTTATTTAGCCAAAAGCAAGGCATCTACAACATAAGCGACTTCGTATGTCAAATAGACGATACTTCCAAGGTCCTTCAGGTAGGAGCTGGTCCTCCAGGGGTGTCTCTCGAGGACGTATACGCAGCTGTGGTTGAGCAGTTCTGCAGCATCAGCGATGAACAGGCGAAGAGGGTGCTGACAGTTTTATTGGAGAATGTGGATTTTCATTTCGTTATTGGTAAAGTGAGTATTTGTTTTTTTACTTTTTTGGCACAAGTAGGTTTATTTAGGTTGGTTTTCTTATTAGTCGTATGTGGAAGTATGGGAGTGGTCGTGGTCACAAAGTGTCTTACATATTTGGCAGCAAGATTTCGTACAGTCGTTAATGGTCAGTACAGCATTTTTTAAGGCGGCGGTAGTTAATGGTCAGTACAGGATTTTATCAGGCTTTTTTTTATTGATAAGACACGGCAAACGAGTGTACGGCTGATGGTAGGGGATCACCGCCGCCAACGGCCCTGTGTAGCACCAGAGCAGCTACAGGCGCGTTGCCGGTGTATAAGGTAGACGTGCACCGGGGCCCGTCATTACCCAATGCGAAACGCAGTGGCCGAAGCCACTACTTAACGCCGGTTTAAATGCCGGGGGTGGTAATGATCCGGTTGAGTCTGCCCATGCGTGTTGTCATTGCTGACAACGTGCCTCTCCTACACGTACTTTAGGCTAGATTATCTTTAGATTCACACAGAAAATTTGTTACATACAACGTAGATAATGTACAAAAAAATTAAATATTCTTACTTTTTTAATGCACGTTTGTTCCTCGCGCCACAACGAAAAAACAGCGGTTGTGGGTTTGATTTCAACTCGGTGGAATGAAATATTTTAATTTTCTCACTAAGATAAATAGTGAGAACGTGACGATGAGTTTTGCCACTTAAGATGGATCGAGAGTTTGGCAAAAAATAGACGACGGAGTGTTTTAACACTAGGCTCCAAGGTTCTTTTTGGCTGCTCAACTATGTTCAGGATACAGCATTAAATTACAAAATTACGTTTTAATTATTTTATTTATTTTACAGCTAAAATCATTCCTCTTAAACAAGCTGTTTATCGCGTCCAATATAACACAAGATGAAGGTGAAACGGTAATGGCGGAACTAAGTGACATGGCGGCCATAGTGCCCCAAGTGCGGACGAGACTTGAACCCGTGACTGCCGCGCTGGCTGATGAGCCGCTGTTAAAGAGAATTAAGAAGAGCAAGTCCCTGGGGGATATGTTGGCTTGTAAGTATGTTTTAATACTGTCTTTTAGCCAAAAAAGAGGTTTTTGTGGCAAAAATATTCTTTCAACTGTAAGTTAAAGGACACAGTAAATAAAAAAGTTTTTTTTTGTTAATTTTCCCCATTGTCATTAAAACATGATCAAAAATTATTGAACTAAACAACTTGACAATCATTAATCTTGAAATATCATTAATGTTCTAGCATCAGAAATCCTAAAAGAAGTAGGTCTGGCAGTTTGTGGCAAACCCTTCTATACAGACATAAGCCGCTTCTACAAGGCAATAGCGCGGACCAAAGACTTATCTGACGCGCCAGACAAGGAACAACTGGAGTCCTTGCCTAGTAAGATCCATATTATTAAATTATGTTTTTGTATTATTATTTTTTTTATGGGAAAGACGGCAAACGAGCGTACGGGTCACCTGATGGTAAGTGATCACCGTAGCCCACGACCCCGAGTAACTCCAGAGGAGCTACAGGAGCGTTGCCGTCCTTTAAGGTAGATGGGCACCGGGGCCCGGCATTACCTAATGCGAAACGCAGTGGCCAAAGCCACTACTTTACGCCGGTCTTAAATGCCGGGGGTGGTAATAATCCGGTCGAGTCTGCCCATGCGTGTTGCCATTACTGGCCACGTGACTCTCCCACACGCACTTTAGTCGCCTCTTACGACACCATCAGTACTAAAGTGATCCTATTCTAAGCCGGAATCACACGGCAAACGGTCTTAGCTTACCTACCTTTATTTTTAGCTCTGGTATAAACTTACGTAAGCGGTCCGTCAAGCTCTTTACCATTTTTAACCTCCAATGCAAAAAGTAGGGTGTGTGAGAATTTAGCTTTGGCTGTGGCACCGTAGTTCCCGAGCTAATGAACTTCGTGATCGAATAACATTATCACTTTTAAGAAAATATCTAAATATTCAAAGCTAAAATTTCAGCGAAATGAATAAAAAATTAGTAGCAATTTTGACGATGTAAATGTTTTAAATAACATTTTTTATTTATTTTTTAAACAAAAATCAAACGTTGAAGAAAGATTGTCAAAATATATATAATAATAAAAACTATATAAACATCTCGCTATCCGTTTCTGAGATTAGCACGTACAAGCGCACAGATAAATATAAATAAAATCTCAATCTCAATTGTTAACGCGACAGATTGAAGGCTCGATCCCCATTTGAGGAAATGAAATATTTATTATTTTTAAATTAAATATGTAATATATATTTTTTTTGCTTTAATAAAGCACTGCTCTGAGTTCCACGAAGCATTCGGCATTTGGTATTAGGTATAAGGTTAGGAACGGAACGCAGTATCCTAACACTAGGTTCCTAAGTTTCCTCTGCCTATTCTGCCATGTGCGGGATACGGCGTGAAGCGAAAAAAACATTAATTTATTAGATATTTAAACATAAATATTCCATTAATTCACAGCCGATTTCTGCCGCTCTCTGTACAAGGACATAATATCAATGGATGGTGGCAAGATCGTGTGGAGTTTCATCAAGCCGCTGATCCTGGGGAAGATATTGTATACGCCTTCTAATCCAGCTGTTGAAAATATTATAAAACAGGTTTGAAATTATGGGTCTTTCAGTAGATTATAGGCCTGTTGTGGCGCTGAGGCGTAATCTTCTGACTGCAAGTGCAACAGGTTGTATATTCGATTCCTACTCGAGGAAATGCAGCCATTATGGTTTTCATTTTTCGTTGTGGTAACAAGGCAAAGCACGGTGTAGAGTTCTGCCACTCAATACGTAATGCCTCGAACTCGGCCAAAAGTAGAAAACGGAACGGAGTATCTTAACACTAGGTTCCCAAGTTCTCTCTGCCTACCATGCAGGAAGCTAAAAAATATATAAATATTTTTTGTTATTATTTGGAACAAATAAGCTGTTTATCTCGTCCCACAGGTCACCTGATGGTAAGTAATCACTGCTCTTGACCCCATTTAAATGCAGACATAATTATTTTTATTTCCTTTCTCTTGTAGTTGGAATACGATTTTGAGTTTTCCTAGACATTGTCTTGTCAGAAAAAAAATCAAAATACTTGCTGGCAGTTACTACAACTTAAACATATCTACATTTTTCGTTATTGATTTAAGATCTTTGGGTGGCAATCTCAAACAAAAATCAATTAATAGAAACAAAAACACAACTAACAATCACAATACATCATTATCATTGCCTGTTGTAATGCAGAGGCACAAGCGTGAGACTGTAAGCACTACAGACACCACTCTACAGGCAATGCCTCAAATGCAGCCAAAAGTGGAGAACAAAGCAGAGTTTCTAACACTAGCTTCCCAAGTTCCTAGCCTTTCTGCCTGTACTTCCATATATAGAACACAGTTAACAACCTCTTTTTTTATACTTTTTATTATTTTTTTTTTTTTTTTTCAGCTTCACGCTGTATCCCGCACTAGGCAGGGTAGGCAGAGGGAAAGGAAGTGAAACCTAGTGTTATGACACTCCGTTTTACTTCCGTTCCCCACTTTCCGCCGAATTTGAGGCATTGCATGTTGAGTGGCGGAACTCAGCGCCGCGCTTTGCCTTATTACTTTTTATTATAAAATTTTTAATTTCTCTTTTAGGCTAATTTAACGTTCGAGCCCACAGCCAAACTGGTCAATTTAGTCCACTCGTTTGCCGCCTCCTTCTCCTCAGTGGACAAGCTGACGTCACACAAAAATGGATTAGATGCTCTAATGAATATCATGTCATCCCCAAGATATGAGGGACTGAGGAAGAGCATCTTGGGTGATGTGGAAGTACCTGATGTGAATATAGATGACATGTTTAATAGTCTTGGCGATACTAAGGTATTTGATTATATTTCTTTTTTATTTAATTATTTTAAGCTATTATTACTACCTGTAATTATAAAAATATATCAGGCCAGTCGTGGCGCAGCGGCTTAAGCGTGTGACTTTAAACGACAGGTTGTGGGTTCGATCCCCACTGGACGAAATTAAATATTTAATATTATTATTTTTTCTCTGTGATAACAATGCAAAGCGCGGCGTTGAGTTCCATTCACGCAATGCCCCAAATTCGACGGAAAGTGTGAAACTGTAGTGGAACGGAGTGTCTAAACTTTTCGTTCCCAAGTTCCTTCTGCCTACCCTGCCATGTGCAGGATACAGCGTGAAACTGAGTAGAGATAGAGAGAGAGGGAGAGTACTTTTCTTTATTATTATATATTTTTCGTTTTTTTTAGGCCCTAGGCCACCTCCTACAGCAGGCGTCACAGCTACTCCGCTGCATAAGCCTCGACCGCTTCCGTGCCTATAGTGATGAGCGAGCGCTGGCTTTAGAGGCTGCGAGACTCACCGTGTTGGGAGAGTTCTCCGCGGGTAAGACATTGTACCTGCAAATACTATTATTTCTTAGTTCTACATAGCTTATTTTGAGTTATATAGACAGATGAAACATAGGAATGTAGTGTGAAGACACTCCGTTACTATTATAACACTTCCCGCTAGATTACTGATAAATGGAACTTGGAACAAGATAATTGTTTCATTAAATAGCAGGCGTTGCATAGATCTTCTGCCAATCATTCAAGTTGTTTATATTCTACTCTACTCAGCTTCACGCTGTATCCCGCACGAGGCAGGGTAGGCAGAGGTAACCCGGGAACTTAATGTAAAGACACTCCGTTCCACATCTGTTCCCCACTTTTTTTATATTCGCTTTGAGCTATTATTGTACTATACTATATCACTCATTACTATTCCCATATTCCGCCGAAATTAAGGCATTACGTACCGGAACGGAGTGAGGAACGAACGTGGAACGGGGTGTCTTAACACTAGGTTCCCAAGTTCTCTCCGCCTGCCTTGCCATGTGCGGGATACAGCGTGAAGCTGAGTGAGTGATGAGAGATATCGGATTTTAAGAAAATCCAACATTTTTTTTATTTCTAATGACAATTTTTAAACAATATGAATCAAGCTATTAATTAATTACAGGCTTGGTTTTCATGAACATGAGTGTAGACCAGACGGAAATACCGTTGAACCTCGAGTACAAAATACGTATGGACATCAACAACGTGCCAACAACTAAGAGATTGAAGAATTAGTGAGTATAAAATCCACAAGGGTTGGAGATATACTTCATTTACATATATCGCTGGTGGTGGTGGTGCATAGGGGCAAGCGTGTGAATGTAAACTCGGCTGGTTATGAGTACGGTTCTTATATGAGAAAATTAATTATTTATTATTCTTATTTTCCACTTTCGTTCCCTACTTTCCGCCGAATTTAAGGCATTGCGTGTTGAGTGGCGGAACTCAACGCCGCGCTTTGTCTTATTACCAGAGCGAGAAAATGAAACATTAAATATTTAAATTGAAAATATTAAATATTTCATTTCCTCGGCTGGGGATCGAACCCAGAACCTGTCGGTTACAGTCTCACGCTTGTGCCGCTGTGCCACGACAGACCTCAGGCCTCTATTTTCCTCAGTCAACATATCTCAATATGGAGAATGTGTTAATGCAAGAAATATATTTTAACGCCAGGTTCCCAAGTTCCTTTTATTTACCCTTCTCTGTGATACAGCAAAAAGCTATAAATATATATAATTATATAAATAAGCGGTCGAGTCCGTTTTGGAGTATTGTCGATAAATCTGTAGGTTGTGGGCTTAATATCATCCGGATGATTACAATTATTTTCTTTTCTTTTTTAGGAAATCTGGTGGGAAATTGGGAAAGAAATGCTTAAAACGTTTTCGCTATGTTCCCTTTCCTAGTTCCGAATCAAAATGCCTGAAGCTATATTTTGAAAATATTGGCTTAGTACAAAAACTTGACATACTGACAGACCTATTGGTTACCTTATGCTTTACTTCTGTTCCAAGATAAAGATGCTTTTAACCTATAATTGGTTAAGTTAAGACTATTAAGACGTACAACAAATACCTGATTACAAATCTTTGAACATCCCACAGCCTCTGGACTCCAGGACCGGAATCCGATTTCCTTGAGAACATGAGATACTTCCGCGGATTCGTACAAATACAGGACATGATAAGCAAAGCTGTGGTTCAACTCTCCGCTGATGATTCAAGGAGCGTGGAGAAAAGAGAAGTACACCAAGAGGAAGAGGATTGGGAGGTGTATACCCAGCAAGTGCCTTATCCTTGTTATAGGAGAGACTTGTAAGTGATACGAAAAGTAACTTATTTTATTGTTAGGTCTTTTACAATAATTTTTGAAAGCTAGTATAAAAGTTATGGAATCTAATAATTAATTAAACTTACAAATGAGCGACTATAAAGTGGTGTGGGGTCGATCACCACTGGAAGAGATCAAATTTTCATTTCCTTACGCTTGTAACGAGGCCAAGTGCGATGATGAGTGACCACTACTCAACATGCAGTCTATTGAGTTCAGTGAAAAGTGGGGAACAGAAGTGTCTCGATGGGAACGGAGTATCTTAAATTACTAAGTTCATTGGTTCCCTTTGCCCAAATAAGTATGTTAGTGTTTCTACAAAAACGTATACAATAAGATCCCAGAAATCATTCTAGAATTTTCAAATTCGCCACGCATTGGGTATGAAATGCTCGCTCCAGACTATTTCATATGTGTCAGTCACTTATAAATAAAATTATGTAAACATTTGATTAAAAAATAATGTCCCGCTTAGTTTCCGATTTTTCTTAGGTCTGAGGCAGTAATTTTCGTAAACCGGTGGCAAATTGTTTGACGTTCAAAAATTGAAGCTTGTAACTTCTAATTTAAAATAAAATATTTGAATTCAAATAACTAGCAAAAGATCATAAAGAATAAGTACATGCATTAGAATTAATATATTAAATTATTTTTTTGTATTTTTTTCAGTTTTCAAACATCTCTATATGAATCTCAGTCGTTAATAGTAGCGTTTTTCTTCTCGCTGCTGTTCACGGTATCATCCGCTGTCCGCTTCATAGTGGCTGATAAGGAGTCCGGGAATACTATGGTATGGTCCCAATATTCATCTGCTTGCAGGCTTATGCGTACAAATTAAAATATTTTTGATGTAGCTTTTTAATTTTACTAACATTTAAAACCGCCTTAATGTTATTACTTGGAAAGTTATTAACTTGGCTGACTGATGATTTTTTCGCTGAATTCTTAAGATATTGAATATGGATGGATTTTGCCTCGTCTCTGCAGGGAATGAATGATAATATTAAGTATTTAATTTCCTCAAGTGAGAATGGAACCCACAGCCTGTCGCATGTTCAGTCTCATATTCGTGCCTAAATAAATACAATGTAATGCAAGAAATCATATAATATATTAAATTATATATATTTTCTTACAATATTCAATGTTTTCAAAGTAAATATTTAATGATTTCATTTTTTCGCCCTGGTAACAAGGAGTTCCGCCATTCAACACGCAATGCCTCATTTTCGGCGGAAAGTGGGGACGGGAGGTGGAACAGTGTCTTAACACTAGGATCCCAAGTTCCCTCTGCCTACCCTGCCATGTGCGGGTTACAGCGTGAAGCTGAGTCAGTGAGTGAGTGAGTGAGTATATATATTTTCTATTGTAATTAAAAGAAAGTAAACGTTTTATTTTCCAGCTAATGTCAGTAATGGGGGTAAACTTACACTACCACTCGCTGTCGTGGGCGGCGTGTACCCTATTCGAGCTGGCGGCGGCGGCGGCCGGCATGCTGTGCGTGCTGTGCGTCGGCGGCGTTCTGCCCCGCAGCGATCCTGCAATGCTGTATATGCTGTTGCTGGCCTTCGCCTTCTCTGTGCTGGCCTTCTGGTAACTTTGTCAAATCTATTAAGTCACTCCGTACTTAAATGTTATGATTTTATGTATTTTCATGAAATTATTATTAATATTTGTGAATATGTTTTCATTAGCTAGCAAATTATGTAAATATTATTGATATGACACCATTATTGATAGAGCACCTAGTGTAATATGATAGACCAAACGACATTTTGTGCGTACTTTGTAAATTTACAATTCTTCTATCGAACTACTGTTTCTTACTGCATCACAATTAAATACTTCACAAAATCTTTAAGAAGAAATTATATTTTAAGAAATTAAAAGAACATATGGCTTAGTTGGTAAGAACTCTTGGACGGTTCCCAAGAGGCGCGGGATCAAATTCTGCTACGTTTAAATTTTTATACGCTTTTAAAATTTTGTATTTTTTCCTAAGTATTATAACACTTAAAAAAATAATAAAAATATTAAATGCTTCACAGTAAACAACTTTACTAAAGACCATACAAAGAACTAAACATATTTAGATATACCCATCCTCATTATCCTTCAGTCACTGGGACATCTAATTAAATGAAATTAATCTGTAAACAAGTAAAACATATAATAATTTTGTAATTACTTTTCAAATGTCAAATTCCATCATTCCTTGTCCTTGACATAACTGTTTTGCATTAACCTAATACAAAACTGGATAAAAAAAACCTTTTACCGCCTGTCGTGCAATGGAGCCTGTAGTGACGCAGTGCTACAACCGTGTGAATATAAACGCTACAGGTTCTGAGTTCGATCGTCACTCAAGAAAAAATAATATTTAATATTTTCATTTACCTCGCTCTCGTATCAAGGTAAAGCGCGGCGTTGAGTTCCGCCACTCAATTCGCAATGCCTTCAGAATTTCGCTGAATTGGCAACGGAATGATCTTCATAGAAACTGAGCATCTCAATATTAGATTTCTCAGTTCTCTCTACCCACCCTGGATACTTACTACTGGTTACCTGATACTTATTACTGGATACGACGTGAAGTTAAATTAAATAATTCCGGCAGTTACATGATGTCAACACTGTGCTCGTCGGCGAGCTCGGGCGCAGTGGTGGCGGGGATCGCCTACCTCATCACTTTCATGCCCTTCGTGCTCATACTCTCTTTGGAAGCTGTAATCAGCAGCCCGCTTAAGATATTGGTTGTGAGTACTTCATTGATTTTCTTCTTTCTTTCTTTCATTCTTTCAGCTTCACGCTGTATCCCGCACTAGGCAGGGTAGGCAGAGGGAACGGAAGTGAAACCTAGTGTTATGACACTCCGTTCCACTTCCTTTCCCCACTTTCCGCCGAATTTGAGGCATTGCGTGTTGAGTGGCGGAACTCAACGCCGCGCTTTGCCTTATTACCAGAGCGAAGAAATGAAACATTAAATATTTAAATTGAAAATATTAAATATTTCATTTCCTCGATCGAACCCAGAACCTGTCGGTTACAGTCACACTCTTGTGCCGCTGCGCCACGAATTGATTTTGATAACGTTATTTATTTTCGTAGTGCTATATTTTATTTACCGCCTTGGAACACGCACTGACTCCAGAACTTATCAGGGTTTCTTAATAGTTTTTGAATGATCAAAATTGACTCAAGATTGACAAAGTCATTAAAAATAGAAACTATCCGCACAGTATTAAACTATATCATTTTTTTTATTTCTCCATTCACAGAGCCTTTCTATGTCATCTTCTCTATGCTATGCGTTTCTGCTTGTCGCCCGACTCGAGGCCATGGGGTCCGGCGCGCAGTGGCAGCACCTGTGGGACGCGCCGGGGGACATGAGCATTGCCATGGCGTGTATTATGATGGTGGTGGACGGTGTCCTCATGCTTCTCGTGGGCTATATTGTGGACAGGTTCTATGGTGAGTGAGTTAGAAAGATGTTAGTGTGGAGAAATGCTTTCCAAGTTCTGCTTTAAATTAACGTATTAGTAGCGGTTCTCAACGCCGCATATTTGGACTCGAAGAACCACGAAAATTTATTCAATCGCACCAGGAATTCTGAATAAAATACCACTTTTTTTACTAATAATATGAGGAATGTTTGTAAGAACTTTATATATATTTTTTGTAAACGTGTTGATTTAAAAAGGTTTATTTAATAAATACGTTTTTTGTTTCATAATGAGTTGAGTGATATTTATGAACTTCGTAAAATAAAATTTAGTATTTTTTAAACTAAAGTTGAATAATAAAAATATTTGCCAATTAAACAATTCGAACCAAAATTTGAAAATAAAAATTGACCAAAAATATATATTCATATATCTATATATATATATATATATATATATATATATATATATATATATATATATATATATATATATATATATATATATATATATATATATATATATATATATATATATATATATACATATATATATATATACATATATATATATATATATATATATATATATATATATATATATATATATATATATATATATATATATATATATTCATATATATTCATATATCTAAAACGAAATAATGTTTAATATATAGGTATAAAAAGCGAAAGCAACATTACAATATGCCCAGCATCAGGCGAGAAGGCGGGAGTCAGCATTGTGGGTGTCAGCAAAATGTACGACGCGGGAACAAAACGCGCGTACCTCGCGCTCGACAACGTGTCCATGGAGTTACACAAGGGGCAGATTACCACGTTACTGGGGCACAATGGGGCTGGGAAAACTACGCTTATGTGAGTGATTAAAAAAGTATTTTATACGAATATACAGGGTGGGCCTCGGAGTTTTGCGAATTTGAAATCGCCATAGCGTTGGAACGGGGGAGGGTGGCGGAGCGCGGGAGGTGGGGATCTGTAACTGGGGCCTTGGAAATTTAGTCGCAATGGAGCACTTCACGGGTGAACAGCGTGCGTTCTGTGTAAAAAATTATTACAAAAATGCTGATTCGTGCGTTATTGTTCGACGTTCATTTCGCTCCCACTATGGATTGCATGATTTAAAACAGTGTCCGAGTGAAAGTTTGATTAGGGCGTGGGTCAGAAAGTTCGAGGCTACCGGTTCGACCCTTAATCAGAAACCTAAGGGGCCCGAAAGGACGAAAAGGTCAGATAAAAACATAAACGAAGTCGGAGCTTCCGTACTACGCAATCCTGGGCAATCAACTCGCAAGCGATCAGCAGAGCTATCTGTATCAAGAACGACTTTGCGTCGTATTTTGAAGGAAGATTTAAAATTGCACCCGTATTAACTTCAACTAGTGCAAGATTTGAAGCCAAATGATCACAATTTACGACGTGATTTCGTCGAAACAATGTTTGAGCGGTTTCGGAGCTTCAACAATATTCTTTTTTCAGACGAAGCCCATTTTCACTTAAATGGACACGTAAATAAACAAAATAGTCGTTATTGGGCCTCAGAAAATCCACAATTCAAACACCAAAAGCCTTTGCATTCGCCAAAAGTGACAGTTTGGGCGGCTATTTCAGCACACGGAATCATCGGACCCTTTTTCTTTGAAGACCAGCGAGGGAATTCTGTGACAGTTAATACTGAGCGATACACAGCCATGTTGCGCGATTTCTTTTACCCACAGCTGTCAGAATTTCGAGGGTACAATAGTTCGACATGGTTTCAACAAGATGGCGCCACTTGCCATACCTCTAACGAGAGTTTGGCAGCCGCAAAGGAGATGTTTGCTGGAAAACTCATTTCGCGCCGAGGTGACATTCCATGGCCACCGAGGAGTCCGGATTTAACTCCACCCGATTTTTTCTTGTGGGGCTACATGAAAAGTAGAGTCTACAGTAATAATCCGACCACGATTGCAAAGTTGAAGGCCAATATCCGCGAAGAAATGGCCGCTATTCCGCGTGCCATGTGCGAACGAGTTTTTGTCAATTTGAGGTCGAGATTCGAAGAATGTTTGCAGCGGGATGGTGCGCATCTGGATGATGTTATTTTTAAGAAATGATTTTCCCAAATGTTAACTTTAATTTAAAAATAAATTGGTTTTAATATTACTTTTGTTTTTTTTTTTATGAATTTTTCAAATTCGCAAAACTCCGGGGCCCACCTGTATATAGGAAAAAGAACAAATATATTGTACCCACGTTTGTACCTGTTAACTTGTTTTTTTTTATTTACCAATTTAAAGAAATGAAGAAAGAACAGATTGCAAGATCAGTGTAAATGATAAGATATTAGAACAAATGAATGAGGTAGTATAACTGGGAAGTCTGTTTAGCAGAGATGGAAGATACGAAATGGATGTGGTGTGGCATATTGCTGCCGGTAACAGAGTTAACGGTACCTTAGCTGCACGACACTGTTATACGGCAGCGAAACGTGGGTAATACAGAAGAAGAATGTAAGAAAGATGATTTCTGTAGAGATGCGATCTCTTCGTCGGATATGCGGAGTCAGTTTATCTGATCGCATGTCCAATGAAGAAATACACAGAATGGCAGGTACTAGCGTGGATGTCACAGTGAGAATGAAGAAGAACGTGCTCAGGTGGTTTGGGCACGTCGAGCGAATGAGTGAAGAAAGAATGGTAAAAAAGATTTATGAAGGAAAAGTGAGTGCTAAGAGAGGGAGGGGGAGACCTCGGTTGACCTTCGAAAACACAGTATCGACGATACTGGAGGAAGGTCACGTAAAAAGCATGAGGACCCCCCGGAGGGCATGTATGAAGAGGTTGATGACAGTGGACGAGGCGAAAGAGGTATGCCGAGACCGTAGCGTTTGGCGCTCCGTTCTCTCTGCCAACCTCGCTAGGGATATAGCGTGAAGCTAAGTAAGTAAGTAACTACATATTTACTTAAAATTTTGTTTCAATTTGTATATATACCCATTAGGCAGTGTATTTTAACATGAATGTCGATGACGTCAATATATTGTTAGTATATTTCTTCCCAGATTAAGTATTTTTAAATCGTGTTCATACTGTGAGCGGTGGAGTTCAACGCCACCCCTTCTCAACCAGATTGAAAAAAAAAAAAAAATTAAATATATTAACATTTAAACAATTATATTCCCAGCCCTAATTATCGCTCTTAGATTGAGATGGTGTGTGAGTTAAATCGACTGACTTCGTTCCTGGCGACGCAACAATCATAAATCCTTGTATTTCTTTTAATTAATAAATAAAATTTTCATCTTAATCATTAGAAAAATCTTAACTGGCATGCTGAGGCCAACAAAAGGCCACGTCATTGTTCGGGCCGATGACGATGACAGCGACGCGCACGCCGGCGCCCGCCTCGGCGTGTGTCCGCAGCGCGACGTGCTGTTCGAGTACATGACGGCGCGCGAGCACATCGCTCTGTACGCGCAGGTGAAGAGTGGGAAGAGCTTGTGCGACGTGCAGGAGGAAGTTGATAAGTAAGATGTTTTGACATTCCATCAGATTTCAAGGAATTAATTTGTCTTTTTTTTTTTTTCAGCTTCACGCTGTATCCCGCACTAGGCAGGGTAGGCAGAGGGAACGGAAGTGAAACCTAGTGTTATGACACTCCGTTCCACTTCCGTTCCCCACTTTCCGCCGAAATTGAGGCATTGCGTATTGAGTGGCGGAACTCAACGCCGCGCTTTGCCTTATTACCAGAGCGAAGCAATGAAACATTAAATATTTAAATTGAAAATATTAAATATTTCATTTCCTCGACTGGGGATCGAACCCAGAACCTGTCGGTCACACTCTTGTGCCGCTGCGCCACGACAGGCCTCAATTTGTTATTTCTATTTATAATAGTGTATGTATTGTATTCGGGATTGACTTTTAAAGAAAACTATTATTGAATTTAACTAGATAAATAATTTTCCTTCAGGCTAGAGTCGGCCCTGGGCCTGGGCGCGCTGGGCGGCCGCGCGGCGTCGCGGCTGTCGGGCGGCACGCGCCGGCGGCTGTGCGTGGCGCTGGCCTTCGTGGCGCGGCCGGCGCTGGTGTCCCTGGACGAGCCCACTGCTGGGGTTGATCCTGCTGCCAGGAGGTATAAACACCCGCACATGGCAGGGTAGACAGAGGGAACTTAGGAACCTAGTGTTACTTTCTGCCAAACTTGATACTTTGCGTGTTGAGTAGCGGTACTCAACGCTGCGCTTTGTCTCGATACCAGAGCGTGATAAATGAAAATATTAAATATTTTGTTTTCTTGAATGAGGATCGAACCCACCACCTGTTGCGTTTGCAGTAACGCGCTTGTGCCCCTATGCCACGAACGACAAGTCTCCAGAGACGTTATAAACATACTAAATACATTAATTACTTTCCACGATCTGTCTTTATTATATATATTTCTGTGTAACATTTTTTTTTTCATTGCTACCCTGTACTAATTACCACTGAATACTGTATATACAGACATAAATGGCTTACTACAAAATTAATAAAGCTGTAATAACTATAAATAATATTGAGTATGAGTTATCGTGTTATAGAGACATCTGGTCAATGATAATGAAGCTGCGTGAGAACAGGACCATCTTGCTGACGACGCATCACCTCGATGAAGCAGAACTCCTTAGCGACCAGATCGTCATCATGTTCAAGGTAAGTTAATTATTTTGAGTCATTGAGCAGAGAGAATGTAATGTTCAAGCATTTTGTACCGCATGAAATAAAAAAAAATAAAAAAAATACCTAGTAATTAATTTATTTAGATTATTTTTGTAATACAAATGCCGTACACAGCAGCCATCATCATTCCATCCGTCCTATGCCTTCCAATTAGACACTTCCGTTGCCTAATTCCTGTCGAATTAAGGCATTACGTGTGGAGTGATGGAACTCAACTCCGCGTTTTCGCTTCGGAAACTAGAGCGAGGGAAATGAGAATGTTAAATATTTTATTTCCTTGATTGGAAATGAAACCAACAATTTAATCTCTAATTACAATTAAGAATTACTCACACTGTATCCCGCACATGGCAGGGTAGGAACTAACATAGTGTTAAGACACTCCGTTCCACTCCCATTCCCCACCTTTCACTGAATTTGTGGCATTGCGTGTTGAGTGAATTCATTGCCGGGTTTTGCCTTGTCCCAGAGCAAAGAAATGAAAACATTAAATATTTAAAAATATAATATTAAATAATTCATTTCCTTAAGTGGGGATCGAACCTACAACCGGTCGGTTGTGCCGCTGCGCCACGACTGGCCTCGATTTAAGAAACAAAAAGACATCTATTGTTATTATAAAAAATAGCAACGATTAACTTAATTACAGGGTCGGATTCACACAACAGGTTCTCCAATAGAAATCAAACGAACTCTAGGATCTGGTTACAAATTAACCGTCATGTATCCGGAACCCCGAAGTGTCCATCTTCTAGAAGACAGTGACAACGAAGAAGTGTGTATAGAAGAGAAGATAAAGAGCTTAGTGGCTGTGACCAGGAGTGTGGTCAAGAATGCTAACGTTGTTGACGTTAACGGCTTAGAAGTAGAAATTAATCTGCCGTTTTATGATGTGGATGGTGTTAGTAATAAGTGAGTTGTTTGTTTGTATTTCTCAAGAAAATACTGAATATTTAATAAATATTTTTAATTTTTTACGCTGTATCCCGCCCGTGGCAGGGTAGGCAGAGGGAATGTTGGAATCTGGGAGTGTTAAGACACTTCGTTCTTTTCCCCACTCTCCGTCGAATTTAAGACTTTCCGTGTTCAGTGGCGGATTTTATTATTTCTAAGCCACAGTAAAGTTAACAGCAATATTTTTTTTTGTATTGAAGTAACGCTAATAAAATAATAACCTTAATATTAATAATCGCGTATATTTAGAATTATACCTGTTAAAAGACCCGACGTTTTGCCACAAATGCTTTGTCACCAAAGCAAAAAAGAAAAAGAAATCATTTACCCGAGTGGAAATTGAAAACACAACTACCGCGTTTATAGCCACGCATTTGCGCCACGACTGCCCTATTTGAATTAATACTTTTTTAAATTAACTTCTCTGCCATTCACCAGCTTTCTGGACCTAAGCGTGGCTCTAGAGAAGCATCGCTCGTCGTTGGCCTACCGCAGCATGAGCCTGGACTGCAGCAGCCTGGAGCAGGTGTTCCACGCGGTGTGCACGCACAACGACAGTGGGGCAAGCCATGGTGTGTATGAAATGTCCCACCACCAGCAGTCTTTATTCAAAACTACTAAGGATAGAGATATCTTCATTTTCTTTCTTTGGTAAAAAGAAGGCAAAAGCAAGGCATTGAAATTCGCCATTCACTACACAATGACAAAAAGTGGGCAGAAAGTAGAAAACGAAGATCTCCCTAGAGGAGAATGAATCTCTGCCTTCCCTACTATATACGAGAAACTGCGTGGTTCTAAAATGAGTGTGTTCATTACATACATGAAAATAAAAGAAAAATAACTGCTAATAATATTTTACATTTTAAAACAGATATTCCATATTTAGAAATACAAAAGACTTTTAAAAATTAAGTCATACGTTTTCAAAACTAAATCGAAATTATTATACGCTTTCTGTTATAATAAAATAATAATAATAAAAAAAAAAAACTACATGTTCTAGAAATAGCAGTAACCGATACATCAGATAAAGCTGACACAGCCGATACATCTTCAAGTATATCCAACGCGCCGCTAGTTCCGGATGTGGGACCTTTAAAAGGCACTTTACGACAACAATTTGCGGCGTTAATGTACGCGCGGTATCTGCATTATGTGAGGAATAGGTGAGCTTTTTTATTGTCCTTTTATTAGATTATTTATAGATTAGATAGAATAAAATTAAAACAAAAGCTGTTTAAAAGTATACAACAGTCGTTCATGATCACACATGATCACTATGAGATATTCCGATTTATATCGGAATATCTCATAGTGTTGTTATCAATATTGATTGTGGGTTCGATCTCAACTCAAAATACTTGTATTTTTTTTATTTCCTCTATTAATAAGACAAACTGCGGCGTTGAGATCCGCTTCTAATGCTACGAATTCGGGGAAAATAGCTACTTAATTTGTTCTATCTTCATTTATCTCATTCCCTCATAGAATGATTTTTTTTTAATGAAATTGAAGCTAACAATATTTTCGTTCACCAGATGGCTCCTGTTCCTCGTGATAGCTCTACCATCGATATTCTTGGCTGTGGCGATGGCGTTCTCGACTATCCGGCCCCCCGCTGACGCAGAAATAGCGCTGAACCTCACCACTGATATGTATGAACATGCTACTGAGTTTGCTGTGTGAGTAAACGACGTTTTTTTTTTTCAACTTCACTTCATATTCCGCACATGGGTAGGCAGATGAAATTTGGGAACCTACTGTTAAACACCCCATTGCCTTTCCCCATTTTCCGTCAAGGAGGCGGAACTCAACGCCGGGCTTTGCCTTATTACCAAAGCAAAGAAATGAAAATATTAAGAGTTTTATTTTCTCGAGCGGAAACGAACCCGCGCTTACAGTCGCACGTTTGTGCCATGACGGGCCAAAAAAAGTCTATTTCGAATATAACATTTTAGTATGAAATTTCTTTGCAGTAAATTTCTTTACAATAACCTATGTACCTATGTAACTGGTAAGATGTATTAATTGTCTCAGTCAGGTTAAAGGTTAAATTTTGTAAACATTGATAGTAATATAAAAATATGTAAAAATAAAAATAGGGAATACTTGAAAACATCAACGCATCCGAAACGATCTTAAGTTTTTTTTTTTCAGCTTCACGCTGTATCCCGCACTAGGCAGGGTAGGCAGAGGGAACGGAAGTGAAACCTAGTGTTATGACAATCCGTTCCACTTCCGTTCCCCACTTTCCGCCGAATTGGCATTGCGTGTTGAGTGGCGGAACTCAACGCCGCGCTTTGCCTTATTACCAGAGCGAAGAAAATGAGACATTAAATATTTAAATTGAAAATATTAAACATTTCATTTCCTCGACTGGGGATGGAACCCAGAACCTGTCGGTTACAGTCACACTTTTGTGCCGCTGCACCACGACAGGTCTTAAGTTCAGTAATTATATTAACATTTTAAACTTAATTTGCAGTTCCCACCCATCGATATACTCTAACGACACTGACTCTGCTTTTGCTCAACAAATACTAGACAACTTGAAAAGAGGAAAACAATATAGAGACTTAACACGTGAGGTAAGAAATGACTTGATATAAATTATCATATTAGGCTTTATAGTTCAATAAGGACATGTTTCGATACATTTTCAGATCAAGCGTTTTAGAAGCCATTTAGCGTTTTTAATAACTAATTTTATTCTCTATACATTGAGTTTCATAGTGATATAAATCTTAAAAGCTGTTTTTATTGTAGTATATATTTAGGTCGACCTCCAATTTCCATGCCAATATATGTCAACTTATGTTCCGAAACAGGTTGAAGGACGATCCTTGCCCGTTTTACGTAGATTTTTATGAAAACAAAATCCTAATAATATATTTTCTAAAGATATTATTACTTACAAAGTTCTTTAAAAAAACAATTTTCGATGAAACTCGCAATAAAATGTAAATGTATTTTTCTATGTAAGAGTAAAAAACACAAATTATTCTATATAAAAATACAAAGTGTTTCTATATGATATAAAATATTACATTCGAACGTAAATCAAAGAAAATATTCTAATGAACTTTCCAAAACAATTTACAAATGAGTTCCATTTTCTACTAGGATTTCCCAACTTGTAAATGCATGGATTCCATCCAGCATTGCAACTTGGACGAGAAGGTGGACTGGAACAGACCAGAGCTGATGGTGGCTTCTGACGTCCACACACTCAACCAGTGGCTGGTAGATTCGCAGCAGCTTTATATTGAAAAAAGGTAATTAATCAAGTTTTTCAATGTAACAAAGTTTATACTCGTAAGTTCGTTTTATTTAGGTTAGTTTAATTCTATCATAAACATGTGACTGTAAACGCGACGTTTATGGATTTGATTCTACTCCGTGGAATAAAATATTTAATATTTTATTTTATCGTTATTTTTAATAGAGATATTTGTCTATGAGATGTCTACAATCATATATATTGTAGTCAATGGCCAAAGATTATAATCTTGTTTATTAAAGTTTACTATTGAAGATAATGTGCTCCAAAATAATTGGGTTCTGCTTACCAAGTTGGCTTTCTATGCCCAAGTATTTCAACATGTCCTAAACTAGCACTTTAATCTTTTACAAAAATTATTTAATAATTAATAGTTCACCTATTTTTATTTTTTCTCTGAGATTTCCAAAAAAAATAAAATCTAATAAACATATGTTCCCAGGTACACCGGCCACACCACAGCCACACACAACTCCTCAACAGTGCTACTCGCCTGGTACAACAACAAGGGCCACCACGCGTTGCCAGCCTCGCTCGCCGCGCTGTACAACGCGGTGCTGAGGACGCGCCGCCCCACGGCCTCTCTCAGTGTGTACTCACATCCGTTGAAGATATCGAAGGAGAATCTTAATAAGGATACAGTGTGAGCGTTTTTTATTGAGTATATTTCATATTTTTATAGCTTTGCCCTGTAGCTATTTCCCGTAAGTAGCACAGTAGTCAGAGGGAACTTGGGAACCTAGTGTTACACACACCCCGTATACCTAGTGATCACTAACTACTAGCTACTAATGTAGTATTGTATATACTCCGTTCCTCACTTTCCGCTGAATTTGAGGCATCGCTTATGGAGTGGCGTAATTAAACGCCGTTCTTTTTAGGTAATTAAATGCCGTGACGAAAATGGAAACGTAAAATATTTCATTTCAAAATATTAAATATTCATTTCGTCGAGTGGAGTCGAATCCACAACTTATCGTACACTTTATCGTTGAAAACTTGTAATTGGTAATTTTAATTTTGAATTACCCGGATTCAATCAAAGTGTAAAAATGCAATTTCTAAAAGTTATCAGAATTCGACGAAAAATGGGGAACGAAAATAACTTGTTGAGTGTCTTAACACTATATTCTCCGATTTTCAGATGAAAACAAGTAGTTAGTAGTGTACATTGTCCACAGCTACCAGCACATCGCCGACGCCGGCATAGCGGGCATGGTGGTGGTCGCGTACGCGCTGGCGAGCGCGGGCGGCGCGCTGTACGCGGTGCGCGCGCGGCGCGACGCGCGGCGCCGCCTGCTGCTGCTGGCCGCGGCGCCGCCCGCGCTGCTCGCCGCTGCCGCCTTGCTCTGGGATCTCGCGGTTAGTAGAAGAAAAATAATATTGACAGAATTTCTATATCCCATTTTAATTTGGTGGAAAGTGAAGAACGGAATGTTTTGTTGTTAACAAACAATGTGATCGTACTAAACTTAAATTTGAAAAGCGTATAAAAATTTCCAACGAAGCAGGATTTGAACCTGCGCGTCTGGAAAACAACATAAATACGACTTATTTATGTTGTTTTCCAGAGGCGCAACAAGCATATAAGAATTTCGACGGAGCTTGGTGAGAACGAATGGTATAGTTGGTCAGAGCGCTGGAACGGTTTTCGAAATTTTTATACGCTTTTTAAATTTAAGTTTAGTATTTTCTGTCCTAAGTGTGGAATAACACTTTAAAACATAGTAAAAATGTGATCGTAATTAAATTTTGCCAACGATCACGCACAATTTCTAAAATCTTTATTTTGCATAAAAAAGTCTTCATCTTAAATTAAAAAAAAAGAATATTTGTTGACTTAAATACCCCAATCCATAAAAATACTACTTTATCTTGATAATATTTTTTTGAATTGAGCTTCATTGAAAGGACTTGTTGATCTTAAACAGCTAATGCGCGCAAACAGCCGTGATGAATGCTGCTT
This sequence comes from Eueides isabella, assembly GCA_019049475.1. Classification (NCBI taxonomy): domain Eukaryota; kingdom Metazoa; phylum Arthropoda; class Insecta; order Lepidoptera; family Nymphalidae; genus Eueides; species Eueides isabella. Next base: position 11,246,075 of record CM032408.1, on the reverse strand, counting down.
TCGATTAATAATAATACTCAAATAAATTTATCCAGTTAAGAGCTACGGTACCACAGACAGACAGCTCAAACTTATAATACCCCTTTCTGGGTCGCGGGTTAATAAAACAAGCTGATCTTTAATTTAACTAAATAAAGAAGGTAATAATTACAGGAAATAATTATAATTACAGGTAATCGTTATCAACATGGTGATAACAGCGTCTGTGATGGAGATGTTCCACTTCCCGGTGTTCGTGGCGCGCAACAACCTGCCCGCCATCTGCATACTTATATTGCTATACGGGTAAAGCAGATCATTATATATTTTTTTGACTTAATTCCGTTTAACGGAACCTATATGAGAACCCTTTTCCTTCAAAAAGATAACACAGAACTTTTGTTCATCAATAGATATGATCACTTTATCTAACTTTCTCACGACTAAGAGCACGTCTATCAAAACCGATGAATATATTTCGAGATATCGTGGGAGTATCATGCAATTCTATATCCTCATGTACAGAATTCATTAAACTTCCGAATAAACTAAATCATAAGCTACAAATACTTATGCATAGTTTTTCAAGAATTTTGTACATTTAATCTGAGGATTAGCGCAAAGTGAGAAATTATAATACAAATTAAGAAAATGCAAAAACTTCATACAAAAAAATCATACTTACATTTGTAGTTCATTGCATACAGAATGAGCTTATACACACGCAAACTTAAGCTGGTCAGCGTTCCTAGTGTTAAAAGACGTATCCATCATTAGAAAACTTCAGTTCTCCACTTTGACCCGAATTCTAGAAATTGCATGTAGGGTGGCGTAACTATACGCCGTTTCTTTTATTTTATGCATTATTTACCCTTTTAATGAATATTAGGGATTTTCTAATACATATATTTTTTTTTTTATATTTATAATTCGATATTCATATATCTCAGGTTCGCCTGCGGCTCTCTAATCCACGTGGCAGAGAAGGCCTTCAATGAAGCATCTCTCGCCAACATGCTATTGTTCTGCGGCAACGCCTTCGCGGGACTCGCGGGCATCACGCTGCTACTGATATTAGACGTTATATCTGATTCTGATGTAAGTTTTATATATTTATGTGTGTGTGTGAGACACACACACACACACACATACGTAAATACGAGTTATATCTGTACTAAAGCTAGGTTTGTTGAACTTGTTAACATATGTACTTAGGGAAGTAATCAAAGAAAGCAAAATTTAAAAGTTGTAGTAGCCAAAACTCGCCGACCTTACTGTACACGATACGATAAAGGACACATGAATATTTATAAAAGTAAACACAGACACAAATGTACATATGTATGTAAATACTTTTTTAAAAACACAATTTAAAATAAACAGAATAAGGATAAAAATCGTTTAGATACTTTTAAATAATCACAAACACGTTTTATGATTAGAAATCATAAATTTAATTCCAAAATAATTTAGAAATTTATGACTTCCATTTATTTTCAATGCAGTGATTATAAAAGATATATTTTTGTATTTAAAGGTTTAAACCCGCTGCGTTTTCTTAATAAGTTAACCATTCATTTTTATATTCAAATCAATTATAAAATACATTTAAATAATATATTTTCTCTAAGGAAACCGACCACATACGTTGGGTGCTCCACAAGATCCTACTCCTCGTCCCGCAGTTCGCGCTCGGAGACGGACTCTTAGAGATTGCTAAGAACACTATACAGGCTGAGGTATTTATTTTTATTATTCTTTCTTGAAGATCAATTGACGCAATAAGAGAAGGTCTAGCTCTATACTGCGGGTTCGTTACTTTTGGCTTCACGCTGTATCCCGCACACGGCAGGGTAGCCAGAGGGAATTTGGAAACTAATGTTAGGACTCACCGTTTCCGTTATAACACTTCCGTTTCCTACTTTCCGTCGAATGCTTGAGGCACTGCGTAGTGTGTGACGAGACCCAAGGTCACGCTTTTATGGATGACGTTTGGAGAGTAAGTAATTATTTTTTCATCATCCCGCTCTTATAGACGGAGATCTGTTCAACCATTCATAATGCGTTATATCTCAAATTTGGCGAAGACAGTCTTCTGCTAAAAAAATACTAAGAAAAAAAATACTTTAAATATATTTATTTAAACTGTTCTTATAGTATGTTTTATATTCGATAGTTATGAATATATGCCGTAGCAGAGGGAACTTGGGAACTTAGTGTTAAGACACTCCATTTCCATTAATACACTTACGATCTCAATTTTCCGATGATTTAGAGGCTTTGAGAAGCAGAACTCAACGCCAGTCTTTGACTGATTTATGTGTGATACTTTTAATCTATCCATTTTTCTACTTGTCTTTTAAAATACAAGTATAAAAAATAATACCTTATTTTATACAGGTGCTAAGCCAGTTTGGAATGGATACGTACCGCGACCCCTTATCAGAGAATGTGGTGGGCTATCACTACATAGCGCTCCTTGCCGTCGGCACTTTGCTCTTCTTTGTGAATCTCGCACTGGAGTATGATTGTTTTGATTTTATAATCACTAGGTAAGTTTGTGTGTCTTTTTCTTACATATTTAGTATAATTTTAATCAATTTTAATTCTATGAAATATTTACGTCCTTAATTTTAAAGTATTTGTTCTAAATAAAAAAAATAGTGGAGTATTTTTGACGCGATGCTTATTATTTGCAATTTTTAAATTGTAAACGAAGCTTCTGTAAACGACTCTGCTGCAAATTAATTGTAGGTATATATTTCATTCCCCGAAATAGAATTGAATTCACAACCGTGACTATTGCATTCGCACTGTTGTACCCTACGCCCCAACGTTCCCACTACATTGGAGCCATTGCTTTCTAAGTGGCGGAACTCAACGCCACGCTCTTACCTTATTACCAGAGCGAAGAAATAAAAATGTAAAATATTTAATTCTCTCGGCAATCGGTGCCCCTGCGCCATGAGGCCGCACCTGTTCATTAAGCACAATAAATATTTTTTTTACAGACTTAGTCATAAAGAAGTGATCAAAGACGATGAGCCGGTACCAGAAGATGTACGTGCGGAGGAAAGGCGCGTGCTCGCCGCTACGCAGCCTTTACGTTTGTGTACTATTGGCAACATTAATGCAGGTACTAAATTGTTTCCTTTGTATGTTTATCTTTTTTAACCCCCATAGCCTTAATGAAGCTGGTAAATGTATATACAGATACCGGTCGTGGCGCAGCGGGACAAACGTGTGACTATGAACTGATTGGTATTTCAAAGATAAGGCAGTAGTGTCGCAGTGGTACAACGTGTAACTATAAATGCGTTGGTCGAACACGACCCATGGGAATGATTTATGGTTATTTTAATTATTTTTATGTAAACATAAAAAATAAGCAAAGCGCTCCGGTGAGATCCACCTCTCAAGAAATATCTCAAAACGGTGTGGTTCATGAAAACAAAGTATCCTGTCTATTGTTTCACTCTGATTTCCCTGCAAATGAGAAAAAACAGTTAAGATGTTAAATATTATACTCGTATCTGAGTAATTCCGGTAATAGTGGTTAGAGAGGGAAGGGGAGACTTCAGTTGACATTCGAAAAGTATTTACAATACTGGAGGACGGTCACGTAAAAAGCATGAGGAACCCTTGGAGGGATGACATGTTCAAAATGAAGGTGAAAAAGGTATGCTCAGACCGTAGCGTTTGGCGCTTCATCTCTGTACCTACCCCGCTAACGTGAAGCTAAGTTATAAGTAAAACAATAATAAGAGTGTGTGGGATTAAATACTGTTGGTACTCACTAAGGAAGCTATGTTATATATTTACTTTAATTTATATTTTGAAAAGAGCAACTGTTGAGTTTTTTGCCGACTCTTCTCAGCAGACCCGCCTTCCGAGCCAGTGGTAGCTTCCTGTAAGGACTGACACTACAAACACTTCTATGTAACTTGACGATTCAAAAGTGCTTGTAATGGCCAATTGAATAAAGAATATTGTGATTTTTTTTAAACTTCTAATAATGTCTATCTCCTCAGGTTTCATAGACACGGAAGACATAATAAAGAACGGTTCGCTGAAACGTTCAAGTATCAACAAAACAGACAGTCTTCCTTATAGAGGAGATGTGTGCTCAGCGTTGCGCCTTCGAAGAACTTATGGAAAGCAAGTGGCTCTACATTCACTTACACTGGGGCTACCTCCAGGAGAGGTAGGATTTCGTTAAAAATATTGAATTTTACGGTCTTTGTATTTTTCATAGGTATACTATTTAGTATAGTTGCATTGTTGGAATATGTTCTTTGATTATCTTTTAAGTTATATATGAACACAGTTTTAGTAATGATTATTGCAAATATCTGCAACAATCGACAGTATTGTTTATATATTTCTTTACAGTAAACATATTTTTATAGAACATATCGTCGCGGAGAGGCAACATGCCTGTGACTGTAAACTCGACAGATACGCAATCTGTCCCAAACCCACAATTTTTCGTACTTTCCGAATAATTTTTATTTCTTCGCTCTGATTACAAAAAAGCGGCGTTGAGAACTGCCACTCGGAACGCAGTATCTTGATTTTTTGCCTAAATATTACTCTTCTGCTTACTATTAGATATAAAAGCCTTAATGCTGAACAAACACAAGTACCTAGTAAATAATTACTTAATATATGTTTTAGTGTACAGCACTGCTGGGCGAGAACGGTGCTGGGAAATCTACAACGTTTTCACTCCTGACCGGACAATTGCGTCCCACTGCTGGGCAAGTGTGGCTCAGTGACAGTGCCCACCACGCCGGTTATAGCACTGGGCGGGAGCTGTGCAGGGGACATATTAGTGAGTGAATGATTTTATTTTTCCGAATTATTTTAATGCTTAATGGGCTTTATTTGTTCATGCCTTTGTGCGTTTGTATATTTAGTTAGGACCTGGTTTTATTTGGAAATTTAAGGTTTTTAGCAGCGGTTATGTTCGATGTTCATTTACTTTTTTCCTTATGAAATATAAGAAAAAATATACGTAAAAATATCTTTTTTTTTCTATAGTTAAGGACAGAAAGATCTGTCATGCCTTTCTGTCTTAAAATTGCCATAGATAATAGAGAGATTATATATAGAATAGACCATTTTCTGGTTATACTAATATATCTATACGGTAAAAATATTATATCCTAGAGCTAACCATTTGAAAATGCTTGTAAGTTTCGAACTTGTCACGTTCAAGATAATGCAAATGTAATTTAATTATTGCAACTCTTATACGTGATATTTACTTGAACGCGAACTCTTTTTTTAAAAAAAAAAAAATGTTTTTCTGCCTAAAAACAAACTTATTACAAAGGAACTTGCATTTCAAATTTAGTATCTTATACGTTGGAGCTTAGAAATATTCTACTCTTATGTAAATAAAAATTAAATAAAAAAATATATATGCACGGCGTTCAGCTCAGCCACTCAACACGCAACGCCTCAAATGCCGCGGATTTAAACCCCCTTCCTTGAACGGATTCCACGGACCCGGCGCGGGCTGAAATCCTCCAACGATATCACTTTTTCTGCATACCTATTTGTGTTTCCACAGCGCTGTTTAACACTTTAGAAATAATAAAAATTAAAAATTATATCTTGCTTATTAGTAAATAAACATATTTATTCCACAGGTTACTGTCCTCAGACCGACGCTATAGACTTTTTGTTAACAGTGAAGGAGACTTTGACGTTTTACTGTATGCTCCGTGGCATAGACAATAGAGAAGAGGTAAGCTTTTCAATAGATACTACTACTATTGTCTATGAGGTCAAGAGAGAGATCGTATTTGAGAAAATATGTATGTAAAATACTAAATTTCGTGATTTGTGATTGTGATCAAAATGAATATTTATTTTTTTAATTTCTCTGCTAACATGGCTAAACGTTGTGTTGAGTTACGCCACTTCTCGGTAGAAAGTGAAAGTTAATAAGAAAAGAGTGTATTAACACAAGGTTCCCAAGTTCATCTGCTAAATAGCTCGTACGCTTGATCCGTTTTGGTGGTGGTGATAGAGAGTTGGGTATTTTCTATGAATATAAGAAAAAAAAATATTTTAGGACATTAGAAACGTTGAATATCTAGAACCACCATTCCTTTTGAGACCAAGCGACGTAACTCAACGCCGCTTTACATGAGGGACTCCATTCCAGGTGATATCCCGCACTCTGCACGCGTTCGAACTGGCCGCCTACGAGCACGTCCGCTGCGGAGCGCTCAGCGGCGGCAACCGGCGCAAGTTGTGCGCCGCGCTCGCGCTCATGTCGCGCGCCGCCGCCGTGCTCATGGACGAGCCCACCAGGTTACATTCATATACTACCACTTGTCATGTAGTGACTACGTCTGTCTGTACACGTAAAGCACACGGCGAGATTTTAAGAAAATTCTGTAATACATTGAGTTTTTTATGTGACTGTAAACGATAGGTTGTGGGTTCGAGCCCCACTCGAAGAAATAAAATATTTAATATTTTCATTCTTTCGCTCTGATAACAAAGCGAAAATGCAGCGTTGAGTCCCGCCACTCAACACTCAATCAAGCGGAAAGTGTGGAATGAAACAGAGTATCTTGACACTAGGTTCCCTAGTTGTGTGCACAAGCTGATAAAGTTTAATTTTATGAAAGTAACCTCAATGGCGGTGAAATCTGCATAAAAATCTGTGATGACACGATTGACACGTTGTGTTAAATAATTACGTACTAAATGTAATTGGAATTGCGAAATAAAGTATGCGAGATTAAGGTAAAAAGGAAAAGTTTTACAGAAGCATTTAGAACATCTCTTCTGGAGTCAAGACGATTATTTTGAAATTATTTTATCCGCTGTACATGTTTTCAGCAAAACTTTTGTACTTGTCAAATAAGTTTGATACTGAATTAATGTGCACAGCCAATTTTATTTCTAAAAACCACCGCCATAATCGTGTTTTTTTTAAAGCATAATAAATAGGCTCTTGGCTTACCTAGAGGATCACCGATTGATTAACCACCGCAAATGTGGCTTTCGTCAGGGTCGCTCCACCGGTGATCTTCTGGTTAACCTAACCCACCGCTGGGCTCCGGCTATTGATAGCAAGGGTGAGGACCTGGCAGTTAGTCTGGACATAGCGAAGGCCTTTAATCGTGTGTGGCATGGGACGCTCCTTGCGAAACTTCCACCTTACGGGCTTCTCGAGAATTTATGCTAGTGGATCGCTAGATTTCTCACTGGGCGTAACATCAAGGTCCCTGACGACGGTTTCTGCTCCGAATACATGCCCGTGAACGCTGGCGTCGCCAAAGGCTGCGTGCTGTCCCTTACGCTGTTTCTTCTGCATATCAATAATATGTTGGAGGACTCTAACATATACTGTTATGCAGATGTTAGCACTGTGGACGCTGTACACTCCGGCCGTGCAAGTCTCTCTCGGGAAAACGTCGACCAGTACCGAAATCAACTTATGTTTTCCGTTGAGGCATCCCTAAAGAATGTTTCCTTATGAGGCGAAAAGAACCTGGTGCATTACCCCAGAAGACAAGTCTGCACGGTAACCACTAAAAAAAACCCATTTGTCGTATCACTACTTTCGAGAACACACCCTTTAAAGCCGCGCCCTGCAACAGTATATTGGGCCTCAGCTTTTCGAGTGACTGCTAGTATCGCGATCATCTGGAAAGCAAGGCCAAGTTGGCCTCGACGAAACTGGGGGTCATCAGCAGAACGAGACAGTATTTCACGCCAAGACATCGTTTGAGCCTGTACAGGGCCCAGGTTCGGCCTCATATGGAATACTGTTCTCACCTTTGGGCTGGTGCACCCCAGTATCAGCACAACGTACAGCCGCAATCGTTGGGGACCCAATGACGTATCTTAACTGTGCGTCCTCTACCGAATTTATCACGAGCAGTGTTCTGGAGAACTGTTTGACTTGGTACCTGCCGCCGAATTTTCTAACTACACAGTACGCCATAAGTTACTGTACCACCCACATCATCTGGACACGTGGCACTCTACTACTGTGCGGTTTCGCAGGAATTTCCTTCCACGCACCATACATCTCTGGAACGACCTACCCGCGGCAGTATTTCCAGGTCGATACGACATGGGTACCTTCAAAAAGCGCGTCTTTCTCCACTTCAAAGGCCGGCAACGCACCTGTAGCTCCCCTGGTGCTACACGGGGCCGTGGGCGACGTTGATCACTCACCATTAGGTGACCCGTACGCTCGTTTGCCTTGTCTTTTCCATAATAAAAGACCGCCTCTCTTTTTGCGGTCACTAAATTAATTTTCAATACAATACGAAAAGTTCGAAATCTATAGAGTTATATTTTTACTATTGTAAGGAAAAATGCTTATTCAGAAAACTTAAGTTCATGAACTTAAGTATAGAAATATGTTACTAATTTTTAAAATGTATAAAAAATTATATGTTAAACAATTTGAACCCGTGCCTCTTGGAAACCGTCCAAGCGCTCTGGCCACCTATGCCATACGTTCTTATTAAACTACGGCGATGTTTTTATATGCTTGTTACAACTCATTTATGTAGCTTAAATTAGCATTTTATTCTCTAACTTTAAAAATAGTAAAAATAAGCATAGAGACATAATATTTTTTAACAAAAACGTTACTCCCCCAGCGGCATGGACCCGCTGTCCCGTCGCTGCGTGGCGCGCGGCATCCGGCGCGGCGCGGCGGGCGGCGCGGGGGGCGGCGCGGGGCGCGGGCCGGGGGGCGGCGCGGGGGGCGGGCGGCGCGCCGTGCTGGTGTCCACGCACGCGCTGGACGACGCGCGCCGCGTCGCCGGCAAGGTGGCCTTGCTGAAGGCCGGGAAGCTGGTCGCGGTGGCTCCTCTGGATGAGTGCTTGAGACGGTGAGTTTTGTATCCCGCACATGGCGGGGAGCTTGGGGGCATGTTCACACTATTTACATTAAGTAATAATAAATAATGTTTTTTTTTGCGTTACGTATTCGTCAGAACCTAGTGTTAAGACACCCGGTTCGAAATATTGCGAGTTAAATTGTGACCGCGTGTTGTCTAGCTATGAAATTATTTTTTTCCCCGAGTAGGATACGAACGTGCGTTGCGTTTAGTCTGACTCTGTCACGGCGTCCACTGAACCTCTATGATTTTTTCAAATAAAGGTCGGTTTCAATATCGATTATTACTTTATTAAAATGGAAAACAATTATGTGGTTAAACAGTTATTAATTACGTACGCGACCTCATTTATAAATCTAGTTATTAATTCTACTACATAAGTTTCTACTAAGAACCATAATTACGGTTGTTGGTTGTAATTTTTGTGGTAAAATAATTTGTCTTTTTATTCATATTACAGTAATAAGTTTTAAATGAATAAACAAATAAATAATTGCACATTTGATTCAGGTTCGGCGGCGGCTACGTAGTGGCGTGCCGCACGCGGCGCGGGCGCGCGCTTTCCGCGTGGCGGGCCGTGAGGCGGAGAGCGCCTCACGCCGCGCTGCGCGTGCTGCACCACGCCGCGGTGCACTTCGCACTGCCTACGCATTGTGTTGGTGAGTCATGTACATATATTAATGTACTATATACATATACATATGTATACATATACATATATATACATATACATATGTATATACTATATTAATATATTCTTATTTATTTAGAAAACATATAAAAAATTAAACATAACGGAATTTGAACCCGCGCCTCTTGGCAACCGCCCACGCGGTTTGGCTAACTAAGTCATACGCCAGCTACGTTCGAGCGTATAAGAATTTCGACGTAGCTCGATGAGAACGTACGACTTAGTTGGTCAGAGTGCTTGGACGGAGTCTAAGAGCTCCCCGATACGTTCAAGTATGTAAACGTTTCCTAAATAAATATTTTCCTTTTCTAACTGTGGATTAACACTTTAACATTAGTTAAAGTATATTTTTTATAGTTTTTTTACACTGTATGTCGCACATGGCAAAGTAGGCAGAGGAAACTTGAGATCCTATTGTTAAGATACTCTGTTTCTATTAAGAGTTTTGGCGTGTTTTTGATGTGAAACATCTATAGGCTCACTTGTAAAACGAATTGTTGGCGTGGCGACGCTTGCCGTGGCGACGGGTCACCATGCTACCTATACTAATATTATAAAGAGGAAACCTTTGTATTTTTGTATGTTTGTATTGAATAGGCTCAAAAACTACTGGACCGATTTCAAAATTTCCTTTACGATTACTTAGAGGGACTCTTCCGAATCCGTATAGGCTATATTTTATCCCAGAAAATAGATAGGATTTTTCGTGGTAGTGAAAATTGTGGACGACGTAAGTCGACGAAAAAACTGCCGTATGTTAGCGATTCTCGCGAACGCTGCCTAAATGGTTAGAGATGTATGATTGATTGATTTGTATAGAAAAGTTGTATAACTCAATAATGCCTACAAAAAAGTCCGCGATAGTATACACCAAACATTTATATTTTAGCCATTAAAACCCCATAGAATAAAAGTAATTAAAATTATTAGCCTAAGTTTATTGATCATATTATGGTCAAATATTAATCCTTATCCAAATAAACTATTTATTGAGCAAGATTGTTTCAATAGCTATAAGTTACTTTTTATTTTATTCTAATCCGTCAATCCATTCAAAGATATTACGAATTTAAAATTGTAATTGGTATTAAAATGAATGATGGCCGCCGGCCGATATATGTCGCACGGCGAAACAGCAAGGGGAGGTGGGTGCACATCTATGAAGCAGGTTGCCTCGTATTTTCTCATTAGGCTATATTTAATTCCTGTAATAATATTATCTTTTATGCATATTACTTGTACATACATGATGTTTCACATCTGCCAGGCGTCCCATGACGGCTATTTTTTTTTACTTTATTGAACACCCCGAATTGCCGCATTACTAAAGCAAGAAAAAGAATAATATTTCTCTTTTCATCTCCTCGAGTGGAAATCGACCTCAAAACCTGCCGTGTTTACAGTCGCATGCTTGTGCCCCAGCGCCACGACAAGCCAAAACTATTGAGCACTTACTCAGCTTTACACTGTATTCCGCACATGGCAGGGCAGTCAGAGAGACCTTGGGAACCCAGTGTTAAGTCACTCTGTTCCGTTGCCCCCTTTCCGCCGAATTTGAGCCTATTCTAATGTATATATTTCATCGTTTTTAAAACAATTTTCAGTGGAGGGCAAAGAAATAGTAACGGAACTAAGCGACATATTCCGTTTGCTCGCGGAGCTGCAGATGAGCTGCGATATAGAAGACTACACGGTCAACCAAAGCTCCTTAGACCAGGTCACTACTTCTAATATCTCGTTTCTTTCATATGGTCACTTTAATTTTGTAAAAATAGGTTTATTTTCTCAATAAATCTAAGCTAACTACGAGAATGTAATAAGTGAGTAGCGGAACTCAACGCCGCGCAAATTTTCTCGAGCGGGGATCGAACCTTGTGCCTCTGCGCCGCTAAGAAAGTATAAAATATTCATAGAAAGAAACATTGAAAAGGGAACTAAATAAATTAACACGCTATATACCAAACGAAATCATCTCCAACAGATGTTCCTGAACTTTTCCGAGAGGACCAGCATCCTGGAACCCGAAGACGAGCTCCTTGATTACCTTCCCCAAGACCACCAGAGGAGGGACAGCGAGGAGCTTGACAGTGTCACCTCACTATAGCACACCAAATATTTCTTAACTTACTTAACAATGTAAAGGTTAACTTTACTTCCCTAGGGGTAATGTTAAAAGGTCTTTACATAATAAGATCTTTGATTTTTCGTGACTATAATACATTTTAAATGAAACTTCCGGATTAACGTACAAAAGTCGGATTTTCAAATTAAAATATCTTTACAAAATCAGACTTCAGTGCAATTTCAAATCTATTGAAGGGGGGGAATTGAGAATGAAGTGTATAGAAAGATATTGTTAACCCAATTTTATGAAAGTCAGCAAAGCTTAACTAACATTTTAAGTATGTATACTATGACGATTAAAAGTTTGTTTAGCTAAAGAAAATATTGTGGGTTCTGTTCCAATACAGATAAAATATATAGTAAAAAATAATATTTTTTTTACATAAAATTTACTTATAAAATATAGCAAGTCGTATAGTAAAAGTTAATTTGCCTAAAGACTTGCAATTTCAATAAAGTGTATAGGTAAACAGTGTCACTTACTTACTTACCTATTAAATGTGACAATAAAACTTTACTCTGGTAAGACATAACGCGGCGTTCAGTTTTGTCACTGAACATAGCTTGCAATGTTTCAAATGGGTATACGCTTTCTCTACTTATCGCAAGAAATTTTATTAAATTAGTGAACAGATTTGAGTGTGGCTTATTTTGTTAAAATAAGCCACACTCAAATCTGTTCACTAATTCAGGAGCTACGGTGACACACACACACACACGCACACGCACACGCGCACACACACACACACACACACACACACACACACAGACTGACAGGACAAACATAATTAAATTACTCTTTGAAATGAGAAGATACGTAACGAGAAAATACAAAATAGACGCCTTACGACAGAAGGTAGAAGAAAACGAGAATAACAAAACGATTCCGTCCATATATTAAAAGAAAAAAAGAGACAACTTCTCATATAGTTATATATGTATTTTATAACATTAATTATATTTTTTATACTTTATAAAATGTAATTTAGAAAACGTATAATAAATTAATTTCCAATAGATTATTATACGTTTTTTAAAACATTTTCTAATATAATTTTGTACACAGTTAATTATTAATAAGGAAAATCGACTTTACTGTAATAAATATACAACTATATAAAAATGAATGAATGACCGAACGAATGGATGTTTGTATGTATGTATGTATATGAACGCCATTTCTGTGATATTATATTTTTACTTGGCGTGTATTAAGAAAGGAGAAATAAAAAAATGGTTTATGGTATAACAGTTTTTATTTATATTTCCACATTTTTAAACATTTTTTTTAACTGAGTGACTACCCTCTGACTAGAGGGAACCTGGGTTCCCCAATTTCCAACACCGCGATTTACCGTTACCAGAACGAAGAAAAAGAAAATATTAAATATTTTTAAGTCCTCAAGTGGGAGTCGAACCCACAATCTCACGATATACAATGGCTCAGGGACACAAGCATATATCTACAATACTATGACCTGACCAATATTCAATATCAATCAGCATTTTATATGAATTATTTATTTTTAATTTAAAAAAAAACCAAACAAAACTGTACCTGACATTAAGTGAGGTTTAATTTAATTTAAAAAATATGAAAAATAAGTTAAAGCTATTAGAAATCTTTTAAATTAAATTAAATATATTTGAAACAAACAGCCTCGTTTAATTGTATATCCTTAAACGAATATTCAAAATGTGTACAAAAAAGTATATATTAAGAAATATAAGTAGATAATAACGTTATTTTCTGCTTCACGCTGTATCCCGCACTAAGCAGGATAGGCAAACGGAACCTGGGAACATACGTGTTAAGACACCCCCCACTTTCCACCAAATTTTGTAGATATTGACATCTTGAGTAACGCAACTTAACGCCGCAGCTTACCTTGTTCCAAGAGCAAATGAAAACATTAAATATTTAATTTCCTCAAGTAGTCATCGAACCCACAACCTATCATCACACGCGACTGTATCGCACTCCAATATAATTCAATAAGTATATCAGTATTTATATATTACATATAAAATGAGGCCTGTGTCGTGGCGCAGCGGCACAAGGGTGTGACTGTAACCGACAGGTTCTGGGTTCGTTCCCCAGTCGAGAAAATGAAATATTTAATATTTTCAATTTAAATATTTAATGTTTGATTTCTTCGCTCTGGTACAAGCCAAAACGCGGCGTTGAGGTCCGCCACTTAACACGCAATGCCTCGAATTCGGCGGGAAGTGGGGAACGGAAGTGGGACGAAGTGTCTTAACACTAGGTTCCTAAGTTCCCTCTGCTTATCCTGCCATGTGCGGGATACAACGTGAAGCTGATGGAAAAAATGCGACATCGTATAAAGAACATATCGGCGGATTAACATATCGTAGAATTCTCAAACGAGACAAAAAACTATTTCAATAAACTAAATAAGTATACGCAGATATATTTTAAAAAGGTTTATACAATATTGAAATTTGATTGATATTCTTTATTACGTAAAATACTATGAAGAATTAAAACGATACAGATATGGATTTAGCAGGTTTACACTCTAAGCCGATGATATTTATAATTATATAGGTAACTAGAGATTCCACCGCGACTTCGCCCGCTTCAACAAATTATACAAAATGCTTACATAAATTGTAACCTATGTGTAATTCTGAATTATAAGCTATATTATTACAAAGTTTCATCAAAATCTGTTCAGCATTTTATGGGTAAAAGTGGAATCCATATATACAAACTTTCATATTAACGATATTAATTACTTTCACTATGTTTAAAGTCTTTTTCCATACTTAGGAAACCAAAATATTAATTTTAAAAACATACAAAACTATATCATAGCGGGATGTCGAACCCGCGCTTCTTGGAAACCGTCTGAACGCTCTGACCAACTAAGCCATACGTTCTCATCAAGCTACGTCGCAATTTTTTGGGAAAGTTATTTGGGAAGCGCTGGGACGAGGCGCGGGTTCAAATCCGGCTCCGTTAATTTTTTTGTATGTTTTTAAAGTTAGTATAATTAATTATTTATATTAATTATTATCAAAGGAGGGATTCCTCAGACCTGCGGATTTCTTAAAATGCATAGTAAATATATCTAGAGCCCTATATATGACGTCTTTGTTCACTTCCTGGTGCGTCAAGCTCGTTATCACTAATTTGACAGCTTCTGATAGCGTGTGCTCGCTGAACAGGTACGTTTCTGAAATTATTGTAACACTTTTAAGATTATTCAGTTATTGCCTTGCGATTTCGCCCGCTTAGGCTTATTTGACAATTAGTAAATAATAACGAATTCAAAATATTTATATAAATAATGTATCTAGTGTATGTCATTCTGAAGTATAGCTTATATTTCTGTAAAGTTTCATCTCAATTCGTTTAGTAGTTTTTGGGTGAAGCGGAACATACATCAATACTAATAAATTTAAATATTTATAATGTTAGTATGATATTACTGACGTGGTGTTAGTTGCAAAAACTTTAAATGCAAGAGAGAATGAAATATTAAATATTTTCATTTCTCCATTCTGGTAACAAGACAGACCGCGGTGTTGAGTTCCGCATTCCAAAATTGAATACCTCAAATTCAGGAAATATAGATAATATAATGAACTGAGTGATGTTTACAGTAGCTCACAAGTTCGCTCTGCCTTACCTGCCATGACCTAAACAAACGATAATTATAAAAATAAATAGATATTCTTACCAGGTATCTTGTCCATAACAACTCGACAAGTCTCCTCCACGCAGAGCTCGCGCGGAGGCCGGGAACCCGGGGGGTCCTCGGGGGGTGACGCAGAGAGCAGCTCAAAGTACGCGAATATTTGCTTCCTGAGCCACGCTGTAAGATCTTCTAACCACGAGGAGATCAGAGATTCCGCTATATCTGTGAAAATTGTATGTTACTATTGATTCGTTTGCGGTTTCGCCCACTCTAAGCAGGCGAAGCCGCGGATCATCAATATTTATTTACTAATGTAACAATTAGTTTGGACAAAATATTTTGTATGGAACTTGTTTAGATACAAACACACAAAATACTTAAAAGATCACTGCTTTGGGTTCAACGACGATCTGTTGTAACGATGTAAGTAATAGCAAGTGCAGTCACCGGCGGCCAGCACGGTGGCGAGGCGCAGCGCCAGGTGCGAGCGCGCCAGGCCGGCGGCCGCGCCCGCCGCGCCGGCGCCGCTCCAGCGCGCGCCCGCCGCGCTGCACCACTCCTCTGCGACCGCATCGCACTTACTTTACCAATGTCTTTCTTCTTCTAATTACATTATTACTAACACCATTATATAAATATTTCTTTTGGCTTCACGCTGTATCCCGCACATGGCAGCGTAGGCAGAGGGAACTTGGAAACCTAGTGTTAAGACACTCCGTTCCGCCTAATTTGAGGTATTGCGTGTTGAGTGACGGAGTTCAACACTGTGTTGTGTCTTGTTACAAGAGCAAAGAAATGAAAACATTGAATATTTGATTTAAATTCTTTTCCTCTAATAGGGATCGAACCCACAGACGGTCGTTTACAATTATTTTTTTACATTGAAAACTAAAATTACAAGTAAATGAATAAAAATTTTGTAGCAATTAAAATTAGTCAATATAAAAATTCAAATATAAAACAATGTACAATCACATATTTCTTTCGTAAGTATAAATTAATACTTTAAATATAGTGTACAATTAACTTTACCCATTTTTGATGAAAAAAAAACGCACAAACAAAAAAATATAATTAAACAATTTACACTAAGATATAACAATTTAAAAATAATAAGTAAAGTGCTCACCCAAGTCGAGCGGCGCGGGCGCGGCGGGCGGGGCGCGCGCGGGCCCGCACAGGCCGCTCAGCGAGTCCAGCGCGGCGTCCACGTGCCACAGCGCGCGCCGCGCGCACACCAGCCGCGCCGCGCGCCCGCCCACCTGCCGCCACCACACGAGTTAATGTTGGAATAACTACTTTAATAACACGAGTTGCGTTTCGCAACTTAACACGCAACCCCTCAAATTCGGCGAAAAATAACAGCTCAAGCGGCAAAATCGTAGAAAATATCAACCTACGTAATAAATACCTACCCAAAAATCTATTGTTCATTCACCATCGATCGATCAGTTGAAGATTATCTATCATTATTATATATTATAGTTGGTAACTGGGACTGAGGTAGCGGTTACGGCGGAAGCTAGAAGGTTCATATTTAGAGTGTACAAATATCTAGAGGACAGAAGTCGAGACTCACAATTCTCACCACTGATAATGATTCAAACGGTGAGGGTGGTCTGAGCAGCCTGGCCGGCTAAACACAACCACGAAATAGGCCAAGACAAAGCAAAATCATCAAGCCGTAAGAATCGCGTACACCGCCTTGATATCAAGCGTGAATAGCCTTTTAGGCAAGGCGATAATCATACGAGAAGGAGGTGGAGGTGATACGAAGGAGTTGACAAATCCTACAAAAAAAACTTAGGAATTGCCAGCCTAGGTTAACAAGAACTCCAGGTAATGCACCAGGTAAAATTACCCGATCTAATAGAACGAAGATCATTACAAGAACGCATCCCTCGTATATATAGCAGTTCTAAAAGCCACCAAATGAGTGATATACTTGCAGAGAAATAATACTTGACTTTCAGCGAGGACGGTCGATTCTGGATGTAAAGCTTGAAGAGGCAGAAGGCGACATATAAAATAATAACACAGCCCAAATTATCTGAGATAACATAAAAGGTAATTATATGGCGGCGTAGTTATTGGATTTGTGGAATTGAATAAGGAGGAAACCAGACGATCAAACAACTTTAACAATGACCCTATCGTAGCCATAGCCAAGTGCCAACGGCCAACGCGTGATACTCAAAGACTTAGACTTTAGAAGACCTATCGTGTTTACAGTCAAACTGAACCATCATATAATTTGACAATTGCATCAACAATGACAAACGACGTCATTCCAAGCCCACAGTCGTTTTGAGTGACAACCTTGTCGAAAATGCAATGTAAAATAAAAAATTATAAAAACAACATAGAAAAAAGCAATATTAGAGCAAACTGTAATAGTATTTCACTCACCGCCAGATCAGGTGCAGTGGCGACATAGGTCCACTGCAGCGTCTCTCCCCCGGTACCCCCGACGCCCCCAACACCCCCCGGACCCTCGGCGCCCTCAGCCCCCACCGCCGTCTTGAGGGAGTTGAACACACCAGTCACTGTACGCTGGAAGAGTCTGTACAACGAACATTAGAAATGGTGGTGGTCCGAATTGTGGTCACATTGCTTACGACGCTTACACTGCTAACGTGCGGTCCGATATTAGTGGGCGCGCCAACTTCTGTTAGCTGTACTAATAATTCGGACCACTTGTGAGCGTGCTTACGACCTTTGACAAGTCAATATGTTTAACTTGTCAAATTCGTAAGTACCTAACAGAGCATTTTTTGATATAATTATGATTGGAGCATGTGGTATAGCCGATGAAGATTATAAATTGCTTGTGAAAATGGTTGTATTCAAGCATTTTCCTCAATTGTCCTCAATTGCCTATAGTGACATTGACGTGAAGGATATATTAAACGTCAAAATAACGTCAATGCTCACAGTGTTCACGCTCCGACCCGTCAGCACTGTAAGCACTACCCAGTGACGTCACATGTGACGTCATACTATTCACAACGCTAACTGTGAGTGTGAAAAGCATAATACGGACCGAGCGTCGGCGCGCTGTGAGCGATGTGAGCAAATTACGGACCACGGCCTTAATACGTTAGGTTTTCTGTATTTTTGCGGTAAGAATTATTTTGGCTTCCAACTGTATTCCGAGCAGACGTATCGCGAAAGTTATTATAAATTCATAAATAATTGTACAACGATTGAACCAAAAATATTCCGAATGTGTATCATAGTGTTTTGTAATTAAAGCCATTACGATTGTGTCTAAGACTAAATATAGGCGTTGTATCAAAATCGCCACCTATTGAAATACATATAATCGCCACTCAACACGCAATGCCTCTAATCCGGCGGAAAGTGGGTAACGGAAGTGAAATGGCATGTTTTAACACTAGGTTCCCAAGTTTTCTCTGCCTACCCTGCCGTGTGCGGGATACAGCGTGAAAACTGAGACAGAAAAAGTACGTTGATATTAATTTAACAGTTCTTAGAGTTTTTTTTAGCGTTGTCGATATAGTGTTGATACACTATAATGCGATGATTTAGTTTAGAATAGACGAACATTAAGTTATCAGTATTATCATATACGTGACATTGTGTCTTTGTCCATAATGGGGGGTCTTTGTCCATAATGGAGGATGACATGGAAAATGAAAATTAATTTAATATAAAATATTAAATTAATTACACTCAATACGCAACGAATAAAATTCAACGGAAATTGGGGAACGGATCGGAGTGTCTTAACACTACCTTCCCAAGTTCTCTCTGCCTACCCTGCCACGAGCGGGATACAGCGTCAAGCTGATAATAAAATCACATATCGTAATATAGCTCCGTATTGGACAAATATAACTTACTTATCAAGCCTCTGCATATTATTAGACGTTTGTCCCGGGGACGAGTTCCTGTCCATGTTCATATCGTATTCATCTGAAAAATAACAATCTTATTTAATGAGAAGCGGAACTCAACGCCGAAAATAAAATCTTAAGTGCATTGTAAGATAATATACCTAATATATTAAAGAAATAATCAAAAAAGGGAATTCCATTCGAAGCATTGGAATATATGATATTTTCATTGTCATATAACCAGTGACGTCACAGTGAGTATATATATATATATATATATATATATATATATATATATATATATATATATATATATATATATATATATATATATATATATATATATATATGTGTGTGTGTGTGTGTACCGGCGAGGGCGGCGGCGTCGACGGGGCGGGAGGAGGCCCGCAGCGTGGTGCGGCCGCGCGTCTCCTCCGCGCCCTCCCACCACACCTCCTCCGACCTGGAGGACGAAAGAGAGTACATCAAATATTTATTTACTATGAAATTTATAAAAAAAATAATCTTATAAAAATTGGCACTCGAACCCGCGCCTCTGGGAAACCGTCCAAGCGCTCTAACCACCGGCCCATACGCTCTTATCGAGCTACATCGACGTTCTGACACACTGCAACTTATTCATAATGGTTTGTGATTGTTATTTATATTGATAACTTAAGCAAAAACATCCCCCGTATGATAAGGGCGATCGGGCACCTCTGTGCGTAGTGCGCAGTGCCAGAGACTAAATGTGTTTTTTTTTTATTAAAGCGGTATTAAAACCAACTATATGACAATAATCAATGTATGAAAAACTTTTTTTTTCAGATGACATGAAAAATCGCATATGTATCAAGAGAAAAACATATATCACATTTTCTTCCAAAGTATTTATGATGATATCTCTATGGATTATCAGGATGACAATATCAGGATAATTCACTATATACAATTGAAAAAAAAAATAGTTAATTTGCTTAAGTTAAAAATACTTTTTAGGGCCTCTCGGAGTCTCTCTCAGAAACTCATAAAGACCAAAATTGCGTGGCAAAAATACATTCATGAAAATTCTACCTTCTACCTAAAAGACGTACCTGGGCCCAGCATGTTGCAGCAGAGACCTGAGCTTGGCGATGCTGGCGGACAGGTCTGCTGCTTCCTCATACTGGGGTTCCGGAGAATCCGATAGCAGGTCCGCGGGGGCTCCGTACTCTACTTTCTGCTTTGACAATTGCTGCAAATTGTTCAAGTAATAATTAGTTTTCATAATTAAATAGAGGCCTGTCGTGGCGCAGCGACACAACCGTGTGACTGTAAGACAGGTTCTGGGTTCGATCACCAGTCGAGGAAATGAAATATTTAATATTTTCAATTTAAATATTTAATGTTTCGTTTCTTCGCTCTGGTAATAAGGCAAAAACGCGGCGTTGAGTTCCGCCAATCAACAAGCAGTGCCTCAAATTTGGCCGAAAGTGGGGAACGAAAGTGGAACGGAGTGTCTTAACACTAGGTTCCCGGGTTCCCTCTGCCTACCCTGCCTCGTACGAGATACAGCGTGAAGCTGAAGTAATAGAAATTCGTGATTAAATTATGGTCAGTCTTGGCGCAGTGGTACGGGTGAGAACACTACAGGTCATGAGTACAATTTCCAGTCGAAGAAATATAAATACATATATTCGTTTAATTTATTAATTACGCATAAATACATTTAATTCCTACAGTACATACCAAGCTATCTTGAGACGTGACGTTACGTTGTTTAATCAACTGAGGAGCCGAACCACCATTTTCTTCTAGAAAACACAAATTAATTTCAAAATTTGATATAATAATATAACATAAATGTTATATAATAAAAAAAATTGGACGCCGTGATGCAGTGGGCCTGTCTTTCCTGGGTTCTCCATAAATTAAAACTCAACTTAAAACTTTAAAAAAATCTAGGTAATTAAAAAATATTTATTCAGCCCTGACCCTGGCGAATATACAGACAGATACACCCACCCATCTATCTTTCCGTAAGTGGTAGGCCGATGGTTTGAGGTTTTATCTCAAGTCGGTGAACAAATACTTTTATTTCCAGCGTTAAGTTCCGCCACTCAACATTCAAACTCTCGAAATTTAGAAAGTGAAGAACTGAATCTTCCCCACTAAGACACACGGAGTGTCTTAACACTAGGTTCCCAGGTTCCCTCTGCCTACCCTGCCAGTGTTTGGAAATTTCCTCTGCATTATATCTGCAGGATATGAGCGGGTCAAACAGCGAAACTGAAAAAAATATATATCTTCTTACCCCTCTGCAAAGTCGGCACATACGATTCCTTCGCCTCTATCACTGTTTCCGGTTTGGACTTACTCTTGAACAACTCTGAAGGTGATACTCTTTCTATACTCTTTTCTTTGTGGGCAGGAGATTTTTCCTTCGGAGAAAATAGTACATAAAAATAGTAAAATCTCAATTTTTTTTTAGCTTCACTTAGCTGTATCCTGCATGAGGCAAAGTACGCAGAGGGAACCCGGGAACTTAGTGTTAAGACACTCCGTTCCACTTCAGTTCTCTACTTTCCGCCGAATTTGAGGCATTGCGTGTTGAGTGGCGCCGCGCCGCGCAAATTTTCACTAGAGCGAAGATGATGAAAATATTCAGTTTCATTCCTCGATTGGAAATCGTACTTATGACCTATCACGTTAACAGATGCACCACAGTGCCTCTGCGCCACAATTAACCTCTGAAATACGTATTTTCGTTTTACATTACCAAAATAAAATTTCTATAATGGTCTAAAGTATAAAACCACGTGTAATCCACGTAGCTTTTGGTAAACTCTACAAAATATAGAAAAAAGAGTGAAAAACAAGAAAAGAACGTATACTTACTTGAGGTTCATCACTAAGACCGGTAAAACGGAGCCCCTTCTTGATACCAGCGATGCCCTTGTCCAAGAGCCCTTCCATCATACCGGCTGCTTCGTCCTAAATTAAATACTGCAGTTACAATAACTATGTGAATTTGAAAATATCGACTAAATTCAGTATTTTGAGTTTAAAGTTTTATTTATAAGAAAAAACTATTTTTTAGTCATTTCATTGTTCCTAGTTGCTCCATTCTTATGGAGACACTTCCGTTTCCCATTTTACATGTTTCCTACGCATGAAAGGCCAAGCTTTTACTGCTTTTACTTTGGGAATCTAATGGCGAGATTTCCCTTTAAGGCATTCTTATCTCACTTTCCACCGAATTCTTCAAGGAAAATAAAAAAATAATATTATTATCTCTTCTCTATGGTAACGCAGCGTTAATTTTGTCCATTCAACACACAATGCCTCCAACATTCAGCGGTAAGTGGGAAATGGGACTATTTAATACGAAAGAAGTGAATTGACATAAGGTTCCCGAGTTCCCTCTGCTTATTCTACTACATACAATACATACAACGTTGAACTAGAAATACTACTCAGCTCACGCGATATCCCGCACACCACCACCACCGAATTTGAGACAACGCGTGTCGAGTGGCGGTGCTCAACGCCGCGCTTTGCCTTGTAACCGGAGCAAAAAAATTAAAACAATAAATATTTAATTAGTAAATATTAAATATTTCATTTCCTCGAGCGGGGATCGAACTCACAACCTACTGTTTTACATTCACACGTTTGTGCTGCTGCGCCACGATAGGCCTCACTAGAAAAAATAATACTAATTAAATATAAATATTTAATGTTTCATTTCTTCGCTCTGGTAATAAGGCAAAGCGCGGCGTTGAGTTCCGCCACTCAACACGCAATGCCTCAAATTCGGCGGAAAGTGGGGAACGGAAGTGGAACGGAGTGTCATAACACTAGGTTTCACTTCCGTTCCCTCTGCCTACACTGCCTAGTGCGGGATACAGCGTGAAGCTGAAAAAAAAATTAATTATAAAAATAGTTAAGTAATAACAGTAAGCAATATCGACCAAGACATGGACACTGAAGCGTGAGTAGACACGGAACATGCTCATGCATACTTACAATATATGTATATTAACGCACATTTTACATTCCTTTAGTAATGTTTGAGGTTTTTTTTAATTTTAGTCGTATTTGAACCCATGTCCCTTGGACACACTGAGTCGCTATAAGCACGCCAAATTGTCAATAGAAATATTAGTTTTGACATAATTGTGAATAATCTTCATTTTGTCAAGTTAAGGTCTGCTAATAATAGAAACTGCTAATAATATTTGTATACTAATATTATAAATCGAAAAGTTTAGTGAAAGCGCTTAAGTCATCGTTTATCGTGAAAATTTCGTTCTGGACCAGATTAGACAATATATAATAATGTTTTTATTTTTATTTATTTTTTTCAGCTTTACGCTAAAAACATACATGTGATCGTCCACAAATGTTGTCTCATATCCACACATAAGATCTCACGTTCACACATGTGTTCACACGTGTGCTCACACACAATCACACACGTCATCCACACATGTGATCTCACGCCCACACATAAGACCTCACGTCCACAGATGTGACCTCAAGTCCACACATGTTGTTTTCCATAGATATGATCTCTCGTCTACACATGTGACCTCACGTTCATTAGTGACCTCGAGTCCACACATGTGCTCTCACGTACATGTCATCTTACATCCATACGTGTGTTCTCATACACTAAATTGAAAGGAATGAAGGAAAGGTTTTTTTTTCACTTGTTTTGCCCAAAGTTTATCTTAATATCTACCAAAAAAAAGGGATAAAGAACGCTCATCCTAATCTCAAATATATATCTGAAATCAAGTTTTCGTTGCCTAAAAAGAGTTAAGAAATATTCAAAGATCGCAAATTTTCTTATACAACTTCTTGGCTAATAGTTTCTAAGTTTAGCGCGGTCGTTCAAACATAACATCACTTTTATAATATTAAAATTATAATTCATATTTGGTAGAGTAAGTGCGGTGAATGTACGTTCAAATTTCGTTAAATAACATATATCATGCACTATAATCACTTAATGTCGAAAAAAAAACTTGCGTTTAATGTATTTGCCACATCATTCCATTATAGTAATTAAGTATAAGCTGTGTTCTTCTAAAAAATTCAATCAAACATAATTTAAATAAAAATGTATTAATGAAATTATAAAAATATATAAATATTAGTGACCACACACTAAACTCTCCTATTGAAGAAATAAAATATATCAAATAAGATATAAAAGAATATGAATTTCCAGAGAAAAGAAGTGAAAGAGAAGAAAAAAGAAGTCCGACTTTAAGGACGACAGTCGTAAAATATTATTTTCTTTTTTTATAGCTTCACGCTGTATCCCGCACATGGCAGGGTAGGCAGAGGGAACTTGGGAACCTACTGTTAAGACACTCCTTTCCACTTTCCAACGAATTTGAGGCATTGCGTGTTGAGTGGCGGAATTCAACGACGCGTTTTGCCTTGTATCAATAAAATGATAACATTATATATTTCAATTAAAAATATTCAATATTTTATTTCCTCGAGTGGGGATCGAACCCAAAAATATATTGGGTACAGTCAAACGTTTGTGCCGCTGTACTACGACAGGCCTCATATATTCCATGTGTCGACCTATATACCGACCAGAATACAGCGTCAAGCTAAAACAAGAAATATAAAGAAGTAAAAAAAAAGAGAAGATAAAAAAAGAAATGAAAAGAAGACAAAAAGAAACACAAAACGGATAGTTCATGCAAACATACACTTTGCTTCACATCTACGTGTAAGACCTGGAGGTCTCCTATCTTGGTCTTGGCTTGGTTGACGGTGCTCTGGATGTCCTTGAGGAGGGCGTCTGTTGGGTTGGGACTTGATGATTTCTTTGGTTCTTCTAATTCTAATGTGTCTTCTTCACCTAATGATAATGGTGAAATTATATTTTTGACAAAAATATATTAATATATATTGAATTAGAACATTATTCAATCAAATTACTCATACTCAGCTTCACACTGTTTTTTTTTTTTTATTGAAAAGACGGCAAACGAGCGTACGGGTCACCTGATGGTAAGTGAACTCCAGAGGAGCTACAGGAGCGTTGCCGTCCTTTAAGGTGGATGGGCACCGGGGCCCGGCATTACCTAATGCGAAACGCAGTGGCCAAAGCCACTACTTAACGCCGGTCTTAAATGCCGGGGGGTGGTATAATCCGGTCGAGTCTGCCCATACGTGTGTCCATTACTGGCAACGTGACTCTACCACAAGCGAAATCCCGCACATGGCAGGGTAGGTAGAGGGAACTTGGAAACCTATTTTAAGACACTACGTTCCACTTCCATTTCTCACTTTCTGCCAAATTTGAGGCATTGCGTGTTGAGGGGCGGAACTCAACGTCGTGTCTTGACTTGTAACCAGAGCGAAGAAATGAAAACATTAAATATTTAAATTGAAAATATTAAATATCTTATTTCCTCAAGTGGGGATCGAACCCAGAACCTGTCGTTTAAAGTTACACGCTTAAGCCGCTGCGCCACGACAGGCCAGCGATCAGTCAAATTGACTATTGTAAACCCGTTTTGAATTGTAAATTAAGATAAACTGTCACCAACTTGGAAGACAGTTCTAATGTTGTAAGGGAATAATATACAAGCAATTGTATGAAAATCAATATCTATAAATATAAATATTATTACAAAAAGGCCGTCATAGCGCATTGGTACAGTGTGTGACTGTAAGAAAAGGATATGGGTTCGAGGCCTGTCGTGGCGCAGCGGCACAAGCGTGTGACTGTAAACGACGGGTTGTGGGTTAAACCCCCACTCCAGGAAACGAAATATTTAATATTTTTTAATAAAATATTTAATATTTTCTTTTCTTTGCTCTGGTTACAAGGCCGCTTTGCATTGAGCTCGAAGACTTAACACGCAAACGCCTCAAAATCGGCGGAAAGTGGGGAACGGAAGTGAAACGGTCGTTAGGTTCCCAAGTTTCCTCTGCCTACCCTGCCGTTTGCGGGACACAGAAATATTTTTTTATTGTATACTTACCGAACCACAATGGCTGCGGAGATGCCCTCAAATTAGGACTGTGATCCACATCTTCGTGCCCCCAGAGCCTGCTGAGCGTCATCTCGTCCAAACTGGCCAACAGATCCTGACCCACGCTTATACATTGTAAATCCATGTCCGTCTCCCAAGTTTTTACACTTCCTAGAATGGCATAAGGCATATATAATAAGGCAAGGAGCAGCGTTGAGTTCCGCCACTCAACAGGAAATGCTCAGCGGAAAGTGTAAAACAAAAGTGTTTTAACGGAAGTGGAATATCTTAATACTAGGTTCCCAAGTACCCTCTGCCTACCGTGCCGTGTGTGGCTTGCGAGTACCAATGCAGTGTTAGGCTGGAATATATATAAACTATATTTAAGTCTTTAATTCTATAATATAATTGTATATATGTACATGAGAAAGATGGTCGTAAAATAAAAGTCAGTCAGTCAGTCGCATATTGACTAACAGAAAAATAACATATAGTAGAGCCCGCTTGACACGATTGCAACTTATAAAATTTATCAGCATTTTAACTAAGCCCCTGCAACTTGTCGTAGTTTTCATACATTTCCTATCGCTTAGTACAAATCATATTTTTTTATATAGAAAAGACAAGGCAAACAAGCACAACGGGCACCTGATGGTAACATTACCTGTTGCCTCCAAATCAAAAACCACACTTAAATTGGTTAAATAATTCAGGAGCTACGGTGGCACAGACATACAAATCAAACTTTTAACTCTGCTAAAAGAGCAGAGTTAAAAGTTTGATTTGTATATCTATGCCACCGCTTTGGTTATTAAAATAGCTAGAAGTGATGAAATGAAGATGATTTTAATACTATTCTGTCAAACGGCTAGGCCTGCCCAGCTTGGCAGTAATAAGCAGTCACCAAATAAGATTAATTGAAGTGGAACATGACCTACAGGGCCAAAGTGTCACAGCAAAAAGTATAGAGACGATACCCCGCATGTACAGTAACTGTATTTTAACACTTAATTACTAATTGTAAACACATAATTATTCCTTTTTTTAGTGTTCTTTTATTAATAAATAGTCAAGCTGTATATAGACAAGTAGACAAAGGGAAATGGAGAACCTAGAGTTAGTAGCTGTTCTCATTGAGACCCTTCCGAACCATCTTTTTGCCAAATTTGAGAAGTTGTATGTTGTAAGGCGGAACTGAGCCCCGCTTACTTTGCCTTGTTACCAAAGAACATCACATGGTCAACTGTGTCACAATAGGCCTCTAATTTTGCTCATTTTAGTTAAATGTCATTAACATTATTTAGAATATATCAACTAAATCCAACCATTAAATTTACTAAATGTGTTAATGAAGATATTAAAAATTAATTAATCTATGATAGTCAGCAATTTATGTCAAATAATATTAATAAAAAAAATATTTTATTTAGGTAAAATATTTAAATATTAAAATAATGTTTGTTTTAATATTTTGTTTTAATTGTTATTCAGATAATAAGAAAGGAATATGTTAGTATATGTGTAAATTTGTTAATTCTACTGGAGGAATGAAATATTTCCATTTCCTTGCTTTGGTAACAATGCGAAAACAGTATTGACTTACGCCACTTAACAAAGGTGTACGCCTTAACACTTATTTCTCTCAGCCCAACTTTCTATGTAGAGGATACAAAAGTAAAATTATTAAATTTGTAAATAACCTTCAATAATCCTATCATATATTTTCACTTCATTCCTTCCCTGCCTTCCCCTTTTCTGCCTTAGAACTGGCTTCATTTCAACTGGTTTACTATCATTCGGTAAAATTTGATCATCGGTCTTCTTATTTTCTTTCTCTACATTTATAATTTTTTGGGTTTGAGGAATTACATTGTTTTCTTCCAAAGGTGGTTTAAGGGGCTCTTCTTTCACGTCATCCTTTGGTTTCTCTTGTTTTTCATTATTTATATCATTTTTAACAATTTCTTTACTTAATAGAATCGTAAGTAATCTATCATTCAGCCATATTGGATCAGAAATAGTAGTATCAATGAAAACATCTAGTTTTTTAGCTAATATTCTCACAAGTAGTTCAGAGTATGGTGTGTCCCATAACTCCCACGGCACTAACTCTTTCAATATTATTCTTAATATATTAATACAGTGATCAGCTGAAGTTATTTTTTTATTTTTATTATTGAATATAGGATGTATTTTTTTATATGAATTTTCAATAGACTGATCTGGTGTTGCTTCATGTCTTTTGATAGCTTTTTTGTATTCTTTTAAGTGGGTAATAACAATGGCACACATATCTACATATACATCTTTAGTTTCTATTTTATTGCAAATCTGAAAAATAGTTAGGTATCGAGATTAACAAGTTATATTAGCTGTAATATTTTACATTACATTAATTGATAAAAAATATTGCATTAAACTAAGTATTACAAATAACCATACATTTCATATAAAGCAGGATATGCAAGGGACTTTCAGTCAAAACACTGTTCGCACTGTTACACTTTGTTTTGTTACCAGAGTGAAGAAATGAACACAACAAATTCCTTAAGTATGAATTAAACCCACAATCATTATTTATAGTCAAGATTCTATGTCACTGCACCACAACAGCCTCATACGTAATTAGGAATAATTAAAAGACATACCTGGAATGTTTTAGCGATCATTTGATCTAACATTTGTTTGCACGCAAATGGAAATCCAATCTCCTCAGATATATATGTAACATACCAAGATGATACTAATTTTCTCTCCAACACTGTCGTTATAACGCTCAGTTCATTTGTATCATATTCCTTAAACGGTTCCCTTTTAGATCCTCTATTTATACGCGGTAAAAAATCAGAAAAGTACGATAGAAATGGATATTTTTTGATAATATTGTCTAAATCATATTTGATAGGTTTATTTTGATGAAGTAGCCATTGGATTAGTTTAAAACTACCGAAGACAGACGCAATAAAAAGGAATAAAAGGTAAGTAATGAACCAAATACCAGTAATTGGGGAGATATTTGTCAGATAGTTTAAAAGAATACATATAACAGTTCCACTAGATGATAGTATGGATAAAGTTTCAAGAAGATTTGTTTTAAATAACATTTTGGTTGATTATTTTTCCTCAAATCAATAAGTTCGATGTCGCGAAAACTCAAAACAAGTTTTCTGATATTGACAAACGTCAACTGACAATGAATTTTCCTTTGTACGTAATTTCTGTTTAGTATTTTAAGAATTATTTTGCATTATTAATATGATAAAATAATTATGTAGAATTAATATATTTTTTGTTTCTGTATTACTTTTACATTTGTTTTTGTCTCGAGGTAAAAATTTAATATACATTATAATTCATTTTTTAAATATTTTTATATGGTAAATCTTATAAGCAAATAGTTGAATCACTTTTAACTTTCACAAAAATCGTTGTTAGTCATGTGCCCCGGATTAAAATAGGATCTGAAACTGCACCCTGGTGCTGAAAGTGACGTAAGAGGCGTCTAAAGTACGTGTGGGAGAGTCACGTTGTCAGCAAAGATAACACGCTACGGCGAGACTCAATCGGATTATTACCACCCCCGGCATTTAAAACCGGTGTTAAGTAGTAGATTTGGTCAATGCGTTTCGTATTCATGTAATACCGGGCCCCGGTGCCCATTCACCTTAAAGACCGGCAACGCCCCTGTAGCTCCTCTGGACTGACACGGGGTCGTGGGCGATGGTGATCACTTAACATCAAATGACCTTTACGCTCATTCGCCGTCTTTTCCATGAAAAAAAATAATAAATAATAAAAACAAGAAATAGGTACAATAATAATATCATTATAGCAAGCATACATGTAAACAACATAGTTTAAACGTGGGTTAATTAATATCACAAATTCGTACAAAGACTTGAAATTTCATAACTAAGTTTGATTTTTTTTATATATTTTACACTTTTATATAGTTTAACAGCAAAGTAACTTTATTATACTGAAACTTGTTTAACAGTATCCGTCAAGTGTGATGTGTCACGTCACTGAACTGACGACGACAGCTGACTTATGACAGCAACTTTCAATTTTCTTTCGCTTGGCAAATCTATTGAAAACAGTGTTTAAATAATTATTTAAAACATGTAAGTACTCCTTTAAATTAATTAACGCTCTTAATTTAAATCTTTATCAATGTATGTTCAATATAGTTAATTTTTTTAACTTTTTAGGTCTAAAGTTACATTCAAGATAACCCTCACTTCGGATCCTAAGCTGCCTTTCAAAGTGTAAGTGTCTTGATTTATATATTAAAAGCCATTATATGTTATAAGATGATTGTAACTTCAATTTAGGAAATATGCCTTATTATTATTTTTTATTTCTTACAAAAAAATATTGAAAAGTTATTTATATTTGTTTACCAGATGCTGAGTTTTCGTGGGCATCTACTTTGAAGTTACAACGTCCGTTATGGCTGATATACCCTCTTTTCTTAAATTCTTTCAAGATTATATAAATTTGTGTCAACTAAGTAATTGGCCTAATGACAATACCGCATTGGAAGAAATTAGAAATGCATTTCTAATATCTGAACATGTAGAGAAATGTTTAGATAAATTACAGGAAAAAAGTATTATGGAGGAGTTCTTATCTATTGTGAATAAAAAACAAAATCCATCAAGTTTATTTCTTAAACAATGCTACACAGATCCGCCTAAGTATATATTAAAAAAAATAATTACTTCTTCGTCCAGTATATCTCAAATGGACACAGCATTTTTGATATTTGTTGAATTATTTTCTGAACAGAAACTAGAGATGTGTTTAAATGATTTTATTTTAGAAGCGGCATCCAAAGAAACACTATTAAAAAACTTGCAAGAATTTCCGAGGGAAATTTTATTAGAATTTAAAAGCATATTACTCTTAACAGAAATGTCTGATATAAAAGAACCAAAAAAATATATATTGGAAATGTTAAAAAATAGCACTAAAGACACTTTGGACATGTTATTAACAAGTTTATTGAATAAAGATATAAAACATGATAGAGAAGTAAACATAATTTTGGATGCATTTGATTTTTTTATATCAAATAAAAGTAATTGGACAGTCAGCCAGACATTTTGGATGTTATTTTTTAAATCTGACGAGCAAATGCTTATTAAAATATGTTTAAATCATGGTACTATATTTAAACATATTGCAAAACTTTTAATAGACTGCAGTCGATTAATCAAAGAAAATATGTCAATGGAATATTTTTATGTTAATCTTACATTTTCTGAATTAAAGTTGATAGTGAAAGTTTTTTGTAAAGATGATAATTTGAAGTTGGAGTTTTTTGATGTGATCTTTGAAATGAATGAAGATCGATTGTTCTGGGAGAATTTATTACTGGCTTAAGTTAATAAATTTGTTTGGTTACTATTTTTTATATTTTTTCTTTTTTTTTCTTTTTCCTTTATCAATTTTTATTTTATTTAAAAATAATACAGAGAAAAAGACCTTATATGCATACTATTGTTTATTTTGGTTTTTAATGTTATATTAAATTGAAAACATAAACATTCATTTAACAAAACATAAATATTTAATTTCACTGATTGGATTTTTAAATAAAATGGTAATGTTATAAAAATGATAATATTAGTTAAATGTTAAATTATGTTTTTTTTTTTCTTCATATAGCTTTCTGTATTATGACGGATAGGATTGTAGGCAAAGAAAATCTACATTTTAAACCTAATTCTGTGCTGCCCAAATGCATGTCATTAGATATTAAATGGCAAAACAAAATGTTGTGTGTTGTATTGCCTGAAATGGAGAAGTAAAGTTATTCCCCTGACTTTGAATCCAACACAGTCCATTGTCATTATTTCCTCTACACTTAAAAATAACCTTTCGTTTCTATGCTTGGGAACTTACTGTTCCCCTCTCTCCATTCTCATTAAGATTCCATTTTCTTTATGGAAATTGGCAGTTTAATTGAAAGGTTTACGTTCACTCTCCGCCAAATTTGAAACATTGTGTGTTAAGTGGTGAAACATAACGCCGCGCTTTATTCTATCACCAGAGCGAAGACATCGAGTAAGTATCGAACCCGCAACCTGTCACGTTGACAGTCCACCCCTGCGATACGACAGTCCTTAAGGACAGAGACCATTTTTTTTTTTAAATTATGTATCTTCTCTCAACAGTAATTTATTACGAAGTTAGTTTTTTGTTCCTATAATTATTATAATAAATATTTTCACTCTACAATGTCTATAATGTTACGCAGGCTAAGCGTACCCGAAGCGACGCCGTTCACAGCGGTGCTAAAGTTCGCGGCGGAGGAGTTCCGCGTCGAACCCGCTACCAGCGCAATTATAACCGATGACGGTATTGGCATTAACCCCCAACAAACTGCTGGTAAGCTTGAGATATATATATATATATATATATATATATATATATATATATATATATATATATATATATATATATTATATATATATATATATATATATATATATATATATATATATATATATATATATATATATATATATATATATATATATATATATATATATATATATATATATATATATATATATATATATATATATATATATATATATATATATATATATATATATATATATATATATATATATATATATATATATATATATATATATATATATATATATATATATATATATATATATATATATATATATATATATATATATGTAAATTGTTTATTTTCTTTCCATTTAGGCAGATTAAAATAATTTACAGCTTTATGCTTCATGTTTCTCCAAGTACAAAGCAAGGATGGATATGGCATTGCGTGTCGCGGTTCAAACCCTCTCCACTATCTCATTACGGTTTCCAACGATAAAAATAGATTATATTTAAATAATGATAGAACTTTACATTTTTATGTAGGAAATTACTTATTAAGTTCTAAATGAAAATCCTAGTTAACGCTGATAGAAAAGAATGTCCATATGAAATTGATATATGTATATTAATTCAGTATAATAAAATTTATCCACAAGAATTTAAAGCACTCTTTCCTAGCTTCACGATGTGTCTTTTACAGAGCAGGTTAGGCAGAGGTAACCTGGTAACGTAATGTTACCAGGTAGTTTGTTCCCATTAAGACAATTTCCCCACTTTTCTCCGAATTCTTGATACATTGGCTGTTAAGTTAAGCAACTTACACTCCTATTGCCTTATTACCAGAGTGAGGTGTGATATGAAAATATTTCATTTCCTTTAGTGGGAATGGAACCCATAACCTGTCGGGCTTACCTCATATACATGTATACATTTACCATTTCCAGGCAATGTGTTCCTCAAGCATGGATCAGAGTTGAGGCTAATACCGCGGGACCGCGTGGGATGTGTTTCAACGTAAATAAATAGTTCAACATAGTCGACATTCCTCTCAAATTTTTGTATTAAAACATTCAATGTGGCTATTTCATTTTAAACTTGTAATCTTTCTTATAATGTGATTTTTCATATAAAATAATGATTTTGTACAGTTGTTTAGATTATTACTCAAAAAAAAATAAAAATACTGGATGAATAGAAAAAATATATTTATATTTAAATTTGTATAATAAAAAAAAATGGAAGTATTTACTTTCTTCGTTTTCATGATATTTAATTTGGTATGGCCCAGGCACATTGAATGTAGCAACCATCTTGTTATCATAATTTAAGAATAATTATATATATAAATTTTATTTTTTTTGTTATAACGTGTAATGTTTTATAAAAAAAAATGAATTAAAAACAAAATTGTAACTTTGGTAAAATTTATTATTTATTCTACAAAAAACGCTTATTACACTACATACAAATGTATATATAAAATAATAATAAATAATGTGTTGCAATGAGTACACGAGGCGCAGGGGCTCAAGTTTGCGACCTCGTGGGTTTGATTCATGTTGGGGATATGAAATATTTAATATTTTTCGGTCTGGTAACAAGGTAATGCGCGGCTGCGAGTTCCGCCATTCATTATACAAAAGTGGGTAAGAAGAGTGTGTGAAACATAGCGTAAAGGTAAAAAAAAATTATGTTTATTTTTTTATTTTTTCTGTCGATATTCTTTTGTTTGACATTTACGAATTGTATAAAAATAGAAGAGTACATAAGTACAAAAAATGGATTTAGCAGGTTTACACTCTAAGCCGGACGATACAAATAGTCCAGCCATCAATGTTGTTACAGTGAAAAATAAACAAAATATTACTTTTCAATTTAGGATCTGTCAATTTTCTACGACTGGTTATTTTTTTTTATTTTCGCGCCAATATATTGTAAAATATATTGTACAGAGAGTGCCCGGAAATATATCTGTGCGATATTTGGTTTTCTCGCATACGAATACGCGACCACGGATCCTTGAGCCACCGCTGTTGTAACTCTGTCCAGGCCATAAGTGTCCGTTCCTTTTTCTAATCCTTTAATTTCTACTTGTACTTCCTTTTTCACTTGGTTTTTTTTTTATGGAAAAGACGGCAAACGGGCGTACGGGTCACCTGGTGGTAAGTGATCACCGTCGCCCACGGCCCCCAGTAACTCCAGAGGAGCTACAGGAGCGTTGCCGTCCTTTAAGGTGGATGGGCACCGGGGCCCGGCATTACCTAATGCGAAACGCAGTGGCCAAAGCCACTACTTAACGCCGGTCTTAAATGCCGGGGGTGGTAATAATCCGGTCGAGTCTGCCCATGCGTGTTGCCATTACTGGCAACGTGACTCTACCACACGCACTTTAGTCGCCTCTTACGACACCATCAGTACCAGGGTGATCCTATTCTAAGCCGGTTTTTCCTCGTAAAAGGATTTTGGAGGTCTTATGGCAGTTGCTCCATTCTAAAACCGCCAAACGATGCGTCAATGAAAATTAACAAAATGAGACTTGGTACGACTAGGACATGTGTTGATCAGACAGTGTCATGGCTAGTGTTACTAACAGTAAGGTCATTCCAGGTGAAAGCTTGATGGTCCAACATCGTCTTCTTATCATGGACTTGAACATCACTCCAAAGAAGAAAGTAACCGAAAAACGTAGGCCTCGGATCAAGTAATGATTGCTGAACGGACCAATGCAGACCGAAATCTTACGAATTAACACCGAAACTGCTTAGGATGCTTGAGATTGACCGCAGTCAGCAATTATAGTGGTGGGCAGAGGAGTTCTTGGCGTTCCTGAGGGAGGACGTGTCATATCGACGGGGAGATATGGTGGTGGAATGACAAGGTGCAGGCGGTGACTCGTGAAGAGTAGGCTGTGTTTAAGAAGTGGTAGAAATCCAATTTTCTTGAAGACAGACTGGAGTACAGAGTAGCGAAACGTCAAGCCAGAGCATATGTCCCAAAAGAGCTGTAGAGAATTTGAGGCATTGTATGTTGACTGGCGGAACACAACGCCGCGTTCTACCTTGCTCCAGAGCGAAGAAATGAAAACATTACATATTTAAATTGAAAATATTAAATATTCCACTTCTTCGAAGTGGGATCGAACCCACGACCTAAGGGTTACAGTCGCATGCTTGTGTGAATGTATGGCAAGACTAATATTATATACAATTGTAATGAAGTTTTTGAAATTTAATTATATTTGCATATAATATTTTTCAACTCAAGTTGTATCCCGCACATGGCAGGAGGCAAAGGGAACTTGGGAACATAGTGTTCATACTCTCCGAACCATTTCCCACAGACATAATGGGGCGTATTAAAATAACTAAGTCACGTTGAATTTTCTTTTATTTTTTAGAACATCATGATATTAGTTTTTTTTTTGTTAATATCAGTGTAATAAGCATTTTAAACTTAAATCTATTGATAAATATATATATTAAGTCACTCTAAGCTTATCAAAGGCTCTGTTGCTCTAAGGAATGCTTTTTCAAACTCCATCTCGGAAAAACGGTCCACTGAGGCTCTGAAATTTAAAATAAAAATAA
Organism: Eueides isabella; assembly: GCA_019049475.1. Classification (NCBI taxonomy): domain Eukaryota; kingdom Metazoa; phylum Arthropoda; class Insecta; order Lepidoptera; family Nymphalidae; genus Eueides; species Eueides isabella. The sequence goes on along the minus strand of CM032408.1, from coordinate 11,209,911 downwards.
AATAAAATATTTTTAGTCAAAAAATAAATATGAATCAGAGAATAAAGTGAAGTAAAGAAATAATATGATTGGCCGCACATAGAATATAAGGGAAAGGGAACCTAAGGAACATAAGGGAACCTATCAGTAAGCCTAGTATGACCATTCCTCACTCTCTGCCGAATCCTTGACAACATTGCGTATCAAGCAGCGGAACTCAACGAAACTCTTTGCCTAGTTATCAAAGCAAACAAAAGAAAATATTTCACTCTACCAAATGGGACACCAAATTATGAACAGTCCCACGCTTGTACCATTAACCCACCTAGCAGCCTCCACAATCCGTTTCCTCTCCTCCATGGACAAGGCAATAACCTCCAAAATGGCTCTCGCGTACTCATCAGGTTCCGACGCCAGGAACCCAGTTCTGGAACCTTCGGTGGTTTCAATGATGTCGGCCAGGGGACCCCCGGAACGATGGGCGATGGTGATCAGACCGGCCGCCATGCACTCAACCACACCTGGGGCGTTAATAAATTTTTTTGGTTATTAAAACATGTATGGTACTCGGATATTGAAAATATTGTGAAAGCAAAAAAAGACAACAATCAATTTTTGAAGACAGTTCAGTTTCTCCAAACATTGACAAAGCATTTTATGAGAGAATAAATTAAAAAAATCAATAAACATTATATATTTTTTGGCTTCACACTGAATCTGAGTAAGCTGTGGATACTTGAAAATGTGACGAGATACACCGCTCCCATGAAAACAGTTCAGACAGAAAACAGGCATTGTAAGATGAGCAGTAGAAGTCTATGCGCTTGTTGCTCCGTACCAAATCATTTAAAATGAACATAATTATTTGAATATATTGTTTTTTTTTTTGAAATAACATGTGAAATATAATTAATTTTTATTAAAATATTTAGTAAGAAAATAAAGCGCGACGTTAAGTTCCCCAATCCAACAAGAAATGTCTCGATTAATAAACGGTGATTGAAAGTTAAGCTAATCCAATAAAAAAAAATGATCTAGCCAGGTGCATTTACGGAGAAAGTAACAGCACTTCAGGGTGAGGTACATTTATAAAAGAAACATTAATCTCCATCATAAAAGGTTTTTCACTCCAATTAATTTGCAGTGCAAACTCTAAAATATATCATACTACACCAATATAAAATAACTAAAAAAATAACTTGTTTTAATTCGCGGTGCATTTACATAGAACCTCAAAAAGTGCTTTTACGGAGCTAGTAAAACTGTACCAAATCATATAATTAATCAAAGTCCTAAAATTAGAAAAAAATAGATAAAAAACGCACTTATTCCAAAATGCTCGTTCCACATCGCGTGTATCGCCATAGAGCTGGTCTGGTACAGCTGGAGTAGCGTTGCGAAGGGAACGTTCACGGAGAACGTTACACTCGTCTCTAACGCCAAGTGCTTCGCTAAATCCCGCAGTTGCTGCACTCGTTCTACATCAGCCGGGTTACGACATGACCCCACTAACACCAACTTTATCTGAGAAATTATATAACTTATTCGATTTATATAGTCTGTGATAGTGCTAATATATAGATAATATCTTAGTAAAAAAAATATTAAAGAAAAAAAAATATTAACGTTCAATTTTACAGAAACCAGTTTTGCTTTTGAGTTTATAGATTTGCGCTAATTTACTTATTTGTTTAATAAAATTAAAAAATTAAAAAGGTAAAAAAAAAAATGCATAAAACCATAACTTCTCTAGTAATTAATCTATTCGTTCACATGAATTGTACGTAATTTCTTTCATTGTAATTCAAAACTTTTAAAACAAAGCAGAGAGAAAAAAAAATATATTTAAAATAAAACAATAAGTATATATTTTACTATAGAAAAATAAAATTATGATATTTTTTTATCGTTTCTTCTACGTAATGAAAAAAAAACAAGAACAGATTTAGCAGGTTTACCCTCTAAACCAACGTTATCAAATACAAAGTTCATATAAAACATAAATAACTATAAACAGTATATACATTAAATATATTCTTCTTACCTTATTCCACAACATTTCATTGTTTTTGAGCAAATGCCGCAGCTCGTACAACGCTTGCAACATGAGCGGGTGGTCTTTCTCCGGCCGGAACTGCGCCACCGATATTATTTGTATCGGATCCGAATCCTTCACTAGGGATCGTAGCTTCTTTAATTCTGATACCTTTGGGCAAAAAGGTATTTTCTTATAAGTTTTCTACATTATTGTTGAGTGGCGTTGAGTTTTGTTACCAGAGCAAAGGAATGAAATGAAAATATTAAATATTTCATTTCCTCAGTTGGTGATCGAGCTCGACAACAAGTCACAAGCTTTCGCATCTACGCCATGACAGGCTCAACATCATATATAAAAGAAAAAGCAAAAAAAAAAGTTGTCATAAATTTAACTTTACTTTTTTTTTAATTCACGCTGTATATTGTACGTGGCAGAGAGCAATAAGAAAATTAGTTTTAATCATTCAATTTCTTTCCTATTTTCAGAAAAAAAATTAAGCATTGCGTGTCGAGTGGCAGAACGCGCGTTGCCTTATTACCAGAGCGAAAAAAAAAATTGAAAATAATAAATATACAATTGAAATTAAAAAAAAAAAAGAAACCCACCTCACAAGGCGGATAAACTCTATGCGTATTGAAGGGTTGTTGCCACAATTCATTAATGTGCTCCTCCGTCCAAGTGCCATTTACCATAACTGTGTCCGCGCATCGACCTACTACGCCGTAAAGCTGGCAACATTAAAAAAAAAAACATTTTTTTTTGGTTCCCGCTGTATCCTGACTGGCAGGGTAAGAAGGGGAGGTTCCCCATTCTTACCCTGCCAATCAAATTGTGTAATTTTGGCGTAATAATTAGTGATAAGGTGGTATGAAAAATGCTCTGTTAGGTTGGTATTGTTCGACGAATATCACAAAATACCACAAGGGGGTGGGAGGGTCGGTGGTTTGCAGTAAAATATCACGCGTATTTTTTTTTTCAAGCGCGTGGTGCAAAAGAAAAAGAAACATTATATGTAAATAAATAATAAATATATGTAAATTGAAGCTAATTTTATCAGTTTTAAGGTGCATTAAAAAATGTTACAAAGACCATCACGTGATTAATGGACGACCCCTAATTTAAAATGCATTATAAAAGTTAAACTACTTACTTACATAAATATCAACATAAGTATTTTTTGTTTAAAAGTTAATCAGACATTCATTTAATATATGAATATGACTACAAAATGGTCATAGATAATATTTCATTAAAATATTATCGCTGTTGGTGGAGAACAAAAAGGAGTGTCTAAACACTAGATTCTCAGAATTCTCACTCAAAAGAAAAAAAAACCCACATAAAATTCCATACATACCCAACCAAAAACTTTATAATACAACAATTTACACCAGGTCAGTATGGGATTCCTGGCTATAGCACTCCTATTGTTATATGTAGTGATGCGGTGTTTAACTCTGCGCATCATTGTACTAGTTATCACAGGGTAGTGAGTGTAACAGCCAACGGGGCATTGAGCAAGATAACGGAATATTGGATACGTGAACGCGCAACCCATTGTATCTATGTAGATATCTGTGAACAAAAAAGTGTTTTTCAGAGGCAACTTGGGAATCGTTAAGGAACTTTTACTGAATATCGGATGTTGCGTGTTGACTGGCGTAACTCAACGCCGCGTTTGGCCTTGATACTAGAGCGAAGAAATGAAAATATAAAAAAATATTTCATTTCCAGTGTGATTTGAATCTGCAATATGTCACGTTAATCTTTCTTTTTTCCTTACTTAGCTTCACTCTATATCCCTAGCGGGGTAGGCAGAGAGAACAAAGCACTAAATGCTACGATCTCGATATACCTCTTTCGTCTCGTCCAATATCATCAAGTTAATCGTTTTCGCGCATGAAGGGCCGGTCGTGGTAAGAAGGTATGTCGCGGTGAGCCCTGCCACTCAACACGCAATGCTTTAAAATCGGTGGAATGTGGGAATAAAGTCGTAATATAAACTCTCTGGCTATCCAAGCGGGATAAAGCAAGAAAAAGAAATGATTTGCGTATCTTAGCTTCACACGTCAGTAGCGGTTTTCTGACCGCATATTCGGTTTCTTTTTGGGGGGAAAACATTACTTAAAGTACAATTCTACATAATTAAATCTAGTCTAACTGTACTAATACATAGTGGTGCAATAAGTGGTATAAATGCTTGGATTGTAAACATAAATTACAGGTTCAGATCTCACTATGTGAAAAATTCTATACATTTTCTAAAGATACATTAAAAATATGCTTTTTCTAGTTACCTGGATTAAACTTCATAAAGGCCTCCATCCCAAGCACCATGGTTCCCAAACTCTGTAGCAACAATGTAAAATATGGATATGTCTCAGCTTCAATTGCCTTTTGCAATGTGAGTCTAACAAAGTTGATTTTCTCGTGATCAACTTTAACATTGAATTGATTTTGCACTTTATTCAATATTGTAATAGGTTCAGCCGTTTCCACTGTGTATATGTAGATGTGGGAATCAGGATACCTGCAAGTAAAGTGGAAGTAAGAGTGGAGAGTGGAAACCTAGTGCTAAGGCACTTTGCATTGCTTGTTAACTGGTAGAGCTCGATGTCACACTTTGCCTTGGTACTAGAGCAAATGTATGAAAATAATTAATATTTCATCTAAAAATATTAAACATTTCATTTCCTCTTTGTATCCACAAACTGTCATGTCTACATACATATGCTTGTGGCCCTGCGCTGAAACTGGCCTCTATGAAGCCAGAGCGAGAGTTTTAGTTGATTTTTTATTAATTACCACCATCAAAGTTCCTCACACATTTTTTTTTTGTAATGGAATAGAAATATTAGATATTTTTACTTTTTTGTGTACCCAAAATGTAGGTGTATATAGTTTTCTTGCCAATTAGTTGTGTGTATGTGTGTTTGTATATATTTTTTTATATAAATAAGATCCAAAAGTTGTCTAATAAACTAACTGTAAACCTATTAAACATTGAGGCCATTGTGGTGTTAATAAAAAGCATAATCACCTAGCAATCCTACTGATTTTAAATTAATCGCAACATACATTTTTATACCTAACTTAAGAATTAATATAATGGTTCTCACCTAGTCAATATAGCTTTAATGGCCACCCATAATACTCTTTCACCTCCACCCCCTGCATTACAGTAGGGGTGAAAGAAGGCAATGTTGGGGCCATCTCGTTTTCTTCTCTGCAACTTTCTCTCCTTTATCCGCATATACCATGAGGCAAATATAAATGCACAGGGTACTATCACAAATACACCAAAACATAATACTGTAAAGAATAGTAGTGGCAAAACCACTAGCAATCTGGAAAATGGAGGACATAATATCATCAATAATCTTTGTTAATGTATATTTATGAAATTTGGAATTTATAAATAGGTTAGGTTTTAATACAATGTTATTCATTTTGTAATGATTAAACCAGGCCCAGGATGTTGGAACTCTTCGAAGAAGAGATCACGAGATCACTAGTAAAGTATTATTTTTTATTTTAATTTTATATTGTAAATGTTTCCAAAACATTTTATAAAAAATATTTAAATCAATATTAAGTTTAAATTAAACATGTACAAATAGTCCTAATTATATCTACACTTTTATAGCATGTCTTTGCACTTGATAAATTATTGTCATCGTTTATTAAATATTATTTGATTTACTATAATAAGCGTTTCTACGTTCTGATAATATCCGAAGAAAAATCTAGCGGCTGTTTTATATTTATGTAACAAAATATCATTTACGTAATAAAACGATAATGGTGTTGAATAAAATAGTTTTAAAGTAACAAAGTCACGAGTTTAGTAATAAAGTAATAACTTACATTGTTATTTCGAATAACATCTTTATATATATACTTAAACACTAATCAATAATAATAACTACAATGGAATAAAATAAATATTGAAGATGGAAGAGTACTTATTACGATTTTAATATGCAAGAGTTACATCGTTTGTTTATTTAATTAACTGCATGTTTTAATTATTTACTTATTTAACCTAAACTAGACTTCTTTTAATGTCACGTCTATGTGACGTAAACAGAAAAATGTTGCCACATATAAAAAAAATTGCCATTAAATGAAAAAATATTCCACTGATTACTACCGTATTAAAATATTAAATAAAATGAAAGAGATACGACGCAAATATTTTTTCATGGTCATATCTATAAATAATAATATGACTACTGTAAACGTTTCACATGATATTCGCTTAGAAATGGAAAATCATCAAGTAACTTTGATTATTTTACTGGATTTTAGTAACGCATTTAATACTATAGATTTTGATATTTTAATGGCTATTATGTATTCTCTTAATGTGAGATACATTAAAGTGATTGAATGGTTTCACTCTTACCTGTCTGGTCGCTAGCAACGTACCTGATTTCAGGATTCTTACTCTGAATGGTGTCCAGTGCTTCCTGGTGTTCCACAAGGTGGCGTGTTGTCTCCTCTCTTATTTTCTCTTTTTATGAACTATTTCTGTCATATATCTAGCTTCTCATCAAATCTCTAGGCTTGAAGATAAACCCCAAAAAAAAACGCAAGCTATTATATGTAATAGATAGTCCAAGACTTATTGGACAATTTTCGATCTACCTAATATATCACTTGATAAATAAATATTCCTTTTACTGATAAGGTTAAGGATTTAGGAATTATATTCGACCAACATCTATCTTGGAACCAACAAATGAGTGAAGTTAGTAGGAAAATGTTCCCAGCCGTTGCATCATTACGTCGATTACGTAACTTTCTACCTATCCCTACAAAAGTTGCGCTGGCACTATCACTCTTATTACCAATTCTTAATTACACAGACTGTTGTTATCTAGACTTAAAAGAGGAGCAATCAGATAAACTTGAGCGTCTCCAAAACATCTGCATACGGTTTAGACTACGCAAATACGATCATATTTCCAAATTTCGTAAAAAGCTTAAGTGGCTTCCAGTTCAACTTAGCCAGAATACACATGTGCTTTGTCTTCTATATATGTTAAATTATTCAATCTATCTTCATCTACATACATACCTCAAAGAGCGATTTAGATTTTTATGTAAATCACATGATTTCTCCCTCCGCTCCAAGCAAACCTTGCCTCTTAAAATCCCTAGCCACTCTTATTCCTTCTATACGAATTCCTTTTCGGTTAAATCTGTACGCTTGTGGAATACTTTACACGTAACTATCAAATAAGCTCAAACTTTAAAGACCTTTAAAAAAGAATATCATATGACACGTTGAGAATCTTTATTGACAAATTGAATTATTACTATTACTTTTCCAATATGTATATTAGATTTTTGTATGTATATATGTGTGCTTATATGTATGTATGTATTTACGTCTTGTTGTTTATTTATTTATTTATGTGTATCGATTTCCATATATGTATATAATTAGATGTACTCAATACACCCCTCCCATTTTGATTTATACTCTCTTCTACCACAAGGTTGCCTGGAAGAGACTGCTCACTTAGCAACAAGGCCGCCTATTGTGCTATTTTATTGATAGTTTTCAACAATCTTGTAAAGCATTTTTTTTGTGGTGTACAATAAAGAGTATTTCATTTCATTCATTTCATTATCAATATTTAACTTTATACTATCCCTTAATACTTAGTGCAGAAAGGCAGCAGTTAATTTTTAACTTAAACTAGAAAATAGAGTTAAATATGACCTATTTATGATTTTTTAAATTATAAATTACAGATATCGATTTGCAATTTTATTGTCAATACTATTGCGTTTTTGCAATTCCAGTAGTAAATTATAATTTTGTTTTTGATATTCTATATCTGATGTATAAATTTAAAATTTTCACGGATGCAGAAAGAAAGAAGTAAGTAATAAATAGTAGGTGTAAAATAATGTAAGAAATAAAAAACCATAACAGTACAATAATATATTTTATTTACTTTACATCGATTAGACTTACACTTCATATACAAATACATCACAAAATTTATATTAAAAAAACATACAGATATGTGTAGTATTTCAAAATGTTTACTGTAATAGCTAAAATAAACAATACTGATTCTAAACAATAATAAAAAAAACATAATTTAAGTCCATAAAAAAAATTGAAAGTTATTTTTTTTTTAAATTTTATGTTACAGATTAACGTTATATTCCGCACATGGCAGGGTAAGCGGAAGGAACTTGGGAACCTAGTGTTAAGACACTACTTTCCGTTCACTTTCGAACCCCACTTTCAGCAGAATTTGAGGCATTGCGTGATGAGTGGCGGGATTCAACGCCGCGTCATACCTGGTTACCGGAGAACAAAAAATACTTAATACTATTTAATTAGAAAATATTATTTAGGATTATTTAATCTTTCATCACTTCCCCGAGTGAGGTCGAACCTACAACCTGGCGTTTACAGTCACACGCTTGTGCTGCCGCTGCGCCACGACAGGCCTCTTATGTTACAGATAACATAAAAACAATAATATACTATTTACCATCCATTGAAGCTATCATGGCATGATCGAATATTGACTAAAACACAACGGTTATAGTTTTAATTCTTACTAGGGAAAAAAACAGTTTAAATTCTCCTTGAGGTAACAAGACAAGGCTCAGCGTTGAGTTCCGCCAATCAACGCACAATGTCTGTTCACAAATAATTAAAATTAGGAAGTACATAAAAAATAAATATTTTCACACTAGAGTGACGAAACCAGAAATGGACACAGCACCAATTATGGCCATGAAAAAAATGGTATATTATATTAATATACCATTTTTTTCATTGCTAGAATTTATTAAGCAACTGTTCCAACACTAAAGGATAACTAACAGCCGTTTGAGCTGTCATTTTGACACACGTCACCAAAATCGGCCATTTTGTTCTAAGATGGCTGCGAAGTGAATTGTCGTTGCGCGCGGTGATCATAGAAATGCGTTTTTATTCTTGCAATCGTTTAGGAGGTGAGTACATATTTGTACATTCAGGAATCTTGTTTTGTGTTGTGTGGCGATGTCCATAACTGGGTATTTTTAGTTGTCCATAATTGGGTCCTTTGTTTTGTCTTAGATGGCACCAAAGAAAAATGACACCCCCGAACAAATGGGGAGAGCAATGGATTCTGCAAGGATGGGAGAAAAGATAAGCACAGCTTCCCTCCGATTTGGTGTTCCTCGAATAACCTTGCACAACAAGGTGACAGGCAAAAGTCTTGCAGTTTGTGCTATGGGGCCTCAAACTATCCTCAAGGCAGAGGAAGAAGACATTCTGGTAAAATGGTTGGTCGCAATGATTGAAAACCACTTTTCCATAAATAGACAATTATTAACAGAGAGCGTGTAAAAAAATATATAAGTGAGCGGGAAGGCCAAACCTTTTACAAATAACAAACCCGGGAAAAAGTGGTTTTCATTATTTTCAAAACGACATCTATATATAACAGAAAAAACAGCACAAAATCTTTCGTAATCGAGGGATGATATTACCGAAGAAGGCAAATGGTTCGATGAAATAATGACATACATAGAAGGTATAAGTTTGAAAGATGTTTTAGATGAGCCCAACCGGATATTTAATACAGATGAAAGCGCATTTTTTCTGTCACCAAAAGCAGGCCCAGTTCTTTGTAAACAAGCAGAAAAACATCTGTACCAATTCTGCGGCGACGAAAAAGACAATTAAACTGTCTTACTCACTGCCAATGCCACCGGTCAATTAGCAACACCAATGATAGTCTTCAAGTATGAAAGACTGCAAGCGCACATAAGGGCCACCTCCCACCCGTTCCTGAATCCATTTCACTCTCCATGATTGGGGCATATGAAAATCTGAATCAGGGTGGATGTGTGGAAGCACATTCTACGAGTATATCACAAATATTTTTAATCCATGGCTAGAGGAGCGAAAGATACCAAAACCCGTCCTGTTTTTTTAGATCGCCACAGATCACTTTTACCATTGCACCTATCAGATTTTTGCTCCGCAAACGGCATACAGCTCATTGCTTTGTACCCCAATTCAACCCATATCCTTCAACCAATGGATTCAGCAGCCTTTCGTCCTTGGAAAGTAGCCTGGAGAAAAGAAGTTTCTAAGGGGCAACTGAATAATTTAGGTAAAGTCATGAAAAAATAACACTTTGCACCTTTGCTAAAAAACGCTACGCTACTAGCACAATATCAGAAGAATGCATTCGGAATGGGTTCAGAGCTGGAGGTTTTCATCCTTTCGGACTGGACTACATTGACATGAGCAAAATAAAAAAAAATAATACACAAATTATCGTCAAGGAAGCGGACCCAAAGGAAATACAATGGTGGAACCGCAACGTGAGCAGACAAACCGAATTAGTGTTGAAAATCAAGAATTATCCTGTACATGAGGCCTGTCGTGGCGCAGCGGCACAAGAGTGTGACTGTAACCGATAGGTTCTGGGTTCGATCCCCAGTCGAGGAAATGAAATATTAAATATTTTCAATTTAAAATATTTAATGTTTCATTTCTTCGCTCTGGTAATAAGGCAAAGCGCGGCGTTGAGTTCCGCCCCTTAACACGCAATGCCTCAAATTGGGCGGAAAGTGGGAAAAGGAAGTGGAACGAAGTGTCATAACACTAGGTTCCACTTCTGTTCCCTCTGCCTACCCTGCCTAGTGCGGGATACAGCGTGAAGCTGAAAAAAAAAACCCTGTACATCACCATCACCATCATCATCATCTACACCACCACCACCACCACCACCACCACCTACGCAGACACAATCAACCAATAATACAGAAATCCCATCAGTAACACCCGAGAGTGTGTCAGAAATTACTGCCAAAGTCCCTGTGCATAGCGTAACTCCTCAAAAACATCCTTTAGAAGCTGCTTTAGGTGTACTGGTTCCATAACCTTTAAATTTTTTGGTCTGAAGAACCGAAGGACAAAAAAAAAGAGAAGGTAACATTTGCAGTGACTTGTAAATTTTGGCAAGAATATTACAGAAAAAAAGAAATAAAAAAACAGAATCTACAACAAGAAAAAGAAAAGAAAGCCATCGAAAGACAGCAAAAAAAAAATTAAAAAAAAAATATTGCCGCGAAAAAAGGGAAATCTAAACCAAAACCGAAGTCTAATCATCGCAAGGACACTTCGTCGGAAGACACAGATGCAGAGATTCTATACGCTGAAAGCGATGATAGTGTTTTAAGTAATCCTAAGGATCCACAACCATCAAAAAGGTGCAAAATCCCCTTTACAATGTAAGGCACAAAATCTTCTAAAAGTCCTCGAAAAAATCTGAAATGCAATAAAAGTGATACAGATTCTGATGATGAACCTTTAAGCTACTTAACAGCATATACAAACTCTGGCCTTGTAGTTGCTGAAGGACAATTTGTCATAGTCCAGTATGAGGGAGAATATTTTACTGAAAAAACTAAGGATGTCGACCATAACTAGTATAAAGTAAGTACCATGATATTATCAACTGGAAACTCTTTCAGATGGTCTGATGAGCCTGATAAAATCTGGTACAATGTTGGAGATGTTGTGGTACTTATAAAAATTCCGTTGCCTTTTAATAATCGAGGATTCTATAAAATTAAAGAAATGGAGAAGTTTTTGCCAAATATATATACCTAGTTATCTAATTAATATAGCTTTGATATAGATCTCAGTAAAACAAGTCATACTGTGTGGAGTACTTGTAGAATTATCAGTATTTAATTGTTTAAACCTCCACTCCTCAAGTTTTTAGTATTTTTAACCCCCCCTTCCCCCTTGGTGATACGTGGTGAGGTTTAAATTTATTACTTATTTACTTACTTATATGTACACGTGATATTTTACTGCAAAACCCACCCAACCCCAAAGCGGTCCCTAAGTGAGGCTGTTAGATTCCTAGGTTTAGTAAAATTGTTTTATATCGTTATTATTCAGAGATTTATTATTAAGTTTGTAATCTTCTATTTTTGCCAACATTCAAATTAGTTAACTGATAGACCTATAACATGTCAATTTTGATTATATTCATTCATTCATTTCTTCAATTAAGGCGTTTCGAGCGTGCCAGTTGAGCACAGTTCACTTCGCCAATGTCACGTTGTATGGAGGACTCACGGGAGGAATTAATCAGTACAAAAGAAACGATTGTAAACAATGATATAATACATGTAAAAAAAGGCAATTTTGATTATAGACATAATTCTCAGAATGTGATACTAAATTTATGCTTTTGATTATATTGTCGAACCTCCGTAAGTTATTAATCCGTCAGTTATTAAGCTCAAGCTTAATAACTGACTTTTACAAACAACGTAATTTCTTTATTTAGGGTACCTATATAATATTTCTTCATTGAAGAAGAAATTCCATTTTTAGTTAAAGTAATACTAGGAGAAAAATTAAACTTTTTTGGACGTTTTATTTATATTTTATATTGTGCTTTATGATTGTTATATTGCTAAGATTCTAATTTCTTACCTGATAGATCTCAGTTGATTTTTATGTTGCCAATTCTATGCTGCAGCTGCTAGCAAAGAGGCAAAGTCTCAAATAATGTTTAATAAATGACTGAACACCTAATTTGATCGAAAGTCTGATAGTATAACTTTGAAATCTAATGACTGATCACGTTGTAAGTAGAAATAGCGTGAATAAAAGTTGATTTGTGAATCACGTGTTTCATTTATGTGTTCAATACAAAAGTGTCCACTAATGGATTGTCATAATTGTGTCCATGTCCATGAGTGGGTGTCCATTACTGATTTTAATGTCGATCAATGGTGATTTCGTATATATTTCTTATTAATTATATATTAAACGAACAGGAATTTTGGTCTTGTTTAAATGTACCTCATGTATTTGAGTACCGAAAAAAAAATCACTATTATTGTATCATCTCAAAACATACAAGTTTTAAAGGAAATTCTAAATTAGTGCGCTCAAAGTCCATGATTGGTGCCGTCACCCTAAGTTCTCTCTGCCTGTCCAGCTACATACATATATGTATATATTATATATACATATCGACGGGTCCGAAGAAACTATTAATGCAAATACAAAATAATTGCAAAAAAAAAGTTTAATAGCTGTTCAATAGTTGATGATTACATTCACACAGAACTTCAAAACCTCATACTGAAAGTCGATCATTTTTCATATACGATTTTGTTGTTTGGACCCGTCGATATAATATATACATATATGTATTTTTTTAATATATAAAATAATTATGAATTATGAAAGGTCATCAGTAAGGTCGGGGTCGTCAGTGACCTCAGCTGCAAGGTCAGCGAATTTAGCGACGTAGTCCACACTCGATTCAGCCATAAGTGATTGTAACTGAGAATCCACCTGTGTATACAAAACGTTTTTTATTTCATATGGCAACATTTCGTTAAAACAGGTCAATTATTAAATGTCAAGAGATGAGAAGATTTGCATTAAACGTGTTACTTAAAGGTCTATCTATAGATACTCAATTTCAATGAATATATTTTTAATTCTAATATTAATTATTTATATATTGCCATTCGATATTAACATTCTGTTTTCTAAATATTCGTTCAATTTGTAATTTAAGATGACAAAGTTTTTTTTAAATATAATTTCAATGAATACAAGCATTTTTATCTCAAAATAATCTGATCTGACCACAAGCTCCGGCTGGGGCCTGCCCTCCAAGTGACCCAGGAAGCTGCTGAGGGAGAAGTCCTGGACGGAGCCCTCCAGCCAGCCCTCCGCGTCGCGCAGCAGCCGCGAGGGGGACAGCGACATGGACTCCGAGGGGAGGAAGCCTGCGGGAGACACGTTATTATATTTTACTATATTTTTTAACTGGCAACATTGGCTAGTACGGTTTTTCCCAGTCACTTTTGTTACGATATAATACTTTTTTAATATTTATTTTTACGCTAAGGCTTTTGAACAAATTAATAATAAAGCTTTTTTTTTTAGATGTAGTATTAATTATATATGTATACTATTGATTATATTAAAATTTCACAATATAATATTGACTAATTAGCATCAATAGGCCTGTCGTGGCGCAGCGGCACAAGCGGCACCCAGAACCTGTCGGTTACAACTGTAACCGACAGGTTCTGGGTTCGATCCCCACTCAAAGAGATGAAATATTTAATATTTTCAATTTAAATATTTAATGTTTCATTTCTTCGGTCTGGTAATAAGGCAAAGCGCGGCGTTGATTTCCGCCACTGAAACGTCCGTTCCACTTCTGTTCTCCACTTTCCGCCGCCTAAAATTCGGCGGAAAGTGGAGAACAGAAGTGGAACGGAGTGTCTTAACACTAAGTTCCCGGGTTCCCTCTGCCTAACCTGCCTCGTGTGGAATAACGCGTAAAGCTGAAAAATTTTTTTTAAAGAACAATTGTACTTACTAGCAATATCAGCTTGTTCTGTTTTTGGATTGATTTCGTTATACTTCGCGTCCTTTTGTTCCGCGATAACGTCTGAACCTTCGACCTTTACTATTTTTATGTCTCTATTGTCTTCGTCCTCATCGGCTTTTAGATCTTCTGTTGACAAAATGTTATGTTATTGAAATATATAAATTAGCATATATAACTTAGAGGCCTGTCGTGGCGCAGCGGCACAAGCGTGTGACTGTAACCGACAGGTTCTGGGTTCGACGCCCACTCAAAGAGATGAAATATTAAAATTTTCAATTATTAAAATATAATGTTTTCATTTCTTCGCTCTAGTACTAGGCAAAACACGGCGTTGAGTTCCGCCACTCAACACGCAATGCCTCCAATTCGGCGGAAAGTGGGCATACGAAGTGGAACGGAGTGTTTAACCACTAGGTTCCCGGGTTCCCTCTGCCTACCCTGCCTCGTGCGGGATACAGCGTAAAGCTGAAAAAAACAAACTAAAATTTGATTCGTAAGTAACATTCATATAGTTCACTAACCCATATCGTTCGGAGAGTCCGGTAGAGGAGTGATAGGTATGCGCTGGTCGCCGTCGTGCAAGAAGAACTGCCCGTTAGATTCACTCAACACGTAGTAAGACGGGCTGGAATGAAAAATAACATAACTTCACAGGTTCCCGCTGTATCCCACACATGGTAGGTACTCGGAACCTACTGTTAACTGACCTTACCGCGATTTTGTGGCATTGCGTTTTGAGTGGCGTAACTCAACGCCACTTTTCACCTCGTTATTAGAGCGAAAAAAAAATCCATTAATTAATATTTACCATTTTCACTTCTCCTCCTCTCTGGTAACAAGTCAAAGCACATTACTGAGTTCCGCCACTTATTTACCTCTTGTATCCCGCATTTAGCAGGGTAGTCTGAGGGAACCTAGTGTTAACCTGTTTCCCACGCACCGCACATTCTTGACGCATTGCGTATTGAATGGTGGAAGTTAACGCCGCGCTTGGCCTTGTTACGTTTGTGAGGATATTTTTATTTTTTAGCTTCACGCTGTATCCCGCTCATAGCAGAGTAGGCAGAGGGAACTTCGGAACCTAATGTTAAGGCCGGTCCCCACTTTCTGGCGTATTTGTTGCATTGTGTGTTGAGTGGCGTAACTCAACGCCGCGTTTTGGCTTGTATCAGAGCGAAGAAATGAAAACATTAAATATTTAATTGAAAATATTAAATAATTCTTTTCGTTTACAGTGACACGCTTGTGCCGCTGCGCCACGACAGGTCTCAGCAAACAGGAACTGAAAATATTAAATATATTATTTCCCCGACAGGAAATCGAACATACCGTCGTTTACAGCGAAACTGCGCCATTGCGGCATGACAGCTTCATCTATTAAATATCAAATCATAATCAAACACTTACTCAACAGTCTGTGGTGGTGGCTTCGGCAGGATGCGGGGCAACGAAGGTGGCGGATTCGACGCTATTTTAACCGGGATCAAGTCTGTCAATGTTATTAAAAAGCAATTTACGTATAATAATTTTGATATTATATATGCGGCGTTGGGTTCCGCCACTCAACACGCAATGCCTCAAATTCGGCGGAAAGTGGGGAACGGAAGTGGAACGGAGTGTTTTAACACTAGGTTCCCAAGTTCCCTCTGCCTACCCTGCCGCGTGCGGGATACAACGTGAATCTGATTAAACTGAGTAGAGTAATATCTTTATATAAAAATACAAAAAAAATATCAAATATTTAATCTTTACTTAGAAAAAATTTGTAAACGATCATTGTCTTTACGTTGGGGATATATTAAAAATATATATATAGGGGACACTAGACTTAAAATTAAAAAAAAACGTATAAATATTTCAAACGAAGCGGGATTTGAACCCACGCCTCTTGAAAACCGTTCAAGCGCTCTGCCCAACTCAGCAGAGACACATGCTGCAGAGATGCTAACAACATAAATAAGTTGTAACAAGCGTATAAGTATTTCAACGGAGTTTGGTGAGAACGGATGGCTTAGTTGGTCAGAGCGCTTGAACGGTTTTCAAAAGGCGCGGGTTCAAATCCTGCTTCGTTCGAAATTTTTATACGTTTCTTAAATTTAAGTGGACAAAGTAGAGGATCGTTAGTATAAATTAAGACTAATTAAATGTAAAAAAAATGAGTTAAATAAAATTATATTTTTAAAATATAAATATAATAACTTAATTTACCGCTTGTCAAGGTATAGCGGTAAAAGCGTGTAATTGTAACCGACAGGTAGTGGGTTCGATAGCCACTCGAGGAAATGAAATATTTGATATTCTCAAATGAAACTGTTAATAATTGTCATTATTTCGCTCTGGTAACAAGTGCAAGGCAAATGACTGACCGCTGGCCGGCGGCAGCTTGGGCAGCAGCGGCAGCAGGCGCTGCACGACGCGGCGCGCGCACAGGCGCGGGCGCCCGCGCCGCCAGCGCGGCAGCCCCGCCAGGCACAGCGCGCCGCGCCCGCGCCCGCGCCCGCCCGCGCCCGCGCCCTGCAACCGACCCACGACGCGTACTTCATATAATACTTCCA